>OY743169.1:74337951-75545451 GCA_963555705.1 Ligustrum vulgare | reverse complement strand
AATTAAGTTATTAAAATACTCTCAATAAGGAAAGTAGTCTATAATTTAGGACAAACAAAAAAGGAAAATGAGTCTATTTTTATGGGACGGAGAGAGTATTATTTCAATGCCCGGATTGACCCTCCGACCTTGACCCGGTCCCTCGGCCGGGTAGATAGGACTTGAAAACATTGCCAAAAACTACTGTTCTAAAAAGTCTCTCATACACTATCATCCTTTTGATAGCCAAAGAAAGATAGTAAGACTACATCCCCCAATAAGCTTAAAACTCCATTTTTAACTGCCATGGCATCTCCCTTTGGCTTTCGTATGGATGAAACAAAACTTTTTGACCCTTTTGCATGCTAAACTCACGAAGCAAAATTTATCCAGAAGGGAAATCACAAGCCAAAAGGCTTCTCACTGATTCACTACAAATACTCATTTACACCTTTATTGCCTACTTGGAGTTTGTCATTTGGAGAATTATATAGAATAGAAAGCAATAAAACCTGACCTATCAAAGTTAAAGGTTTACTTTATCTTCTGATACAATCCGTCAAAAAGGCCATAATGTGGACAAAAATAAAAATAAAAAATTACAATCCTTGAAATAAGTAACAAATTGGGTGATAGTTTGTATAGGGAAAATGATAGAGAACTTTAAACAAACATATACCAGGAAATATCAAGAATCTAAAATTTAATAAAATATACCATATTCCTGCAGTATTTTGAGGATTAAGGGTATGAGTCTTGACTTGATATCCTCTGAAAGATTGAATGGTTTAGATTTGGCTTTTTGTATCATACTTGTCAAATCTTTCAAATCACCATAGAGGAATCTGTAGGAGTTTCCGTTGAGACCCTGCTTTCTCAGCAACTTTTCCATCTTCTTCGGCGTAAACCAAACCCAATTCAGCAACCTCCATGTATATATCAGGCACACAAAAGCACAACACACACCAATTGAGTAGTACAGCATCTCCATGCCTATTGAAACTTCTTGTTTATGCACAAAAAATGAAATCTTTTGAATTTCTTTTAGACTTCATCGTCTAGAAGACTGTTATAGATCATTGCTGTTAATAATAATGGGATGCTGACAGTTACATTTACTACATCAGCAAGTAAACGTCCAAAAGAGGTGAGTTATGCAGTGACGCATGAAAGAATAAGCATAATCTATATCTATATCTATATAATATATAAAAGTAGTTGAGTCAATCACAGTCAACTTCACTGTTTTCCTCCAAAATTCTTGTACTATGTGCAGATTTTATTTATTTATTTATTTATTTTTCCAATTTTTTGGAACTTCAATATTTATCATGTTCACACTACTCATATCCCCCTTCCAATAATCAACTTCAAAAATAGTTGGGCCTTCAATATTTATTTATTATTTTCAAAATCGCTGACGTCTACTTACAGTTTTCAATATTTATTGTGTTTACATGACTTCTATTTTCCGCCGCCTAATTACATTGGAAAGCCAGTTATTATTTTTTTTTCCCTTTTTCGCTTTTTCAGAATTTGTTTCATTTTTTCCGTTTTTCAAAATCTGTTTATTCATTTTTGTTTTCTATATCTTTTTTTTCCATTTCCCTATATACAATATCTTTCATTTCTGTTATATATAATTATTATGAAGATATACACAATAATAAAAGATTCAATTAAAGTGTTATTTCTTTGAAAAAAATGTGTACTGTTTAACATGACCGCTCCACTCCACCTTCTATTATGATTCAAAATTTATGGTGCGGTGGTAATGCTTATTGGTTATTAATATTACAAACCAATTGAAAATAAAAAATCGTAAATTATTTTTTGAAAAAGTAAAAAGGATTGGCACTATTCTTTTCTTCAAGACCTGTGATATTTTAAGTCATTGAACATAGATTTGGATTTCTAACAAAAAAGAAAAAATATTAAAATAATAATATTGTAGAGAAAGCTTCGAAAACAATATAGAGTACAAAATTATTTTGGACTAACAAGATGATTTGTTAATAGTCTATTTATATTATGTTTTAGATTTCTCTATTGGGGTTGCAATGTGTTAACTAATGTTGGGCCATTTAGAATAGTTTTGAGTTGGATAGATATGTTAATGGTTTTGGCTGTTGAGTGAAGAAAAAACATATTATTCATGAGTCAGTATATATATTTGATGAAATTGTATATCACATTGTATAAAAAATAATAAAAACAAGAAATTAGAATTATTATTTTTTTAAAATTTGTTTTTATCGAGAAGTTTTTTTTTTTTTTTTTTTTTTTTTTTTTTTTTTTATGATATAAGAACGATAATTTGTTTGATTTTACTTATTTATATTTGACTTTTTGTGTCAAAACCTCTCTTTTCATAAAAAAAAAAATGTGTTCTTCTAACATTTTTAATTTTACAAATAAATATTTGTGTTCGGTTACACAAATCCAAAGTAAAATTTTCAATTAAAAATTATGTCGAAATTTTATTAATAGATAATACTCTCCCCGTCCTACAAAGATAGTCCACAATTTCTTTTTTGTCCGTCTCAAAAAGATAGTCTACTTTATTTTTTAAGAGTGAAATTAATATTTTATATTCCATTTTGTCCTTAATCTGTGTGAAAATGAGTAGATGACTATCTTTATGGGACGAATGGAGTACTAAATTATAAATCACATCATACATATAGTTTTTTTTATAAATAATTTTATTTTTAGTTATTTAGTACATCTAAAAATTGGAACTCTTTTTTATAGCGTATTATTAAATTATTAAATATTTTTATAGATAATTACATTTAATACGTAATTAATTTCTTATAATAATTGTGATATTTTATTAGTCTTAATTTTATGGATAAATATTTGGTTCAGTCATACAAATCCAATGTCAAATTCTCAATTAAAATTATATCTAAAATTTATACACATTCATATTTTTATAAATCACGATGTCTTGAAATTTTTATAACTAAATCCTATTTTTAAGTTATTTATTACATATACATATTAAAGTTCTTTCTTATATTGCATTATTTATCAAAATTATTTCAATGACAAATACATTTAATTCTTAATTAATTTTTTATTCCAAAAAGTCTCATATCACATTTTTTAACATTAACGGTTAAAAAATTTATCTATATTGTTTAAAATGATATAGTTATTAATGGTTTTTGTCCTAACTGTTAATTTTAATATTTCAAAAAGTAATTAACCATACCAAGATATTTTTTGCTATATTTTAATTTAAAATTTATGATATTTTTTCACAATAATATATAAATTGTCTCCCAATTTACTTAACTAAAAATTGAGATGATCAATACTAAATTATAATTTCAATCAAAAAATAATTACGTTGTATAAATATTGAAAACCTAAAATATCATAAATTTGATGCAATATCTTTGTCAACCTCGCAATTATTATTATTATTATTATTATTATTATTATTATTATTATACATGATTTTCATTGTCAATGGTCAAAATATTGAATTTTATCTTTTATATGCAAGGTTTCTATTATTAACTTTTTCATCTATTGTTTGAATATTCAGAGTACATGAATACTAGAGATCCTATATTTAATTGTTCATTTTGAAAGACAAGTTTTTGGTTCAAGGAGATAGTGAATAATCGTTACAAAACTTGACGATCATATTCTATTAGGTCAAATTCTATCTGACAGTAATGCAGGATACAAGTTCTTTATTCCAAGGATATCGTTGAGCCATTCGAATTTTAGGATACTTATTAGATTTCAAAAAAAAAAAAAAAAAAAAAAAACAATTTTCATTGATGGTGTCATATGCCATGACTATCAATAAGAGTCAGGCACAATCATTTTCATATGTATGACTTCTCCCTAAAAGGTTGATGTTTATACATGAAACTAATAAATGATGAATTTATCTCTTATTTATGAATGTTATTCATTTTGTTTAAGGATTCATTTAATTTCGAATATGATTATTTTTATTCAGACGTTTCTTCCTGTGCATCGCACGGGATGATTCACTAGTTGCAATAATTATACCTTCTTTTTTTGGAGATAAATTTTGGTTTTTCAAAGTAACGCTGAAGCAGTTGGAAGAAATTTGTGATTAAAAGAAGATAAAAGTTGAAAGTGTTTCGGAATGTGTGGATAATAATAAAGTTAGACCGACTTAAAAAAATGTTACGGAATAACTTATAAGCTTTGACAAATATGCACTTGGTTTCGTGCACATGACTCCCTATTGTTTTATTTCATTTTTCTTTTGTCAGTATCACTTTGGATTAGCCCAAAGCTGTTTTTCTTCTTTCACTTTGTTAATTGCAAGTCGAAATAAGGATGAGATGACTGATTCGATTTCGATGATCGACTTAAACTTCAATATTAACTCCATGGGTCAAGATTCTCGATATATATATGGTAAAATTTTAATTGTATATACTTGTTTGTTTTGAATCGAGATACTCGACTATGATTGAGGTTTTCAATCTAGCTTGAAACTTTTGATCCAGTTTGGTCCATGAAAAGTTTTTTATTTTTGTAATTTTTGTGTTTTTATATGGATGTGTGGTTTAGATTGATTTGAAAAATAAAAAATTGTGAATTTGACCAAATATGGATGATTGAGATTGAATTTAAAAATTTGTATGGACCAAATGCCTATCAAGTTGATCCAAATCAATAATTTACACCATGTTTGTAATCAAGGATCTCTATTAGATAAAGACTTAAAAAGTAGAAGATCTTTTTGAATTTATGTGTAAATTATTTCATTGTTAAAATGTGTAGTTGAAATTGAATTTTGAAAAAAAATAAAAAAGTTAAGTTTGAAATAATGAGTATCAAACAAGGTTAATATGATAATTTTAATTTAATGCCAAGTGAAATTTTGTTTCCTCTGTACAATAAGCAAAGGGAAGAATACATAACTAAGGTTTTTAAAATATACATTTTAAAACTTAAAAAACTTAAGATTTTAATCCAAAAATCAGATCACAATTAATTATTAATTATTTACTTACTTAAGTAAATATATTTATTGTTTAAATATATTAAGGTCACAATAATATAAATTTATGACCACAACTTATTTCTCGGTCACAACTTAGTTCATGGTCCCAAATCTTGAATTTTGGAGGTCACAGTTTTTTCTCCGTTGTGAATCTCGAGTTAATTGATCACAGTCACAAGTCAAAATTTAGAGGTCACTATCAAAAAAATTAATTGATCACGACTCATTTTTTCGGTCACAAATTACAAGTTTGTATGTCACAACTTTTTTTCGATCATAAATTACAAATGTTACTTTCTTGATCACATATTATAGAATTATTTGATCACAACTTGTTTTTTGTCACAAATTACAAATTTATAGGCCACAATTTATTACTTGATCATAAATTACAAATGTTATTTGTTGACCACAAAATCTAGTAGGATCTTGGATCAACACGTCTCAACTCCTCCCTCTTGAACACGTGGATCTCTGCGCACTAGGACAAACAATCAGCTTGCAAAGGGGGCCGAGGTGGCTCCCGTTTGCACTCCGATGCCTAAGTCAAAACTCATTTTAAGTAAATATAAATTGGGTGCGGGAAATATAAGTATATAAAAAAGAGAAAAGGGAGTGAGATTTTATATATTGAGTTTCTAACATTTTCCTTGGATGCAAGTGTGCTCTATTTATAGAAGGAGTAAATCATTTCTTTGGTTATAATCATTACTACATGTCATAGGGTTAAAGTAACCATCAAATCCCTTTAAAGACGTTATCACATCAAGTTGTCTTTTGCAGACAAGTCATCTCAAGCTGTCTTGTCACCTTTCCAGGGTACTCACATCGGCTTAGGAGTACCTCGGAAGAAGGGTACCTCGGCATAGCATCACCTCGGCATATAAGAATCTAGCAAGTTTGGGATCCACAGTTTTGGCCTGTAAGTCATGATTAGATTACTGAATATTTTGTGGATCCCCTGGTGGACCCATATGGATGATATGTTGTGTCCAATTAGTCATGGTCATAACACTAGTCCTTTAAGTCTGGTTGGTTCATTTATGTGCGAACCGGACTTAAAAATATAAGGGATCGAAGATGATGGAATGTGTGTATACTCTAAGAAATAACCAAAATAGGAAATATATATAAAAAATCCTTCTTGCAAGATATCACCAGAATGGAAAAAATAGAATACATTTTGCATGGTAAAGCGTCGCCAAAGAGGAATAATATAGGCACTTGGGTCCACGCTTTAATATAGTTTGGACACTTAGGTCCTTATTTGAACACTTGACAACCCTTTCAAGTAGACTTTTCTTAGTTATGTTAAGAGAGTATTGGGCTTTGTTATTCAAATTTTGAAAGTGTATCTTTTCTCCCATTAAAAAGAATACTCGAGCGTGCCTCAAATAGGAGGGGAATTATACAGTTGTCTTCAATAATGTTGAAGATCTTACCCCTATATATGTGAGGGCTAATAGCCCGTCTGGATAGCAGAGAGAATACGCTTAATTCAAGCAATTGGAGGGCTTACAAGCCTGCGTTGTTTTGACATGTGTATCTTTGGAGAATATGAAACAACGTATCTATACGTTGTGTCTTGTGTCGACATACGTGTATATGCTCTCTAATTCCTTAAATTTGAAGTCCGGGCAGTCATGGTTGGGGGTCAAATTTATAGCTTTTAGATGTTTTTTCTAGAGTAGAATCGACCAATGACAGAGTTCTTTGTAAAAGGAGTTAGTTGAAGAAGTCCTCTCTTAGGAGGAGTCAATTGCAAAAGTCCCTCATGAAAGACCAAGAGAAGGAGTCCTTTGGAAGGGGTACTTCGGAGGGATAAGGTAGCTCGGAGGGATAAGGTTGATATTCCGGACTGGTACTACATTACCACTAGGGAATAACATCCTCCCATTATTACGTGACATCTGACCTCCATGAAACATTGGAGGACACAATGGTTCAGAGTAGCCGGCGAATGGCAGTGCTCCCCTTCGGATCTGGTTCCTGAAATTAATGTTCCTTGGACTCTCTCTTGCCCTCGTGAGTCTTTTGTATTCTTAGTGTGAATGTAAGTATGATGTAGGCTATTTTGAGTTTCAATGATAACCTTCTGTGTTATATTTGCAGGTCAGCAATACGCACACTTTCTCCCTAAGGAGAACCTGACCGTGGTGAAGAAGCTCTTTGCGTACTGTGCCACTTTCCCAGAGGTGATATTGAAGAAAAAACTTTTCATCAAGTACGGGCTTATGCGAGATATGGGTAAGTTCTATATTCCTTGTGTTAATTGTGTCGTTGTCCGAAGTGCCTTTGACTGATAGTTTCATTTTGATGAATAGGTTCTAAAGAACTTCCCAAGATTTCCCTCAAAGGCCTGATGGAGAAGAAGATTCCACTTCCGTTGAGGCCCGGGAGTGACGAGGATCGTAAGCAGAAGTCTTTGGTCAGCAGTTTCTAAGTGGAAGTTGCAAAGAACACAGCTGATGCCTCAGCTGCAAAGCTCATAAAACCTCTTTCGGTGCTGCTCCCTCCACTGGTCTTATTGTCTATGGGTCAGCAATTATTGGAAGTGAAGGAGGAATTCAGAGCCAAACATGAGGCTCTGGAGAGAGAGCGAAAGTCAAAGCAAAAGGAAGAGAAAAAGTCCAAAAGAGCCTTGGCTGATGATTGATGAGATTCGAAGCGAGGAAGAAACGCCAGAAAGTTCCGAACTCAGGTTGTGGTTGGATGGATGAATCATGACCCGATATTCACGACACGATGGCTCAACGATGCGGAATAAAGAACCACGACTTTCAAAACGCCACAAGGATTTGCCCAATCTCCTTGATGAGTTTCGGGTTTTGAACGCCATAAATATTCTCAAGAAATATTTGATAAGTTGAGTATTTGAACGCCACAAGAAATATTCTTGATAAGTTCGAAAATATAGGAATCCACCTATATCTTTTATTGAATCCTCAATAAAAACTGTTTATTCAAAATCAAGTCTGCATTACAATGAATAGAAAAAGCGTATAAATAAACAAAATAAACCTAGCCGTTAATTGGGCTCAAAATAGAATTCTAATTAAACTAAAATAACTAAAACTGATAAGGAAATAAAAATCTACGAAATCTGATCCATTGAGCAGTTGCGGCCGTAAAGATGACACTTATGATCGTAAGTGTGTTTCTGTTTAAAGTTAATGCCATGACACTAATACTTACGGCCGTAAATATGAAAATCTTGGAATCCTGCGTTTTCACCCGAGGGGAGGTTACGGCCGTGACATATGTTGGTTACGGCTGTGAAAGCCCTTCTGCATAATTTTTTGTTCTTTTCGACATGGTTTGATCTTCAAAGCTCATCGAACCTACTGAATTCTTGTTTTTGGCTTGAATATTTAAATTTTCCCGTCAAGCCTGCTATGATTCGTATTATCGGGGTTCTGGATCACATCATGCCCTCCTTCTTTAGGATGATTCGTCCCGAATCATAGCTTTGTTCCTATTGTTTCACTTCACCTCCTGGATCAAATGGAAAATTATTGTTTCCATGCCATGAGTTCAATAAATTATGCTCTTTTGATTGGAAAACATGGAAGAGATGGAGCTTGAACTTCCTTTGTCATATGTAGTTTGGTTGAAGCTCCGAAACGTAATTAACTTGTAAAAAAGATTTAAACAAAACTGGGAAGGACATGTTAGCTTCATGAGGTACAAGGTATGGATCCTTGTATTAATGATAAACCACTACCAACTCCACTTCTTGAACTACGAGGTTCTTCTCTTCGCCTCTTTTCTCTTTTGCAACTTCTTGTTCAAAATTTTCATCTTCAAACTCAACCACATCTCCTAACTCCACATTTTTATCACCATTCTCGTACACTACCTCATCACTATCCAAATGTGGATCTTCCAATTCAACGCTCAAATCTTGAACTTCCACCTCAACTCCCAATTCGTTCCCCTCATTATGAACAATCTCATTCTTAATTATTTCCTCGCTACCCAACTCCACATTCTCCTCATCAAATTTTGGAGTTTGTTTATTTGTTTTTAATTTCAACTGTCCCTCCTTCTTATCAATATCCTTATCCCCACGATGCCTCCTATTACACCACTTTTCACTCTCCTTCCTTACCCTCCGTGAATCTTCTAGTGCTTTCTCTAATGTCAACCCATATAGTACGCATGTTTTCCATTTCTTAAGGAATTGGTATATGTGCATACTCTCATCATAAACAGCCTCCCTCCTATGTCTCCAAGGTTTTCCAAATAAAATATGATAAGATTTCAATGGCACTACATCACACCATACATCCTCACTATACCTTTCCTGAGTGATAGTCACTAGAACTTGTTTGGTTACTTTGAAATTCCCAAACTCCCTCATCCACGTCATCCTATAATGTTTATAGTGTGGTTGTAGGGGCAATCCTAATTTTTCAACTAGGTGCTACTAACGAAATTAGTAAAACACTTTCCATCAATCGCCAAACTGCACCCCTTATGATCCACATAACACCTAGTTTGGAATAAAGAATCCGGATCATAATCCATTCCTTATGTGGCGTTTCAAAAATTTAAGAACGAAGAGGATTTAGACATCAAATAGTAAGAACAACTTTTATTGACTTGGAAGGAAATGAATATCAAGAATTTTAAAGAAACTCAAGAAAGTGGTTCTTGAATTTGGAATAACTCTTTTTTTTTTTTGAATAATGAATTTTCGGAATTAAATAAAAAATAATTTTTTTTTAATAAATCCGAAAATTTGACACGAACGCAACAAAACAAACGGAACAGGATTTGGATAAGAATCAAATAAAACAAACACTTTTGAATTTTTGTTGGATTTTTATATGGATCAAAAAATGAAAAATTTTACTGACACGAAGAACAAGAAAACTCAAAAAAAAATGAAAACAAAACACTCAATAAGATATGGATGATTTTTATGAGACTCGATGATAAACTTAAAAATCAAACTGGATAGAACAACCTAAATTCAGAGTCCAGCTCTGATACCAGATGATGAGATTCGAAGCGGGAAAGAAACGCCGGAAAGTTCCGAACTCAGATTGTGGTTGGACAGATGAATCATGACCCGATATTCACGACACGATGACTCGACGATGCGGAATAAAGAACCACGACTTTCGAAACGCCACAAGGATTTGCCTAATCTCATTGATGAGTTTCTGGTTTTGAACGCCACAAATATTCTCAAGAAATATTTGATAAGTTCGGTATTTGAACGCCACAAGAAATATTCTTGATAAGTTCGAAAACATAGGAATCCACCTATGTCTTTTATTGAATCCTCAATAAAAACTGTTTATTCAAAATTAAGTTTGCATTACAATGAATAGAAAAAGCGTATAAATAAACAAAATAAACATAGCCACTAATTGGGCTCAAAATAGAATTCTAATTAAATTAAAATAACTAAAATTGATAAGGAAATAAAAATCTGCGAAATCTGATCCGTTGAGTAGTTACGGTCGTAAAGATGACACTTACGGCCGTAAGTGTGTTTCTGTTTAAAGTTACTGCTGTGACACTGATACTTACGGCCGTAAATATGAAAATCTTGGAATCATGCGTTTTCACCCGAGGGGAGGTTACGGCCGTGACATATGTTGGTTACGGCCATGAAAGCCCATTCTGTATAATTTTTGGTTCTTTTAGATACGGTTTGATCTTCAAAGCTCGTCAAACCTGCTGAATTCTTGTTTTTGGCTTGAATATTTAAATTTTTCCGTTAAGCCTGCTATGATTCGTATTATCGGGGTTCTGGATCACATCAATGATCCTTCTGGTGAGGGTGTTATGGAGGTAATGGAGCCTGAGGTGCCTCCACTGAAGAGGCTAAAGAAAAGCAAAGGCATATCTGGTTCTTCCGAGGTGGATGTAACCGATTTACCTCCACCACATGATCCTAACAGAGGCAAAGTGGATGTCTCCAACTCAGATTTCTTTTCACAGGCTCCGGATCCCCAGGCCATGAAGAAGGTTTGATTATTGTTTCGGGGGTGGACCAGGAGGTGACCCCAGAAATTGTTGCTGAGCTTAGCTATATAAAGGCTGTCCCGCGAGCTAAGGAAAGCACCTCGAATACCACCCTCTTAGATTCTCCGTGATTAATGGCATCCAGTATTTCAATGATACATCTGAAGGGACCCCAGAATACGAAGCTATGCAGCAGTTCTTTGCCAACGCCGGGGCACGAATGGCTTTGAAAGACGTGAAGGATGACTTCCCTGATATGAATCTTTCAAAGATTTGAGGCCTTCTATCCAAAGTCCTAAGATGTTAGTAAGGAAATTCCCCTTGAAGACGTCACTGGTGGCCCTTCTTTTGAAGACGCCGACCTTTCTCGCGCTCCTGCTTAGGATGTCTGTTTTTTGTCATTGTCTTTTGTGAATCTTTATCTACTTCACCTTTGATCTTTATATGTGAAATTTACATATTTCTCTGCTATACACAAGTAGTTCGTATTGTAAGATGGTCATCATTCAATATGAGATGGTCCATCATTTGATGAACATAGTTTAACATAGGATAGTCCGAAGCTTGTGCCGGTCCTTGGAGTCACTTGTGGATGTGATTCCCTCAAATCTAAGAGCTTATGACATTTATGTCCATCGCTTAGATTTGACTGAATGGGTCACAACCCGTACTTCCCCGTGAGTCCCCTGTTTACATCCGGGGTGATTACATTGGGGTCATTTTTGGTTAAAAATCTAACATGGGTGATAAGTGTATTTTATACACTTATTTCTATCCTAAAAGTAGGATTTTAATTGTTTATTCAAGAATATTTGCTATTTATTTTATGTCATTTGTTTATATTTCAGGAATAACCCAAAAGTCGTGAAAACAATAGAATTGAAGCCAAAATCGAGCAATTGGATGTAAAAAGTGTCAAAGTGAGCAAATCAAGAATTGATGCAGTTAATTAAAGGGCCAATTGGAAGAAGAAATCAAATTTGGAAGAAATCAGAAGTTCATGGCCTAAATTGCAACAATCAGAAATTGGAGGACTTGTGTGCAATTAAAAGGCAGGGACCAACTTGTAACATTTAAAAGTCAGAAATTGCCTTAAACCGTGATACCATGCGGTCGCACGGCCAAAAAAATCAGCGACTGAAACTTACCTGCAGAGTTGTGCGATCGCGCATATTTGAATCGTGCAGTCGCACGGTTATCCGACTAGGCCGCAGCTGGGCTTTTTGCGCGGAATTTAGCAGTTATCTCCTCAATTAACCTAATTCTCGGGGAAATCTATAAATACCAGACCTAAGGCAGGAGATTAGGGGTTCCCAATTGTCTTGTTTCATGTCAAAACGCTGTCCAAGTGCCGAGGGATCCATGCCAAGCCAAGAACACAATTGAAGACTGAAGATCAAGGGATGAATAGGGTGACATCTATCCATTTTTCTTGTAATTTTTATTCAATTATGTATCTAGGCTAGGTTTTAATTGTTAGAATTGTGATGAAGCATTAATCTATTGATTCCATGTTTTGACTTTATATTTATATTATGCAATTTATGAGATTGATGCAATTAATTATGTTGTTATTATCATCTATGATTGTGGACACATAATTATTGATGTTTATGATAGATTTCTATGTTCGAAAGAGTAGGAATTTATTAGACCTTTATTAATTTCCGCGAAGTCCGATAGGGGATAGAAATATACCCCTATGCTTCGTGTTATCCCAAAAAGTGTTCATAATTCATTAATGCTTTTCTATTTGTTTGGATTGGTTATAGAAATATAGGCTCGTCTCTTGTAGGAAAATGTGTTTATGCATCGCTCGAAAGGGGACATAAATAAATATAGGAAAACGGATTTTCAATACTCATACCTTGTTATTAAATGTTTAAGTCAAATACATGGTTGATATGATTAATGTGGATTCATATTCTAACAAATTCATCTCATCGTTTTCATAAATTAAATTTTCTTATTTTCTTTAGTTTAATTTTTAATTTGTTTTTTCAAAATCAAGATTTCCAAATCCTAAATTTTCTTGTTCCGGTTAAGGTTTGTAGTCTAAAATACTATTTAAAACAATCTCTATGAGATCGATACTTGGACTCACGTCCACTTTATTACTTGCGTGGCCCGTGCACTTGCGGAGCGTATCGATGGGCGATATGCCTTTAAATGGTAAAGGTTTCTTTTGAACAAGTCGTAAGTTTTACTCTCCAGATTGATCAACGTTTCATAGGTACCACTTCGCCGGGGTACTAACCATCAAGTGGCAGAGTCCCTTGCATGAACGAACCTTTTATGCTTCTAGCTATGTTTCGTCATTCTATCAATGGGTTCATCGGATCTAAGAATTGCGATAATCATGGACAACTTTGACCACTTTCATTCCGGTGCAAGTTTAACCAATCCTTAATAACCGTAACTTGGGACCAATCCTTTTTTATATTCTATTTGTTTGCATAATTTTGCGTTTTCCAACACAACTTTGCAATTTGTTCAATGTAAAGCGCGCATGAAGGAATCATTTCACCTCACGAGTTTAAGAAATCCAATTTACGCAGAGGACAATTTTTTTATCGATACTAGTGGTGGAGGTGATCCATGCTTCATGGATTGAGTAAGGATTTTCCAGAGAGATTCTCTACTCTGTAAGTCCACCCCAACTATGCCCTGGAGTCTTTATTCCGACATTTTGAGTTAGGACAAGGGGTTTCTTTAAAATTGGACCTTTAATTTTAGAAGTATTTAGACCATCTTTTTCTCGATATTGAGTCGACGACCAGTGAATTACCCCTTTTTTCGAGGAGGAAAGAAAGCTCTCTGCTTACTAGTTTTCTTCATTTATTGTTTATCGAAGTGAAATGGCCTGGGTGAAAACACTTCAATTTGTACTGGTCATACTGCCTCTGACCCATGAGCCAGTGAGAATGGAGTTTCTCCTGTGGCGGCGTGCAAGGTAATTCTGATTCCCCATAGGGCTCATGGAAGTTCATTTACCCTATTTTCTTTAATTGATTCCAATTTCTTCTTCAGGTTGTTTCATAGATTTATCAACCAAGTATGCTTCGCCCTCATCTAATAGAATATTCACTCCGGAGTTAAAGGAGGACATCCACCTGGGAGTCTCATGTATTCATGCCTTATAACCTCGTTTGTAAGTACTTAGTTTGTTAGTCCGGGGTGGATTCCATTGAGTGGAGAAATCCCTTATTTGTGGGGGTTTTCTAAGCTATTCATGTTTACTTGGAATTATGCTTGTTAGCAGCCCCTAGCGAGAGCTTAAATCAATGATCTTATTCTTTTGTTAACTTTTAACAGTGTTACTTTGGCACATCAGGTTTGGGCTAAATCACGTTGGCATATTACTTCGTCCATGTTTTATCCGGTGTGAATTCAGAAAAAACTTCTGAGGTCATGCCATTCTGGAGACGAGTGGATAGGGCTCCTATAGCGGTGTCATTTCGGAGACACTTAAGCCGAGAATTAAGAATATAAGGTCTCTGAGACCGTGTGTCGTGGAGACAATTAAGCCGAGCTTAATAATATAAGGTCTTTGAGACCGTGTCGTGGAGACACTTAAACCGAGCTTAATAATATATTGTTATTTGAGTCCTACCATGTTGGCACAATAAAGGTGGGCTGCTTCAAACCGTTCCGCTTCGGAAATAAGCAGAGCTTTTATTGTTTCATGAGTCTGCGTTTCCGCGAAATTTAAATCAAACATGACTGCGGGGGTCTTTTGACACTATGCTGTTGCGACATTTATGAGACTTTCGCTCCTCTTTTAGGGGGGAATTTTCCATAAGTGTTCATTTTCAGGATCTCCTCTTTTTTTAAGGTTCTGTTCTTCATGAGTCCCTTGTTCAGAGTTTCCCTTTTCAGGGTGTTCTTCTTCACGAGCCCCTTGTTCAGGGGTCTCCCTTTTCAGGGTGTCAATTGATGTAGTTCTTCTCTTGGAAGAAGTCCCTTGTAGGAGTCCTTTGGAAGGGGTCCTTGGAAGACGTCCTTCGGAAGAGGCACTTCGGAAGGGGGTAATGGAAGACGTCCCTCAGAAGAGGTGTTTCGGAAGGAGTCCATGGATGACGTCCCTCGAAAAAGGTTCTTCAAAAGGGGTCCATGGAAGACGTCCCTCGGAAGAAGTGCTTCGGAAGGGGTCCATGGAAGACGTCCTTCGGAAGAGGTGCTTCGGAAGGGGTCCATGGAAGACGTCATTCAGAAGAGGTGCTTCGGAAGGGGTCCATGGAAGACGTCCTTCAGAAGAGGTCCATGTAAGACGTCATTCAGAAGAGGTGCTTCAGAAGGAGTCCATGGAAGACGTCCTTCAGAAGAGGTCCATGGAAGACGTCCTTCGGAAGAGGTGCTTTGGAAGGGGTCCATGGAAGACGTCCTTCAGAAGAGGTCCATGGAAGACATCCTTCGGAAGAGGTGCTTTGGAAGGGGTCCATGGAAGACGTCCTTCAGAAGAGGTCCATGGAAGACATCCTTCAGAAGAGGTGCTTTGGAAGGGGTCCATAGAAGACGTCCTTCGGAAGAGGAGGTTGTTCGCTACAAACACACCGCAAGTGCACGAGTCGCATACAAGTGATAGTGGACTAATTGAGTCCGGTTTATCGATCCCACAAGGATTGTCTATTTCAACTACACTTTACTATAATTAATTTTAACAAGAAACACACACAATAAAAGTTTGTTTGGGGAAAGTTTTCGTACTAAAATTAAAGTTGCAATTATAAATAAATAACTAGAAAAATAGTGATGAAAAGATGATAAAGGAGTGTTGGGATTCTTGATTCCACTTGACCATTACCTAATTGAATTATCAACAAGCACATAGAAACGCAATTCATTAATCATGTTAGACCCGATTTTCCAAGCTTAGCCAATTACCTCTCTCGAGTGAAATCAACCCTAATTAGTGGCATTAACCTACTATATCTCTATGTCGATAAAAAACACACCAATTGCATTAAACCTTTGTGAAAATAGCTCAATGGGTCATCTAGGGTTTTAGGTATATCTTTATCCTAAACAAGAACCTAGAGAAAATATTGTATTGATCTAGAATACACAACAATTTCTCAATAATTGCACATCCCATGAAACCTAAGCATATATGTGGTCACAATAAATGCTAGTCAATAAATACAACAATAAATGCACAAGATAATAGAAAGCTTAAATTCTTAATACAAGCATTAAAATCAATCAAGTTAGGTCAAGCTTCATCAATAATTCCAACACTTTAAATTTAGTTAAACATGCGTTCGAAAATTACAAATAACATGAAGTAATAAAATATAAAACCCGGAATGAGAATGTTGAAGTCAGAATTGCATCGCCGCCTGCATTGCGTCCAGCCGCAACCTGGTTCACTGCAATTTCTCGTTGCAGCCTTGAGTCCACCTTGCGTCCAGCCGCAGCCCACAAACACCAGCCATCCAGTTCAGCAAACAAAGTAATCACCAGCAGTCTATAGCAGTAGCAACTTCACAGGCAGCAGTTGTCTTCAGCATAAAATCAGCACCAGCTCCAAATCTGCACCAGCACCCTTAGTTTCGGCTGCTACCTTTCCCTCAGCAGCATCCTAGCACTCAGCATCAGCAATCCCCCAGCAGCAGCCTAACAGCATTTCCAGCAGCAGCAGGTTCAGCATTTCCAGCAGGTTCAGATCAGCAACAGCATCAGCAATTCCAGATCAGCAACAGCATCAGCAGCGTCCTCAGCAATGTTGGTTATCAGCAGCAACAACCTATCTGGAATCAGCAACAGCAGCCTTCAGTCCCTTTCCCTCAGCAGCATCCTAGCACTCAGCATCAGCAATCCCCCAGCAGCAGCCTAACAGCATTTCCAGCAGCAGCAGGTTCAGCATTTCCAGCAGGTTCAGATCAGCAACAGCATCAGCAATTCCAGATCAGCAACAGCATCAGCAGCAACAACCTATCTGGAATCAGCAACAGCAGCCTTCAGTCCCTGTTCCAAGTGCACCAGCATCAGCAACAGTAAAGTCCAGCACAGGCAACTCCTTAGCAGTCCAGGCAGCAGCCTTCCTTCTCCAGCTTTTGCAGCAGCAGTATGTTGCCTTTATCTCAGTAGCAGCAGCCGCAGTGATCTCCAATTTTCAGTTCTTGAACAATACCCTCAAGGCAGTAGACCAGTTGCTCCAATTAACCAGCAACTCCCAGGTGCTTCCAAGAGCAGGATGTCACTCCCTCTCTTTTCAGCAATTCTCCAGCAGTGCAGCCAGTCGTCCCTCGTCACAGGTTGGATCAGCCACCAGCATGCAGTGGCTCCTTCCTTCTGGTTTCATGCACAGATAAGCAATTTCACACAGCAGCAATCCCGGTAGTAGGAATATTTGCTGCTGTCACCAGCAATTTCTCCTAGTTTTCCTCCTGACTATAACTCAATTTCAGATAGATTTCCACTGCTGCTGTCACCAGCAGTGATGATCTCCCCTTTCTCCGCCTCTCTATCTCTCTTCCAGCCAGAAATCAGCAGCCTGTTACCTGCTTCTTCTCCCCCCTCGCTGCTTCTGTCACCAGCAGTGATTCCTCTCCTTTTTCTCTGTTTTTCTAGCCAAAAAGATGTAGAGAGCTCCCCTTGTTTTCTCTCTCCGTCTCTCCCGTCTCTGTGTCTGGTTGTGCGTAAATATATCCTCCAGCAGCTGCAGCTTCACATGCTTTTGCCCATCCTTCTCTGTCTCTTGGTTTTCTTTTTCCCATACCACAGCTGCCCATGCTCAACTTTCTCCATCATCCGCCCATCATGACTTGTCTTATTTATTTCACATGCTTTTCCAGTTTTTCAGATTCCCAGCCATGCTCTCCTATCAAATTGCCCTTTTGGTCCCTCAAGTTTTGAGATCTTTCAATTTGGTCCCTTGATTAATTGCATGGCTTGTTCAAAACTTCCCAAAAATGACAAAATGGTCCCCGAACTTCCAATTTCAGCATGATTTGCACTTCTTTAGTGGTTTGTTTGGCCTCAACTCGAATATTAACCTATTAATCACAAAATATGCATAAATTAGTAGATATTTGCTCAAGATATTCCAAAATATACTAATTTAAAGGTATAAAAAGTGTATAAAAATGCACTTAACAAATACCCCCAAACTTGAACTCTTGCTCGTCTCGAGCAAGAATATCTACTAACACAAAAACATATGAATGAATGATCAACAATGCTAGATGACTTGTAAATTCTTTCTTGAGTGTAAAATTGCCTGATTTCACAACTGTGTTTTCAAAATAATACTACAAAACGAAGTTGAGCTTATCTCATGTTTGATCGGTGTGTGTGTGCATAGTCACTTCCAATTATCACTAAGGCTCAAAGAAACATTGTAGGAAGGATAAATTTTAAAATAATACTATCCACCCTTAGTGGTCAATTTCATTCCTTATCCTCTCGTGACATTCATCCCCCATATTATTTCTTCTCTCCCGAAATGCAATCCTAGGGTTGACTCTCAATTCACAAATTTCTTTTTCCACTAAAGCTTGGTTATGACTTACCAGCAATCTCAACAATCTAGATATGCAGTGACTCTCCACTAAATAAGTGTTTCAACATTAAAGTTTATACCAAGCAATTCAAACCCATTATTAATCTAAGCCCTTATGCAAATGTGAATGCATGATTTCTACAAACTAATGTGATGATTGCTCGTGACTTCCTCACTCCCTTAAGCTTTCTAATTGACCCATGTAGCGAGCTTTAGGCCGGCAACTCCCCGATTGTTTTAAGATCAAAGGGTACCAGGTTTCAAAATACCCCTACGGACTTACTAACTCGAGTCAAAAAGGCTACGAAGTGAGGTAGACTTATTAAGCAAATGCAATGATGATGATGTATTTTTTTTTTTTTTTTTTTTTTTTTTTTTTTTTTTTTTTAGTGTGTGTGTGTACCCTACTCATTAAGCTTTCTAATTGACCCATGTAGCGAGCTTTAGGCCGATGACTCCCAAGTTTCAAACTTAAGGCACCGAGTTTCAAGATACTCCTACGGGCTTAATTACTCGAGTCAAAAAGGCTACGAGATAGGGCAATGTAATAATTAAAATGGGCTTAGATTTCTAGCATTTGGTCATCACTTAGCTTATACTAACGTCAACAACACTCCACACAAATTTAGATCAACCATGCATGGAATCACTATACATCTAGACCGTCTCCTTTACCAGCTCGACCACCCCCAAACTTGTCTCACAAAGGATCAAGAGATTAATAACATTGAGAAGGAATTTGATAGGTTGATGAAAATTTAAGATACAAACTCACAACCTAAATTCTACTTCACAAATTCTTCCAACCTTCAATGGATTCCAAATCTCAACAACAATTAGTTATGACTATTGTGCTCAAGGGTACTCAGGATCACTCATAGATAAGCAAGTTAAAAATAAGCACAAGTAGTATATTCGATCATAATTCGTGAATTAATCAGCAATTCCAAACATCAAATCATTTTGAGCCAACAAGGCTATCTAGCATGTCAATATTCACAACACAATGAACAAAATCAAACATCACAATGTCTTAAGCCGGCAAGGCTATCTAACATGATAAAATGCAAAATGAAGTCAACACCCCCAAACTTGAATTACACATTGTCCTCAATGTGAAAATAGACACAATATGTAAAGAAGAAAAGAGGTAGTGAAACTTCCTTGATTCAATGCTTGTTTGTGATGTTGAATTTTGACCTAAGCTTTCGTCGAATGTAATTCACCCCCAAACTTGTTGAGTACAATGTCGCTTAGGATTTTCAAAAATATTTGTTACCTACAAAAGTTTGACAAATAATTAAGAGGAAAGTAAACAAATAAAGTAAATAAATACAAGTAAATTAAAAAAGAAGAAATTTGGGTTGCCTCCCAAAAAGCGCTTGGTTAAAGTCGTAAGCTCGACTTTTTGATACAATTACTCCGGGTTTTCAAGAGGGATGGATGACTTCTCATTTTCATAATGACCCCCCAAGTATGGCTTCAAGCGTTGCCCATTTACTTTGAAGTTCCCTTTACTTCCATGATAAAGTTCGACCGCTCCATGTGGGAAGATTTGAGCAATGGTGAAAGGTCCCGACCATCTAGAGCGGAGTTTACCGGGGAACAATCGAAGTCTTGAGTTGTAGAGAAGTACTTGTTGCCCAACTTGGAAGTCCCGCTTCACAATGTTCTTGTCATGCCACCTCTTTGTCTTCTCTTTGTAAATCCGAGCATTTTCATATGATTCAAGGCGGAATTCATCAAGCTCATTGAGTTGGAGTAATCTTTTCTCACCGGCCAACTCCATATCAAAATTCAAGACTTTTGTTGCCCAATATGCACGGTGCTCAAGCTCAACCGGAAGATGACATGCTTTACCAAATAGTAGTCGAAATGGAGACATACCAATGGGGGTCTTGAAAGCGGTGCGGTATGCCCATAATGCATCATCCAATTTCTTGGACCAGTCTTTCCTCGAGGCATTCACCGTCACTTCAAGGATCTTTTTCAATTCTCTATTTGAAATTTCAACCTGCCCACTTGTTTGCGGATGATAAGGAGTGGATATTCGATGTTTGACTCCATACTTGGTCAAAAGTGAGTCGAAGAGGCGGTTACAAAAGTGTTTTCCTCCATCACTAATGATAGCTCGAGGGGTACCATAACGAGTAAAAATATTCTTCTTTAAAAATTTCACAACCACTCGAGCATCATTTGTGGGGAGTGCCACCGCTTCTACCCACTTCGACACATAGTCTACTGCAACTAGAATGTATTGATTAGAAAAGGACGATGGAAAAGGTCCCATAAAATCAATACCCCAAACATCGAATATCTCCACCTCTAAAATAGAATTTAAGGGCATTTCATTTCGGTTAGAGATATTACCTAATCGTTGGCATCGGTCACATTTGGACACAAGTGTGTGAGCATCTTTGAATAAAGTGGGCCAATGAAATCCCGATTGAAGAACCTTTGATGCAGTTTTTACGGCACCAAAATGGCCTCCATAAGGCGATGAGTGACATTGTTCAAGAATCTTCTCCATCTCCTCCTCGGGCACACACCTTCTCATGATTTGATCTGGACCCCTTTTGAACAACAACGGGTCATCCCAAAAATAATGCTTGATATCCGCAAAGAACTTCTTCCTTTGTTGATAAGAGCGGTCCGGGGGAGTGATGCCACTTGCAAGAAAATTCACATGGTCCGCATACCATGGCACACTAGCAGCTTGCAAAAGATCCATGATTTGGAAAATTTGCTCATCCGGGAATACCTCACTTATTTCTTCATCCAAAATTTCCTCGGTTTGCTCAAGTCTAGATAAGTGATCGGCTACAAGATTCTCCGTCCCTTCTTGTCACGAATCTCCAAATCAAACTCTTGGAGGAGAAGAACCCATCTAATTAACCGCGGCTTGGCATCCTTCTTTGCCAATAAATACTTGAGGGCCGAGTGGTCGGTATACACAATCACCTTGGAGCCAATAAGATATGACCGAAACTTATCAAAAGCAAAGACCACAGCTAGCATTTCCTTCTCGGTAGTAGCATAATTCAATTGAGCATCGGTCAAGGTCTTACTAGCGTAGTAGATGACATGCAAGAGTTTGTCCTTCCTTTGCCCCAATACAGCCCCCACGGCATAATCACTTGCATCACACATAAGCTCAAAGGGCAAACTCCAATTCGGAGCCACAATAATTGGTGCCGTGATGAGTTTCTCTTTAAGAGTGTTAAAAGCTTGAAGACACTCTTTAGAGAAATCATATGTGGTACTCTTCTCAAGCAATGAACACAGTGGCTTCGTGATTTTTGAGAAGTCTTTGATAAACCTCCTATAAAATCCCGCATGCCCCAAGAAGCTTCTTATACCTTTTACCGAGGTTGGGGGAGGTAATTTTTCGATAACTTGAATTTTTGCCTTATCAACCTCAATCCCCTCACTTGAAATCCGGTGTCCAAGAACTATCCCCTCACGAACCATGAAATGGCATTTTTCCCAATTTAAAACCAAGTTGGTGTCCTCACATCTTTTTAGCACCATCCTCAAATTATTCAAACAATCATCAAATGAAGTACCAAAAACTGAGAAGTCATCCATAAATACCTCAATAAATTTCTCCACCATGTCGGAGAAAATAGCCATCATGCACCTTTGGAAAGTAGCGGGGGCATTGCAGAGACCGAAGGGCATCCTCCTATATGCAAAAGTTCCATATGGGCATGTGAATGTTGTCTTTTCTTGATCCTCCGGGGCTATAGAAATTTGATTATAGCCCGAATACCCATCTAGGAAGCAATAATGAGAGTGACCCGCCAATCTCTCAAGCATTTGATCAATGAATGGAAGGGGAAAATGATCCTTCCTAGTAGCATTGTTGAGCTTGCGATAATCAATGCAAACTCTCCACCCCGTCACTGGCCTTGTTGGAATAAGCTCATTATTCTCATTCTCCACCACCGTGACACCTCCTTTCTTCGGCACTACTTGCACCGGGCTCACCCATGCACTATCCGAGATTGGATAGATAATACCCGCATCAAGCCACTTCACCACTTCGGTTCTCACCACTTCCTTCATGTTCGGATTTAACCGACGTTGATGCTCCACCGAAGGTTTAAAATCATCTTCCATAAGAATTTTGTGCATGCATAATGAAGGGCAAATACCTCGAATATCCGAGATGGTCCATCCAATAGCCTCCTTGTGCTCCCTTAATACCCGAAGCAATTTGTCTTCCTCCACCTCATTCAATAAATTAGAAATAATGACCGGAAGGGTAGAAGATTCCCCCAAATAAGCATATCTCAAATGAGAAGGAAGAGGCTTTTGCTCGAGGGTAGGTGCCTTCTCGAGAGATGGTAGGGGTGGTGAAGAACTCTTTTTCAACTCCTCAAAGTAGGGGGTCCTCTTGTGTTGATACTGTGGTGATGCCTCCAAGTAATGAGCCATTTGTTTAACTTCATGATCATCATCCTCAATAGTCAAAGAGTGGGCAATGCAAGACTCCAATGGATCTTTAGAAATCCCACGGTTGAAGGAATTTACCACTAGATGATCAATTACATCCACCCGAAAGCATGAGTTGGACTCCGAGGGGTATTTAATGGCCTTCAACACATTGAAGGTGACTTGCTCATCTTGCACCCTCAAAATCAATTGCCCTTCTTGCACATCAATGAGCGCTCTCCCGGTTGCTAGAAATGGCCTTCCCAATATGATTGGAATGTCATGATCTTCCTCCATGTTTAGAATAATGAAGTCCGCCGGAAAGATGAATTTATCCACCTTCACAAGAACATCCTCAATGATCCCCCGAGGATATTTGATAGACCTATCCGCCAATTGTAAAGACACAGTGGTTGCTTTAGCTTCCCCCAATTCCAATTTCCTGAAAATGGACAAAGGCATCAAATTAATGCTAGCACCAAGATCACATAAAGCTTTACTAAAATTAACATCACCAATAGTGCATGGAATAGTAAAACTCCCTGGGTCTTTAATTTTTGGAGGAAGCTTGTTTTGAATGATGGCACTACATTCCTCAGTTAGCATCACCGTCTCATGCTCTTCAAGCCTTCTTTTGTTGGATAGAATATCCTTCATGAACTTGGCATAGCTTGGCATTTGAGCTAATGCATCGGCGAAAGGAATGTTGATGTGTAGCTTCTTGAATACTTCCAAAAATTTGGCAAATTGACTATCAAGCTTTTGCTTTTGCAACCTTTGAGGAAATGGAATAGGAGGCACATAAGCCTTGATCGGTGTTGGAGCCTTTGATGCGGATGCTTCCGGCTCACTTTCCTTTGGCAACTCAACAATTGGCTCGGATGCTTGAATATGCTCATTTTCTTCAATGGGAGCCTTGTTTGATTGAGTTGTTGGTTGTGGGGCCGTGATCTCGGGCAATTGCACCCCGCTCCTTGTTGTAATAGCTTGAACATTTTCCCTAGGATTTGTTTCGGTGTTGCTAGGCAAAGCTCCTTGTTGCCTTTCCGAGAGAAGTTTAGCTATTTGGCCCACTTGCTTCTCCAAATTTTTCAAAGAGGCATCATTGCGTTCTTGATATTGCAATTGATGATTTGCTAGCTTGGTGATAGCCTCTTCCCATCCTTCTTTCTTCTCTTGTGGCTTTGGATTCAACACATTGTGATTGTTGCCATAAGATAGATTAGGATGATTTCTCCAACCGGGACTGTATGTAGGAGCATATGGATTGAATCCTTGGCGTTGGAAATTTTGAGCATAAGCAACTTGCTCGGTAGATGAAGAACCACTTGCCACCAATGGACACATAGAGCTTTGATGATTAGCCCCACATATATCACATACCGGAGGGGCTTGAACCATATTGACGGGCCTAGAGGTTGAAGTAGATAACCCTTCCACTTTCTTGGCTAAGGAATCAATCTTTGACAAGACAAGTGCATAATCATCACCCCCTAGTGCACCACTAGAACTCCTTGGTGCACTTCTATCCGGCCACATTGCACTTTGTTCACTCATGATCTCAAACAAATCATAAGCTTCCCGAATGCTCTTTGTTTTGATGGACCCATTAGAGGATGAGTCCACATTTGAACGACAAGGAGGAGTTAGCCCGGCATAGAAGTGGTTGACTTGTTGCCCCAATATAATTCCATGATTTGGGTACTTCCTAAGCATATCCTTGAATCTCTCCCATGCTTCATGAAAGCTCTCCATCTCGAATTGTTGAAATGTAGTAATATCATGCTTGAGTTTAGCAACTCTAGATGGTGGGAAAAATTTTGTAGTGAACCTTTGGACAAACTCCACCCAAGTCGTGATACTCCCCGGAGGCAAAGTGTCAAGCCATTCTCTTGCTTTATCCTTCAAAGTATGTACAAATAATCTCATCCGGATTGCCTCCACATTCACACCCTCATAGTTGAAGTTGCTACAAATCTCTAGGAACCGTACCACATGAGCATGTGGATTTTCATCGGTCCTCCCATAGAATGAGATGGTGTTGGAGAATAAATTGATGACATCCGGTCGAAGTTGGAAATTTGGATGATTGTAGGAGGGATAGACAATGCTTGATTGATTCTCGACAATAGGAGGATTCATGAAATCCCCAAAAAGCATGTCTTCTTCATTAACAACGGGCACTTGAGCTCGAGCTGCTTGAGGAACAAAACCGGGTGGGATTCCACCCCTTGGAGGAATTGCAGCTGGAGCATTAAGCTCGATGTTAACTCTTTCTCCTTCCATCCCAGTAAGAAGTTGTCTCCTAGCTTCCCGTTGTTCCCTTAACCTTCGTCGAAAAGTCCCTTCAATATCCGGATCTATTTCAACTAGATCAAGACTTCTACTTCGACGCATGCACAATTAATAACCTAGAACAACACAAGAGATTAGAAGATTTCTTACACAAAACAAAACAAAATAAAATTTATACAAGAAATAAAAGTAACCAATAGTTAAGACTAATATCAACTAAAATGTAATTTAAATAGAAACAATCCCCGGCAACGGCGCCAAAAACTTGTTCGCTACAAACACACCGCAAGTGCACGAGTCGCATACAAGTGATAGTGGACTAATTGAGTCCGGTTTATCGATCCCACAAGGATTGTCTATTTCAACTACACTTTACTATAATTAATTTTAACAAGAAACACAGACAATAAAAGTTTGTTTGGGGAAAGTTTTCGTACTAAAATTAAAGTTGCAATTATAAATAAATAACTAGAAAAATAGTGATGAAAAGATGATAAAGGAGTGTTGGGATTCTTGATTCCACTTGACCATTACCTAATTGAATTATCAACAAGCACATAGAAACGCAATTCATTAATCATGTTAGACCCGATTTTCCAAGCTTAGCCAATTACCTCTCTCGAGTGAAATCAACCCTAATTAGTGGCATTAACCTACTATATCTCTATGTCGATAAAAAACACACCAATTGCATTAAACCTTTGTGAAAATAGCTCAATGGGTCATCTAGAGTTTTAGGTATATCTCTATCCTAAACAAGAACCTAGAGCAAATATTGTATTGATCTAGAATACACAACAATTTCTCAATAATTGCACATCCCATGAAACCTAAGCATATATGTGGCCACAATAAAATGCTAGTCAATAAATACAACAATAAATGCACAAGATAATAGAAAGCTTAAATTCTTAATACAAGCATTAAAATCAATCAAGTTAGGTCAAGCTTCATCAATAATTCCAACACTTTAAATTTAGTTAAACATGCGTTCGAAAATTACAAATAACATGAAGTAATAAAATATAAAACCCGGAATGAGAATGTTGAAGTCAGAATTGCATCGCCGCCTGCATTGCGTCCAGCCGCAACCTGGTTCACTGCAATTTCTCGTTGCAGCCTTGAGTCCACCTTGCGTCCAGCCGCAGCCCACAAACACCAGCCATCCAGTTCAGCAAACAAAGTAATCACCAGCAGTCTATAGCAGTAGCAACTTCACAGGCAGCAGTTGTCTTCAGCATAAAATCAGCACCAGCTCCAAATCTGCACCAGCACCCTTAGTTTCGGCTGCTACCTTTCCCTCAGCAGCATCCTAGCACTCAGCATCAGCAATCCCCCAGCAGCAGCCTAACAGCATTTCCAGCAGCAGCAGGTTCAGCATTTCCAGCAGGTTCAGATCAGCAACAGCATCAGCAATTCCAGATCAGCAACAGCATCAGCAGCGTCCTCAGCAATGTTGGTTATCAGCAGCAACAACCTATCTGGAATCAGCAACAGCAGCCTTCAGTCCCTTTCCCTCAGCAGCATCCTAGCACTCAGCATCAGCAATCCCCCAGCAGCAGCCTAACAGCATTTCCAGCAGCAGCAGGTTCAGCATTTCCAGCAGGTTCAGATCAGCAACAGCATCAGCAATTCCAGATCAGCAACAGCATCAGCAGCAACAACCTATCTGGAATCAGCAACAGCAGCCTTCAGTCCCTGTTCCAAGTGCACCAGCATCAGCAACAGTAAAGTCCAGCACAGGCAACTCCTTAGCAGTCCAGGCAGCAGCCTTCCTTCTCCAGCTTTTGCAGCAGCAGTATGTTGCCTTTATCTCAGTAGCAGCAGCCGCAGTGATCTCCAATTTTCAGTTCTTGAACAATACCCTCAAGGCAGTAGACCAGTTGCTCCAATTAACCAGCAACTCCCAGGTGCTTCCAAGAGCAGGATGTCACTCCCTCTCTTTTCAGCAATTCTCCAGCAGTGCAGCCAGTCGTCCCTCGTCACAGGTTGGATCAGCCACCAGCATGCAGTGGCTCCTTCCTTCTGGTTTCATGCACAGATAAGCAATTTCACACAGCAGCAATCCCGGTAGTAGGAATATTTGCTGCTGTCACCAGCAATTTCTCCTAGTTTTCCTCCTGACTATAACTCAATTTCAGATAGATTTCCACTGCTGCTGTCACCAGCAGTGATGATCTCCCCTTTCTCCGCCTCTCTATCTCTCTTCCAGCCAGAAATCAGCAGCCTGTTACCTGCTTCTTCTCCCCCCTCGCTGCTTCTGTCACCAGCAGTGATTCCTCTCCTTTTTCTCTGTTTTTCTAGCCAAAAAGATGTAGAGAGCTCCCCTTGTTTTCTCTCTCCGTCTCTCCCGTCTCTGTGTCTGGTTGTGCGTAAATATATCCTCCAGCAGCTGCAGCTTCACATGCTTTTGCCCATCCTTCTCTGTCTCTTGGTTTTCTTTTTCCCATACCACAGCTGCCCATGCTCAACTTTCTCCATCATCCGCCCATCATGACTTGTCTTATTTATTTCACATGCTTTTCCAGTTTTTCAGATTCCCAGCCATGCTCTCCTATCAAATTGCCCTTTTGGTCCCTCAAGTTTTGAGATCTTTCAATTTGGTCCCTTGATTAATTGCATGGCTTGTTCAAAACTTCCCAAAAATGACAAAATGGTCCCCGAACTTCCAATTTCAGCATGGGTTTCTTAAGCCATGCCACTTAGGCAATAAGAGGAGCCATGCCACTTAGGGCAATAAGAAGGAGATTCCCTCTTTCGAGGAGGTCTTTCTTCAAGGCATTTGTTACCAATTCTTTTCGACAAACATTGAGGACAATGTTTCTTTCTTGTTTGGGGGTGGAAAATCTCACTCATAAAAATTGTTCTCATATTCATGATATTCATTCGATGTTTTCATTCTATTTTATTGGGATAAAAAAATTGAAAAATTTGGTGACATGTTTATTGCCTAGGATATAGTATAAATCAATTTGTGCTTAGACTTGAAAATTGGACAAAATAAAAGCATGAACTTATTTTGAACTAGTTATGTTTTGCTAGATTCCATATTCATTACGCACATAGCCAGTATTGGATAATTGCTTGTGTAAGAGATTTTGTTTAACACATATGGGGCAAGTTTTATGCAACTTGAAGTTAGGCATGACTTGAAAATCCCTGAACTTAGACCATTAGACATCACATCCCTAAATTAGAACCAATCATGCTAAAAGGCAAGTTTGAGGGTAGAATGGTTGGGATTTGTATGTATTGACAGGTTGGAGGTCTGTGGTTCTTGGTTTTGCACTTTAGTCATTACAGTTTGGTCAACGGGTATAAACCATTTCCAACATAAAAACAGAAAAATGCTGAAGGTCTTATTCCGCTCTTCAAATGCCTTTTTGACTCGAGTAAGTAAGTCCGAGGGGTCTTTCAAACCTAGTGCCCTAAAGCTAATTGGCTTGGGAGTCATCGACCTAAAGCTCGCTACAGGGGTCCATTAGAAAGCAAGTACGGAGAGTGGACTTACACATAAGACATTATAACATCTTTAACTTTTCTGTTTAAGCCTTTATGACTCGGGCAAGTACGTCAGAGGGGTTCTTTGAACCTGGTACCCTAAAGCCAACTGGTTTGGGAGTTGCCGATTTGAAAGCTCGCTACAGTGGTCATATAGAAATCAGGTATGAAAAATTCTGCACAAAATATATATATATATACATACATGGTATAAGTTTAGTTGACTGAACTGTGGTGGTTGAGGGTGTAGAATTGGGGACTGCTTTCTTTTGATTTGTTGTGCACACCTATTTCTGATTCTGACTACCTCGTGTGGAAAGAGTAATGAAAAATGTCGAAATGTGAGAGAAAAGCAGAAAGTGGTGATCATCCATGAGCACTGAAAGGAATTTCATTAGAATTCATAGATTGACCACATGGGATTCGGGCTTGATTATGCATAATGAGTCACACAGTGTTGAGTATATCTTTTGCATGAGTATGCGTTTGATGTTGGCTATACACACACACTTGAAAACTCTGGCATGATGTAACTAGAAATTATTTTGCATTGTTGTTCATAACTATTGCTTAGAGCGTGAATTGATTTGAACTATGGAGGCATATGGTAATCATGCTGACACAACAAAAATATTTTATCTCTTATTTCTTTGATGTTGTAGGTTATTATCCATTGTTCGAGGACGAACAATAATTCTAATTTTGGGGTATTTGATGAGTGTATTTTATACACTTGGGGATATGCCAAAACGAGAGTATATCATTGTGTTTTATGAATTTATTCTACCTAAATTGTGTTTAATTGTTGCTATTCCAGATTTTAGTCAAAAAAGAGGAACAAGGAAGCAATTGCAGGAAATAAAGGTCAAAAGTAGAAAAATTGAAGAGAAACAGAAGTTCTGATGTCAAATGGATCAAATCAAAAGTTGGGGATACACTGTGCAAATAAAATCAGGGGACTAACTTAGAATGCAAGGAAAAGATGAAGAATCGTAGTAAGTCTTAACACGCGATCGCCATTCTTCTAAATAGCGATCGCGACTTAGGCAAAATTTTCATGCAGAAGCTAAAATGGGTTTGCCACGCGATCGCTGGCACCCCTACCACGCGATCGTGTGGGCGTCCGACTGGGCCTAAGTGTGGCTTTTGTGCGCGATTTTGACAGATTTTACTCGAGAATTTAACCTAAGCTATTTATACAGCACTAGAGGCGATAAGAGAGGCACTTTTTGCTGAGCTGAATACTAGAGAATTCTTGTCAATTCAACATCAATTTTGAGGGAGATTCAAGCACGGAAAGGCGGTGGAATTGAAGGGCTTAACACGGGAATTCAATTCTTGGTGCAAGACTTCTTTTTCTTGTCGTTAATTTCTTAGATTCCATCATGCTTAATTCTGAATTTTATTGTTTTTGTTATTCATTCTTGATGTGTAACTAATGTTAACGTTGGGATGATCGAGGTAGCCTAGTGAATTATTTCAATTCCATATTCCTTATTTTAATGCTTCAATGCATGTGTTGATTTATTATTGAGTTTAATGCGTGAATGAACTGGCCACTCTTTCATGATTTCATGTGTTATTTCCATAATCTGAGAGGTGAGTTAATAACATAGATCTAGGTAATAAATCCGGTAATTGAACGAGAGATAGAGATATACTCTTGTGATTAGTGCGATCGTGTGTGAATTCTTGCGTGTAATGTATCTAGGTAAGGAATATTCGGATCCGCTGTAGAGATATAAGGTTGACTTATTTAGATATGATTGATTTAAACTCGAGATAGGAATCTCAATGTGATTTAGTGAATTCGATCAAACACATGTTTAGAAAATAAAATTTGGAATTGGAATTGAGTTAATTGACTATGTGAACTCGTAAATCCCAACTACAATCAACCATATTTAAAAATAGTCAGCAATAGTGAAATCTCAATCTTGTGCAAAGGTTTTATCTTTTACTCATCGTTATACATATTAGTTGTCAAACAATGACAATTCATTTATTGTTTCAAATAAAGTTAAAAATTGACATATTTCGGTACTTAGTAAACAGTCTTCGTGAGAACGATAATCCGGACTCAGGTCCATTTTAACTACTCTTCATGACCCATACACTTGCGGGGATATTTCGCATCGCGAGATATCAGTGAACATTACTTTACCTTTGATTGATCTTCATCAATCAGGCTGCAGTCGGAGTTTCTTTCTAAATATATATCTTCTGCTGTTAAAGGAAATAGTTTGAAGATTTGAATCTGCGGAAGTTTTTAATTTGAAGCTAATTTCCTTTCTCAAATTGAATTAAGAAAATCTAATAATTTTGAATATTTAAATAACGTTTTTGAGATCATATTTTACTTTCTCAATCCACACCTAAGCTATACTTACTTATTTGATGAAAACAAATATGAGCTTCACGTTGAAAACAACATCGATAATATTTGGGAATAAATGATAGGTTTTATTTATATAATATTTGAAATATTATAAAAAGAAGAAAAAATTGTCAATAAATATTTAATACTAAGTACTTTTCCTTCTTAATAAAGTTTGAGACTTGTGAATTCATCAATGCATAAATTTGATAAATGTCATCTCCACTCTCTTCAATATTGTTATTTGTTGTCAAGTTGATTTCAATTTCATGATTCATCGTGCACATTTGGAAATGTATGATTACTATTGATCTAATTTTTTCATGATAAAATTGATATATTTTTCATTTATGAAGCATGAAAGTAAAATTTTCAGTTGTAGCTCAAAATACACTACTAAAATTGAGGTTATTAGGGACATTTAGAAGTGTCTCAATTAATATAAATAGGGACAAAAAACAAAGTTAAAACGCCCTTGAGAGAAGGAGAGGGAAATTAGTAAATGCTCCTATAAATGACGTCCCTAATAATAAATAGGGGCGAAATGGACACTAAAAACGCCCCTAATAATATGTGTGCCACGTATGATTATAATTATTAGGGACACTTAATTAAATGTCTCAATTAAATTTAAAACAATAGGGGCGCTTATGGGTACCCCTATTATTAATTAAATCATAAATTTATATCAATTATAGAGACACATTTATGTGCCCCTAATATATTTAAATTTAATTATATATATATAATGACATACAAATCAAAATAATAGTAATATCGAACATAGAAATTTTAATACAAATCAATCTCCACAATCAAACATAACATTATGTTTAATCGTCATATACGTAAACAAGAATTAACAATATGTCATTTGTTAATGGCTTCAAAATATTCCCTAAAAGTACATAACAAGAGCCATAAATATTAACTCTAATCACATTGACTACTTCTCTGATCTGAAGACATAATTTGTTGCATAAAGTCTGAATCATTAAGCATCTTTGATCTCGTCGTCTACGTGATCTACGAATTAAAGATGTTGGTTGAGTTTGCTGCACCCAAGGCACCATGTTTGGTGTCACAATGTCTCCATAACCACGAACCTACCACCATTATCAAAGCCTCTTGCTCTTAAATATGCTTCCAACCTTAGTTCTGGAGTCTCCTTGTCATGGTTAGCAACTAGTTGCGTTAACTCCTCTAATATCTTAGCCTACAAAAATAAATTTTACCTTTAAATTTGTACTAGTTACGAAAAAGAAATATAAAGAATTGCCTCAAAATTATCAATATTTTTATTAGGAATATTTTTATTTGCCCTATTTAATATTGAAAATATTAAGGGCCTTTATATTCGTCTTAATTAATGTTAATAAAGACCAAATGGACTTTTGCCCCTAATAAATTACTAGGGACCTTTATATTCGACCTAATTAGTGTTAATAGAGATTAAATAGACTTTCGCCCCCAATAAATTATTAATAGAGGCGAATCACTTATTATGCCCTTAATTTGGTGCCCCTAATAATCTCAATTTTAGTAGTGATAGTGTAATAAGAATTTGATACCCAGCAAGCATTAAAAAAGATAACATATTTGTTTAATGTCAAAAAGTTATTAAAATAAAGATCGTCAAATATAATGGGAAATATATCACATCTTCATTAATAAAAAATTCAAAATAAGTTTTAAAAATTTTATCGGTACATATAGGTTTTACTAGAATCTATATAGATATAAGAAATTTTTATACTTTAGTCTTCATCATGTGCGATTAAATTTCGTACCAACATATATTTGATACTTTTATTTGTGGACAAAACCATTTGATTTATTAAAAATCCAAATTTGAGAGAAATAATGACTAAAAAAAAGTTCAGCAAAATATGATGTTAGACTTTTAATCACTTTTGAATTTATAGTGGTCTATATTAGGTTATAGTATAGGTTGTATTGAATTCATTTTAGTGTAAAAATATACATGAATATATAGGATTCTTGAAATTATAAACATGTTAATGAAAATTAGTAATTGAGAATTATGTAACTATGTAAATGTATTAGATTGAAAGCTATAATGCATGTGATTTTGGTTATAGAGTGGTGGTAGTAGATATTCTTATTAAATTAATGATATTGTTAAGAAATAAAAAAAATAATAGAATATTAAAAATATAATTCAAAATATATACTATTCATATTTCTCACAACTTCCTTAATGATGAAAGTATATTAATATTCAATAAAGAATGAGAATTTTAGATTCATGAAAAAATCATAACTTAGCCCCCCCCCCCCCCCCCCCCCAATGATAGTACATTAATATAATTGTATTTGTTTTTAGTGAGAATAAATAATAATTTGAACTAAACAACGGAAAATAAAAATGAGAATTGTAAGTTTTAGGCTTTATTTGAAAGGCTTTTAGTAAGAAAGTAAAAAGTTTAGATTGTAAATGTATTGAGATTAATGATGTTGTTGCTAAAATGGAAAATAAAAAAATATTAAAAAATAATTATTCATTAATTAACATTAAGGATAAATATGAAAATATAAAAAAGTTGTAAGGATAGAAACGTCTAAAAAAGTTTCTCTCTTTAAGCCACTTTTAGAAGTTGTATAGATAGATTTGTTCAAAAAATCACTTGCAAAAACAAAACTAGAAAGAGCACCTGTTCTCCTTCTCTTAAAATGCATTCTGAGGCTGCCTTTTGATCCGCAGGATTCCTGCTTGTCCTGTGATGCATCTCAAGACCTCGAGTAGGCTAGGATGGCCAAACACTTTGATCATTCCCTTTTGCGAACCTTGTTCAAATTCTGATGTTCCACGACCCATCAATATACATAATACATCGAACAATATCTAAATTTTACACTATTTCGGAAACTCAAGGACTCAATTTTATGAATATGTAAAATACAGGATTTCGACATTATTCAAAATCTTTCCATCAATATTTTAAAAATGTTCTACACACAAAAAATAACATTGCCAAACCCCAATTATTATAGTCTACTGATAGGATGATAATAATTACTTGATGCAGTTGAAATTTTGATTATTATAAACTTAAAAAACATGAATAGGGGGCTATGCAAATGAATGCATGTCCAGGCTATATCCTGTGCAGAACTAGGTGAGCCCCATGCTGAGGTTGAAGAAATACAACCGTATGAGGAGCATGCGTATAGGATGTTGAGAGCTCGAAAGAGAAGCGTTGTAGAATCATGGCCATCACCATTTTTGCCTCTATTATGGCGAAGGTTTGTCCAATGCATATTCGAGGTCCCCACCCAAATGGAAAATATAAGCCCTCTTTTTTCATTGCCTTTGTCACTCCTTCACTAAATCTCTCTGGTTTGAACTCCATTGCATCCTCACCCCAAATTTCACGGTCATGATGTAATAAGATTGTTTGTAGTGAAAGCTGTGTCCCAGCTGGGAGCAATAGTTTCCCCAATCTCGTTTCTTCATGAACTCTTCGATTAAGAACAATTAGTGGCGGATATAGCCGCAGGGTCTCATATAAAATCATAGTAACCTGCAATGAAGATCTCAAAAGATTTAAAAATTCTATCTAAATTTTGTTTTTTGGTTCACTTTTTATTTTTCAAGAGGGTAATGTTAGTTCAACTTTAAAATACTTACGATTTTCAGGTGATTTAACCCATTGAAATCTGGCTTTTTACTACCAAATACTTGCAAGACCTCTGCTCTAGCACGTATCTGCCAGTCGAAATGTGTACTCAGTAGAATCAATGTCCATACTAGCAATGCAGAAGTTGTCTCCTGTCCAGCAAAATAGAAAAGCTTGCATTCTTCTATGACCTCATCTATACTCATTCCAAAACTCTTGTTTCCACTTTGTTTGATTTCTTTGGAATTGGATTCCAACAATATGCCCAGCAAATCATCATTATGTGCTTCCCCAGCCTCCACTGCCTTCAATCTTCTAGTTATAATATCTCTGATTGAGGCTTGAACTTCCTTCGCAATTTCCTTCATTCTTTTGTTCCTCTTAGTCGGCACAAACCTGTATGTAGGGTATGTATCACTTCACAGGACAAGTCAAGAACCACTCAATCCCAGCTAAGCAGATGAAAGTGGTTCATCTGACATCATCTTTGGCAAGAAAAAATGAGGATTGGAAATTAGTAAATTGTTCGGCGGCTCATAGCCGCCACATTTCTTTTGGTTTATTTGTGTTTTCTAGGTAAAATGTGTGGTTAAAAATTGGAAAGAGAAAATGTGTGGTTAAAAAGTGTTTAAGAAATTATGCTGTTTATAAATTGGTTTATAAACCTTTTTTTTTGCAGTTGCCAAACACAGTGTCAGTACTAATATCATAAGGTAGAACCACGTATTTCTTAGATACTAATCAGAAACATATTTTGTTACCTCCATCCAGGAATATAGATCGACTGGGAAGCCTTGGTGACCTGTTCAGCCTGTTCTCTCTGAAGTTCAAATATTCTTCTTCCTTCTCGGTAGCTACTACCAAATGATGTTCTTGATATCGCATCACTAGTCAAATTTTGTAGATAAGGCCACACATCTAATTCGCCTGATCCTCCAGGAGAGATACTCTGTTCCCAATTGCTCAAAATATCATCAGAACTCAAATAGAAAGCTGGAATCATGAGCTGTAGGAAGAAAGTGTGAAAACACTCTTATCAGCAATAAGTTAATATTTCAGAATGAATCTTTTCTTTCTTAAGAAAGTTCTTAACTACCAAAACAAATTAAATTATATCTTTCATGTGTAGTTAGTTAGCTTGTTAATATATTCCATACAGATATTGAAATTAAGCCCCTATTTGGCCTTCATTTTTTATAACTCATTGTTTCCAAATTCATTTTAAACCACATTCTCCAATAAAAGGATTTTACGCATGGATGCATAATTTTTAACACACATTCTCCAAAAAACATTTTTGGCAAAATCTATTCTTCAAACAATCTCTTCCAAGCAGGGTTTAAGTAAATTTCACATTTGAGCTAGGCAAAACCTTCAACTTCTCTAAATAGAAAGCAGGGTTGAGAATTTTTCTGTGTTTGTCCCATTTATCTGCATCATATCTTGCTACTCCTTCTGCAAGAAGTTTGGTCAGTGGATTCATATTTTGTGCTTTGTGGTATGTATAATTTTTTGTTAGGACATCCTTTACAAGTTCCGGGTCCGTTGCTATAACCGATGGAGTTGGCCCTAGCCATATGAAGGAATTGGTACCTGCAAGTTACGGAACAAGGATAAAATAATATCAAGTTTTTTAGAAGAGAGTAGCATATTTAGGAAAATTGGTATGTGGATGCAAATTATAATGTGCTTGCTCTGTTTGGTTACACTGTAGCAATTATAAATTGGTTTATTTATGTTTTTAAGATAAAGTGTGTGGTTAAAAAGTGAAAAGAGTTAAAAAGTGGTTTAGAAAGTTGTGTGATTTATAAATTATAATGATTGTGTCGAAGAACAATAATCCATATTTTTCCCTTAAACTGGGAATATAGAAAATAGATGGACAGGAGAATTACAAAATCCGAAATCTTGATGTAGAATCTTGGACAATTCTAAGTATTACTCCTAATGCAGCTGTCAGTAATCAATTAAGACGACCAAATATTATGACAAACATCCTCTGTGCCTTTGATATAACTACTTTTTGGATGTATGCTGGCATCTATGAACGAACAAAGATAAGTATCCAAACATGACTGAAGTTCTGCTCACTTTGTGCACATATTATTCATTATTATCATTGTAAAAAGGCATTATTGTTGCTGCATACTATTAAATTGTTTCCTAACAAGTCTAACTCAAAATTGTAACTCTTACAATTTTCTATCATTTGTGGCACAATCTTCGAATATCATTCTGGAGAGCAGTGGAACTGTGAGAAACAATTCCAAGTTATGTGTGGATTATTATTGGACTAACATGCTCATTGTGCTCAATTAAATTGCTGTGGGGGCAAAGACAGAGACAAAGATCATGAATATACATGTGTGTGTGGATGAGCTAGATGAGTATGTGTGTTTGAACACAACTTTTGAGCATCCCAATCATTCCAGGCATTTTTTTTGTTCAGATGGCTATTCAATCAAGTTTCTAGTCTGCTATATTTGTGCAATCTTAGAGAAAGTGCATCTATCAGTTTGTTGAACGTGACTTTTGGATAACTATTAACACAAATTTCTTTCGATTAGTATCAATCATTCTGTTTCCGTCTTGTCTATGATTGGCAACTCGTCAAAGGACAAGATCGATCACAAAAGAAATGGTGCTCTCCCTACAGATCCAAAAACAACTGTTGAAAAAGTCTCTTATACACTATTATCCTTTTGATAGCCAAAGAAATACATAATAAGACAACCCCAATAAGCCTAAAACTCTATCTTTAACTGCCATGTCATCTCCCTTTGGCTTTCTTATGGATAAAACAAAGTCTTTGATCCATTTGCACTCACGAAGAAAAATTTATCCAGAAGGGAAATCACAAGCCAAAAGGCTTCTCACTGATTCACTATAAATATTCATCTAAACCTTTCTTGCCTACTTGGAATTTATCATTTGGAGAATTATAGAATGTAAAGCAATAAAACCCGACCCATCAAAGTTAAAGGTTTACTATATCTTTTGATACAATCCGTCAAAAAGGCCTAGTGAAGTGGAAGTGCAGCTTAATGGGCCATATCGTGGACACACAAAAAAGAAGAGAGAGAGAGAGAGAGAGAGAGAGAGAGAGAGAGAGAGAGAGAGAGAGAGAGAGAGAGAGAGAGAGAGAGCAAATTACAACCCTTGAAAAATAAAGTAACATATTGGGTGATAGAATTTCCGATCATGCTAAACTATGTTCTCCACTACTTTCTTTGTATAGGGAAAATGATAGAGAACTTTAAACAAACATATACCAGGCAATATCAAGAATCTAAAAATACCGTGTTCCTGCAGTATTTTGAGGATTAAGGGTATGACTCTTGGCTTGATATCCTCTGAAAGATTGATTGGTTTAGATTTGGCTTTTTGTATCATACTTGTCAAATCTTTCAAATCGCCACAGAGGAATCTGTAGGAGTTTCCATTGAGACCTTGCTTTCTCAGCAACTTTTCCATCTTCTTTGGCGTAAACCAAACCCAATTCAGCAACCTCCATGTATATACGAGGAACACAAAAGCACAACACACAACAATTGAGTAGTACAGCATCTCCATGCCTATTGAAACTTCTTGTTTATGCATGAAAAATGAAATCTTTCGAATTTCTTTTAGACTTCATCGTCTAAAAGACTACTATAGATCATTCATCATGGCTGTTAATAATAACAGGATGCTCACAGTTACATTTGCCTACATCAGCCTAGTAAACGTCCAGAAGAGGTGAGTTATGCAGTGAGTCAGTGACGCATGAAAAATCAAGCAAGCACAATTGCAATAATTATACCTTTTTTTTTTTTTTTTTTTGGAGATATATTTTGGGCAGGTTTTTCAAAGTTTATAATGCTTATCTATTCAATCATGCAAGTCTATCATGCTTATCTATTCAATCATTCAATGCTATGTGTACAGGATTTCTACATGCGAAAAAATTAGGCGCATGACAATCATCGTTATCCATCATATTATCTTTAAAATCAACAATTACAAAATCGTCAACATATTTTTTTTGTACACCTATATGTACAAAAAATCTCTACAAACAAATTATTCATTATTTATAAGCAGTGAGTTCGAAGAAATTTGTGATTAAAAGTAGACAAAAGTTAAAAGGGTATCAAAATGTGCGAATAATAATAAAGTTAGGTCGATTTAATAATATTTTTTTGAATAACTTATAAGATTTGACAAATATGCACTTCGTCACGTGGATATGACTCCGTATTGTTTTATTTCATTTTTTCTTTTGTCAATATCACTTTGGATTAGTCCAAAGCTGTTTTTCTTCTTTCATTTTGCTAATTGCAAGTCGAAACAAGGACGGGATGACTGATTCGACTTCGCTGATCGAGTATATTTTCAATATCACCCTTCATAGGTCAAGATTCTCGATCTAGGTTCAGATATATATATATATATATATATATATATATATATATATATATATATATATATATATATATTTTGTGAATATTTAATCTTATACTTCCTTGTCCCTAATCAAGATATCGACTATGATTGAGAATTTCGAACTAAACTTTCGATCTAAGTCAAGTTGATCCAAACCCATAATTTACACCATGTTTGTAATTAAGGATCTCTATTAGATAAAGACTTAAGGAAATAATATGATAATTTTAATTTAGTGCCTATTTACATTAAGTTCTGGGAAGAATAAATAACTAAAGTTTTTAAATTAAACATTTTCTAACTTAAGAAACTTAATATTTTAATCAAAAAATTAGGTTACAATTAATTATTTAATTAACTAAATATATTTTATTGCTTAAATATATTAAGGTCACAATAATATAAATTTATTGTCACATTCACAAATTTTTAGGTCACTAATAAATATGTTTTTCGTACTTATCTTAGTTTAAATTTGGACAATTGTAAGTGTTTTAGGATGTAATATTACTAAATTATGTGTTGATTTTGTTTATTTTAGGAAAATCAATTTTGGATGCATTTAGAGGCTAAACGAAAAAATGAACCAAAATCGTACAAAAATGGCAAAGTACAAAGTTTGAAGACCAAATTGCAAATATCCAATGTTTACTCAAATTACAGGATGATACGTTGAAAATTTCTAGAAGTCAATGGAATGCAATTAGAAGTAAAAAATGAATGAAATGGATGAGAATATTATCATAAATTGATTCCAATCAACAAGATTTTAATCAGGTTTTTAGTTGAACTTTGAGACCTATTATTTGGATAGTAAAAGTTTGAATTGTATTTTAGAAAGAATTGTACGTAGCCCTCTAAGTTAAATTTCCAACGTACTTTGAATCACCACAATCGGATATTAGGATAAAAAGTTATGATAAAAATACTGAATGTTGTGCAGATACAAAAACATGCGCATGCGAAAGTAACTTTCCTTATTCGATAGGAATTCTTTTGGGAATCAACTTGGACGTGATTTTCAACCAATTTTTGACCCCTACAAATACCAAAAAAAGGAAAGAAGAAATAATAGATTACGGGGGTGAATTATTCATTAAAAGGAGGCACAATTTAGAGGTAAGTTTTGGCCAAGAAAATTCAAGAACCCATCAAGAATTGAATATTCAAAACCCGGGTTGAAGATTCAAGAAGAAGAAATTGATCTAATTAATTCCTTTCATTGTTTCAAATTTCGGGTGATGTTTTTTCATTTTTTTTAATGATATTAGGCTAGATTTCTCTTATGTATTGGATGAGATGAACCATATGTTTTATTTATTTTAATTCAAGATTCTATAATTTAGTATTTTCTTGCGGTTCTTGATTTATCTTACATTCTCATTGTATTATTTCATTGCTTTATCACCAATTAAATAATTAATTGCTTGTTATGGTCTTGGAAAAGTCACAATGAGTTTAGAACGTTGTACGATAAACACGTGAACATTAAATGTCAGAAATAACAATATGACGTGTGCAATCAATTTGACAAATTGTATGATTAATGTATCATGAACATTCACATTCGGACTAGGAATAGATTCGAGTCGTGTTTGTGGTAGATTTTAATTTGTCTTGGAAAATAAAATTAAATAGATTAACTTTATCGATTGTCATGAACGCATTTATGAGCTAAATTAGATAAATTGAGACTTGAAATAGATATAACTTGGTGAATTCGAATTTCAATACATTTCCTCTATGTATTTACAAACAATTTTTCATAATTGCAATTTTAATTATATTCAAACAAAATAAAATCACTTCTTTTATATTTCTTATTTTAATTGTTAATTTATACTTTCTTGTTTCGATTAAAGTTAGTAATCTAGAATATCATTTATCTCAAATCTTGTGAAGACGATACATGAACTCATTATTAACTTTATTACTTGTGCGTCTGTACACTTGCGGTAGGAAAAATGGCAACAATTACAACTTATTTCTGGATCACAAATCTGAATTTTGTTGGTCAAAATTTTTCTTGATCACAAATCTTGAGTTAGTTGGTACAACTTAACAAATTATGGTCACAGTCACAAATCAGAATTTAGAGGTAACTTTTTTTCAAAAATTAATTGGTCACGTATTATTTTTCGGTCACAAATTACTAATTTATAGGACACAACTTATTTTTCGATTATAATTTATTACTTGGTCACAAATCACAAATGTTACTTATTTATTGGTCACATGTTATAGAACTATTTGGTTAGGACTTATTTTTTGGTCACAAATTACAAATTTATAGATCACAATTCATTTTTCAGTCACAATTTATAAAATCAATCAATTACAGTTTATTACATGGTTACAAATAAAAAATGTTATAGGTCACGATTTTTTTTATTTTTTATTTTGTCGATCACATATCACGGATATTACAAGTCACACATTCTTTCTTGGTCATAAATTATAAAAATGGTTAGTTACTAATAAATGTATTTATCTATATGTCTAAATTAGAATATTATATTATTGTTTTTGAATAAATTCTACGTAATTGTTTGTTATTTGTTTATATTTCAGAAATTATCCCAAAATCACATGAATCAAACAATTAATGGAAAAGACAAACTTTTGGATGATAATCAGAGCTAAATTGGACAAATTGGATGTGGTTGATGTCAATCGAGAAAGCTAAGAGGAGCAAAGTGCAAAATAACAATGATCAAGGACTTAATTGGAGATGAATTGAAGTTCGGAAGAAGAATTGAAGAGATTTCAAAGTTTGAGGACCAAATAGTTGCAATCAAAGATGAAGGACTCATGGGTAATTAAACACAAGGGACCTACTTAAACACATTTGAAAAATGGAAAAATGTGTTGAAGAATTCAACTATGTGGCCACGCCAACCCTACCAGGTGGCCGCATGTTGAAGTATCAAATCAAAAGATCCAGTTTAGGTTGACCTGTACGGGCACCAACATTATGCTTGCGTGGCCATGCAGTTATTCAGCCCTACGACAAGTGTTTGGCCCATGCGTATTTTTGACCTATTTTCTTCCTTATTCTACTAGGTTTTCTCCTCTTCTATATATACAACAATTCATGCACAAAAAGGAAAGCCTTTGGAGACCTTTTCACAACCTCTCAAGTTTATAATTAATTATTCTACAACCTCTTCATGGAATATTGCAAAGAAAATGGCATCAAAAGACAACTAACTATGACTCAAACTCTGCAACAAAATGGCGTGGCAGAAAGAAAAAATAGCACAATTGTTGAAATGGCAAGCATGCTAAAGGGCAAAGTACCTCCAAATTTGTATTAGGCAGAAGCTATAAATACGACAGTATACATTCTCAATCAGTCTCCAATAAAGGTTGTTCGAAATAAAACTCCATACAAAGCTTGGAAAAAAAAGAAGCCGATGGTTGATCACTTCAAAGTATTTGACATCATTGCTTATTCTCTTATTCCTTCTTAAAATCGGGACAAATTTGACGAGAAAGGACAAAAACTTGTCTTCGTTGGCTATAGTAATATATCCAAAGGCTATCGGTTGTTAGATCTAACTAAAAAAAAAAAATTATAGTTTCACGAGACATAGTCTTTGATGAAGATGCATCTTGGGATTGGAAAGGAAAGGAAGTTATGGACCAGACACCATACCATTTTGATCATCCATTAACATCTCAAGAAGGTCCATCAGAAGTTGGAAATTTAGAGCAAAATCAAACCCCTACTACAAGAAGTGAGGAAGAATCTGATTCGGGAAGCCCTCCAAAAAAGACAAGTTCACTACAAGGCATCTATGATTCATGTGAACTTGGATTGTTCTCCAGTGAATATCAACCATTTGAAGAATCCTCAAAGGATGTGTGTTGGACAAAAGCCATGAATTAAGAAATGTCCACAATCGAGAAAAACAAAATTTGGAAGCTTGTTGCCTTTCCGAAAGGGAAGAAAATCATGGGACTCAAGTGGGTCTATATAATAAAATACAATGAAGATGTGTCAATCCAAAAGAACAAAGCACAGCTTGTTTCAAAAGGGTATTCTCAACATCCCAGAATTGATTACATTGAAACGTATGCTCAGGTTGCAAGAATGGAGACAATTCGTAATGTTTTGGTGCTGGCAGCTCAATTAGAGGTATGTGTTTGTCAACTCGATGTAAAGTCGGCATTCTTAAAAGGTGAAATTCAAGAAGAAGTTTACATCGAGCAACCTAAAGGATTTGGAATCAAAGGGCAAGAAGAAAAAGTCTACCGTTTATGCAAGGCACTTTATGGTTTAAAGCAAGCGTCGCGAGCATGGAATAGAAAAATCAATAGCTATTTCATCCTAAATGGATTCAATCGAAGCACGAGTGAATCATCTCTATATGTCAAAAATCTTGGAAGAGACTTTCTTGTAGTATGTCTTTATGTGGATGATCTTTTCTACTTTGGTACAAATAAGAGCATGGTGGAAGAATTCAAGAAAAAGATGATGAAAGACTTTGAGATGAGTGACTTGGGTCAAATGAAATATTTTCTCGGCATCCAAGTCAAACAAAGTCCGGGAAGAATCTCTCTATCTCAAGAGAAGTATATTGATGATCTTCCAAAAAAATCAACATGAGCCAGTGTAAGGAAGTATCTACTCCAATGGGACCGAATGAAAAATTCCAAGTCAATGATGATGCTACACTGTACCGAAAGTTAATCGTTTCAACACAAGGTCGGATATCACTCAATCAGTAAGTTTAATTTCAAGGTTCATGAATGAACTGAAGAATCACTTCGCAGCGGCAAAAAGAATCTTGAGATACCTTAAAGGTACAAAAAAAAACAAGGCATTAAGTTCAAAAAGGAAAATAACTTCAAACTTGTTGGCTACACTGATAGTGATTGAGCATGTTCCATTGTTGACAGCAAAAGTACATTGGGCTACATCTTTTGTCTTGGAACAAATATTATTTCATGGAGTTCAAGAAAGCAAAAGTATGTAGCACTATGGTCTACAAGCAAAATACATTGCAGCTACGGATGCCGCTTGTGAAGCAGTTTGGCTCATAAGAATTCTAAAAGACTTGATGTTTGCTCAACAAGAGCCAACAACAATACATTGCGACAACATGTTAGTAATTGCTATGACAAAAAATCTAGTCTTTCATGCTAGATCGAAGCATATTGAACTACGTCATCACTTCACTCGAGATTTGGTAAGTCGAGAAGAAATTTGCATGGAATTCATCTGATCAGCCAGCATACATTTTGACAAAGGCAGTCACATTTGACAAGTTCGACAAGACCAAGAAAAACTCAAGATTACAAATTAAGAGGGGGTGTTAAATGTTGCATTAATTTGTAATCTTAGAAAAGTAAATGAATTTACATGAATAGAAGAAAATGTATCTAGGAAAATACATAATGCAAACTCATGAACTATTAGGTGTCCATTTATCTTCAGTCTCTAGAGTTATCGATGTGGTCCTATAAATAGAGGTCATTCTTGTAGTCTCAAGGTATGTAAAAAAGAAGCAAAAGATTATAGAGCGTGCCGTAGCAACTCAAAAACTATCAATAAAAATTCAAGTTTTTCTTCGACACTTTGTTTTCGCATTAACAGAAACAAGATTTTTTTTTTCCTTTTCTAGGCACTGATACCAGTTCTAAGGCAAGATAATTTGGAGATATATAATCTGAAAATATTTTTCTTATTCTCCGTGAAAACATACTACAACATGTGGTCCTATTTATACAAATCAAGATGGCATAGGAATCAACATAATATTTAATACGTTTGGCTAGATTCAAGCTATGGAACTCTATAAGACATATTAGATTCAAATACATGAACGGGATATTATGAAACACTAGACTAGATTAAAATTCATGAATTATTTTATATGATGGGCAGGCGAAATTCAATTTTTATTCCAACATTTTTGTGTTTATCTGATGTGCTAGACATGGAATTTTGTCCTAGATGTGGATTTTTGTCTTTGTACATTGTTTCAATGGGAGTTTGGTCTTATCGGGAATAAGCTTATCCTGTTGTTTTGTCTCAATTTATCAAATGCATAGCAATAGTAATTTATATTCTATAAATCAATCTTTAAACAAGAAATATATGCATTAGTATACATATTAGGTAAGGTAGACTAGATAACACTTGCAAATATATTAAGAAAAGAGAAGAAATTAAAATCCTATATGTTGTAATGTCTAATACTGCAAGTCTAAGACCCTTCCAATTATTATTTATATTAGGTAAGGTAGACTAGATAACACTAGCAAATATTAAGAAAGGAGAAGAAATTAAAATCCTATATGTTGGAATGTCTAATACTGCAAGTCTAAGACCCTTTATTTTTATATATTGTTCCCTTTATTTTTATAATTTTTAACAGGACAATGCTACATGTACACATTGGCTTACTCTCTCCTCACTGACTCACATGAAGGGGGATCCAGTGAAGGTGAGTAAACTAATGTTTGCACATTTGTGTGTAGATAATCATTTTTAACAAATCAATACCGTTTTTAGTTTTGATTTTTGTTGTATCCTTCAAGTGTCGGAAATTTAAACGCTATATGTCGAAGTCATGTCTGAAGTGTCCGGCGAGTGTACGACCCAACATAACACATGTTGGATGTGAACATGTCATTCTAGTAAGAGTTTCCATGTTTCATAGCACAAGATAGTTCACAGACAGAGAGATCAGTCTCACTCGAAGCCAATGAAATTTTAACTACTATAAACTTAGAAATCACGATGAGAAGTAAGACGCTATGAAAATGACTGTATTATCTGCTTAATAGGCTTGATAGAATTTGCTACTTATCCAGGCTCCATCCTATGCAGGATGAGGTGAGCCCCATGCTGAGGTTGAAGAGTTATAACCTTGTGAGGAGCATGCGTATAGGATGGCGAGAGCTCAAAAGAGAAGCGTTGTAGAATCATGGCCATCGCCATTTTTGCCTCTATCATGGCGAAATTTTGTCCAATGCATATCCGAGGTCCCCACCCAAATGGGAAATATAATCCTTGTTTCTTCTGCGCCTTTGACACTCCTTCACTAAATCTCTCTGGTTTGAACTCCATTGCGTCCTCTCCCCAAATTTTGCGGTCATGATGTAATAAGATCGTTTGCAGTGAAATGTGAGTCCCGGCTGGGAGCAATAGTTTCCCCAGTCTCGTTTCTTCGTGAACTATACGATTAAGAGCAAGCAGTGGTGGATACAATCTCAGGACCTCGTGTAAAACCATGGTAACCTGTGATGAAGTTCTCATAAGAGTTATATAAATGAAGTCACGTATCTTCATTTGGCTTAGATGGGTTATCTATACTCTCTTATAAACTATAACGATTAGCAATTTCTAATGTTCGATTAATTCACCTATTCATTTTCGGGAGCACAGTGAACTTTTAAATGAAAAGAGTAATGCTATTTATGATCATTAGTAAAGATAGATCTTCACTCTAGTTGACACAGATTCATTGAAAAATGAAGATGTCCATGTGCAATGTACAAGACACCTTCACAGTTTGAGTAGAAATGTGTCAATTAGGTACTCGTGATAAATAGCATTATCGAAATGAAAATTACTTACGATTTTCAACTGATTTAACCCATTGAAATCTGGCTTTTCGCTACCAAATATGCGCAAGACCTCTTCTCTTGCACGATTCTGCCAGTCTGAATGTGTACTCAATAAAACCAGTGTCCAGACAAGCAATACGGAAGTGGTGTCCTGTCCAGCAAAATAGAACAGCTTGCATTCTTCGACAATTTCGTCTATGCTCATTCCAGAAATCTTGGTTCCATTTTGTTCGATCTCTTTGAAATTGGATTCCAGCAATATCCCTAATAAGTCATCATTACGTGCTTCCCCCGCCTTCATTTCCTTCACCTTTTTATCGATAATATCCCTAATTGATGCTTGAATTTCCTTTTCATTTTTCTTCAGTCTTTTGTTCATCTTAGTCGGCATAAACCTATACACGGGATATTAAGAAGATGGAAATTGTTCTTCTGACTAATCAAAAATGATGAGTGGAAATTGAGTACAGTACTAATTTCATAAGGTAGAAACAAATTATATTATGTTACCTCCATCCAGGAATATAGATAGCCCGGGCAGCCTTGAAGAGGTGTTCAGCCTGTTCTCCCTGAAGTTCAAATACCTTTCTTCCTTCTTGGTAACTACTACCAAATGACGTTCTTGATATTGCATCACCTGATAAATTTTGTAGTTAAGGCCACACGTCCAATTCGCGTGATTCTCCAGGAGACAGATTATGTTCCCATTTACCCAAAATCTCGTCACAGCTCAAATGAAAAGCTGGGATCATAAGCTGAAAGGAGGAGTGAAAAGCAATCCCATCAGAAATAAGATTTTTTTTTTTAATCACATTTAAGCACCACTGTCATGTATAAGATGGTGAAAACCTTAAACTTGTCAAAATGGAAAGCAGGGTTAATGATTTTTCTGTGCTTGGCCCACTTATCGCCATCATAGTTCACTACTCCTTGTGCAATCATCTTGGCCAGTGGATTCATGACTTGTGCCTTCTGGTATATATAATTTTTGGTTAGGACCTCCTTAACGAGCTCTGGGTCCGTGATTATAACTGATGGTTCTGGTCCAAGCCATATGAAGGAGTTGGTACCTTGATGTTTTTCAAAAGAGATTAAAATTTCTAGGAAAAATTATATGCAGCTAAAGCCTAAAAGTTAGAACAAGAACTAAAATTTAATAAAATATACCATATTCCAGGAGGGTCTTGAGACATAAGGGTATGATTCTTGGCTTGATGTCATCTGAGATATTGATTGGCTTTGATTTGGCGTTGTGGATCATACTCATCAAATCTTTCAGATCACCATAAAGGAATCTATAGGAGTTTCCATTCAAACCTTGTCGTCGCAGAAGTTTTTCCACCTTCTTGGGCCTAAACCAAATCCAGTTTAGAATCCTCCATGTGTATAGCAGCAACATAGAAGCACAACACACACCAATTGTGCAGTACAGAATCTCCATGTTCACCGATAATCGCTGCTCAAGAACAAGTCTCAAGTCTCCACCTGTGGACATGAATATAAAAAGGTATTAGGCTGCGTTAGATACCTTATACGATCATTTTTCAACCAATTTCCCACTTTTTTGTTGTGTTTGATTGCAAACCATTTCTAGAGAATTGACTTTTCACCAAATTCTTTCACGCGTGCGTATTCCCTCTTTTCGTAAAATTAGTTTTCTCAGGTAGTTAGTAGGTTTTATTTTTGAGGTAAAATTTTTAATTATTTTTGTGTTATTGTTAATTAATTTATTTTTTACTCAAAAATTAATATTATTTTTATTATTATTATCAAGTACAAACATACGAAAAAAAAAAATATATATATATATATTTTTTGATTAAAATAATTAAATTTTGTTTTATTTGTGATGAAAAATAATGTCAATTAAATAATAAAAACTGAAATTTGTTCACTTTTTTTTACCTAAAAATTAACTCAATCAAACACATAAAATATCAAATTCTCAAAAATTCAATTTTCAGAAATTTATTTTCTTTTTATCTAAATTTTACTCTTGCTATCAAACGCATACCAAACGGTTAGGGAAAAGAACTTGTATATTTACCTGTGTTCAAACCCCTAGAAAAATTGATGACTTCTAGAAAGAGCGTGAAATGTCTCCTCTATTTTTTCAGTTTATTTTTTATTTATCTATTTTTTTCATGTATAACTTTTAAGCTGTTGTTTGAAGCATAAGATTTTTTTTCCTGGAAAATTGAGTTTTTGGTGCAATTTCGTCAGCTCCATGAAAAGTAATCTAGCCTCTCTTTAGTAATAATGCTATATAATTTATAAATTGATTTAATTATAATTTTGAGGTAAAAAGTAATAATTAAAAATTAAAGAAAAAATATATATATATATGATTAAAAAGTGATTTGAAAAATTGTTTAATTTTAAACAATATTTTATTTACCAAAGACTTGTTTAATAATGGGAATTTTGTTGCTCCCAGGGCATATCTCCAAGGGGTGAAAGGGGGAAGTGGAAAGTCTCCAACCTAAGTTACAGCTGTCGTGACGAGGGTTCGAATCCTGAAATATAGATGAGACACTTGGTAAGCAAAGGCAAAAATCAAGTCTCCTACCTCACACTCTTGAAAGTATATCCTTCGATTTACCTCATTCACCAAGATTTATGACAGACCATGTGGGAACCCCTAATGTGTGGGCCACTCCTTTAATAATGGGAATTGTTTCTTAGACTTCCTTCCCATCTAGTAATATATTTCCAAATCAGCCATCAAGTATTGGAAATATCATGGTCTTATGGCTTATCCTTGCCCAAAAATCTTAATTAATAGCTAGCAAGGCTCGATCCTAAGAGCATTTTCAATGCACTACATAAATTGAGAAAAAATATGACACGATCCCAGTCGGGGAATCTCGTCGAACACGCGGAATAACGACAATTAAAACCTAGGAAAGATCTAAATCAGATCGACACAAGAAAACAACGAAAAATAAGGATAGAATGACGGTAAAACCTTGACCCGACAATCACAACGCAATTTATGGCGATGCGGATTGAAGAACCAAGATTGGTGAACGCCACAAGGACTTGTCAATTTCCTTAATAAGTATCGAATTTGGAAACGCCACAAATATTCTTGCGAATATTTGATAAGTTTGCTGGAAGAACGCCAAAAAGATCGGATCTTTTGATAAGTTCAAGAAAAAGGGAATTAAATCAACCTCTCAATTTTGGAGAATCCTCTCACAAATTTTATTAATCAACTCAAACTTGTCTAATGTTTACAATGATGAAAAGCGTATAAATAAGCAAGAAAACCTAGCATCTAATTACTCAAAATAGAATTCTAATTATACTAAAATTCTAAAATAGGAAAATAACCTAAAATAATAAAAGGAAACAAAATAATTGAAATTTCCCGGAAAATCTGGAAATCTTGAGTTACGGCCGTGAATAACTAGCTTACGGCCGTAATGAACATTCTGCCTCAAATTCCAATCATGTGTTACGGCCGTGATCAATATGTTACGGCCGTAAATGCTTTCAATTTCATTTTTACGGTCGTGAGGAATATCTTACGGCCGTAACAAGCGTTCTGCCTGTTTTTGCCTAAGGAATGTTATGGCCGTAAGAATGGTGGTTACGGCCGTGAATCACGTGCTGCTTTATTGTTTGATTTCCTGTCTCGGCTCGATCCTTTCCTCTTCTCGGCTCGACCCCAACACGGAACTTGCTCCGTTTTGCACGTAGATCACTATCATATTGCCGATGGCTCGACTTCGCCCTTCGATGCCTGGTCCGGATCACATCATACTCCCTCTCTTGAAAAGGATTCGACCTCGAATCCATTTTTGGTCGACTTCTCAGACTCCTCCTGCTTTTCCGGGCTCGTTGATCACGTGTAAGCTTTGTGCAATCCTTTAGACTTTTGTGCTGATTATTCTGGCCAATAAATTTCTGCCCCGTCTTAAATGCATGGCTTGATTTATGTCCCTGCAAAACAGATTTTAAAGAACTGGGGAGGGAATTGTTAGCTCGGTTAAGTGCAAGGCGTGGATCCCTGTCCACCAACCTATGTGCAAATAAACTCAATTTGAGGGTGGACTCTCTTTTCTTTTTGCACTCATTCTCTCCTTTTTCTGAGGTCGTGGCCTCAACTCTCTTGTTTTCAACTTTCACACCCTCTCCTTTTTCTGAGGTCATGGCCTCAACGCTCTTATTTTTCCCCTCGAACTCGCGCTTTATTTTCAATTGGTCATTTTGAGCTTCTTTTGGGGATAACGGCACAAGTGTAAATTTCTTCCCACCCTTCACAAATGAATACTGATTCTTAAACCCATCATGCACTACCCTCCTATCATGTTGCCAGGGTCGCCCCAACAATATATGACCAACATGCATAGGTACCACGTCACAGACCACCTCATCCTTATAACCCCCGATGGCAAAATTGACCCTAGCCTGCTTATTTACCTTAATTTCCCCCGACTCGGTCAGCCATTGCAATTTATAAGGGTTTGGATGTTTCATCAAGCTTAAGCCCAATTTATTAATCAACATTGTACTAACCACATTAGTACAACTTCCCCCGTCAATCACCATACTACAAGCCTTTTTGCCCACCAAGCACCTAGTATGAAAAAGATTATCCCTTTGCTCGCCAATTTCATCCACCCTAGCCCTAGCACTAAGGACACGTCGATTAACAAGTGTTTCTTTTTCAGGATAGGTCAATCCTTCCTCATCACTACTACTAGCCCCAACATCCACTAACTTAGGCATTCCCTTAAATTCATCTTCGGAACTAATTTCACCATTATCACGTAAGATCATTAGCTTCTTATTTGGACACTGGGATGCTATATGACCCCTACCCAAGCACTTAAAGCATTTAACATTTCTATCCCGAGTAGTTTGAGAATCAGAAATATTTTTACCTTTCGTTGTAGGCTCCTCCTTCCCTTTCGGGTTATGTTCATCGTTGGATTCCTGCTTAGGTTGTGATGTAGGATAAGAGGGTGAGTGTCTCGCCATGTGCACCATGTCCTCTAACTCCACGTAATGCTGCAGCTCAATGACATTGCCTATATCTCTATTTAGCCCACTCAAAAACCTAGCCATCGTAGCTTCTCGATCCTCCACCACATTAGCCCGAATCATTGCCACCTCCATATCCTTATGATAATCTTCTACACTCCTCGACCCCTGAGTCATACCCTGCAGCCTATGGTAAATATCCCTATAATAATGAGTCGGCACAAACCGCTTCCTCATTATAGTTTTTAATTCATCCCAAGTCTCCACCGGTTCCTCAAGGTTCCTCCTCCTACCCGTAACTAGTTGATCCCACCAAATATTTGCGTAGTCGATGAATTCAATCACGGCTAATTTCACCTTCTTCTTTTCCGAATAAGTATTACAATCGAACAGCCGTTCGACCTTTGTCTCCCAATCCAAGTATGCCTCCGGATCACTCCTACCCTGGAACGACGGTATTTTCACTTTAATTTTTCCAAGGTCGTCATCAACATCACCTCTACCCCCACGATGCCTCCTAGCATCCCGACGCTCCCTATTATGCCTTCTTTCGTGCCTATCTCCTCTATCCCTCCTTCGCATACTTCCCAACGATATACTTCCACTTTCACTACCCATGCCTTCATCATCCACACCAACCTCACGCCTATTATTTCTCCTAACCCGAGAACCATCATGAGATTGATCCCGCTCGGCACCCCGATTTTCCATCTGTGCCATAAGCCTCTCAAACTGCGCCCTCATTGCTGTCATATCATTGTTACCCTGTTCATTTCTTCTGTTCACACCCCTGTGCTGTTTTCTGTCTCCAATAGAAGATGAAGATGTGGAAACCTCTCTATCAGACATTTTTAGACACCAACAAGGAAATTTGGAATAATTGGGAATATTTGAAAATTTTCGGAATTTTTTTTTTTTTTAATAATCTGCCAAAGAATTGGACTACGAGTATGGCAGAAAAAACGGAACTGAATTTGGACGAAAAACGAAGAAGAAAAACACTTTTGAATTTTTGGGACTGACTCTTATAGATCAAACTGGAAAAATTTATGACTGACACGAAGAACGCGAAGAACACGAAAAAAGAGAAAAAAAAAATTTCAAGAACGCAAGAATCTGAAATAGATCCAAGCTCTGATACCAGATGACGCGATCCCAGTCGGGGAATCTCGTCGAACACGCGGAATAACGATAATTAAAACCTAGGAAAGATCTAAATCAGATCGACACAAGAAAACAACGAAAAATAAGGATAGAATGACGGTAAAACCTTGACCCGAAAATCACGACGCAATTTATGGCGATGCGGATTGAAGAACCAAGAATGGTGAACGCCACAAGGACTTGTCAATTTCCTTGATAAGTATCGAATTTGGAAACGCCACAAATATTCTTGCGAATATTTGATAAGTTTGCTGGAAGAACGCCACAAAGATCGGATCTTTTGATAAGTTCAAGAAAAAGGGAATTAAATCAACCTCTCAATTTTGGAGAATCCTCTCACAAATTTTATTAATCAACTCAAACTTGTTTAATGTTTACAATGATGAAAAGCGTATAAATAAGCAAGAAAACCTAGCATCTAATTACTCAAAATAGAATTCTAATTATGCTAAAATTCTAAAATAGGAAAATAACCTAAAATAATAAAAAGAAACAAAATAATTGAAATTTCCCGAAAAATCTGGAAATCTTGAGTTACGGCCGTGAATAACTAGCTTACGGCCGTAATGAACATTCTGCCTCAAATTCCAATCATGTGTTACGGCCGTGATCAATATGTTACGGCCGTAAATGTTTTCAATTTCATTTTTACGGCCTTGAGGAATATCTTACGGCCGTAACAAGCGTTCTGCCTGTTTTTGCCTGAGGAATGTTACGGCCGTAAGAATGGTGGTTACGGCCGTGAATCACGTGCTGCTTTATTGTTTGATTTCCTGTCTCGGCTCGATCCTTTCTGTAGCGCCCCGAGTTCTAAATACCCGATTTACCACGTCATTTCTTGTCTACATTTTTAAAATAATATTTTAGCAGAAGAAATCACTGAAATTCGTTTTTGGAAATATTAAATCAACTGTAATGGTCGATAAAATTCGATGACATTTATGAAATATTTCAAACTAACGAGTCGAGCCATTAATAATACGAAACATTCGGCAACGCCATAATTTCCCAAATAATTGAAAATCTCAAAATTAGCCAAAGTTTAGAAATATGGAACATCAAAATAAGATTCTCAATTATTTAACGACTATTGCCACTATCATCCATCATTGGCCACCTTCTCCGAAATCTGCAAAGGTTGTTAAAAATAGACGTGAGCATTTCATAGAAATACTCAGTAGACTCGCGCATAATAATCATTTAACGTTATAAATTAAAACACATAATCATGATATTCAAGTCTCAGGTGTCTAACGATCACCAGTATTCTCATGAACATAAAGTTCAAGTCTCATGCATTTACGCAAGTAATTCTCATGAACAAAGAAAATGTTCAAGTCTCATGCATTTAAGCAAGTAATTCTCATGAACACAAAATCATATATGCTAAACTTATAAATCAAATAATTATTGATGCGCACTTTTGAAAAACGTAAATTTGTAGATAAGAGTCTACCTTAAATCTGACGAGTGTAAAGTTGAGCGGGAAATGACTTCAATTCCTTATTTCACCGTACGCTTCGTCTATCCAATTTGAAAATAAGTTAAATTAATCCGTTGAAATCTATAGTTTAAAATTGATAATTTGAAAGTTGAGGGACTAATAATGAATACTTATCAAACTTGCGGGACTAAAATGTAAACTTCAAAAGTTGGGTCGAAGCTCATAACGAAAATTAAACAATAGGGCTGAAAATAATAGATTTTTAAAAATGAAAGGCTGATTAAAATTATTTGGAACTTAAGGGGCTAAAATGGTAGGTTTTAAAACTATAGGGACCGATTTGAAACATTTTGGAACTTAGGGACTACATAAAATTTTTAGAAAACTTTCAAATAATAAAATTATATATATATACATATCCCATTTCTCCCTCTCTCACTAGGAGCGTATAGAGAGAGAGCGGAGACAGAGAGTAGAGGAGGGGAGGGGAGGGGGAGGAGCGGCGGAGGTTATTGCCGGCGAAGACTCCGGCACCGGGTGCAGCGAACGACAAGGGTGGGGTAGGCTGGGTTCTTGTGGGGTTTAGGTGCGAAAAGGGTGTGAAAATGGTGCAAACCGGGGCTTTGAATCGCGATTTTCCGGCGAACAGGCTGCGGCGGTCGAGGTAATGATTTGGGCTTCTATTTCTGGGTTTTGATTTTGGGTTTGTTTTGGGAAAATTGGAGAGGGCAGTGGGTGCGGTGATGATGAATGGTGGTGAGTTGGAGTTTTGTGGTGGTGCTGCAGGTGGTGGTTTGGCCGGTTCGTTGGAGGCTAACGTTTGGTGCAGTGGAGCTTGTGTTGGCTAAGCTTGGGACGGTTTTGGGATTGGTGAGGATGGTGGTTGGTTGTGTTGGGGGCAGTGGTGATTGAGGTTTGGTGATGGTTGATGAAGGGGGAGGGAGCATTACCTTGCTGGACTGTAGGCTGAAACAGGAGCTGGGGAAGATGCTGGTTTGAGGCTAATGGTGGAATTGTGCAGTGTATAAGGAGGGAGTGTGCTGGGTGAAGTGAGAGCAATAGAATATGGGCTTAGGGTGGTGGAAGGATGGGTTGCGTAGAATATTTGTATGGGAATTTTATTGGGTTTGGTAGAGTGCACAATTCAAGACAACCATGCACGTAGCTGGAGGAAAAATTCTCACGCGAATTCAACTGGATTGGAAGAATTAAACTGATAAAATGATATTGATGAAAATTGGAATTTAATATGATGTGAAAATAATAATTAAAACAATAATATTTGGAAATTCGGAATTTAATTAAAATCAAATTGACTTTACATTTCTCGACTTGGCTAGACGAACGCGTCGTGACGTTAACTTAAAAATGGGTGAGATCGCAGCGACACGATTTTCGAAACTTTGAAATAATTATTAAATTGCGTGAAAAATTCTTGGTCGCTACACTTTCCTCTTCTCGGCTCGACCCCAACACGGAACTTGCTCCGTTTTGCACGTAGATCACTATCATATTGCCGATGGCTCGACTTCGCCCTTCGATGCCTGGTCCGGATCACATCAAAATATGTGATAAATCCTCAAATAAACGGAATTAGGTAAAAATACTTCTTCAATGCACTCCATAATTTACAATGTTAAGTTGACATGATTTTAAAAAAAATAGATAATGTGGGATGTTCCGTCTAGATGTAGACGCTCCGTAAGATATAATGAGTTAGTATTATATTATATTTTATAATTATTTTAATAGAAAATAATAAGATTACAGCCAACAATTCAATAACAAGTGGATTAAAATTACATTCTTAAATATTAATCGTAAACATATTTGAAAAGTTAATACAATAAAATATATTTACATAATCATGTAGTAATTGCTTCACATTTGTGTAGTTTGATTCTAAATAATAGAAATCACATGATCTGTTGTGTTATGATCGTCTTACATTAAACTATTATTGACACAACCCGCCCCTAGTAACACTAGTGGAGTCGAAACGTGACGTGCAACAATGATGGATACCAACTAAAAGTAGGAACCACTATTAAGACCACTAAAAAGATGCAACTTTACTTAATTCACTTTTAAAAATTTTGGCATATTCTCCCCTATAATCTATATTAACTAACATGTAATCAATGTACAAAATCCTAACAATAGAATTGCATTACAATAGAGATAAGCCATTCATTATAAAAACAACATGAATTATACATGTGATGTACAAGTGCAATCCAAAAATGAACATGTATCTCAAACGAATGACTACATGCTCTATGAAATAAATCATACTAACTAATATTATCGTGTGACTCTGACTTCAAAATAAAAGCCTCAATTCCAAAAGTTACCTAGAAACTCAACTGTTACCTGATAAGAAAAATGTTGGGAAAATATATGAGTTGATATCTTAGTGAGTGGAGAATTTCGAAAATAATTATACTTTTTCATTTATACATTTTTATCGAAAATCAAATTTGTATCACTTAACAATTCAAAAGATAATATCACATAATCATAGTCAAAATGTAGGACATTCTCATAATACTATAAAATACCATCACTAATCAAATCAATGACATAATCTCGTCATATCAATAGAATACTGTCATCACAATCTGCAATCTACAGGTATGACGATACCCTAACAAATCTCACCAAAATGTACACACTAAATATAATCTGTACTCTGATCATATGCTAGCTAACTGCCTCTCGGCTAGTCTCAAAGAACTCCGATGATCAATTTTAGAACATAGCTAAAACCCCTCAGTGTAGTAGAACACGGTCAATGAATAGAAGAATTATATAATTACGGGTACTTTTTGGTGGATTTCAATATCACATATATATCTCACATTTCTTTCAAGATAAAATCATTTCAAAATCTTTCTAATTCCACAAATCTGATATTCTCATAGTATTTCACAATAAATACGTAATTGGACAAATAAATCACATAATCACGTTTAACGTAATTATATAAGCAATTATCGATATTTGAAAATAATTAAGTTTTTTCACTCACAATCATACACGTGACAACTAATTTGACTGATAAACTGTCCCAATCGATTCATTATTGCCTGAAATTGATATAATATCTAAATTAAAAACTAACTTTATCAACTATCTCAATAATTAAAAATGTGATATTAAAATCTAATCTTTTCATTTTTTGACAAATTCTCTTTTGATAAAATTGAATTTAAACCATTAATCCAACAATCTTAATTTAACAAAACTTCGAAATAATAATTTTTCTTTATCTTACTAAATCGACTAACAAAAGCTTAACAGTTTAAATCAAGTTGTCGACGGTGCCTATTTTTTTGCTTTCCTTTCTTCCTCTTTTTCTCTCTGTCTGTTAGTGTATGTATGTGTGAAGTGAAAGAAATGGATTGAATTGGGTAAATATATGAGAAAGCATTGCCTAACTTTTCTAAAGCTTTGTCTTATTCCTTTTTTACAAAATAAAAAATTGGCTTGACATCTTTGACCATTCAACAATAAGAATGACCCACTAAGTCATACACGCGCTTATGATCCACTAAGTCATAATGGGGCGTGGCATCTCATACCTGCCCCACCTCGTCCCGTTTATTTTTTTTTCTTTTAAAAACTAAAATAAAATAAAATTTGAACAACTATTTTTCACTTGTTTTATTACTACATACCATCTATCATAATTAAACAACTTTTTAAAATAATACAATCATTAATCAAACAACATTTTTCCCAACAAGATCCTACAATATATTTAAAGACAAAACAAATTTAATTACTTTTTTAAGGGTAATTGGTGCAAAACGTCCATACATTTCACTGATGTTGTGCAAATCATCCATACCTTTAAAATTTTGGCATTTTCATCATCACCTTCGCATTTTCTTGCCAAAAACACCCCTTTCGTTTATTTTTGTTAAAAAATCCGTTCGTTGATCTATAAATTACTTATTGACCAATTTAATGAAGGGAAAAATGGTTTACTCAATTATTACTTAATTTAAATTTGACAAAAAATAAATAAATAAATAAAAGAAAAGAATATTGATAACTCCCTTCTACTCTGTTCAGTTCCATCAATACATATGGTTGCTCGTCTTGGAATGACACAAATTCTTCAATTTTTAATTGATTCTAGCTGTGATTTGGATTAAAAACAGAGAGTGGTAAAATAGTTTGAATGATCTGTGTAAATTACAAGTAGGAAGAGTGCCTTACATTATTGGCCATATATACATATATTTTTTTATAATAATTATTGGCCATATGTTTCGTGCAACTGGAATGGAAATTTGTCGGATTTTTCGACCAAGTTTTTGAACCTAACCTTTTTTGATTTTGCATATAATAGGTTTACGTGTGAAATTACGGTGACTTCAGTCAACTTGCCAAAACTCCAGGCTATATCTCTTTTTTCGAATCTGCTTGATAGGTCTGTCAATCCCTGAGTTTTTATCAAATTTAACTGAGTTGACTGACTTAGAACTGGCTTATAAGCCTTTTAGGCCTAGTACACTACCAAAAACATCAGACAACTGAACAAACTTCAGAACTTGTGGTTAACTTACTCTCATAAATCTCATCAAAAAAATTCCCGACTCTATTAGAAATCTTGTTTCTCTTAAAAACCTTGACTTATTGAACAATACTCTTACTAGAAAAATCCCAGAAAACATTGGTGGATTAAAAAGGGTGGAACACATTGAATTGCATAAGAACCAACTATTTGGAGAATTGCCAGAAACATTCTTGAATCTCACTTCTTTACTTCGGTTTGATGCTTCTGAAAATGTCCCTTGAATCGTTGAGTCTCTATGACATCTCTTTGGAAGGTGTAATTTCATAATAGAGGTGGTGATGGGGTTGTGACGGCGGTGGTTGGTGGCCAGGTGAGTACTTGGTGGAGGCAGAAGAGAAGATATCATTTTTTTTTTGGTCAATTTTAAATAAAGTGATAATTGAAAAACCATTTTACCTTCATTAAATGGGTCAATGAGTGATTTATGGGTCAACAAACTGATTTTTTAATGAAAATAGAAGGCGTGGATGTTTTTGACAAGAAAATACAAAGGTGGGGATGAAAATGCCAAATTTTTGAAGGTAGGTATGATTTGCACACAATCAGTAAAAGGTAGAGATGTTTTTGCGCCAAATACCCCTTATTTAATTTATGGGGACGGGGTGGGGCGCTGGTGGGGAAGGTCAAACAAACCCCGCACCCCACCCCAAACCCACTTCAGGTTTTTCTTTTTAATCTCATACCTTCCTCGTCGACTTTTTTCGCCTCATTAGGGTTGAGGTCCCGTCAGGTTCGGGGATATGCGTGTTTTTTTGCCATCCCTATTCAACAATTGAATTTTCAAACTTTTTAAAAAAGAAAAAAAAAAAAAAAAAAAAAACCTTGGTCATTACAATTTTTTTTAAGAATTATTTCTTTATTTCTATACTCATTTTTTTCAATCTCACATTATAAAAAAGAATCATTTTTTGTGTGTGTGTGTTTTTTTTTTTTTTTAATTTTAACCACCTGTTAAATTTTTTTTAAAAAATATGAAAATGAAAAGCTAGTTAAATATTGAAGAACATGAGTAAATCGGTCATTATTTTAAAATTTTAAGAAAATACCACATAATCAATATTTTTTAAATGTAAAATGAACCATTAAAGAGTAAATTTTAGATTTTCCCGTCTATTTCTCCACGCTAGAAGTCCGTCTATTTCAATGTTATGTCAACTCAATTCACGGAATGCATTGAAGATGCTCTAAGTTAAAGGATTTGTGGGCAGGGCTGAGTTCGAAGAATTAAGTTCAGACGAACCGAACGATCAAGCTCACGGTCGTTCAACCCAATTTCCACCCCTAACTTCTTGTCTTATGGATTCTTTCTTCTGCGTATGGCTTCTTACTTTAGACTCAAATTTTCGTCCTTTTTGAAGAAATTTTTGAAATAGCTGCAATTGGAAGAGAAATTTTATTATATTTAATACATTAAACTTTGTACATGTCTATTAAGGCTTGTTTTGGGAGTACATTTGAATAAGGGTAACTTTTCCGATCGTCTTCAATATTAACATTATTTATACTTCTATCCCGATGGAACTGATCCTTTCTATCCAAGATTACTATTAAAGGGCATAAAAAGATGAAACTACTCTTAATTTTAAATGGAAATAAATAAATAAATAGTACAAAGCCTTGGAACTTCGGGATTAACAAAAAAGAAGGGAATATAATTGCAAAAATGAGCAAAAGTTGATGAATTGTATTGCAGTAGAATGTAATGTAGTTAACAAATATTGGTGTGAATAAAACTCAGGACGTCATTTCGTTCTTTAAACTAATTATTTAACAAAATATTTCGAAAGTAAAATAAATTTTAAACATCACATTTATTTGGAAATTAGCAAGAGTAACTCAAATTTAAATAAATTTACTTTAAAACATTTCATGAAATTCCAAATCTCAACGAGTTGAATTAATAATGTTCAATAAACATGACTTTAAAAATAAACTTAAAATTTATGTTTGCCATCACGGTCATTCATTCACCACCATCTTTGAAATCTACAAATGTTGTTAAAATAACGGAGTGAGCATTTTAAAAGAAATACTTTATAAACTCATTGTCAATAATTAATTTATAAGATAATTGAACATGTAATTATGCAAATAATATAGTGACATTCTCTTCTTAATCATAATCATCACGTAGTGAGTGCAATATGAACATATTCTTCTCTTGTCTTATGCAAATAAAACATATAAGTTATGACATGCATAATATAATTTCTCTTCTTATCTTATAAGAGATTTTCTATTTTTTGTCTCATGTAGAGGTGTCAATACGGGTGGTCCGGGTCGGGTCGGGTCGGCTCGACAACATAAAAGTCCGGTAACGACCCACTAGAAAAAAGCTCGCCCGTTGCGGGTTACGGGCCGATTCCAGGTTAGCCCATAAATTTCGAACTACAAGTCAGGTCCGCTCACTGGCCCATCCCGGTCGAGCCTATGCGGGTCACGGTTCATTCTGATTTGGCCCGTATGAATAAAAATATAGACTTTTTCATATTTATAGTAATTTTTTTTGTCAAGTTTCTAAATACAAAATGATTAAAATGATGAATTCATATCTATACCATAAAATATTTATATAGAATTTAAAGTTATATTTTATGTTATATGAATTACTTCTAAATTTGCAAATTTAAATAAAACACAAACAAATAATAATTAAATGCTAAATGTATTTCTAATTACTATTATTAAAGAACATTACGTTTTTTAGATATTAGAGAGAAAAAAAATAAGATTTTACTTTAAAAGTTGTATTAGAGTTTGTAGAAGAAGAGAGATTTTCAATGTTACCATATTTAATAAAAATATATATATATATATATTTTTTTTTACGGGCCAACGGGTTAACCGCGGCCCGTGAAGGTTTGACCCGCGATTCACAACTTCTTGACCCGTGAACCGTCCGCACGGGTCGGCCCGTAGTCCCGGGTCAATTCGGACCGATTTTCACGGGTTTGGTCGGCCTATCCGTCTTGACACCTCTAGTCTAGGTGTGTCAAAACAGCTCGTCAGCTCGGGTAGCTCGGGCTCGGCTCGTTAAAAGTTCGGGCTAAGCTCGGCTCGAGGCTCGTAGGACCGAGCCCAAAAATGCTCACTAGCTACCTGCAACACGGGTTGCAGTACGTAGTATCCCTGCCTAATTGATCTGATTTTTGATCTGTATTTGAATTATGCAAATTTTTTTTTTTGAAAATTTGAAATTTTTTTTTTGTTTTCCCACGTTTTTTTTCTATAAATAGGTTGTATTTTGTTTGTCAATTCACAATTCACTTACAAGTTACAAGTTTTTTCATTTTGTCATAATATTCACTTGTTTGCTATAATTTCTATTCAATTCTCTATTTCTCTATATTCTTCAATTCTTGTGATAATATTTCTCTCGGTTTCAAGTTTCAACTTTCAAATTTGAAACTACATTCTACACTACAATATGTATGGAGTTTAACAGCGATGAAGTTAACCAATTCAGGGGTGGTTTTAGTACTCCCTCTCATATCGATGCCTCCGAAAATGCTCTAATTGACTTGGATGATATCCAAGAGGAGGAAGTTGTTGAAATCAAACGAGTTAAAAAAGAGTCATCGGATTGCTGGCAACATATGACAAGAAAAAAAGTTGATGTTGAAAATGGAGTTGATATATGGAAAGCGTGCTGCAATTACTGTGGTAAGGAAATGAGCTGGAAGCCCGGGTCAAGCACGTTTCATTTGAATCGGCACATAGCAAGGACGTGCAAAGCGAAACCGGTTGGTGACCCAACACAGTCCCATCTTGTTTTTGGTGGTTCTGGACCTTCTGGTACTACTCTAAATACCTTTGTGTATTCGCAAGAAAGATTTCGCGAAGGTATGGCTGCATATGTGGCGGCCGCTGAGATGCCCCTTTCCTTAATTGACTATGTTCACTTCACCCGACTTGTGCAGAATTATCTTCAACCTAGGTATACTCCTTATTGTAGAAATACATTTCGTGCAGACACCGTAAAATTATATAACGAAAGGAAAGAAACTAACATTAAAGCCTTAAAAATATATGATACTGTTATTTCATTTACATCTAATTTATGGACTGGTGGTAACAAAAAAGGTTATATTACTGCCACAACTCATTACATTGATAATCTTTGGATTTTACACAAAAAAATTATTGCATTTAGATTAGTAGAATATCCTCATAATGCCGTTAACATACATTTAGTTTTAAAAGGGATTATACAAGAATTCAGTATGCAAGATATGATTCGTAGTTTTACTTTTGATAATGCTAGCGTTAATAAGGTTGTTATTGATAAATTTGTTTCTGATTTTAACCCTGCATTTGATAGTTTATTTTTTCACCAACGTTGTGTTTGTCACATTATCAACTTAATTGTTAAAAGTGGTTTAAAACATATTGAAAAATCCTTAGATAAAATTAGACAAGCAATAAATTTCATAAATGTATCACCATCAAGAAAACAAGCATTTAATAGTTTGTGTGCAGAGTATAGTTTAGAAGAACATTCATTTGCTACGGATGTATCACATAGATGGAACTCTACATACCTTATGTTACACTCATGTGAAAATTATGATAAAATTATTTCAATGTATTATAATGGTAGACATACGTATGGATTTGACAATAATTTAGAAGAGTGGGAATGGAAAATTGCATTCTGTGTAAAAAGATTTTTAAAAGTCTTTTATGATGCCACAAATGCATGCAGTGGTGTTTATTACCCAACATCTTCACTTGTTTTACAGCACTTTTTTCATATTGCACAAACATTCAATCAATATAGAAATTTGCCAATTTTTAATGATGTAGTCAGTTCCATGGAGTTAAAATTTTGCAAATATTGGAAAGAATTACCTTCGTTATTTGTTTTAGCATCGGTGATGGATCCTCGATTAAATTTAATGGGCACTAAGACTTTTATAAAGGGAATTTCACAAAATTTAAATATAGAATTATCACATGTTAATGTGGAATCTTTATTATGTGAAATGTACAATTATTATACTGCAAAAAAAGATCAATGTAGTTCTAGTTCCCAAACTAATGTTTCCCAAAGTACTCCAATGAATTCTAATTCTTTATGGGACTTTATTAACACAAATGCAAGTGCTCCCTCAATTAGTTCCAGTGGAAACACATCTAGATCGATAGGTGGTACAAACGTTGAAATTCCATCTGAATTAGCTAGGTACATGTGTGTGGACATTCGCAGTGTTTTAACACCACAAGAATTAGAGAATTTTGATGTTTTAACTTGGTGGAGGTGTAATGAAAGGCAATATCTAGTTGTAGCAAAAATTGCACGTAATTTACTAACACCTCCGGTGTCCACCGTGGCATCGGAGACTGAAGTGGTAGGATTTTGTCAGACGAACGATCAAGACTGAAGGAAGACATATTAGAAGCTCTTGTATGCTTGAAGGATTGAGAATGTGCAGATTTACGACTTCAAGTTAAAGTTGATAGCATCATGACATAGGACTTGGAGCAATATTTAAGATAGAAGAAATTGTAAGTTTTTAAAAATCATTTTGTGTAATTTAAATTATTATATTTTTAAAAAAATTGTACACGAAATTTTTTATTCGTTTACAATTTTTAACTCCGCCTATGTTGATCATAGCCGGTTCCAAGCCCGAAAAAAGGAGGAGGGTTGTAACTTGTAAGAATGTAACTTGTAGCCTTTATTGAATATATATAAAACAACTAGTAATTTAATTTTAGTATAGATAGACTTTGCGAAATCTACGTTTACATTTTTATTAAATCTTATGTTTGATATTTTAACTACATTTATTGTGTATAATTCATTTAAGTAATTACAATTCATATTCATTCTCCGTAAAAAAAAAAAAGGGCCAGCCCGGCTCGGCTCGACTCGAAGAAGCTCGAGCCGAGCCTCAAATTTTTGGCCGAGCTTTGGCTCTGCTCGGGCCAAAAAAAGCTCGATCCTAAAAAGCTCGAGCATTGATGTTCGGCTCGAGGATCGGCTCGGCTCGGTTCGGCTCGTTAACATACCTACTCTAGTCTCATGCAATTAAGCGTATAAATCACATAAATCTACATAACACGTGCAATTACAATATAAATCAATTAGTGAGGGAGAGTCTACCTTAATTTATCTCGAATGACGTAAAAAGGTGGAGCGGGAAGTAGCATCAATCTCTCAATCGTCCACACGTTTCGTCTAGCCACTTGCAGTGGATATAGAGAGAATGTTCGAGAAGTGTCACTGGGTTTTCATCCCTTGGACAGCCTTGAATTATCAATTTGAAATTTTAAGGTTTAAAATGATAAAGTAAAATTTATGGACTCAATTGAATATTTATTAAAACTGAAATTTAAAGTTTAGGGACTGAAATACGCATTTTGAAATTAATGGGGATGAATAGAAACATTTTAAATTTGCAGGGGCTGAATAAAAAATTTTAAAACCAGAGACTGAAATAACTCAATTTAAGAATAGGGGTTGAGGTATGTGACTTTAAAACTGAAGGGACTGTTTTAAACTATTTTAAAACTTGAGGGATTGAAATTAATTACTTTTTAAAACTTGGGGCTTTTATAATCTAATAACTAAAATCAAATGGTTGGAATAAAACATTTTAAAGCTCCAGGGACTGAAATGAGTACTTTGCAAATAGAAGAGGCTCAAAGGGAAATTAAAACATTTTAAAAATAACATTCCTTCTCTCTCCCCTCATTTGGAAAACAGAGAGGAGAGGCGAGAGAGCTTCGGCTCTTCTCACTCAACAACCACCGGCACCTTTCGTCGGCGATCTACAAGCTACCATGGCATGAAATTTTTACAAGGAGTAGCTTTGTCATCAAGCTTCGATCTCTGATCCTTAAGCACGTGCACAAAAGCTTTGCACCCAAACACCTTCAGATGAGCGTAGGAAACATCTTTGGCTGTCCAAACTCTTTCTGAAATATCAAAATCCAAAGGAACAGATGGAGATCTATTGATCAAATAGCAAGCAGTCTGAACTGCTTCACCCCAAAATATTTTAGGTAGCTTGGTTGTCTTCAACATGCATATAACTCTGTCAAGAATGGTACGGTTAATTTTTTCTGCCACATCATTATGTTGAGGAGTACCTGCTTCTGTAAACTCATGTCGAATCCCAAATTTTGAGCAATAATCCCAGAACTCATATGAAGTGTATTCCCCCACCATTATCTGTTCTGAGACATTTTAAGGGCTTACCTGTTTCTCGTTCTACCATGGCATGAAATTTTTGAAAACTCTTAAATACCTGATCTTTAGATTTCAACATATAAACCCAAAGCTTTCTAGAAGCATCATCAACAAATGTGAGGAAATACTTATTTCCACCCAAAGAAGCTACATCACTAGGAGAACACACATCAGAATGCACAAGTTCTAAAATATCATGTTTTCTTTTAAATGAACCACTAAAAGAAACTTTGTACTGTTTATCATATAAACAATGATTACATTAGTTTAGTGACATCCCTTTGGCTAAGGGAATAGATGTCTTCTTAGCCATAACCTGCAAATCTTTTTACTCATGTTACCAAGACTCTTGTGCCATAAATCACGAGAAGTATCTTCAATTACATTCACCTCAGTTTTATAAGCTTTAGCATAAGTCTTGTAGAGAGTGCAACAAGCTTTTCCTTTGGCAACAATCAAAGTACCCTTTGACAATTTCCAATTCAAATCACCGAATTTTCTATAATAACCATGTTTGTCGAGAGCCATAACTGAAATTAGATTGAGGCGCATATCAGCAATATGCCTCACATCATTCAGTATCAAAGAATAGTCAAGTTCTGTTTGCAAGTAAATATCACCAATCCCAACAATTTCAGATTGGCTAGTATTTCCCATCTTTGAAATAAAAAAATCACCAGCTGTGTAATTTACAAACAAGTCCATGTTCGAACAAACATGGTAGGAAGCACCACTATCAACAATCCACTCGGTACTTGGATCACCCACGTGTAGAAAATGACCATCTACACAAGAAAGTACTTCATCACTAGTAGAAACAATAGCTGTAGTGTTCGTTTCATCTTCCTTCTTCATATTGCTACCTTCCCTTTACTCTCTCAAAAAAATCCGACAATTTCTTTTAATGTGGCCCACATTAACACAATTATAGCAAGCTGAATTTTTGTCTTTTGATTTCGACCGACCTCTTGACTTGCTGGGACCATTCTGCCATCTATTTCTATTTCTCCCCTGTCCTCTACAACAAGAGCATGTGCATGATTTGACCCTGCATGTACACCTAAGGACTTTCTTCTTGATTCCTCATTCTGCATACTGTCTTTCACAGACTCCATAGTCAAAACACCACTGGGAGCAGAATTACTGATAGTCACAACAAAGGTCTCCCAACTATCTGGCAAAGAACTCAAAAGTAACAAAGCCTGCAATTCATCTTCTAGTTTCATACCCATAGTAGCCAACTGATTTACAATATTCTGGAAATTGTTCGAGTGCTATGTCACGCTCATGCCATCTTTGCATTTCATGTTGACCAAGTCTCTAATCAAAAAAGACTTCCTAGATGCAGTCTTCTGAGCCACATGATGAAACACACTATTATCTACCCACTGTTTTATAGTTCCGATAGTCTTTCTATTCTGTTTGGTCCAATCATTGTCTAACATATCCTTCGGTTTAGCCGTGTCACCCTCAACAGGATCATGCAAATCCTTGCAATAAAGGATATCATCCATCCTAGGCTTCCAAGTTACCCAATTATGATTAGTGGGTCTAATCAAAGCACAACCAACCGGATCCTCTATTTTTATCCACACAGTCCAACCTCGCTCTGATACCACTGTTTGGAAATTCGAACAACAAAATAGAATTGCCAACACAAGTAGCAATGCTAAAAATATTTCCTCCAAACTCCATGTGATTAAAATAGGAAATCAACAACTCAAACAAGCCAATCCAAACAATAGAATATCGAAATTATAAATATCAATGCGATAACACCAAAAATTATTTAACGTCGTAAAACCCTCCAATGAGAAGGGAAAATCGATGGGGCAAACCGAAAATTTTACTATTACCAAATAATAGGAATACAATATTTTCTTCCCTAGATTTTTGCCCAAATCTAGAGGCAGCCAAATACATACCTTCAAGAATCACTCTTGGCACCCAAAATATACATCATCTAATACAATAGATGGAACTCAACAACACCATCAACAATGAAGAATAAAATACACCTAAATCATTCTAAGATAATACTTAGAAAACTCTAAATGTTGGAGAAAAGAATACATCAATAACAACTTTCTCCCCCACAAAATAATACTAGAAATGATGCATCTTATTCTTGCATTTGATGTAATGAAGAAATGGCCAGAAGTTTAAATTTCCTCAGCCCATTGTGCGTATTTCTTGAAAAATGCCAGCCCCACTTTTTGTAAATGTTTGCCTTTGTCTGCGTTAGAAAAATCACTTCCCAGCAATTGACTTTTTCCTTTTCTTCAAATCATTAGGTTAGACAAGTTATTTTCAATTACAACATTGGTCCTCCAAGTCTCAAATCATATTTAAAATGGGTTGAACTAATTCATTACTTAATAATGGTTTGGGCTAAAAACCATTTAAGCCCAACACTTGCATTCTTCGACAATTTTGTCAATGCTCATTCCAAAAATCTTGTTTCCATGTTGTTCGATCTCTTTGAAATTGGATTCCAACAATATGCCCAATAAGTCATCATTACGTGCTTCCCCCCGCCTTCATTTCTTTCACCCTTCTACCGATAATATCCCTAATTGATGCTTGAATTTCCTTTTCATTTTTCTTCATTCTTTTGTTCATCTTAGTCGGCACAAACCTGTACACAAGGGATATCAGATAAGTCAAGAACCACGTAATCAGTTCACGTGATTCTCCAGTAGGCAGATTACGTTCCCATTTGCCCAGAGCCTCGTCACAGCTCAAATAAAAAGCATGCATCATAAGCTAAAGGAAGCAAGAGGGAAAAGGAATCTCATCAGAAATAAGTAATCTATCACATTTAAGCACTGTGTATAAGATAGTGAAAACCTTTAACTTGTCAAAATGGAAAGCAGGGTTAATGATTTTTCTGTGCTTGGCCCACTTGTCGCCATTATAGGTCGCTACTCCTTGTGAAATCATCTTGACCAGTGGATTCATGATTTGTGCATTCTAGTATATGTAACTTTTGGTTAGGACCTCCTTTACGAGCTCTGGGTTCTTGATAATAACTGATGGTTCTGCTCCAAGCCATATGAAGGAGTTTGTACCTTCATGTTTTTCAAAAGAGATTAACATTTTTAAGCAAAGGAGGAGATATATAAATGCAAGAATCTCAACCGGGCTAAACTTGTTTTTCCTCTACTAATTAACAAGAACTAAAATTTAGTAAAATATACCATATTTCTGGAGTGTCTTGAGATACAAGGGGACAAAAGTTCACCTCTAACTCAAAACTTCAAATATCGCACCAAATAAATTTATTTAAAATTTTTTCTTTCCCCTTTTTCCATCTCCTACGACATTTCACACCAATCTGTTCAAACTCCTACGCCACAGAGTCCTCACCCCCACTCTCCATTGCTTCACCGACCTTCAAATTTCGCATTAAATAAACATTTTTTTATTTAATTTTTTCTTTCCTCCTTTTTCCATCTCCTACAACATTTCACACTAAACTTCTCAAACTCCAACACCATGGAGTCCTCACCCCCACTCTCCACTGCTCCACCCAACCACCACAGCCAACCTACCCAAATTCTGTGCACTCTTCACCACAACAAAGTCCCAGGAAGAACCACAGCCAACATCACCCCCGATGAGAACTACTGCATTGTAATTGATTCTCCAAGACATTGGGACTTAGTCGACCGGAAACTCCTTTTCTCGACATCCACAACTGGCTCTCAAAACTCCTCAACAACGAGTCTTTCACTATTTTGGGGCAAAATTGGCAATAGAATCAAATTTTGGGACAAAAATCAAGAAACCATACTTTGCCCCCAAAAAATGCAGTTCTGTACAGTGTAATACCTTCCACCCCTAACTTCTATTCTTATAGATTCTCTCTTCTTCATATGGCTTCCTACTTTATACTTAAATTTTAAACCTTGTTGAAGAAATTTTTGAATTAATGCAATTGAAGAGAAATTTTATTGAATTTAATACATTAAAAATTTTGTACATGTCTATAAAGGCTTGTTTTGGGAGTAAATTTGAATAAGGGTAAATTGCTGCGATCGTCTTCATTATTAACATTATTTATACTTCTATCCCGATCCTTTCTATCCAAAATTGCCATTAAAGGGCATAAAAAGATGAAACTACTCTTCATTTTAGATGGAAATAAATAAATAGTACAAAGCTTTAGTACTTCAGAAGGGATTAACAAAAAAAAGAAGGGAAATAATTGCTAAAATGAGCAAAAGTTGATGAATTGTATTGCAGTAGAATGTAATGTAGTTATAAAAATTGATGTGAATATAATTAACCTTTCTTTTATTACACCACTTTCAATTGCACAAGGTCATCAACATTTTCTTAGTATTATGCTTATAACCTCAACTTTTTTTGTCGCATTAGTATACTCAACATTCTAATAGTTTGTGGTGACCACAAACCTCATGTATTATTTAATAATAACTAATTACAAGAAAAAATGGGATAAAATTAAAAGAAATTGTGTAACAAGCCCTTGTCGACACAAAAAATCCTAGGGATTTGCAAGAGTTTTGATGTCGAAACATAATCACAAGATGAAGATATCTACATTGTTTTCGAGGTCAATTTGTTTGGTGTTGACATATAGGATTTTGGTGTCTACACATAATAGTCTAAAACATGATTTTTGAATGTAAAAAGAAAACTTTGAACCCATGACTTCCACAACCCAAAACATATTATAAAAATCTTTTTCGTAATAATTTACATCGTCATTTTGAAAAGAGGATTTACAAAAATATTTAAAATATCCTCCTTTCTATTCATAACAAAATCGCTACAGCGCAACTACATTTCTAATATTCACTGAGAAGTTATCATAATATACAAAATAGATGGTTTCAATATCATAGAAGTCTACATAGAAGTGGGATCAAACGAATCGCATTAAAGGTGAAAAATCGTGATACGACTGTCAGGTGTGTATCTCAAGCTGACTTGATCCAATCACGAGAGAACAACTCGAACATGTCATAATGCAACATCTATATTTTATGAAAACATGAAAAAATGTGAATACTGAATCAATGAGTAACTGATACACATGCACATTCTTTTCAAAATCATGCTTCAAAGCTCAATTATAGATTATCTCTTCTTTAACTGATTTTCTTTCTAATGGTATTTAGAGAGGAGTACTTGAGGGTTGCAATTGACCCGAACGTTAGCATTTATTTGATGTAGATTAAAATCAAAATTTTAAAAGATTATAATAAAAGTTAATGAAATAAGTCGTTGAAAAGGTGTAGGTCACACCTTCGAGTGTAATACACATCATATGTTGTTAACCAATCCCTGAGGAGAGGATCCCAAATGTAGGAAACTGAAGTTTGCGAAGTGAAGTGTAGGTGAAGACCATCTTCTTCTTTTTTTTCTTTATAAAAAAGAATGAATGAAAATAAGATTTTTTTTTGTAAGGGCAATCTTATCTTTTATGACACTAATTTTGTGGAGGATGGTTATATTGTCACCATTATTTTTTTTTGGTAATCATATTTACACCATAATTTTGTTTAGTTGCAATATATTTTAATTGCAGTGAAGATCCTTGACTTCTGTTTATTTTTGCTCTTTTTTCACATCTTTTCATCATAATCTCGTCCTCAATATTTTATTATAATTAGTACATCTAGTCCTTGAGCAACAATAAAAATTATAGTTAGGGAAGTTAATTGATTTATATGTCTCTCTAGTATTATTAAATGAGCAAGATAAATAATAAATGCAAAAAATTGACAAAAAAATTATTTACATTCTAACAAAACATTTGGATAAATTGTCATTACGGAAAAACTGAAATGAAAATTAATAGTAAGATTGCAACAAAAAAATAGGTAAATAATAGAAATTTTACGATGAGGTGTCACCCCTATTGGTCCCACCTGAGAACCAATCAATATGGGTCAAGTGGCGAGTAGATAGAAGTTAAACTTTTCTGGTAACATAATTGTGAAAATGAGCAAAAATTGATGTGTAATGTTGCACTTAACAAAAATTGATGTGAATATAATTAAGGATGTGGTCGACGGTTGTGGTTCAAATTATAATGTGATTTAATTGTATTTTCTAGTAAAAATAAGTGATTGAGAAATGAAAAGAAAAAAATATCTATAATTAAAAAATAATTTAAAAAATTATATACATTATAAATTGAATTATAATTTGTAAGTCACCTAACTTTCTTTTCTTACATCACTATCAATTGCACAAAAAGTCATCAACCTTTTCTCTCTCAATATTGCGCTTTTAATTTTGAGGGGGCTAAGGTGACAAATCACACATTAATAACCTGCAACTGCAAGGTATGATATTGTTTGTTAGAAAAATAATAGAGATATCACGTGACCTTCAAAAGACACATGATTTTTCCATATGTTTCAAAAGAAGTGATCTAAAAAGAAGTGATCTAAACAATGACACGCGTAAACTTTGCATCAAGTATTGGAAAAATCATTAGTCAAGCTGTCATAGCTACCTATGCCTTTGTTTAACTCGTTTATATCATACAAATTCGTTGTACGAAAGAAAAATATGAACAAAATTTCCTTCATTAATGATTAAAGTTGTCAACTAATGCAGAAATGAATTAGAATTCTCATAAATTTTAAAAAATCTCTTTAAATATTATGTCCCTGCTTGAGATCCTTTACTTTAAAATAATGTAGCTTGTAATATTAAATTTTGGAGAATGTGTGATTAAAAAATAAATAAGCTTTTTGAATTTATATGTAAATTATTTTATTGATACAATGTGATTAAAAATGAATTTTGAAAAAAATGAGATTTAAAATAATGAGTATTTGTTTGTGCCATTTGTGATTGTTCACACATATCCAGCATTCATAAATCACTATTCACCAATTCAAGAAAATAGTAATCAGCCTTCATAAACCATGATTTTAGGTGAAAAAGAAACATAACCAAGGTTAAAAGAAATCTAACATTTTACCTACAAAGTGAGTCGAACACCGGTACAGAGACACGGATGTGACGAAGGCAAAAGCGGTGATGGTAGGTTTTGGAACTTGGAAGACAGTGAGATGGAGAGCCAAGGCTACTGAGCGGTGAATTTGGTGGCGGTGATGAGTGATGAATAATGAAGAGTGAAGACCACACAATGAGATGGATTTTTCATCTCTTAGTCTCGAGAATTTGGCTTCTCTTCTCGTGGGACAATGGGAGTGGGCGGTTTGAGTCATCTGATTTAGTGATTTACAAAGGGAAAGGAAAAGGGGGTTTTGTTTTGGATTTTGGAAGATGGGTTGTCTCAAGAGTCAAGTATAGGAGTAGTTTTAATTTAGTGAATTGTTGGAATGGAACAGTAGTGGGAGAAAAAGGAAAAATTAATTTTGTTTTTAAAAAAAAAAATTAACAATAATATTTCCTAATATATTTTTCATTTTGGTGCCTCAAAAATTTCGGTACCCTATTCATTGTACCTCTTCCAAGACCTCAAGGTCGCCTCTTTTTCAATTCTTTTTCATCCAAAATTTTCTTTAAGAGGGCATAAAAAGGTGAAACTGCTCTTTAATTTTGAATGGAAATAAATAAAAAGTACAAATCTTTAGTACTTCGGAATGAATTAGTGTTAGCGAAGAAGACGAGATATTATATTAACACGACGAAAAGAATTGCATGCAGGATTTGTCTTTAATATTGATTCTTATTTATTGGATCAAAAAAAATTATTAAGCGAGGTCAAGTCAGGTTGTGATTGGAAATTCTATCTCGTATCTGATTTTTTTTTCTTTTTTTTGGGGGGGCGGGGGGATTTGTGCTCATGCAAAGACAAATTGCTTAAAATTTCATATGGATAAGTGAATCCCACATATTCAAATCATAATCATAACATAATAAAAATATGGATACACAGTAAAATTAAAATTGGCAAACCTCATAGGTAAATCCTAAAAACAGAAAGAGCGGATACAATTGAAATTTCATACTTTCTCCTGGTAGGAACTATGCAAATGACTGATATTATAAGCTAGAAGAACTCATGAGCTATATCCTGTGCAAGATTATGTGAGCGCCATGCTGAGGTTGAAGAGTTATAATCATGTGAGGAGCGTGTGTGTACAACGGTGAGAGTTCAAAAGAGAAGCGTTGTAGAATCATAGCCATTGCCATTTTTACCTCTAACATGGCAAAGTTTTGTCCAACGCAAATCCGAGGTCCCCATCCAAATGGGAAATATAAGCCTTGCTTCTTTTGCGCATTCGCCACTCCTTCACTAAATCTCTCTGGTTTAAACTCCATCGCGTCATCTCCCCAAACTTCGTGGTCATGATGTAATAAGATTGTTGGTAATGAAACCTGTGTTCCAGCCGGGAGCAATAGGTTCCCCAATCTCGTATCTTTATGAACCTGTCGAGCAAGAGCTGCTACTGGTGGATACAATCTCATGACCTCGTGCAAAATCATGGTAACCTGTAACAAAGATCAAATAAGAAACACATTCACAAATACTAATTTGTGGTCTAAAACTTTTCTAATGTATGTTATGCTAAATCAAAATTTACTTACGATTTTCAGGTGATTTAACCTATTGAAATCTGGTTTTTCACTGCCAAATACTTGCAAGACCTCTTCTCTAGCCCGCGTCTGCCAATCTAAATGTGTACTCAATAGAACCAATGTCCAGACGAGCAAAACAGAAGTGGTCTCCTGTCCAGCAACATAGAAAAGCTTGCATTCTTCTACAACTTCGTCTATGCTCATTCCAAAACTCTTGTTTCCGTGTTGTTCGATTTCTTGGGAATTGGACTCCAACAATATACCCAATAAGTCACCATTACGTGCTTCCCCCGTCTCCATTGCCTTCAATCTTCTATTTATTATACCTCTAATTGATGCTTGAACTTCCTTTTCGATTTCTTTCATTCTTTTATTCCTCTTGGTCGGCACAAACCTATGCACAAGGAATCACATTGTTGAAACTGAACAGATGAAATAAGATACAAATTTCTTCACTTCTAGTCTATGTTGCACGGACATTTCAAGTATGGTAGTGTGTCCGTGTCGGACTCGTGTCGAATACGAAAATCTTCTGACACTCTACTGTGGTCATTCTTCTTTCTTTATAAGATAAATCATATATTGTTTTAACTCAAAACTATTATTAAATAACAAATATGTACTAAAAGTTAAAAGATTCAATTGAAAAGATTAATAACAAGTATGAAAATAAATTTATACTACATAAATGAAGAGTTTAATTAACGAGTCAACAACCTATTGTGTCGGTATTTTGCTGAAAAATTGTGTATCGACTTGTCTACACTTATGTTGTCATGAATCATGATATATGTACAACTTTTACTTACATCACTGATGTGTCACAATCCTGTTAGTTCGCACATCACATCATCTTCAAAATAAATATATCACAATTTTCCACATACGTTGTAAGTAAAATTTTACAAAAAAAAGTTATAGAAGTATATATCATAACCCATCTTGTTATATACACGTGTGCGTGTCGATACATCATAGTTTCTAGTAAAAAATATATATATAAATATATTTTTACCTCCATCCAGGAAGATATATTGACTGCAAAGCCTTAATGGTGTGTACGGTCTGCTCACTCTGAAGTTCGAATATCCTTCTTCCTTCTTGGTAGCTACTACCAAATGCCGTTCTCGATATCGCGTCACTAGTTAAATTCTGTAAATCAGGCCACATGTCCAACTCGAACGATCCTTGTGGAGACAGACTCTGTTCCCACTTGCTCAAAATATCATCACAACTCAAGTAGAAAGCTGGAAGCATAAGCTGTAGGAAGCAGTAGTATAGGAATCTCAATATTAAATAAATAAATCTAAAATTTAAGAAACTTTAAGTAAAGTTTATAAGGCAGGAAAAAAAAAACCTTCAACTTCTCTAGATGAAAAGCAGGATTTATGATTTTTCTGTGTTTAGCCCATTTGTCTGCCTCATAGCTTAATACTCCTCTTGCAAGTAGCTTCCCCATTGGATTTACGGTTCTTGGCTTCTGATAAATATAACTCTTCGATAGTGCCTCCTTTACGAGTTCAGGGTCTGTGATTATAACTGCGGGTCGTGGCCCGAGCCATATGAAGGAGTTGGTACCTGCAAGTATGGCAACAGAGATGAGTTTTTTCCCAACTTTCGACTTTCGGTTTTCATTTACACTGAAACTTGTTAAAAAGCATACCATATTCCTGCAATGCTTTGAGATAGAAAGGTATGATTGTTGGCTTGATATCATCGGAGAGATTGATTGGCTTGGATTTGGCTTTTTGGATCATCATTGAGATATCTTTGAGATCTCCATAGAGAAATCTGTAGGAGTTTCCCTTGAGACCTTGCTGTCTCAGCCACTTTTCTTTCTTCTTTGGCCTAAACCAAACCAGGTTCACGATTCTCCCTGTGTATAACAGTAACAGAAAAGCACAACTCACCCCAATTGTGTAATATAGAATCTCCATGTCCACTTGAGATCACTGTTTCTATGTATGTAACTATTAAGAGGAAATTGTTCTGTCCAAAAGTCCCATAGATATGAGCATATATATATATATATAAGAGGATATAACGTTGAAACTTCTTTAGAGATGGCAAATGAGTTTTTTCTATCTTCCCCATTCAAATGAATGACTCGTAAAAGATTATTCAAAAGCTTTGAACCGCAAAGTCAGAATATTATATTTTTATATTAACAAGGCAAGGACTTGTTGGAGATAGTAGACTAGAGAAGAATTTCCCGCCGCTAGACGTGATAACGGAATTTTCTTCAATCAAAAGAAACCTCTAAATGTCACATCCCGTGAAAATAACTTGACCAGCAAGTTAGATTAGTATTTTATCACGCCGGTAAATGTCCTATTTTTAGTTTATAAATAAATTACATAATTTTTAAAATAATTTTTTAATCACACTTTTCTCCCTTTAATTTTCAATCATTACTTTTTACCTTAAAATCATAAATAAACTAGTTTATAAACTAAACAGTATTACAAAACGAAGGGAAAAAAAATGACAAGCAAGTATTAATATTTTTCCCAAGTGGGAAAACTTTGATTCTGTGATTTTCTTGGCCTGAGTCAAAATTCATAAATTAAGCTCTAGCTTGTTAAATTAAGTTAAAATAACAAATAAAATGAATTATACAAAAAACTTTAGATTCATATAATAAAAACGACAATGTTCTAAATGATTGGTTAAATACTGTTCGCCTGTTTTAGAGGCGAAAACAATAATCAATCAAATTTGAACAAATAACATATACAATCCTTTCTGATCTAGTGCTTCTTTATCAAGATACTTTCAAAAAAGGTTTCGGATCTAGAAAATCCTTTCAAAAAGGTTTCTGATCTGGAAGATGCTTTCAAAAGAGTTTAGGTTGTGTTTGATTGCCATTTCTTTTCCATGGAAGTTAATATGTCAACGATTTCCTACTTTTTGTAGTTTGATGGCTAGAATTTTTCAAGTAATTCCAGTTCTACCTTTTGCTCACGTGACTCCATTTGCCATGAAAACAAGGAATTGATTCTCATCAAATATGTGAGAAAAAAATTTCAACTTCTAACACTTTACACCTCGTTTGTTCTTTTTTTTTTTTTTTTTTAATTGAGTACTTAGTTTTTTTTTTTTCAGAAATTAACATTACTATTTTCAAGTGAAAATGTATACAAAAAAAATAAATAACTAAAAATTTGACTAAGATAGCTCAAATTTGCAAAATTTATCATGGAAAATAATGTCTATCAACAACAAAATTTGAAAAATCTGCCACTTTTTTCACCTAGAAAATTAATCTAACCAAACACTTCCAATTAATATTTTCACAAAAATAATTTCTTGGTAATTCAGTTCCCTAAAAATTATCTCTTTATACCCATTTTTCATCTTTTTAATTAAACACATCCTTAGATCTATAGTTTTTAAAGTACAAGATCAAGTTGTCTTTTCAGACCAAAGAAAGACTCTGATACCAATGTTGGCCAAGATCGATATCAAACATACAAGAATGTACAAAAAAATGTAAAAATAGCAATAAGAACGCAAGATCTTTTCAAATCAAGCTTCGGAGGTTCGGTGTAAAACACCTACCTCCCTGAGCATCCACAAATGGAATATGCTCAATCCCACTAGAATTGGCCCAAAATAGAGGCTCAAAACGTTTGGTTACAAAAGAATACAAAAGTTCAAAATACACTCTTGCCACAAATCAATTTCTTACGAAACTACATAGCAGATGGAGATACTGCTATTAATTAGTAGTTCTTTCTTCACAAATTTCACTCAATAAATTACACAAATCCTCACACTATATATAGTGTGTTTTTTATTCTAGTTAAAATGAATTTTTTTGAATTGAATAGTGATTTTTAAGAGAATTGTCTGTTGAAATTTTGTTGAAAAGTCAAATTGTAGGCTTGACTTTTAATGGAAGGTTGAGATTGAGTATTGTAGAAAAATGAGAAAATTTTATTGAAAATCAAACAAAGTCTCGACTCCTTCAACATTCTTTTTCCAGTGCATTTTCATCCTTGTTCAAGGCGTCCAAAATGTGTATTTAAGTGGGCATCTACTACAGACCTGAAGGTCCAACTACAAGACATTTAGGTCATTGAAGATTTCGCTATAGTCGATCGATGCAAGGGAAGTCTAATCGTATGATACAATGACTATTATTTTAATACGATTATATGAACATAGAAGTAAAAATATAAGGACCTTACAAGAAATCAAACCTAAACACCTTATATTTATGCCTAAAGTTTGTGGAGAATTAATTGTGCACCATACTGAGGTTGAAGTGTCATGACTGTGTAAGGAGCATGTGCATATGATGGAGAAAGCTCGAAAGAATAATTCTGTAAGATCATGGCCAGTGCCGCCTTTGCTTCTAACATAGCGAAACTCTGTCCAATGCATATTCGAGGTCCCCAACCAAATGGAAAATACGAGAGCTGGCCACTGGTTGCCTTGGAAATCCCTTCGTTGAACCTCTCCGGCTTGAATTCATTTACAGCATCGCCCCATTTTTTGCTGTCATGATGCAGTAGAAGTATTGGCAGTATGAGCTCCACTCCAGCTGGTAGGAACAGTTTTCCTACTGTGGTTTCCTCGCGAATCATTCTCTTGAGCAGGACTCCTGATGGGTATAATCTTAGAACCTCGTGAAAAATCATCGTTACCTGTCAAAATCAGGCACTTGTCATCACGTTGAACTAAGTAACTCAAGAAAGATATTTAAATGGACTTTGTTAGGTGTACACACTGAATTAGACACTAGGCACATGAGTGAGCAGTTTTCCCATCACTCATGTATAGTGTGCAACCTAGTATGTACACTGATGTGTAAATCCAACATTTTCCTATTCTCCACACAACAATAATTTGTAACACAAGTAACAAGTTTGCAATGTTTACCCTAAAACTGAATATAAGAAGTAAACAAATGACAATGCTTACAATTTTGAGGCTACTTAGTCCATTAATATCTGGTTTTCCTCTTCCGAAAGCTTGCAAGACCTCCTCCCTCGCACGAGTTTGCCAATCCAAGTGCTTACTCAATAAGATCAACGTCCATACGAGCAAGGACGAGGTCGTCTCCTGCCCGGCAAAGTAGAAAAGCTTGCACTCTTCAATGACTTCCTTTAAGCTCATTCCGAACTTGCTCCCATATTGTTGGATTTCCTTGAAATTTGACTCTAACAATATGCCCAATAAGTCATCACAACTAGCTTCCCCCGTATCCATCGCCTTGATTCTTTTTCTAATTATGCCAAGTATCGACGATTCCACTTCAACTGCAATTTTCTTGATCCTCCTATTTAGTTTTGTGGGAAAAAAGCTGCGTGCGAAATGCGAAAGTCAACAAAAAAATCTTCGTTATTTATTAAGTACAAAGGTAAGGAAGTGACGAAAAACGAAGTAATTGATCAACCTCCATCCTGGAATGTAGACTGAATTTCTTGCTTGTACGACAAGGTCGGCTTGTTCTGTTAGAAGATCAAAGATCTTTCTTCCTTCTTCGTAGTTACTCCCGAATGCAGTGCGTGAAATTGCATCGCTTGTCAAAGTTTGAAGATAAGGCCACACATCTAACTCACTTGATCCTTCACTAGATAAACTATTATCCCATTTGCTTAACATCTCACAGCAGCACAAGTTAAACGACGGAAGCATATCCTATAGAAAAAAACAACAGATTGTGCATATCACATCAGTATAGGGTCAAATTCCTATAGGTAAAATACTTCAAATTCTTCTCAAAAGTCGCAGTAGAAGGATCTTTGCGCGCTAGCCATGTTTTATGTCGTCCTTTCGACACAAATGGATTCGAGAATTTTCACTTTCCATTCTTAAAATCACATTAAGAGCTTGTTTGGTAAAGCAAAGATTTTCACAACAAATTTTCAAACTCAATCTTAACAATTCATTCTTAGTCACTTTTTTGGCTTTTTAAATATTTTTAAAACACGCATCCATCAAATACCCAAAAAAATAAAAAATAAAATTTATGTTACCAAACTGGCTCTAAATCTCTGATCAATAAAAAAATGGAGGTAAAGAAAGTGAAATTGAGAACTACCTTCAACCTTTCTGAGTAAAAAGCAGGATTAATGAGTCTTCTGTGCTTCGCCCATTTATCCGTTTCATAGGAAACTAGTCCTTGTAACAATTTTCCTATGGGATGTGGCCGTGGCTTCTGGAAAACATAACTTTTTGACAAAATCTCTCGTATGGTTTCCGGTTCCATGATAATTACTTGAGGCATCGGTCCGAACCAGAAAAATACATTCTCACCTGCAAGTCACATACATGAATATAAATATATAATACATCCAAGGATTAAAACATGTTTCCACCTTTATGAATGAATTCAGAGTTTTAGTGTCAAACTCAAACATACCATAATTCTGAACAGCTTGATGGAAGAATGGCATAACTCTTGGCGCAATATCATTGGAGAAATTAATGGGCTTCGACTTTGCCTCTTTCATCGTCAACGCCATCTCTTTTGCGTCTCCAAACAACAATCTATAGGAATTTCCATTGAAACCCTGCTGTCTGAGGCATTTCTCTAACTTCTGTGGCCTAAACCACACCCAGTTCAAGACTTTCCATGCATACACAAAGATAAGAACTGCACCACATACTGCAACTGTGTTATGCAATATATCCATTTCTCCCTTTCAACTTCTTCTCCTATGCCTTGGCAGTTTTGTGTGATGATGTGTGTCTCTATAGCTAAATATATGTCTATGTATAGAAGAGAGATTAAAAAATTCGTCTATGATTTCAATTGCACACCCTTGTGACTGATCCGCTCCATGTAAAAAATCAAGAAAGTGATGACAAAAGATGTAATATTTAAGTATAGTGTCTATTGAGCATAATGGGGACTAAATAGAAAATAATAATATTAACATCATTTTCAAATATATACAATAGGCTTAGAATAAGATCAAGATGGGATTATATAGATGACAAAATTGAGTAGAGTAGGTAAAGTTATCACATCTACTTCACAACAAGTGAATTATTGCAAGGAATTACAATCGTGCACTCCTAAATTTTTTAAGTTTTGGTCATTTCCTACGCGATTAGGTCGTGTTTGATCAGTTTCCCACCTCGCCTTGTAAGATAGGCTATCCAACATGTTCACTGGTGAGAACTATGCTTGTTCAATAGTTGTGCAGGCGTCGATAATGAACTAGTCCCTTGCTCGACCAATGCTTGTCAGATCATCATTCTCTAAGACTCGGTTGAGCTCTTCCGGGTGGCACTAATGAACAAGGTCAAGTTCGTCATTTGCAGATCGGATGTTGGGTTGATATTTTGTCCTAGTGACACATTGGATTCCATACTCAGTATGTAATTTTTGCATAATTGAAGGCTTCTTAGCAGTTTGTTGATTCTTACTCTTAGTTCCAGAATGGTTTGCAGGCTTTCTTGCCCTAATCTGTGTCTCTTTTAAGGTCGAGAATGCACAAATATATGAGAGGAAGAAAACAAAAACATGATATTTATATTCTAGTGTTTATGCATGCTACATTTGCAGTTATATTTTTCTTCCAAGAATCTATTTATCTATTTACTATCTATTTATTTACTATATTACTATATTACTATTTACTATATTACTTTACTATATTTACTATTTACTATTTATTTAATATATTTACTATATATTTACAATTTGTGTTTAGGGATGTAGAGATTTTGAAAATAAAATGATGATAAGAGTTCATCCAAATTTTATGCTAAATCGAATAATTTTCTAAAAAGAGATTTTTTTTTTATTAATTATTTTTATATAAATATATTTGTATTTGCATTTGTATTTGTATTTTTACCATGAGTCATTCTTTGTTATATTTGGCCTCAATTTTTAAAATTTATTTTTCTCAAATTCATTTTCAATTACCCAATTGAATCATAAAAAAATTGGAGGGTGAGGCCAGATCCATTGTTTGGAGGATTTCTTTACTATTATCAACTCGAATAATTTATGGTTGGCTTATTCCAAACTATTATCAACTAGCCTAATTTATGGATGGCTTTGTTGGACTATATATGCTTCGTAATTCGTATAGGAATTCACAAAGGAATGATCCAATTAATCAATATGCACAATGATGATTGTATCCATACGAGATTTTCAACCATAAATTTTGTAATTTTATCAAAATTTACTAAAAATTGATTTTTAGCCTAATCAATTAGGTACTTCAGTATTGGATCATAGGACGCATGATGGATATCCAATTCTTTGGAAACTTGAAGTACTTAACAAATTAAGAATATTGTTTGACCCATTAAAAGAAACACAAAGAAATAATTATTTTTATGTTAACAATTACCCTTAGTAATTGTTATTTACATATTGTTTTTAATCACACATATTGAGTGTGATTGTTTTTGGGAGAATAAAAGTAGGGAATGTGAATTGTGATTTGTGTTTGTACCTTTCAAAGAATGAATTTTTTTTTTTTTTTTTTTTTTTTAATGCAAGAAACGGGTATGCTGTTCGGGTATGGATATTTTATAAAAATTTACACCCGACCCATATCCATTTCAGGTTTTTTCGTAGTTTTTGTTGTTTTTTTTACTTGTACTATTCTGTAATTTAATCTTTGTGATAATTTCCACTAAACCGATACTTATTATTTGTTAACTACCAGTCATTGTACTTGGGTTGCTATTGATTTTTCTTTATGATTTTTGTGTTTTAGGTCAAACACACTTGGATTTGGAGGAGCTTGAGATGAAGAAGATCATAAAGAGTTGTGTTAGAAAGAATGTGTTAACAGAAAAGAACACTATCGGGTTAAGTTTTGAATTGAAAAACGAAGAAGATGAAGACGAAGGTGAAATTTTCAAAGTTCGTGCTTCGACCATCAAATGTTTTACTACATCTTTTGAAGGTGGTGGTCTATTCCAAATCTGTTCTGTGTTCTTGCAAAAAGATGAGTAATTAAATTCATAGTTAGAACGAAAATGTAGCCTAATTTGATGTTTTGATTTGACGTCTCTTATATGTTGCATCCAAAACAGAAATGCAAATTTAAATGTGATAAAAACATCCACTTAATCTGAAGCAGCATAATATGCAAATTAAGGATCTGAATTTAATGACAAAATTTAGATACAAGATGAAAGGACAATGTGCAAAATAATGATACACATTCCCAACTTAACATGGAGCAATTTTGTTAACAGAGGGCTGAAAATTTTGTGGGAAAGAATTGATGCAAACAAATTCACCAACTCTGATTTAGTGACCAAACCTTCCGTCTTGCAGCATGAATGAATCTGATAAAAGACAACAAAAACATTAATTCTGCATTTTAAGTACAAAACATCAATGTGGTCATTTAGAACAAGATGCTCGTCGCGAAAAATAAAATAAAAATGAAAATTAAGCCGCTAAGTAAAATATCACCTCTCAGTAAAGATCTTTTAGTTTTGCAAGGAAATGTAGTCATATAATACATAGATTTATAAAAACATCTACTGTGATATGCTTTTTTGACATTTGGTTTTAGTGCTCAGAGAAGGCCTGGGGAGTTCCCTTGAGAATGGGATTGAGCTGATTGCAAGCTATGCAAGGGTATGTTATCCATGCCAAATAAGACAAAAAATGGAAGAAAACTCAATTGAACTACTTTGTATGACTGCATTAACTCATGAGCAATGATACATTTTTCATTTTTCAGATTTATTCAATGATAGAAATTGAGGTAGAACTGGATTCTGATGTTCTTGCTGCTGAAGTTCTGAGTAACACGGTATGTAGCGCATCATTAAATTCTCTTCCATTACTTTTTCTTGCAGAGACTTGAAGTCTTCTTTGAGTAAAAAAATCTCAGATTTAATTACTTGAAGTCTTCTTTTATGCAAGGTTTCTCTGGACTAGACATGGTTCTCCTTCCATGGGACATAGGCAGCCCGCAACTGAGAGATGCACGGATTTCTCAGAAAATCCCAGATCAAACTTAGGCTTTTGCACTTGCATATGCGCCATTCGAAACACAGGATGGTAAGCATTCAATCCATATCATTTTAAACTTATTTGTTAGTGTGTGAATAACTTATTTGTGATCACTTCTTGGTGTGGTCTGTGACCTGTCAATATCCATACCTTTGAAATCATACAGTAATTGAAAAAGGTTTCCCTTTAGACTGCAGCACTAGGTCATGTATTATCCTCACCCATGGAAATTCTGAAAATACTAATGTGTGGACATTTCAATTTGTTTTTTGAGGTCCCAGATTCTGACTTATTTGAACTATCAATATATTTGGTATATGTTTGACACATTCAACTTAAGGTTACTTCCCACATTTGTCTTTGTCTATTTAAATGGAAATGTTACTGAATTTTTGTGAGTTCATCATTCAAGTTGCATCAATTAAAGGAGAGTCAGCAAACAGAAATGGTTCAATTAGAGAAAATAATTATCGTGATCTGTTACCATCACAATCTATGGGTGAAAAAGGCACCGTTGATGGGGATCCCATTTCAAAAGAAAAGAGAAGCAATGGCGAGCCGGTAATTGTTTCAGGTTAATCTTTTCAAATCTTTGGATTGCTTCCTCACAATCTGTAGAGGTGAAAATTTCTTTATGCTGTAACTTGGCTTTTGGAAAGCTTGACATCAATTTTATAATAATATTTTGATTTCAAATATGTTATTTAATTAGATTAGATTAGTTTAATATTTTGATAAAGATTTATAGTATTAGGCTCTGGGATGAAATTAGAAAGGTAAGACGTTATTTATGCATTTTTAGTTAAACCAAATTGAAGTTGGTAGACGTTGAGAATTTATGCATATTACAGGTGAAGGAATCCTAGAACACTTTGTCTATGGGTTCATAGCAGGTTGTGAACTCATGATTATTGACTATGGAATTTTGCTTTTTGTGTTGTTGGACTGAGTCATGGGTGTAAATTTGATAAGAGTTATTTTTCTTTTTATTGACAGGTGGGAGCTTCTTCTGAAGGAGCTAAGTCCTTTGATTCTGAAGGGACGCCTCAAGAGGTTTTTGCTTGATCTTCTGTTATTTTGCCATTAGTTATTTGAATTCTGCATCCCATTTTTTCAATTTTAGTTTTCTGTACAAGCACATGATACTGGAAGAAGAATAGTGATAGGAAGACTTGAGCTTACGGTAAGGAATATTTTATGGAGTTTTTATATATGTATTAAAACTTGAGCTTACATTAAAATATTTTCCTATTTCACGTGACTGCTCAAATCTGCTGGGGGTCAGAAGGTGAATACCATCAAGTTAGGCACATATTTCGATCTCCGTTTGATTGGCTTTCTTTCATTTTTGGTCAAATTGACATTTCTGTTGGATGGATTTACAGTAATTTGCTTTGTTTTTTGACTGAGTATCTTTCCAGATTAGAGATTTTGATTTTACTTCTAAAATGGCATAATTTTGTTAATAATATAAGATAAGGAATCGGTGAAAATGTAAAGGTCATCGAAGCTCAGATTTGGGACATATTTCAATTTTCGAGATTTTTATTTGTCAATTTGATCCTAGAATTGAATAGATCCTATGTAGGAATCAAATTTTCTTTCCTTAAATATTATTAGGAGGTTTTATTTGGTGCGACTGAAGATATATAGGGTGGGAAAGGGTGGTTATATTATGTAGATGAGACTTAGAATAATATATAAATCATTTTTGTTGTTGACCTTCATTTGTCAGTATTTAGAATCCAGTAGTGAAGTAGACCACCATCTCCTTGCCCCTTATAGTGATTCCATAAGATTAGAAAATAAAATCCTGATACTTAAATATAATATTAGACCTAAACAAAGCAATTTTCTGATGTTCGGTTTTCTTATTCATCCAAATGGGTTTGTCATAGTCCTTTGAAAAGAAAACCAACAAAAAATTTGGTTCCTAAATGGAGTGGGATGAGCAATCCAAAAGGACAAATTTTGGGTTCATTTACAAAACTCTATGGTACACTAATGGAATGTAAATACGAATTTGTTGTTTCAATTCATCATTCTAACTTTGCTTTCCTATTTGAACAGCTTACTAATATGGTGACTTTTTTTGTGTTTAATTGCAGATTGGAGGTCTAAAGGGTTCGGAAGAATCAATTGCACATTGAGAATAAAGGAATTTTAATATTTCTGTTATGTAGAGCTTTTGCATTCTTAGTTCTTTTGAGTATGCTCACAGAAATGATTTCCAGTATTTATGGGTCCCAAAATTCCGGGAAATTCGTGTTTTATGTTCTATTTTTCCCTTCTCGACTTTATTCCTTAAGTTTTCACATATCTATTTCAGCTTTTTATGATTAGTCAAGTTTGGAGTGAGTTTTTGGTCGGAATTTTTTTTTTTTATCAAACTTTTTGATTTGACTAATCTTAGCATTACTTATGCTTATTTTTCTGAAACCTCAGAGTATAAAATTATCGAGAACAAATAAATGTGAACTATTTTTGGCTGATGTAAATACTCAGTTGAAGCGCAATAATATCACAATTGATGTTAAAGTAGACACAAGCTCCAGCGTATGGACTCCCTTTGACTCTTTTTTGTGATTTTATGTTCTCAGTTTAGAAGCCAAGTTTTTTTCTTTTTTAAATGGATATATTCCCGTTAAAATGTATATCTGATTTATGAGACAAATGCTAGCTAATAGCTATTTACCACTGTCAGAATTAACGAATCTGCTCCTAAATTGAAGACAATTTTAAGTTTTCGAGTTTCCGATCAAAGGTTTGAGAAGGCCTTTATTCATTTATACTTCTCATTGTAAACAAAATATAACAATAAAGTCATCCGTGCATCGCACGGGTATATACTAGTTAAATTCATAGTTAGAACGAAAATGTAGCCTAATTTGATGTTTTGATTTGACGTCTCTTATATGTTGCATCCAAAACAGAAATGCAAATTTAAATGTGATAAAAACATCCACTTAATCTGAAGCAGCATAATATGCAAATTAAGGATCTGAATTTAATGACAAAATTTAGATACAAGATGAAAGGACAATGTGCAAAATAATGATACACATTCCCAACTTAACATGGAGCAATTTTGTTAACAGAGGGCTGAAAATTTTGTGGGAAAGAATTGATGCAAACAAATTCACCAACTCTGATTTAGTGACCAAACCTTCCATCTTGCAGCATGAATGAATCTGATAAAAGACAACAAAAACATTAATTCTGCATTTTAAGTACAAAACATCAATGTGGTCATTTAGAACAAGATGCTCGTCGCGAAAAATAAAATAAAAATGAAAATTAAGCAGCTAAGTAAAATATCACCTCTCAGTAAAGATCTTTTAGTTTTGCAAGGAAATGTAGTCATATAATACATAGATTTATACAAACATCTACTGTGATATGCTTTTTTGCAAAAAGAAAAGAGAAAAATGGTATATGGATAAGAAAAAATCACAAGCAGATATGATTTCCTCCATTCACATGTAACATTGGAGAACAGCATATCTATTGCTCATGGAAGAAGAAGAAGAAGAAGAAGAAGAAGAAGAATCATCGTGTTTGGTGATAGATATGTCATCTGAATGCAACTCAATGAAATTTCACTAATCAAAAGAAACTACGAGCTAAGAATCAAGTTTGTTTTAGATCTTACAGTTCTAAATTTGTAAAATAAAAAAATTAAAAATATATATATAAAAAAAGGCTTACCGAGCAGACAATTATAACGTAAGAACTTGAAAAAGTAGAAATAAAATAATAACAGAACACCTTCATAAATGATAATGAGAATACTGGGTTGAGCAATTGATTAGAAGCTTACTCAAGTTTATAGATTCAACAAATGCAAAGATGAGCTCTTATAGGTTATCTTCTTCCTCATCCATCTCATCAAGAATAACATACTTTGGTGGTGAACTATCTGCTGACGAATTTCCTATTCCATCTGCACTTCCGTCTCCCTTCTGCAACTTCTGGTACCTATGAAGAGAAATAATAAATGTGTATTTGCCAAGAAGTGACAAAAAGCAATGACATCTTCAAGATAAGAAAATTACTGAAAACATTACTTTTAGAGTAGAAGAATTCAAGATTAATATCTTCAAAAAAAGAGTACCATGCTTCAGTTTTCGACAAATGGCCAATTGTAATGTCAGATTTTGGATCGATTGAGGTGAAAGAGAAAACTGAAGGGGCCAATTATTTGTTCTTTCATACCGGAATATCAAATATACAAATGTTTCAACAAGCTAGAATTAAAACTTCCGAAGCATTTCATGAAGTTCACAAAGAAACATAAGAAGTACTAAATTCTTACACTTTTCAAGTCAAGAACAACCATAGCATGATGTTATTACACTTTCCCAATTCACTGTATTGGAGAGTTAGCATTATACAAAAATAAGATTCAACTATTCCATTCCATATTTATAGGACTCAACTAACAAAAGCAACCCTCTCCTTGTTGAGGAAATTCAATTTAGTAAATCGCTGCAAAATTTGAGTAAATCTTGCATCAAAATGAACAAGTTTCAGCTACCCTGTCAAATCTTGAATGACTTGACCCAAAAAAAATCACTTTTCTTGAGGAAATACACAGAAATATATAGGAAACTTTCTAATGTGAAAAGTTCGTGTTTCCAAAAAGTAAACAGCCTGCATTTAGAAATCAAATAAGATCAATCATGCTGGTCATGGCGGAATTCTAAGAGCTCCCATTATCAGCCTGAACATAAAGATCGGTGAAGAACAACCTAATCTTATTTTTTCAATAAATTTCAGGGAAAAGAAGTATAACAGTTGTGACGATATTACATCCCACAGCTGGACATTATAATGGTCACAAACATCAATACAGAAAGTCCACCAAAATTAAAATTGCGAAGGTTCATAGATATTAACAAAGATCTCGTAGTTCAGCTGAAATCGTGTGTGAATGAGTAAGATCTCATTGATCAGCTGAAATCATGTGTGAATAAGTAAAGAAATTAAAATGGATTTTTTTGCAATGATGAGAGTCAAAAGAACAGCCAGAATCATAATATAACAACTGCACCTCTATGAGACAAGCAAATAAATGTGAGAGTTAGAAGACAATAATTATGCAAATAAATGAGGGAATTACAATATGCGTTAGATAAGTTAAACAAGCATGCAAATAAATGTGAAAGGTAAGCATTTCAGAAGTTAAGTTGACATGAATTAAAGAAATTAATAGTTGCATTAAAGAATGCCAATAAATTCTAACCACAAAAGCTATGATCCGCACCTATTTAAACCCCATCATTTTTACTCAATTCTACGTACTTGTCATTTTTCCAACATTCTTATACATGCACAAAAACACAATTCACCCATATATTTATTATTATATCATACAAATACAAGACTAATACACACACTTTATACAATATCAATTATCAATCAAGTAATAGTGCACACACAAATAGTAGCAATACAAGGTGGTCAAGCAAGCTTTAATCCATTTTCTATTACGCTCTACTTCAATCTTCTTATCAGTAAGTACGTTGTCTATGTTTGAATTATTATCATGGTATAAGTTTTCAAGAAAATTAAGATTATGGATACCATATGATATGAATATGCTTATGGTTATGTTAAGGGGAACGTAGTTTAGTAACGCTGCACATAAGAATTCCACCACCCATGTTTGGTAAAATTCTTGTGTATCCACTATGTTGATTATGATTATGATGTTTCTTCAAGATATTCATGATAATAATTTATAGCGTGCTTATTGGGATTTTATAAACTTCACTATGATATTTCCATAAGGCAATTGATGGTTCGAGGCAGTCAGCGTGGACATGACAACATGCTAGGCCTTTATAAAATATGTGTTTGAATACAACTTTAAAGCTTATTTCATTTACTATGTTGAGATATTATTAATTCTGCATTTAAGTATTGAAAATAAAACTGCATTGTATTTATTTCTTTGAATGAATTTTAATATGATCGTTGTTTAATTTAAGTTATAAGGAAAAGAAGTGAATTCAATTTAATGGCACTCGGACAGTCCAGAGTTCGGGTCATCACATATAAAATTCACTGTCGTAAATACAATTAATTAATCATAGGCTACCATGTCTGAGTACATTTCAGATTATTTCTTTGAAGAATTTATTACACAAACACCAACACAAAATGGATGCTGTTAATGATATTTAATCAAGAAGAATGTGAAAGGAACTGGCAAATAGGGCATGTCTGCTACAATTCTACGGAAATCGATAACTTACTTGTACCAGTTGAATAAACTGACACCAACCATTATTGTCACAAGACCAGCCCCTTTCAACCAGGTGAACTTATCGTGGAAATAGAACACCGCAACCTGACATGGTATTGCAGAGGTTCAATAATTAGTTTAAAAACAAAAGTAATGCTAACAACAAAGACTTTAAATGTGTGATCAATATCATCTTTAAAAGGATAGCCAAAGATTGTGAAAAAAGGCTAGATTTCACATCAGTCTAATAAAAAACAACGAATGGTCTCAATAATGTTGTTACTGCACAAAAAGTTTGAAAGCCAACCAATAGTCAAACTATTATAGACTTTGCAAAGAGCAAAGAGAATTCCCCAAGTCATAGACTTTCAGAAAATGCATTCTTAGTCAACCAAGAAGGAAATGCAAATAGATTTGATAACTTAATATTGTTGAAGATACAAATATTGTACATCATTCTTCCCCTTTCTAACAGCTTTAGATTTTAGAATTGGTTTAACACACATAGCCCCTGTTTCATACCCATTATTCAAAATCTCATTTTTTTCAAAACTCTTTTTCAACCACACATTCGGCTAATAAAATAATCTGTACGTAAACCCAAATAATTTTCCTAGTTTTTAACCACACATTCTCCAATATTTAGTTTTACAAAATGCATTTCTTGTGAAAAATGGAGTTCTAACAAGGGCATAGAAGAAGACAAATGTTTTGAGTTCAAGTCTCACCACCACCCAAAGTTTTCTTTATCAGGCCTATTGTGAAAGAAAAAGATGAATCCATCTTCACTTTGAATATAACAAATATAAATAAATTCTTTCCCCTACAACACCTTAAATTTTAGACGATTTGGCTTAACAAATAATGGAAGAAACTAAAGAAAAGTAATTTGTTTGGACAGAAAATTTTCTGGGAAAAGGTCATTTTTTATGGACATCTAAAAAATGAGGAAGTCATTCAATCGTGGGCGTGGAGAATAGTTAAAAAATCTAAGTGCAAGTCTGCAACTGATCCAATAAAACATGGACAAGAAAATGAGGTAAGGAGAATATCAATTCTCTCCTAAAAGCCATCAAGAACTCTTGCAAATAAGCAAATACTTGAAATATATAACAATCACATTGTCATCTACAGCTAATGCAAAACAAATGAGAATTTAACACATTGGAGGTAAGCACGAAGTTTTGAGCTAACAGTTATCAGCACAATATGGGATATTTATAAAATTCAGGGAGAAATAATTTAAAATATTTGCAATTATACCAAGATGGTCACAGCCTCCTTGACAACCCCTGCAATTGTTACTGTTACTGCACTAGTTACTGATACCAGAATGTATTCTGTTAATACCTGCAATAAGACTAAGAAATGATACATTTCTCGAAGAAGAAAACTACATAGAGCATAGAGAACTGAAAAGTCGAAAATGCTAGTAGTTAGAAATTTCTTAGCATCTGACAATTGACAATTCATTGCATATCCCATCTTTTTGTTTCCATACATAATGGAACTTCATCACATAAAACTGAACAAAAAAAACTGAGATCTAAGACTCCTACCATGAAAAAAGCCAAAGTTCCACCAAATAACATCAGCATACAACTTCTTGCAATATGCCATGAGCTGTCAAAATAGTTGCTTGTGCTGAATTCATGCCATGGATCCAATATAAGAGAAAGTAGAGCAGTTGCAATCGCCATTACTGGGGTCACATAGCTCATCAAAGTGAGTGGATTTTTGAGACCTGGAAAAAAAAAGGGGGGGGGGGGGGGGTTAATAAATATATTACTTTAAGCTCTTAAGTCCACATATAACTACATCAAATCAAGGCAATATAGCAACATAGGTATTAAGTAAGCATTCCTATTAGTTAAATTTCGCCAGGCAAAGCAGATGATTATTGGAACAAGGTCCTAAAAGATGAACATTTTTCATCTTGGACAACCAAATATTTTCTGCATCAAAAATATGTCTGCTGACATGGCTTCAGTAACCTTTACATGCAAACATTCTACCACGGTCCCACAATATCTTTCAGATGTCCCAATTCAGAGAGAGAAGCTTCTATTTCTATTGATCATATTGTGCCTCCTCCATCCAGCTTTTTAACAAACTGTAAATATTTCACTCATTCTGAATATTTGAAAAATCATTTCAAATAATATATGAACCTTTCGTGGAAAATAACTTTGGAAATAAACAAATGAATACAAATTAATGATCAGTCTTGCACCAGAATGCATTTAAGTTTACGTTGATATCACAAAAGATTTATAAACAAATAAAAGGCCCCAACCACAGCAAGGATAAATGTCAGAAAACCAAGTTTCTGCCTAATGTAAGGTTACCTCAAGATTCAACATTAGTCAGTTTCTATTTGCTTTAATTATGAATAGACTGAATAAGGACACGAGAGAAACCATTTCTATATTGGAGTTAAGCAGGGTACATCTCCAAACAAAAGGGAAAATTCGGTCAAAGTAAGATGGAACGTATGGAGATCATAAAATATCTAAGGCAGTAAAATACCAAGGAGTGAACGACATACAGGCTTAACACTTCATGGGGGGAGATATAGAGATAAAAAGTGACTCAGGAATCAGGATTAAAGCTAACGGGGACTGTGCCTAAGTTATTTCTTGATCAGATTATTTCTGTAGGAGTAGTCTTAAAAAAATAAATAAATAAATAAATAAAAAGCAACACCCTGTGGAATGGATACTAAGCTACAACTGTGTAAATTATGGCTGAGATTAGAATAAGTGTTATGATGGATTTGTGGTAAAAATAATAAAAGCTAGAATTAGAAAAGAGCTTATTTGTGAACTATTTAACATAGTGCATACTACAAATAACTCGAGGGAAGTCAAGATGGTTTGAACACGTATTATGCAGCTATATATTCACATATTTGTAAAAGTAGAGGTAATTAAATGGATTTGAGCCTTCGGACATATAAGAAACAATCTTTGATAGAGCAAAAAACAAGAAGAGGTTTTAATTTTAACAAACATAAAACACTATCTTTCTAAAATCACTACATTAAACTCCATAAAATTAGAATCTTACGATGTGAAGCACATAAGCTCAAGCTGACATATATAAATTTGAATAAAAACATTTTAATGGCTCTAAGATTTGGTAGAGTTTTTAGGTTAAAAAGTGTAAATACTACGCGTGCTTACCATAAACTTCTTTCTTCATTCCGGTTTAGAGATCAGCACAAACCAATCAACGGTGCCAAGACCACAAAGATAATAGTGAGCACGTGTACCATGAGAGTTCAATAATAATAATAATAATAAGTTTATAAACCAGAACTGCACATATGAGCATCTGGTCTTACCTGAAGAAGGATCTGAGTCATTGTCCAGCGAAAACCAGACATAACAGCAGCAAGCATAACAAAGATAAAACCCCAAAACTCAAATTCAGTCTCCTTTGCAACTGAATTGCAGACAAATCAGATCACAGGTAAAGCAAAAATATGATGAAAAAGGCATCCAAAGCATGAGTAAAATAATTTTAAGTTTGTGAAAATTAAAAATGTTCATCGTAATTAAGACTGAAGAAAATTAATTGTATATGACAACAAATTAGAAGCATGTAACAAATATAATGCAGATGCATACCGGTCAATAATATACCAACAGAGATGACTAGCATGATTCCGAGCAGCTTAACACTTGGAGATTCCAGTCTTCATAAAAAGTAGTTTAGGTTAAAAGCCATATTAATTTGGAAAAAATTTAGGAGACACGTCGTGCATGAATGTACATTTCCCGAAAATAAAACTATAGTACAACTACCAGAGACTTGTCATGTGGCATAAAACTGAAACTACTTATTTATCCACGTTGTGACGAATTTCAGGACGAAAAGTCAACAAAAACTTCTCAAAATGTCACAGTTATTATGCTTTCAACATATTTATGTGAAGAAGTTGTGAATTTACAAAAATAACATATTCTCTTTTCATTTTGATACAGCACAAAAATCATTTATCAAATTTAAAATGATTTACAATCAAAATTTGGTTTTTCACGTAACACAACAACAAACCCTAACTAACTTCTAGTTACACAAATAAATAATGAATTATTTCCAATTATTAAACAAGAGTCTTCCAAGAAAGCTCCAACAAATTATATATACTTGGATTTATTGAAGGTAAAACAATTAGGTCAATTTATATAGAAATACCTGAATGCAAAGGCAAAAATAAGAAGAAATATTGGTGCTGCTGATTTACACTGCAATAACAAGATAATAGGCTTGGATAAATAATATGCTTCTAATGACAATTTATAGATACAAGGGAAAATATTCTATAATAGAACATCATTTGCTTCAAAGATTAAGCCCAACAATGCTTTATAAGCTCTTAGTCTGGAACCAACTTAAGATGTAAAGCGACAACATATAGGAATTAGATGTGATAAGAGCATGAACGTGATTTTTTTGAGTATGTGTAGGGGAAGCTTTTCATTTTTTTTTATTTTTTTTTTAAATCTGCAAGCCATTTTGTACAGTTTTATTGTCTTATGAATTAAAACATGTCCATGTTGATGTGTTTCATTTAGAATACGGTAGCCTTTTTTGCCACCAGGGATAAACAGGTTTTTGACTTGCTAAGAAATATGACATGTCAAAGTGAAGTGGTTCTTTTAGAATATGGTTGTCTTTTCCATATTATTTTTGCCTTCGATGTACTGATATATTGCTTCCCCACGTTACATATCACATACACATGAAGAAAATCGAAGACCATACAGAATCTATGATTAGACACCATTGTCCAGTTCCAATTTGAAGCAACTTAATCAAACAGTGATGATTATAGTAAAAGATGGGGAGGAAAGATGACCAACCATAGTGGCAAAAGTAACAGAGATGAAAACAAGGGATGCATTACTCAGGTTAACATCCATTGCAGTGCTGAGGGCCGTCGGTACAACTGTGAAAGGCAAAGGCCATCTGTAGCATTAGTCGTTAGAGAAGTTGATGATAATAGCAAATACTTAAATATGAAGGCAATGATATAATTTCATTCTAACAGCCTAAAAGCATAAATCCAATACTTGCACATTGAAGTCCTAAATTGTAATTTTCAATTTCAAATGTGAAACAAACAGAACCTAGATGAAGTATAAGATGCAGGAATCCACCTTAAACCTCTACAACTTTCATCCGTTAGAAAGTAAGCCTCATACTCTCTACAAGCACTGTAAGGGCCCGTTTGGCATGCTTTTGAGAAGTCAAAAGAAACTTTTGAGACCCAAAAGCAGCTTTTGAAACCGTAGAATTAATTTTATAAAAGTATTTCTTTTAATTACAAGACCTTTCAGAGGAAGTTGGACCAATGTGACTTTCTCTGAAAGCTCTTTCGGAAAAAGAATAAAAAATAAAATTTCTTTTAGAAATTAGTTTCGAAAAAACCAATTAAGGTAACATTATCGTGAAACTCTTCTATAAGAAGCAAAAGTAGAAGTCTTACCAGATATGCCCCAAATATATTAGCAACATATATAGTGATAAATAGTTGAACTAATAACAGATCATAAGAAGTTGCTAGAACATTTCTTATTGAGAGAGAAGCAACAACAAGAAAATTTCCATCAGAAATAAACAACCTTGAGCTATTTAAGGATAAAATTCCATCAAAAATAAGAATCATCTACCAAATATCTAGCGAAATTTTAGATCCAAATTCAATAGAAAAAATGAAGCCCAAATTCCCATGTGATAATTGGATACGTCTCCTGATCTCTTAACAGAGGGAAACAATGAACAATATGTTACAAAAAGATCAAAATATAGACAAAGATTCTGTCTATTAACTAAATAAATTTGCTTAAGATTTTAGAAAAGCATTGAAGGGCTTGTGAACAACTGGCCAAAACTAGCAGTTAAAAACACTCTTATGCTACAGTTCCCATTTAAGATAACTTGTACCTGATTAATGTGAATCTACATTGAGAAATTGAAAGTTAGAAGCCAAAAGTAACATGAAGGCATTAAAATCCTTAAACCATATAGAATCGCATAAGAATATGATACGAGAACTCATTCGGGCACTGCTCTGACATTAATTTGATGTTCTGCATTCACTGTGCTCAAAGAAAAGTTCAATTATATGCCAAATGTGAAATCCTACTAGACCTAGCTTTCCAGTGGCCATGTGAAATTATGTAAAAATGAATCACTATCAAACAGTAACCATGCAATCAGTTTAAACCTTTTTTTTTAATTTTCGACATAATTTATTTGCATTTTCTTAAAAGAGAAAGGGATTGAAAGAAAATATAACCTATGAAATCCATTGTAAGAAGGGCCAAAAGAGAACGTAACATAATTAATTTATTAAACATAATTAGGGGATATGAAAACACTGTATGCTGGTCTAAGGGATCCAAATTTGGATCAATAATTTTGAAGGAGTGACATTCCTCTTACCTCTCATAACATAATCCCTCCTTGACATACAAGAGGGTTGAAATCTTTCAGACCAAAACCAAGTAATGGCCTTTGACAAAACAGCTTGCATTGTAAAGTGGACAGTATTCATTAGTAAGGGAGCAGGGAATTTCCCCAGATGATCCCCTAATAGAGTTTTATTATACCTGCTCCATTGGGAAATGATTAGTAAATAACATAATCTTAAAGTACCAATGCATATGAACTATATAGAATAAAGAATTTATCTAATCTAGAGGAAGAACTTACAGTGTTAAGAACGTACTGAATGTGTACCACATAAGTATAAAAAACAAAGTTTTCAGCAGATCAGCAACAGAAACAGAGTTCTTCCTTGACCTCAGTGTATCATGGTAATCCATATAATCAGAGCCATTTGCCCCAATACCAGAATGTCTCTGATCATTTTTTAAACTATTTTCAACATCAAAGGGTTCATAATTCTCATTCCTGTTCCTCACATCATTAGTGGATGCATCTTCCACATCACTACTATGATCCATCATTAAATGAAGCTTACTAGAATGGTCTCTCTCTTCCCCTAAATTTGCATTTTCTAACCCACTCCGTTGTACCAAAGTCTTCTCAAAATTGAAGTCCTCTGAATTTACATCCTCATTTTCTAATAGAGTTGGCTGTAATTTCCCATCCTCTTCACCCCAGCCCGAGAACGAGGGATCCCGCTGAATCAATGGCCTCTGATCTTCAACAGTTATATTGTCACATTCACTTTCTTCAACTTTTTCAGTAATTGAACCAGTCTCTACCATTGCAGTTAGTATCACCAAATTCAGTCCAGGCCATTTATATCCTGAAATCTAAGCCACATAATTGCGAAGCCACATAATAAATTTCTTCAGTGGTTTTGAAAAAACAAAATACTGTCAAGCTCTCCGAGCTTTTAGAGAGTTAGAGTTGATTTAGTTCAAGTATTAAACCTGAAAACAAATAGAAAAACTTAAGCTGGACTCGCAAATTTCAAACTTTCAGTCTTGCAACTTAAATCAATAGAAGAAACACAGTTTAATCAGATTTTTCCAAAAAAAAGAAAACCCAAAAATCCAAATAATTAGTAAAACTGTAAAACCCAGAAAGCTAAGCAATACAGAAAACACCAAAGAATTTATCATATTTTTCAACAAAAGCAATCCCAAAAATTCACATTTCATTTCAATTACTAAAAACTATAACGGAAATAAGGTAAAGAAAATGTGCGTGATCAAGAACTATACTATAAAAGATACTATTTTTCGAATAACAATACAACATACTGTAAAACATTTTTCAGAAAAGAAAGAAGAGGGAAACTGACAAGATTTCCGATTCCCCATAAACATACCTGAATCAGTTAATAGATTGGAAGAAAATTAACAGAAAATGTGACCTGGGTTTTTTTTTTTTTTTTTTTCCTTCTGATAGAAGAATTTACGTGATTTATGATTCGATCGGATCTGTATTTTCTTGATAGGTGTAATATGGAAGGTATTGTTTGGTCTATGAGAATTACTGTCGTTGGTTAGGCTGTCAATGATTTTTCTTAACGAATTGTTTGATTCAATTCTAAGGAACCGTAACTTGATGTTTACACCATAATGGGAAATTACTGCTTCACTGTGTTCATCGCTTCACGGTAATATTACCTGCTTTGCTTCCCAGCTCCAAATTTCCAATGGTTTTGCGCCGAGTAAGTATTCACAGATATTTATATCATAGTTTAGCCACTCAACTTCAATATACTTTCAAATGGCCACCAAACTTTATATGTTGTCACGAATTACCTACTCAACTTTAATACGCTTTCAATCGGTCATTGAAGTTTCAAATTCTAGTTTCAGAGAGGTATGTTCAAGTTTAATTTTAAGGTACCAAACGAGGTCGAAACATCAAGTTCTGGTATCATTTCGAAGTACTCGTAACATACTTTTACATACAATTTATCACACAATATATGGTTAATCGAGGAGAAAGTTATGACTTGTCAAAATAAGCAACTTAAAACTATTTTTTTGAAACTTTCGGTAAAGTGACTTACTTTGTCAAGCCATAACTTCCTCTTCGATTAATCATTTATTGTGCTGTAAATTGTACGCAAAAGTATGTTGTGAGTACTTCGAAAATGGTATCAAGAACTTGATGTTTTAACATTGTTTAACCTTGAACATACCTCTCCAAAACTAGAATTTTAAAACTGCAGTGATCGATACTAAGCACATTAAGGTAATCCATGATAAAATACAATAATTACTGAAAACTCATGCGAGCAATCGATAATATCCATCACTGGATGGATTCCATTCCATTCATTCGATGGAATTCCTCACTCTATAAACGAAAAATCAACGTGGCATTATTAGCGTAAATATTGCCACTTCAACTAAATTTAGGGTATGTTTGATAGGTTAAGTTTTCCGTAGAAAAGGAAAAAAATTTCCCTTTTTTTACTTTATTTCGTTTGACTGCGAAAATTTTCCACGAAAAATATTTTCCTCGGACCCCACTCACGCGCCCATTTTCCTTGTTTTGGTGGAAAACATTTTCTTTGGGTTTTGGTGGATTTTTATTTTCCATGATAGATGGAAAATTATTTTTGACACGTTTAATCAATTTTGTTGTTGTTAATTGACTTATTTTCGTTCCAAAAAATAACATTATCATCATCAAGTACAAATATATTTAAAAAGTAAAAAAAAAATTTGATTAAAATTGCAAAAACTTATTTTATTTTTCATGAAAAATAATGTCAATCAAACAACAAAAGTTGGAAAATTCCCTACTTTTTCCACCTAGAAAATTAAATCAATCAAACACATTAAACTTCTAATTCCCGGGAATTCAATTCCCTGGAATTTATTTTTTTTCCACCCAAATTTCACCATCGCTATCAAACGCACCCTTAGTGTCTGTTCGACAAAAGGTATTATTTTTGGTGTAATAATTAACACGTTTTTTCAAATCATTTTTTAAACATACACATATTCTTAAACTACTTTTAAACTACAAATTCTATCTAGAAAAATGAAATAACACCCGACTCCGTTTGGTAATACTGTTTGATTTATAAACTTGTTTATTTATGATTTTGAGGTAAAAAGTAATTGTTGAAAATTGGAAAGAGAAAATGTATGTGTTTAAAAAATAGTTTGAAAAATTGTGTTGTTTATAAATATGTTTATAAACAAAAAAGATTATGTTACCAAACGAAAGCTTTATTATAATAGTTTCGACGGCTTTTAGCTGTCTTTTTTTTTTTTTTTTTAGTTTATTTTGATGTTTTCTAGGTAAATGTGGAGTTGAAAATAGGAGTGAAAAAATATGTGTGATTAAAAAATAATTTGAAAAATTGTGTTGTTTATAAATTGGTTTATAAATTGTAATCATCTTAATATATATAATAATAGTATAGCCGTCAAAAAAACCCACACATAGTTTCCCGCCATTTTTCCCTGCTATTTTAACAAACTTTGTAATTTTATTAATTATTTTAATAATTGAATTAGGAAACTTCAATTAATGCAAAATTAATTATAAGTGACATGTAATAAATGACTTATTGATTGTAAAAAATAAAAAATCTATAAAAAGATCAAATTGTATATTATTTTTATTCTTTTGATAATTATTGTAATATTTTTTCGTCAAAAAATATGCAATATAGGTGTCAAATTCATGATCTTAACGAGAAGTTCAATACAAGTTAACAAATGAGAGCAAACTCTAAATATATCATTCTTAAAATTGCCTCAAATAATAATATAGGTAAAAGTTTTACTTATACTTTTTACTTTTTTTCAATATCTAATCTTTTTTAATTTATCTCATCTAAGACATAAAATGATATTTATCATTTCTTACCTAACTTCAATTTGACATAAATGATTAATTTCAAATCTTTTTTCTTATCAAATTAAAAGAAATAATGATATCCGACTTTCTAAGTAAATTCAATTGAATCATTTTAATTTCTACAACTTCAGGTTTCGATAAACTCTTTGGTAATTTTGAAATTAATTTTATAAATTTACTCATTTTGTTCATTTATCTATTTTTTAATTTTTATAAATTTAAAATAACATCAATTTGTAAAATATATACTACAGACTTTAACAATTAATTCTATAGAAAATAAAAATATAAGGTTTTATCAAACTTATTCTATTTAAAAATAAAATATAGTCCATACTGTTGAAAGCGGGCCCAAAGAAAGGTACAGCGATCCACCAGCGAAGGCCCAATAATGGCCCAATGGACCTTGACCCACAGCTAAGACCTAGAATATCACCTTGGGATGAATGCCGAGGTGGTATGTCAAGCAAACCTCTTCAGCCGACCTGGTTAACGCCCCCGTCCGATGTGCTTTATACCCAGCCGGGGTGCTTTATGGCGTTGACCAGAAGAAAGAGATGGAGTCAGTGATGGGACGCTGCCTTTACCCAGACGTGACAGGCGCCCATCCCCTACGAAATGTAGCAATGATTACTGTTTGAAAAGCAAGATTGTCACATCCATAAGCTAGGGTGATGACAAGTGTAAAGTATGCCACGTGTCGCAATCCGAGACAAGAAGTTTCACTATAAATGAAGCACAATTGTCTCCAAGTAAAGGGTTAGCAATTTCTCACTCTTAACTCTATATTTCTCTCACTCCTTTTTCTCTCTTTTACACACTTTTATCTCCCGCACCCAATATATATTTGTCTAAAATGAGCACTGACTTAGGCATCGGAGTGCAAACGGGAGCCACCTCGGCCCCCTTTGCAAGCTGATTGTTTGTCTTAGTGCGCAGGAGATCCACGTGTTCAAGAGGGAGGAGCTGAGACGTGTTGGTCCAAGGTCCAGCCGGATTTTGTGGTCAACACATACATTTATTTAACATGGACAAAAAATAGTTTTTTGTGTGTGTGGGTAACATGGCCATTTTCAATAGTTGGTGAAAAATAAAATATCACATTGTATTTGAAATCATTGAATATGAGTAAGTTTGATGTAAACTATAGAAATTGTTTTAAATGTGTGATTGAAAGTGAAAGAAGGTAGTATAAAAAATAAAATAATTGTCAAATCAATCAATTGAGTGGTTAAAAATTGATTTTCTTTTTTTAGAATGTGTGGTTAAAGAGTAGTATGTGCAATTGTGAAAAATTAATTTTTAAATAATATGTGGTTGTGAATGAACATTAAAAAAAATTATTTTTGAATAATCAATTCTATATGAATAAATAAAGTAAGGAAACTGGATAATGAACAATTAACTGTTAAAAAAAATGCAATTCATAACTTTTCTTTTCTTTTTTTTTCTTTTTTGATATTTTGATTGTATATTGAATATACAATTTATGTATTAAAGTAAGAAATCTAGAAATGAAATTACAAATTATTCACAATTTGTGTATGCAAGTTATTATTATTATTTTTTTATTGTGTTATTTTTATCGGACATTGTATTTTTACAACTTATTCAATAAATATTATTTATTCCGTACATCGCACGGGTGCGATTACTAGTTGTGTAAAAGAACAGTATGTCGCCTTTGTTTGGTAAAAAAAAAATTATTTATAAATAAAAAATGTTATGTTTTCGAGGTAAAATATGTGATTTTAAAAAATGTGTGTAGTTAAAAAATAATTTAACAAAATGCGTTTATAAATGTTCTTATAAACAATATACCAAACTGGAGTACTTGGAAGAACCTGGGTAAAGAGAATCTACAGCATCATACATTATGTATAAACTAGTTCCATACACATGTGGGATGAATGAATATATTAGCGTTGACAATAATTAATGTATTGAAAGTCTGAAATATAAGAAGTGGGAAAAAATCAAAAAAAAACTTACAAAAGCCCATGTCAATCTAAATAAAAATAAGCATTTAATATTACAAATTTGGAGAAATCTTCTTACACACATCATTTGTTGTCATAGCCTTTGTTCGGAGGCACAAAACCAGATTAAAAACCAATTTTTTTAGCAATCTCGAAGTAGATGAATTGTTAAAAATTGAAGAGAGAAAAGATGTGTGGTTAAAAAGTGGTATTGAAAATTTGACCGATTATAAACAAAACAAAAAAACCCAAGTTGCAGAATAGAGGCATATTTGTTGGTTCCCAGTCCCATCATAGTCAAAATATTGGCTCAGGCGAGTGGATGTAAATAACAGCAGTTCAACTTCAACTTCAGCAATATGTTTATTCAAGGCCAGGCCAAGTCTTTATCAATCATAGACTCTAGCATGGAAGTGTGAAAATGTAAAATCTTATTTATTCATTATTGCGCAATAACCGTTGTAAAATAGGGAGATTCTTTGAAGGGGTTTTTACTTGCAAAAACATTTCACACATTGAAAATGTACAGGAAATTAAAATTTAATAAATGTCTTCACGTGCAAAAAAGAGACTATATAATTTGAGATCGTCTTCAAAGCTAAACGTACCCTCTTCCCTGTGACTAATACTTAAGGGGAAAGGTTAGTGGCTTTTGGAGCTGCTTATTCAACTCACTTCCAACTTAATGGCAACTTCAAAGAGCCCTTTCCCCCTCATGTTAACAATAGGAAATCATCCCCGAGTGAAGAATGCGGTAAATGCTAATGTAGTATGTAGAACCAAAAACTCTTTCACACCAAAACATCTATGTTTCTTTTGACGGTTTTGATTATGGAATCACACTTCTTGAGAGATCAGTTGTTTAAAAATTCGTGCAACTCAATCACACAGTACAAATATGTTACTCCCATTGAGAAATTTAATACGCAAAAGATATATTACATTCGTTAATGGCTTTAGTTTGAAGAGATGCTATTCAGCTATTGAGATACTTGAGCAAAGCCCCTTGTGCTCCCTCCACATTTGATAGTGTACACTGTATTGTCCATGTTCTCATCAATCCTACCCGACAAGAAGTTTTATCAATTTCAAAATCACTGTTAGAAGAAAGAACTGAATCATTCAATCAGATTTTCCCCTCTACATAAAAGAGGGAATTCAATTTACTGTTCACAACAATTTGTCCCACTACCATTCACACGTGAAAGTCACTAACTGGTTTTGCAATAGTAGTTATTTCCACATTCATTCATTAAAGTCAGCACAATTAATCTTTGTATCTGTACATTTCACAAGCCAACAAATATCATAAAATATCTTCCATACTCCAATTACCACTGGTGGTTTGTAGCGACTACAAATCTAAATATAAAGCCGACGGTGATTGTTCGATCTTATTTATGGTGGTTGTTCGATATTTTCTTCCTCAGACTTCCCACCCAGACTCTTAGGATGTATGTAGACGACAATCTACAAAAGAAGGTCCTTCTCGCTCTCGTAAGAAGAAGACGATCTGCAAAAGAAGGTCATCTTTTTGCTTTCAAACAGAGACCAGTTTTTCACTATTGAGGTAAACTGATTTTAGGCACAAAATTTCTTTCATTTTGATTTTGATTCTTAATTACTTCCATTTCGATTTAAACCAGTTTGCAAGTCCAACCGCAAACCAATTGGAACAAAATATCTCTTGCGGTAAAAATTCTTGATTGACTTAAATTTGTTCATAATTGATGAGGCAAAACGAAAGAAATCGTGAATTAAAATTAGAATCCTTAGATCTTCATTTTACTCTTCTTCTGTAAGTTTCTTCCAATTTTTGTTCGAACTTTGGTAAAGTTTTACCCCCAAAAAAATGACTTTTCCACATAAACTGGAAATTAACGACCTCAAGTATGTGCAATTACATATTCTTTTTATGTATTTATCCTATTTTTTTAGCTCTCTATTCTTAGGTGTTTGATTTATTCTGTTAATAGTTATGTGATCTTCTGTATGTTTTTTTGTATAAATCATTTGTGATGTTTACGGGTGGGAGTTCCTTTTTTGAGTATAAACGAGTTATGGGCATCTCTTAAATAGTTCTTTTATGGATTTTTGGTGCAGGGAAGGATGTTTGGTTTACAATTGACTTTTAGGTATTGAACTGTATTTTTTTCTCCGTTGTGGTCTCGAAGAAGTCTCATTAAGCCCGTACTTTAAAGTCTTCATGAAGAAAATATAAATTATAAGAGAAAAATATGAAGATCAATATTTTTATATTGGGTTACTATGTATTGCACGATTATGTTTAGACTTAGTTATGGTCTGCTTCTCATATGCTTAGTATTATTCACTGTGAACTTTTGATTTTTTTTCTTTTAGTAAATCGTGTCACTAAACTCCTCTAAACAACCTGATTAGTCTAGGTTGAGCCTTAGCTAGGAATAACTATGGACATTACTTTGTATATGGACTTAGTCCTCTGTATCCAAAAAAGTTGAGAGGGTGAAGTAATTGTTGATGAGCTTTATCCTCGGATAATATATCCCTTAATAGAAAGCATGATTTCATTAGTTAATGTTTTAAAAGTTTTGGTAGTTAAGGATAGAGAGTTTGTGTACCATAGCCTTTAACAAATTGCTTTTAAATTATATAGTGCTGGCTCTGGCTCCATTGTGAGAGAACAACTAAAGGATCATCTATTTTACTTAACGTAAAGAACATGTATTTTTATAGTTTTCAAAGGCATCCAGTTGTGTAGGAGCACTGTTATGATTTATCTAACTATTGAACTATAAAATTTTGTGCTCCACTTCTCATCAAACTGTTGGATTTATCAATGAAGAGTCCAAATGATATTTCTTATGTGTTCTCTGGATACTCTCTTTTCAGCATTTCCTTTGTTCAACATGCTGCACGATCCGGATGGTGAGCCTACTACTTCTCTAAATGATTTATTTTAATGTTTGTTGGTGCATAAACCAGGGTTCTTAATCATGTTTTTGATATTCACGTTGGTGAAGAATTTTTCTCTAGGTTAATTCAAAGTTCATGTGATTTGATTTTCCATCCTATTCATTGATAGTTGAATTAAAAGCAACAATGTTTTCATTTGCTATGATTTTTTTATTATTGTGATAAATTTTAGGCCTTTAATTGATTTATATTCTTGATGACTCGGTATAATAATACAAACACGCATTTAAAGAAAATTTGAAGCTGGATAGGCTTCACTTGGAAGCCAAGAAAGAAAGTAGAGATTTTCATCAATCTTCCTTTTTTCTACTTATCTTATTTATTGTCACGTGAATTGTATTATGATTTATACTCATGTAGATTTGCTTGGCGATTTGGCCAATTGTTGTGAATTACTAATTTGAATTTTTCTGTTTCTTGTTTGATGAGATTTCCTGGTTTATCTTGCAATAATATTTTGTTGTATTTTGAGGTGGATGTTGATTAGGGATTAGTTTGAATTTGTGCCAAATTGATTTATTTGTAAAGCTGATTTCACTTTCTTCCATATAATGAGGCACAAACATATGTGGAGTTTTTCAGTAGGTGAAGGAAGATGCCAAGGCCAGGTCTCAGATCATATGAATATTTGAGAAGAGCTTAGCACAGTCATAAGCACCAACCCATGAGAGGTTCAATTATTAGACATTTTCAGTTAACGACTTTTATGTTTCTTGAATTTATTTTCTTGTTTTAAGTGAAATTTGTTAAATGTTTACTATTTGACTAGGCTTGCTAACGAGAATAATTGCCCTGCAAATAAGAAGAATAAAGAATGGAAAGAGTAGCTAGGCTTGTTAACGAGAATCACTGCCCTGCAACTAAGAAGAATAAAGAATGGCTAGAGAAGCTTCCTGCTGTGTTGTTGAAAGCTAAGGAAATCATGTACTCCAAAGCTAATTCTGAGGTTTTTAATTTTTAATTTTTTTTATGGGTTTAATCTCTTGATATTTTTTTGCTCAATTTGCACATTCTTCATTTGGTAAGCTGAATATACGGATCTTGAGTACATACGATTGGGTTGGTGATGCCATTGATACAATTATAAGGAGATATGAGAATACGGAAACAGAGGAGCTTTTGCCTCCTTCTCCTTGTGTTGAAAGTATCTGCATTGATTATTGTTCTTCCATGGCAACTTTGTTCATTTCAATTAAATTTTTTTCTTATGTAGCCAAAATATATGAGATCTCATCATTTAACTATTTCAATAGATGTTTGCTAAGTTGTTTCCTTTCCAAATTTAGCAATAACTTTTTTTTCATGCATGTGTTAAATATGTGAATCTTGGTATAATCACTTATAGGTAACACAACTTCCTTAGGTTTGGCTTGAAAACTACACGTGCTTGCACCTTGTAGACATCAACCCAATTTTCCATAATTCAGACCACTTGATGAGGTTAAATTGTAAAGCACAGAGCTAACTGGAGATATTTTATTTCTGATTGGCTACAAATAATCTTAGACATATTTTATTCATGATAAACTGATATTTTCAATGAGCTAATTGCATGCTTCCAGTTCAACATATTTTTTCATCTTCGGTGATAGAATTTACTTTTCTGGTACTTGTGTTTCCTCATGTTTTGATGTTTTAGGTGTTGATATGAAGAAGAATGTTATTGTTACATTTTCTTCTGACAAAGAGCTCTTTAGTTGGGTTTTTGATATTTCAAAATTTAAATGAGCCTAATTTTATAAAATTCTTGTTGGGTTGAGTTGGGTCGGGTTTTTTACCCAACCCAACCCGAACAAAAAAATTTACAAAAAACTCGAACCCAACCCGATCGGGTCGGGTTCGGCAGTTTCGGTTGGGTAATGCCCACCCCTATTTGTAGTAGGATTAATTCAATGTCTGTCAAGATAAGCAAGGCTACTCATAAATTAAATTCTGGTATATTATAATTTCGTTGATGCAGTAAACTTCCATTTTTTATTTTTATTTTTTCAATGGGCGAAGTTTTGTTCATTAATTTTCGTTTTGGTACTTCATACGTCCTAAAAGGAAAGTAAATACGCCGTTTTGGGAGAGAAGACCGAGGCCCAACTTGTTCGGGATTCCAAGAAAAACATTGAGTTGTACATAACCGAGTTGCAAAAGAATCCCCTAAACTACACTCAGGTTCATCTTTTAAATACATTTTTGTGCGTAGTCAAGACTTAAACATTGGTGTAAAATTGAGGTAAGGGCGGTCAAGCTTTGTTTGGCTAATTCTAGGTTGAAGGAATATTGGTAAGACCTGTGGATGAATTAGAGGTCCATTTGGAGGAACAAAAGGTACGATTTTTATTATTTTGCATTGTCACTCGTATTCACATACTTTATTACATTTATGTAATACCGAAATTTGTTTCTAGCTTTTTAACGATATATGCTCTTCATCTCATGCCTGCATGTGTAGCTCGTTCCTACTGAATGTATACATTTTGAACCGAACCAAAAACTCACAGAATATTCATCTCTAATCATTTGATTTTCCATATAACAAGACCTGATGTACTTTTAAAATACTCAACCGGAACTCTTGGTGCATCAGTCATGGGAAATGTTATTCTCGTACCTTAATGGAAAAATCTGCACCTGTAAGTAAAAATAAATTCATCACATATAATTATAAATTAACTCAATATTTTCTGTTTATGTATACTTACGTAGAAATCCACAAGATAGCTCTGTGGAGAATTATGAACGACCACTTCAGCTAAGCACAATGAATCAACACCAATAGTTGTAGTTGTACTCGACTACAAATAAGAAGTGGGGCTTGGGCTCCAACTGGACGTCCAGTTCTTTAATTACTTGGGACATCCATCAAATTGAGGTATAATGAGCTTGTCAACGTAGGCTTGCTAATAAGGTGGGAGAGGTTAAATTCTGAATTCAGACGTTAAACATCAGTGATGCACTTGATGTATGTTGTTAAATATAATAGTGGAAGAGCTTGGATTAGCCAACGTAAATAGTCTCAGATGATAGTGGACTGTTCTTGGCTAGAACATGATTCCACCAATTTGTTCTTTTCTTCTTTAATAAGAATATTCTCTTAGTTTTCCCCCTCTCGTTTTATAGGTTTGATTCTTTTTAATGAATTATGCCTTTTCAAATGCATTCGATGATTTTTCTTTTATACACAGAGAAATTCCACAGTGAATGATGAATATTTACCTCTAAATTACAATTACTTTAAGCACAATTACAAAATTCAGGTTTTTTTAGATTGATTTAGGTTCACACAAATAAATTCAATTTCAAAACGATACTCGTACATTGTACGAGTCCTTCACTAGTAATTTATAAAAGTACCAAAGAATAGTCTAGTAAATGGCAATATAATCCTAGCTCACCCCACTACCACAAAATATAAAGCATTAATATATATTGGATCAATGCCTCAATTATTATTATATCCATATAAATATATAGGCAAATGCTAACACCACTATGTCGGATCAATGCTACTACATTCTCAATATCCAGATGGGTTTAAGTGACCATTACATACCAATGAGCAAATATAATGAACCCATGTCATTAGATGCATTACCCAGTGGCTAGCTTATCTCACACTTTTTCCTTACTAAACAACAGAAAGTTATGATTTTGTAGCCTGATTTAAATATTAATATCAATTGGTATTAAACCACACAGTTCTTGATGAAAATAGAATGCAGTAAGATAGGTTTCAATAGTAAGGCTTGTAGTAATCTCTCCTTGCTGAGAAACAAAGGTAGCAAGCTGATTAAAAATGTTGGCCCAGCTCGTGAATTATGGATTCCACATTCTGAAGCGCTTCAGCTCTACTCTGCATGTAGCTATCTTGTACTGGAACCAATTCTTGTTGTTGTTGATTCTGCTCCTGTGACATTAATGGTTGAGTCTCCCCATCAATCTGGTTCCTGTTGTTGGATTTAGAGAAAATAAGGTTCGCTTGCAAATGGATCAATTTTTATCTCTGATTAAAAATGTTGGCCCAGCTCGTGAATTATGGATTCCACATTCTGAAGCGCTTCAGCTCTACTCTGCATGTAGCTATCTTGTACTGGAACCAATTCTTGTTGTTGTTGATTCTGCTCCTGTGACATTAATGGTTGAGTCTCCCCATCAATCTGGTTCCTGTTGTTGGATTTAGAGAAAATAAGGTTCGCTTGCAAATGGATCAATTTTTATCTCAAAGACTAAAGGCCGTTCTCTTTGTGTTTCGATTTTGGATTTTGAGTTTTGAATTTTGTTTTGAATTTTGGATTTTGGTTGTTTATTTTGGGATTGCTGAAAACATGTTCTCTTTGTAATTTTGAAAAACTGTTTTCAAAAATAGAAAACTGAAAAATGCGTTTACTTTGTAATTTTTTGATATATTTATTCTGTGATATTTTATATGTAAAAAATGATTGATTTGTTGAATTACATTAATTTTAATGTTAATAAATCAGTTAGTTCTCTATGTCAATAAATTCATCATTAATATTGTTTCAGCTAAACAAAAATTTAACCACATACCAATAAAATCTTAACATGGATTCATATATAATGACAAAATAATATAAGAACTTCAAGTGAAGGAAGTGTCTCACATTTACAAAAAATAATAATAAAAAATAAAAAATTACAAAAAAAAAAAATCTTAACATGGATCTATATAATGACAAAATAACATAATAACTTCAAGTGAAGAAAGTATCTCACTTTTACCAAAAAATAATAATAATAATAATAATAATAATAAATAAATAAAATTTACAAAAAAAAAAAAATCTTAAAATGGATTTATATATAATGACAAAATAATATAAGAATTTCAAGTGAATGAAGTGTCTCACTTTTACAAAAAAATTAAAAATAAAAATAAAAAGAATTTACAAAAAAAAAAAATCTTAACATGGATCTATATATAATGACAAAATAATATAAGAACTTCAAATGAAGGAAGTATCTCACTTTTACAAAAAAAAAAAATAATAATAATAATAATAATAATTTACAAAAAAAAAAAAATCTTAAAATGGATTTATATATAATGACAAAATAGCATAAGAAAGTGAAGGAAATGTCTAACATTTTTAAAAAAATAATAATAATAAATAAATTAAAAAAAAAAATCTTAACATGGATCTATATATAATTGCAAAATAATATAATAATTTCAAGTGAAGGAAGTATCTCACATTTACAAAAAAAAAAAAAAATCCAAAACGCTTGTTTTGATCGTTTTGGACTTTTTAACACAAAATATCCAAAACGCAATAAACTCGTTTTGAATTTCCTTTGTATTTGTATTTTTATTATTATTATTATTATTTTTTTGTATTTTGGAAAACGCGTTTCTGAAAATAGGCAAAGTGAACGCGTTTTTGATATTTCTAAAAATCGAAAATTCAAAACGGACACAAAACAGTAAAAAGAACGGGACCTAAATTTTGGAAAAAAATGCAGCAAAAAAAAAATATATAAATAAAACTCCTGTTGATCGCATTTAAGGCAAAAACATATTAAAATTCTTTTTCCACAATTCATATATTACCAAATTCACATGGAGTACCATCAATCTATTAAAGCATATCTACTGCAACACACAACATATCTACACAAGTATTTATCTCATATGTATGGAACTTCTTAAAGAACATCCTTATTATAAATATAATGTACTTAATATATGTAAAAAAAAATAAAATGAAGAGAAGCAATATCCGCAGTTCAAAAATACTCATTAGCTCTACCATTGAACCGATTGTCAGTGAGATTTCACCATCAAGATTCAAACCCAAGATATTACCAAAGAAATTTGAACACAACCCAACATTAAGAAAAAATGAAAATTAAGAGTAATCGATTGTGACTACCAAGTTTGATAGAAACTGCAGGTCAATAGATTAAAGAAGTGTCTTACAGTGCAATCACATTGAAGGTGACATTATTGCAAATTACCCCTCTCCATATACAATAGTCTGCGGATGGAGAGTCTGTCAAGTCATATAAAATATTTTCCACATCTCTGAATGACTTCTTCATCTCTATCAAAGTCGTACCTTTTCGTAAAAAACATAAAAATTAAGTTTCATATCTGGTTATAAGGTTTTAATAACTTTAGTCAGTTACACAATGCCAAAATAAATATATTTTGACTTTTTTAAAAAATAGCTCACTTCACTGTGAATTCTCCTGTAAAGTGTGGATGCTGCTACTTGCTCACTTCTTCCCTCGATGCAGTTGCCTCTGCACAAAAGAAATTGAAAAAATTGGATTAGTGCTTAACAGGGTGTCAGTGGGCATATTAGGGATGAAAATAAAATGAATTTATAGAGGCTGAACACTGAAGAATTGAAGATTTACAGAATCTGATGATGCATAAAATTAATGCACATTCCATTTACAAACAATGTCCAATTGGATACAGAGTTCCAATTGGATTCCTAATTAAAGCTTCCTCGTTCAACCTAAAATTTTATTTGCCGGTCTATATAGCAGATTATATGGTGTATTTCTTCACCATTTTCATCTTCAAAATTGCAACTCCCGATCTCCTTAAGGTTTAGGAATTGCTTTTCTTCTCCCTTTACAATTACTTTACTGATAAAGGATCACCTCTTCCGCCTCTCCCTCGGTCCCCCCTCCATCACCCCTGCTTCCCCTAAAACCCCCACCGCCACCACGCCCTGAAAAAGTAAAATTAATCAAAAAATTGAACATGATTTTCTCATATATACATTACACAGGCACGTATATTTAAAACACTAATAGTAAGGACGTGCGTTGCACATCTTACGTATATGATGAATGTGATGCATAATATCTTCACAGAAGTAATACCATTTTTTGAAAGTTGTTGAGGTAATAAATTTTAATGTGAGAAGTAATCAGCCGAAAATGAAAATATAAAAAATATGTAAATTTGAACAAAAAAATAGTAAGTAGTGTTTTCGAAAATTAATTTGGAAAAAATACCGATGACATGTTGTAGGTTTGGTTTAGTAATAAAGGATATTATTTTTTCAATGAATTTGCAAACGTATGTAATAATTTAGATATTATTGAATATGAAAATAGTTATTGAATAATAGGAATTTACAAAACTATTCAAATTTCAATCATATTTTTCTTTTTTTATCATTTGATTAATAATTGGAAATTTGTAAGAAAAATTCAATAATGTAGATTTTTCAATAAATTTCACAAACTATTGATTGTTAAATTCCATATTTTGAATTGAGAAAAGATAATGTGAGAAAAACGTTTACCATGACACACGCTTTATGCGATTTGAATGATCACAAAAATTACGAAAAAGCTTATTTACTACTTATTTTAGTCATTTTTTCCTTTAATTTCAATAACTTCAAACACACATCTCCAACCCTTATAAAGAAAATTATTATAGAATATTTAAATGTATTGTATATTAATATTACGGACTAATAAAAGAAAAAATTTGAGGATAATATTGACAAAAAACCTAACAATTTTAGAGCGTTATTGACAAAAGAGAATAATACAATAATTAACAAAAGAATAAAAATAATCTATGATTTGACTTTTATAGATATTTTCTTTTTCACAAATCCATAAATAACTTACTGTAGGTCACATATAAATTGAATTCTATATTGTTATTGTTATTGTTGTTGTTGTTATTATTATTATTATTATTATTATTATTATTATTATTATTATTATGTGCATTGAACAACTTATGCATATTATGAATGATATTGTTAATGTTAAAATTATTAAATAGGATACACATGAAATGAAATCATTGTGAATGAAAATGTTGAATAAATTATTATTAAAGGACGTTGTAAAAATTATAAGATATTTTTTCTTATAAATCAGAAATAGGAACTCTAACAACAAATAATTTTTTAATACTTAATAATCGTGAGAGTATAATAATATGAGAAAGTATAATAACGTAAAATTTTATAACATTGTAAATTTTTAGATAATATAATATTTTATTAATAAATAAATGAGAGATTATAATGAAATAAAATATTTAATGGTATGAATAAAAAATTTGTAATCAAAAGTTTCTCCTAAATCCTAATTTTTTATGTATTTTAATAAAATATGAGGGATGTATAAAATCACTCCCTTCAACTCTAACAACAAATCATTAAAAATTCTAAAAATTATTGACAAGATGACCCAAAAAATAAAAGGATAAAAAAGAGGTAAATTTGAATTAAATTTGTACAATATTTTTTTTTCATGTGTAACATATGACATTAAATTCACGGATTAATGAAATTGTAGACTTTTGTATTGAATATCATAAGATTATACATTTATAATATATATAGTGTAAACTATGGAATTTGAGTAGACAATTCAATTTTTGAAATTAGATATAAGCAAAAATTAAAACATAATTTTTTTAATACTAAATAAATGCGATAGTATAATATGATGAGAAAGTATAATAATTAATAAAATTATATTATAACATTGTGAATTGTTAGACAATAAAAATATTTTAATAAAAAATAATTGAAAGATTATAATGAAATAAAATATTTAATGACATGAATAAAAAATTGGTAATTAAAAGTTTCTTCTAAATCTCAATTTTTATATATTGTAAAAAATAGAATATAGGGAGTGTACAAAATAAGTCTCTTTAATTTTTCAACTTAATTAATTAATATAAGAGGGCATAGTTGGTTTAAAGCAAAATATGCGAGAGCAAAATTGTGAAGTAAAAGATTCTCCTTTATCTGTACTTTTAGGTAGCGTAGAAGATAGATAGATGTAGATAGATGTAGATGTTGATTAAATATGGGTTGAGTGGGAAAATGAGTACCTGAATGAAACCATGTTTCCTTAAAATTGGTTTCTGAATTCTTGCCGTTCCTGCTTGGCGACTCCAGCATCTTCTTCCAGTGAAATTCTTCCCGTTCCTACTTGAAAACAAATATTCCCAAAAAAATCAACAGATCAACCACTATAAAACATAACAATGCACAACATAAAGAACAGAACATCCAAATAAAATATTCAAACATCACAAAATAAAAATGGAAAATTTTGAAAAATAGGGGGGGTTTGAATGTCAACACTCACCACAGAGAAGCAAGCGATGAAGTTTCCCAATGAACATTGCTATCATTCACCCCATTTATTATCCCAACAAACACTAATTTCTTTCCCAAACGCTAATATGTCCATGAAGATAAGGTCAGAGCTGCATCCGATGGCCCGGGGGGGGGGGGGGGGGGGGTCTGAGGGGTTTGGTGTTGCGCAGTGAAGGCAGGTTTGAGTCGGATTAGGTGGAGCCCGAGGCCACGGAGGTGGTGGTGGAGAAGTCGTTATCAGAAAACGATGGGCAGTGGAGCAGAATGATCGGGATTTGGGATTTTTGGTGTTCTTCCTCTTTTCCAGGTCCGTGATGAAGAAGGGTTGAGGTTTGAGAGTTTTTTTGTTCTTCCTCTTGTAACCACCCACTGCACAATATCTTCATACTTCATTACCCGCGCCACGTTCAGATATTAACTGGCCACTAACTGTACGTGTATATATTTTACAAATTTGCCAAATATTCTATTCATATCTAGATTTTGTTTCAAAATTAGGAATCTAGTCAAAATTAGCAAAATCACTGTTCTTTTTATTAATATAATATATAAATATAAATATAGATATAGATTTATTAAACCGTAGAGAGAACCAGGGGCTGTCAAAATTCAGGCAACATAACTCAACAAAATCTTTAATCTTCTATAGTAAAGATACAAAAGAAAATGTACAAGAAAACTAGTAAATATAAAAGTAAATTCAAGACCAAAAACACGTACATCTAATCCCTTTCCACAAAAAATAAAATAAAATAAAATACACGTACATCTAATATATACCATTACAACATAGAAACCTTTCATAGCGTTTTCCATCTCTGGCCAGCCAACGAGATTTTATTGCAAAATTAGGTCCTCTCAACTCAAGCAAAATGCCCCATCTGTGGGATGAGCTTCTCTACATTCCACCAAGTTCTGCTGGCTTCTGACGATGCACTAGGATCCCGCCTTTCGTCTAATTCTCTTCTTTCTGACTGTACTTCTTGAGTCTGAGACGAACCAGGAGCCTCCACAAGAAATTGTTGCCAAAACACATCATTAGGACCAGCCGACAGTAAAGGTATCGTTCCTTCTTGTTTAAGGTCTTTTGACATAACAATATCATGAGCATTAGCTGGACTCACATTCACATCAATTCTCGAAGATTTGGACTGTGAATCGAGGTCGATGCAAATGGATGATATTGCTGGGCTGTCAACGTGTATCGAACATGCAGCCAGCTCGGGGGAAGAATGAATATCTCTTGAAGGAGATGAGGATAGATGACAGTTCAGTGAGCAAGCTTGACCGATTAAATCAGACTCTCCAGACGATACAGGCATTTCTGTAATAGTGACTGGAGATTGCAGTGGGAGTACACTAAAATCGTGCAATTTTTCAGATGGAAATTGATCAATCTCATGAGCAAACTTTTCCCAAAAGTTCAGCGATGAATCCAACTTGTCAACTAATTCCGAGTTTATCAATGGAAGAGTTGAAGTTTTTGGATTCTCTGCTCGGAACGTCATAATTTGGCTCTCTCCTCCCGTGGCTTCATCTTGCAAATAATTCAAAGCTAATAACCTTCTCTTTTTGTTATTTGAATCCAACTGTTCCACGAGATTGGAGACATATCTAGGTTTTTGCAACAATTGGGCTATGTTTGTCATTAACTGCCGCTGCCTGTGATCAATATTTTGCAACTTCTGCCCCAATGACCTAATCTGATATTCATATCCCTGACTCTCCTGTACATGCCTCTTAACCTCCGACTCAAGTAGAAACTTTTCGTGTTTTAGCTTGTCAATCTCCTTTTCTAGCTCCTCTCTTTCTACATCAGTTAATGGAACTGCATTTCCTGGACCTGAGTGGCTGTGTATGGGTTTACGCCGGTGTATATTCTTTAAAAGATGTCTCTGTCCACGAATAAATACTTCATTTGCAAACTCCCATTGATCAGGATCAACCTTTCGAAAACCCTGCAAAAAGTAAGGAAATTTAAGTAAAAAGATCTCACAAGAACCAAATTAAGAACTGAACAGACTAGAAAGCAAGGACAAATATGAAGCAAGCAACTATTAATTTTAAGTCTCAACTACTACATCAGTTAGCTATATCAAGGGTTCGAATCCCTGGGGAAGCGTCCACTTAACTGGAACAGAAACCTTCACAGGAACAATCCATGTGTTGGCGGCTGTAAGACTTCCGAGCAAGCCACCGCCAACATTCATGTTTTGTCAATTCAAAATCCATTAGTTCAATGTGTAAGTAGTGATCAATCTAACGATCTCCAATACTCACTACGCAAATAAACAAGCAGATAAACGACGATAAACGCATAAAACATAAAGATTGAGATTAAGAAAATACACTAAGCAAAGGGCTTACATATGTATTGAGTTGCCTAATGAAGCTGGAGAAATTATTGTGCTTGAAATACTTAGGCAACAAATCTCGAGCAAACTCCGGTGGATTCCACACAACAAAACTATTTCCTAAATGACTCCAAGAAACAACAGGATTCGTCAAAGGATCGTCTACCATCTCGTATGTCTTCACCAAGAAAGGCGCGGGAGTATTAGAACCACCATTTGATCCATCCATCACTTAACTTAGTATAATTTGTATATTTCACTTCAAAACAATCAAATTCCTTCTTTTATCTTCTTCTCGTTTGAGATCAACTATGTAATTTTTTTCCTCAGAACCATTCAGTTCTACAAAATCTTCACCCCCAAATCCAGACCAGCAAACCCTAACAAAAACAATAATCTTTCAATACCCCAAATCGCAATCAATTCATAATCGTTTTACATCCAGAAGGAAATGAACTCAATTCTCAAAAAATCGCAGAAAAAATGAAATTTTAGAAATCGAAATGATATTAAATAAGGAACCAAAAACCAACCTCGTGGAGCATCAATGGTGATTCTTGAACAACAATTGGACAATTCAAACGCAGCCCATAAAAGAAAAGGTGTCTTGGATACAAAGATTCTTGTTGGGAAAGAAACCGAACCCCAAAAAGAAAAACTATATATAGAGAATAGATCAAACTTTCAATCGTCAAAATTTGTCTTCACTCTGGCATTAAGTGAGATGAAGAAAAGTAAGAGATGGCTTGACTTTCAACATCTCACGGAGAACTATTCCTTATAAAAAATCTGGTTAAAGTGATTACAGGTTTTCGTTGAATTTTCAAAGATGCTGTAGTTTTACTATAATTTTTGTCTCGCTTGATTCTCATACTTGTTGGAGGACAAAAAAATTGAAATTTTGAGAAAATAGATTGAGTTGAAAAGTTAAAAATTATAAGTTAAAAGTAAGATGTATAGTGTAAATTGAGTATTATAGAAAAATGAGAAAAAAGAATAAGAACCAAATAGGGCATAAAATCAAATTTTTAATGTATTTTGATAAAAATTAATGAGATGAATGGTTGAAAATAGTGTATATCGTAAAAATGAATGAGATGAATTGTTGAAAAATTGTGTATATTGTAAAAATCAAAATTTAACAGTAACCTATCATGGTCAAATTTTGCATTATTTAGTTGATTTGTGGGTTGAATTCAACTTTGACGAGGAACACAGTAGAGGAATTTTGTGGACTAAAGACTGAAGAAAAAGCCTTTGAGACACTTTTGTTGATCAGCCATTCTTCACTTTGGAGTTGAATATGGTAGGTTAAAAAGTTGCTCAAATATTTCATTTTTTTCAAGAATTTTACTCACTTGTGAAAAATTGTTCGAGAAAACTCGTTGAACCTAAGTAGAGGTGTCAATTCGGGTGGATCGAGTCTTCCCGTCAATAAAAAGTTTAGTAACGATTCACTTGAAAAAAAAGCCCGCCCGTTGCTGGTTACGGGCAGTTACGGGTCAGTCAGCAAATTTTGAACTACAACCCAGATCCGTCCACTGGCCCATCCGGGTCGAGCTCATGCAGGTCGCGATTTGTTCTGATTTGGTCCGTATGAATAAAAATATAGATTTTTTCATATTTATAGCAAATTTTTTGTCAAGTTTAATATAAAATGATAAATTCATATTAAATTATACCATAAAATATTTACATAGAATTTAAAATTATAGTTTATGTTATATGAATTACTTCTAAATTTGCAAATTTAAATAAAACATAAACAAATAACAATTAAATGATAAATGTATTTCTAATTACTATTATCAAAAAATATTACTTTTTTTAGCTATTAGGGAGAAAAAAATAAGATTTTACTTTAAAACTTGTATTAGAATTTCTAGAAGAAGAGAGATTTTCAATGTTACCATATTCAATAAAAACAGTTTATTTTTATTTTTATTTTTTTTACGGGCCAACGGGTTAACCGCGGCCCGCGAAGGTTTGACACGCAAAACCCGTGGTTCACAACTTCTTGACCCTGAACCACCCGCACGGGTCACGGGTGGCCCGCAGTCCCGGGTCAATCTGGTCCAGTTTTTACAGGTCTGATCGGCCCGTCCGTCTTGACACCTCTAAATCCACAGTGGTTATTTGGACGAATTAATCTATTTGCACAGTTAATTTGACAATGAAGATGACAATTATGTGTGTAAAAGTATTATTATCGTTGATTTAAAAAATGATGATGTGATGTGTGAAAAAAAGGATTGTGCCGCCGCATAAGCTAATTGTCACATTCATTATGAGTATAGCAAAATTGATTTGGACAGCCTCGTAATTACAGGCAGAGATGGAGCCTTGAGGTTGGGAAATTTTGTATTAAAATGCATAAAAATATTAAAATTAAAATAAAATAATCATGATGAAATTATTTTTAATATTTGTTTACAAATTTTCCTTACGAGTTCTCCAACTTTACTAATGAATTTGTTTTAACACATTCCAAAGCATTTAAAATCAGTCCTATAAATTACATAAAAAACTAAAAAGATAATAAAAAAAATTGTCCGAAGAAAATTGGAGCCCATGACAGCGAGTTCATGTTCTCTTGTCAACAGTATTGATTGGTTGGTTTATACATATCGAATCATTGGAACAAATTTATTTATGAAAATGACGATTACTTCGATTCAAATTTCTCTATTTGGTATTTTATATATATATATATATATATATATATATAAACAAGTAATGCGATATTTTCAAAATAAAATATGTGACTGAAAAATAATTTAAGAAAATACATGTGATTAAAAAGTGTTTTGAAAAATGCATATATCAAATGGATGATAAAGTCTTTGCAATTCAACTTAGCCATGGAGGTCGAGAGGTGTATTTAGTAGTTTTAATCATCTCGATGAAGGTCTACCCATACGAACTTTATGAGCTCGTATACTGTGACCTTCTTTTGTAGTTCAATTCTTAACTCTTTTAAACTTTAATAATTAATATCTAAATTTTAATCTAGGTGCAACTCGGCTCTAGTCCATGATGTGGATATAATATATACATGAAAATTTTAAGGTGTCTATTGGGGACACCTGTGGACCCCCTATTGGTCGGGTGTTAGGCGGGGCCATCGGCACCTAATACCCACCCCTTAAATGACGGATGGACATAATTTATGGTGCTTCAAGGATCCTCATAAACTTACTGAATATATACAATCGATTCTAGCTCATGACGTGATTTGATGAATTGATGACATAGTAAAAACCGTTAAAAATGTTGAAGTTGTTGTCCACTAGTTCAAGATCATCACTTGCTGATGGAAAAAGTATATATATATCTAAAAATGTTGATTGAATATCCAATCAATTACCCATTGGACTTTTAGCATCCATATGCCCCATTTTCCTTTTGGAAGTTCATGACTTATTGTTTAGTAATATTCTATGATTCATAAATTGATTTATTTATGATTTTAAGGTAAAAAAATAATTGTTGAAAATTAGAAAGAAAAAATATTTGTGGTTAAAAAGTAATTTAAAAAATTGATTAATTTAAAAACTGAATTATAAATCAATTTTTTTTATTTACTAAACACTTGCTAGTTTACTACTTTATCACAACCATGATTATTTTTTATTTGTTCGACGTTGATTTATTAAGTTTAGCCTTGTTTGGAGTAGTTAAAATTTTTTAGGATATTTTGATAAAAATCGGTGAAATGTATGATTAAAAAGTTGTTGATCTTATGAAATGTATAGATAAAATTAATTGTTGAAATGGAAAAGCTTGTGCAGACGATAGTTGTCATCACCATGTAAACTTCATGGCAGGTTACTGTCAAGTTGAAAAATATAATCTTCAATTCAATTTAGAGATTTTCTATTTCTTTGCATGTTTTATTCCTCTCAACTCGGCAAGTATTTTTCACAATTTAGGAGTGAACTAAAATCTTTTAGAAGCCACAAAATGCATCATTAGTGAGAGAGGATAATCATCATTAGTGAGATCCTATGTATCTAGTTTCTTGCTTCTAGCCTGGAAGTGGTAGCACTAGTCGTTGGGTTCTAATTCTATTAAGTTGTGGAGCCTAATTATTATCGAGATCTTCGTGCGAGTAGGAAGGGGAGTAGGAAGTCCCTTGCCCCTAACCAAAATTTTATTAATGATGAGATTAGAAATTTGTGTTCTTAGGAAATTCTATTAAGGAATTGAAGTCCTTGTAAAATTCAAATTTGCTCAAATCTATCTTATAAATAGGGAACAATGCTTAATTTTTTTTTTATTATTGACATTAGGGGTGGACGTGGTTCGGTTTGGTTCTGGTTCTAGAAGAACCAAACCAAACCAAACCGTAAATCGATGATTTTTTACTAATGGAACCAATTGGTTTTTTCAAAGATATGGAACCAAACCAGAACCAAACCGCTACCGAGCGGTTTGGTTCTGGTTTGGTTCTGAGACCATTACTTGAATTTTTAAATAATAAATGTAAATTAAAATCTGTTTATATCTGCTTCTTCATTAGAATCCATCTATATCATTACTAAATAGAAAATGAAATTTTTAGTTAACAAAACAAAGATTTAAAAAAAGTAACATATTATTCTAAGTCAAAGAAGAAGAAACTAGCCTGAAGGAAGCTCGTCGACCTGTTGAAATTCAGAGAATTGAACATAAAGACAGTTTAGACTTATAGTTACAGGTTACGATGAAGTTCTGAGTCACATTCTACTGTGGTGTCGTGTGAGTTAGGGATGGAATTTGCAATTTGAGTTTGGGTTAACTCTTGAGAATTGATGAATTGGTTAGAGGTTTATATATACATAAATTTTAAAAAATAAACATCATTGTCGTCGATGGTAACTAAGGAGTGCAACGATTGTTGTGTTATAGGAGTGCAAGTAAAGCAGTGTGAATGCGTATTTATAATTGAAAAGAAGAAAAACGAATTAGAATTTAGATTTATGATTTAAAATCTTTGTCTAATACGAAATGAGATAAAATGTATGTTAAATAACATTTTTGTACATTTCACATTTATAATTTTAGATTTTAATTTTTTGGTGAGATGAATATCCACTAATTTGTAATATATATATATATATATATATATATATATATATATATATATATATATATATAGTTTGGTTCTTGGTTCTGGTTCTGGAAAGAGAACCGGAACCGGAACCAGAACCAAAACCGAATGGTTCTTGATTCTAAGAACCAAACCATTATTTTTCTTATATAGAACCGAACCAAACCGCTTGGTTTGGTTTGGTTTTGGTTTGGTCTGGTCTGGTTCAGTTATTTTGTCCACCCCTAATTGACATCATAAAAGATAGAGAGAGGTTAGAGAAGATATATGTGATATTTTCTCTTACAAACTTCTTTCTTTGTAGTGAATTTCTGCAATAGTGGGAGATGGAGATATTTCACATTAATAAAAACATCTATAAATCTTGCATGTTCCTGATTGTTTATTTTTCTTTCTACAAATTGATCGCTCTCGGTGTAATAGAATTATAGTTTTTAATTCTCAATAGACTCCCCATCTGATATGCAAATTGGATGACACCCATTGTAACCCAACAATTTTGGACAAGAAATTAAGTATGGATGTGTTAAGATTTGAGATTTCTTAAAAAAATCAATCTCGTTAAAAAATAATTCATGCCCTAACATGTTAATCAATATTCTTGTACTTATCAATGTGGAATTTTATCTTTAACAAGGTTTTCAATATTACGTGCTCGACACCATATCAAAGCTTGAAATTTCATCTTAGAAGTCAATTTTATTGAGAGTATTAGTTCAAGTCACTATATGTTCATTATTTTTTTTATTTGTAATCGGTAAGAAATTTATCTTCTAACATACCTTGCAGGATAGTGTCTCATTTGAGTATATCAATATTGAAATTTCAATATTCTTTTTAGTTTTAAACGAACTAGATAGCTTGTTTGAATTTAGCCTCCATTTGATGGTCATCATTGTTAAGCTTTATTGTTACTAGTATTTCACCCGTGCGATGCACGAAAGTTATTATTCGTAATATCGATTTTAATAAGTATTCGTAAAATTAGAGTGCTTATACATAATCAACACATATAAATGCATTAAAAAAAATTATATATTACAATAATTATTATAATTTAAAAAATAATATTAAGTAATTCAAATTATTAAAAAATTCTTTAAATAGTAAACGTCAATTTATTTATTTAAATAATAAATTATTATTGATTTCAATAATTTTTATGAATTATTAATTTCATTGAAAATGTAAATTTAGTAATTTTTTAATGGTATATCACATTTGATGTAATATTTTGTGTACGAATATTGATGTAAGTGAAAGCTATTAGCACATTTCTCATAACTTCTACATTTGCTTTTTGTATTTAACGTACTTTTTAAATCAATCACAATAATTAAAAAAGAAATAGTCAAAATATTGAAATTTAATCAATAAAACTTTATTTACAAAAATAAGTAGTGAAAATAATAATTTTGAAATCTCATAATTATCATGATACGACAACCGAGTAAAGTTGAAGATTACAAAATTATACCGAAAATTATACCCTATATTCTTTAAAAATTATTAAAATTAAGAATGATTAAAAAATATTAATCATTTTTAGAGATGGCAAAAAAATCCGATCCGCCCCGTCGATCCTCGACCCGATCCGATCCGATCCGAAAAAATCCCGATCCGTGGATCGACGGATCGAAATTTTTGTGATCCGCCCCGATCCGAAAATTCACGGAGCGGATTTGGATCGGGGCTGATCCGATCCGCGATCCGAATTTTTTTTTTAATATAATTTTTTATCATGTATAAAAATCTAATATTATAAATTTTGTAGCAAACTTTAATTTTTAGGAATAACCTGCAATCTTTGCATTTTAAAGAAAACACATTTTTCATGTTCTTCATTTGAAGAAAGAATTACAATAAGTGATGGTAAAAAAACTCGATCCGTTGAATCGGCGAACCGGCCTCTATACGTCTCGTTTCAATAAAATAAATAAAATTTAATAAAAAAATAAATTTTCTAAATTTTTTATAAAAGATTTAATTTAAAATATATTTAAAAAAATTAAAAATAAATTAAAAAAATAAAAAATAAATAAATTTTTTTTTTGGCGGATCGGTCCACGGATCAGTGGACCGATCCGCCCCGACCTGACCCGAAATTTGACGGATCGCGGGGCGGATCCGGATCGGGCAAAAAAATCTCGGGGCGGGGCGGATCGGGGTCCGATCCGCCCCGTTGCCATCTCTAATCATTTTATTAATATTATTAACTAAAAAAAACTATTTATAAGTAACACATTTTTTCAACCTACTTTTTAATCACATATTTTTTCAAAACTATTTTTCAACCACACATTTTACCTCGAAACAAAAATATAGTTGCAGAACAGGGGCTTAATTTATTAAAATATTTAATAATAATATATATTTTAGAACATATGATTTGTAATATTAAAGATAACAAGCAATTTGACCATTAATAATTAAAATACAATTTAATTATTGATGGCTTCACTTATGATTTATGATATTAAGAACAACAAACAAATAAAAAATCAATGATTAAATAATAAATTTAATACTGATAATTAAAAATATTGATTGAATTCATTCAATATTAATGTTAATAATAAAAATAATTATAATTATAACCAAAATATACAAATAACAATAATATCAAATTAATTATTTACTATAATACTAAACATAAAAAATTCAAGAATTAAATTTTACCAAACTATCGTGCTTTTATATATAGCCCTTGTTTGGTTCACATTAAATTTATCTCTTTTTTCTACAGTATTCAATTTCAGCCATCAATTAAAAGTCAAGCCCACAATCTTTTACTTTTCAACTAAATCTTAACCATCTATTCTTCTAAAAATAACTATTCATTTCAAAAAAACTCTTTTTAAACAATACCAAACACACACATAGTATAGATTTTCACCAGTGTGATGAACTAAAATTGCTATCCGCAATATAGATTAGCATTCATAAAATTTAATAATTATATATAATCAACAAAAATAAAATAGATACAAAATAATTTTTTATTTAAGCAATTATTAAAATTTGAAAACAACATAAATAATCCAAATTATCGAAAACTTTATTGAATGATAAATGCAAATTCTATAGTTTTTTTAATTGCATATCATGTTAGATGTAATATTATGAGTACAAATATTGATATTTGTTAAAGAAGGTTAGTTGGACCAATTTTATGAAATTGAATAATCTAGAATTAGAAAATAAGAGTCTTGTAAGGAACCAACTAGAAAATTGTATAATTTGAAATTTGAGAAAGAACTCCTAGATAAGAAGGTTAAGATTTTGGAGAGTGATCTTGAAAACTCTACTGCACACATTCTATCCTTTACTAGTGGATCTAGAAAACTTAATAACATCTTAGGATCGAGTAAACCTGTTGGAAATAAAGAATGTCTAGGCTATAAGGAATCTAGTACTTCCCTATCTAAGACCATGTTGTCCTAGCTTTGTCAAGTCTAACAATGTAGGAGCTATATGATAGAACTCGTTTAAGCAAAATAGGTTTTCTCAACCTGAAGTTCAAAGCTTCAGACTTAGGTTGCTCCTAGATTCATTCTCACTTATCACTAATGTGGTAAGTTAGGCCACATTAGACCTAAATGTCGAAAACAATTTAGTACAAAATAACAATCAGGATACCACTTTCTCAAGTTAGAAGTCCAGCTAATCAAGTCAGTCAGTTGACTAAATTGATGACTTATTTGACTATGATTACAAATTCTTCTAAGAAGATTTGGCTAAAAAAGAGTTAACTCTTTAGTGAGAATGATATTTTAAGTTGTGATGTTGCTCTTATAGCTATTAAAGGTAAGAGCGTTTGTGTACCTCATTAAGTAGGTCTATAGGTGCATGCATCTACATTGTTTGTAATATTTATCCATACATACATGCATGCACTTACACTTTTTCCTTGTATTATTTGTTTTGCATTATTTTCTTTACTAAAAATCTTAAGAAAAAAAGATTTTTTGATGTTTTTAAGTGATGTTACATGACATATTTATTTGTTATCAAGTACTAGTGAAAGTTATGAACGATTAAAGTCTCAATAGAATTTATTTAGGAATTGTTTGGAATTTTTTATGTAGGTCATTCCATGTATCTTTTGCACTACACATATTAAGCCCTTGTAAGTAAGTCTAGATCGCACGTGTGAAATTTTGGATGGCGGTCACCGATAAGATGAGCTTATTTCAAATATGAAATGACTTCTAAGTAGATGATCTTAGCTCCAACGTATTTTCCTAAAAATAAAAAAATATACAATGCTTAAAAATAAATCATTTACATGTCAAAAGAAAAAAAATGAGATACATCTTATACTTTTCTTCGTTGCTATACAACTCGAATAATTAATATTTATAAACAATACAATTTTCAATACTACTTTTTAACCACATACATTTTTCGAACCACATATTTTACCTCAAAAATAACAAAGATTCTATTTATAAACAATTTCCAAGCTGTAGAATGGAGGCTAAGTCTATAAGGGTCTCTAAAAGTCTGGTGTCCTATGGTCAACTGACTTGAAGTGTAATTACTCGAAATTTTTTACTTCCTTAATGAAATAAGTTATTTCTAAAATTTATTTGATTATTATGGAATTTTGAAGAAAGAAAAATGGAATTTATAGAAAGAAAACATAATTTTTAATTAAATAAAAAGTTTGAAAAAAATGTTTTTCTGTGTCTCTTTTCTCGAGACTGTTTCTGTCATTCCTGACCTCAATTGATTACACGTGATATATGTAAGGATAAATAATCATAATGAACTTTGAGAATTTGAAATTCATTTGTCGTTTCGATCAACGTACATGCCATGGTTAATTTTCAAAGTTGGCTCCTCAACATACGATTCGTAAAAACAGTTTCAGGTGGCTGAATTTGGAATGCTATAACTTCTTCTCAATTAACCAAATCTTGTGCGGTATATTTCATATGAAAGTAATCCATGAGTACTTTGAAATGGTACCAACAACACTCAATTTGGGTCTCGTTTACTAACCTCAAATATGGGCTCTTGAAAATGTGGAAAAATTGTGACTTTGGAACAAGCAGCCATGAGGTCTTTAGACTTCCACCTCCGGTTCCTAGCATGAAAGAGTCATCCCTAATTTCATTTAGACACCTCCTGCTTGCATGTGAGTGATTCACCTCCTCCAAATATACAATCATGACATTGAAACTTATCCCTCAAATATAATCCTCTACATCCATGAATTTGAAAGAGAAATCACACCAAAAACTTAAGTGAAAACGTTTATGAAATCTTGCCTCATTTTTCAAAACTCTAGGTATTGATTTCATGTCAAAATCATGTTTCAATCAATTATAATTCATTATTTTCATTAGCAAACATCTTTCTCAAAATCCTTTATCAAAACAAATTATTTTAGATCAAAGAAATCAAGAAAAATGGATTTCAAACTTTGAAAATACGCTTAGTCTCGACACCTACTGGTTTGGTGTCGACACCATGTTCATTTGGGCTTAAAATGGTGAAAAAATGCTTTTGACACTTTAGTGTTGGTTGGTGTCGACGCCAAACGAACAATGTGCCATCCGAACTTCATTTAGCAATAACTTTTTGTTATAGAACTCCAATTTGCAATTCTTAAAGTTCGTTGAACTCCAGATTCGATGTCATTTCAAATTATATATTATACACTTCTTGCAAATTTATGTACAAGAAGTTGTGTACTAATTTCTCCGCCTACTCCGTGCCGAGTTAGTTGAAGGACTTCCATTTCAAACGAAAGCCATTATAGGATTCGTTCAAGAATCTATTCATCTAATAAACTATAAGTGGAATATGTTTAATTGGTTATTAGATTCAGTAGATATGTTATGTGAAGTATTTGATTAATGATGTGAGTCGAATGTGTTTATTGGAAGTATTTGATTAATGAAGTAAGTTGAATATGTTTATATGAATTTTATGATTTATTATACGTGAGTTAGATATGTCTGTGCGGAACGTGAGTTGAATATGATTATTTGAGTTAATTTTCTAATAAAGTTATTATTCGACACACCCTTTATATGTTGCATAATGTGAAACATGTTTTAATGGAATGACATTTGGTTCATATTTTGAAATGCGATGGTATTAGATGAGTGATGAATCATAAAGGAAAGTAATGCATAAAGAAATGTTTCGTGCATGAAGATTATAGATTTAAACTCTAGCCCCCTCGATAATCAATTTGTTGTTTTTGATATCGATGTTGATGATGTCGGGAACACCACGCCGTGGATCTATTCTTAAACTGTGAGTGTGATATGTTATTTGGTTATTAGACTTGAATATGTTAATGAGAATTATGATTCATTATAATATGAGTAGGATATATTATTTGAAGGAATTTTGATTAATAATAAATGAGTTAAATATGTTTTGTTGAATTACATGGTTGTAATAATAAGTGGGTGGAATATTTTACATGTAAGTTGAATATGTTCATACACATGGGTCATTATAAATGAGTCGAGTTCGTTTATGTAAAATATACGATTCATTATATGTGAGTTGAATATGGTTACTTGAATCATTGGATTAATGAACTAATTATTCGATATACCTTATTATGTGGTATAAAGTGATAACATGATATGATGAAATTATATTTAGGGGGGTTTATTCAATTGTGATTTCGAAAGACATTTAAAAACTTTTTTTGATGGACTTTTTTTAATGGATTTCATTGAATTTGATTGACTTTTATGGATTTATATAGACTTTTAAAGACTTTCGTGAACATTTATTTAAAAGACTTTCATATACTTTCAAAGACTTTTATAGATTGATTTAAAAGACTTTCAAATACTTTTAAAGACTTTTACAGACTTTTATTTTTTAATTGAAAAATATAAACGTTAATAGATTAATTTTCGTATGATGTGAATATGAATCGTTAATAATAATTATATGTACAGTGAATTAAAAAAAACGTGAGATATATAAATAGATTTAAGACAGAGAAACATTTGTGATTAAAAAAATGGGGGGAAAATAAAATCGCATTTGATATCGACATAAAAATTGTACTATGTTCATAAAAAAATTTCTAGAGAAAATTCTTGAATCACTTTACTTATTATTATTTGTTTTGACACAATTTATTTATTATTTTTCTATAAGATCTTATGGAATTTTAGTAATATTTATTTTCATAAAAAAATCGAAAAAAACGATGAAAAAAAAGAGAGTCCAAATATAAAGAAAAAATATTTAAAATAAAAAAATACAAAAAGTTGAAGAGAAGAGAAATAATGATTTGTTTAGTCAAATGTTTAAGGTTTCTAAAAATAATATGAAAGAAGAAAAATATAGAATAAATAAAATTACAATTTAAAAGTTTTTTTTTTTTTTTATAAAAGTCTTTCAAAATCTTGGAGGTTAATGAGAGACAAATAAAGAGATTTTGTGGTTGTACTTTATGTTTAGAAGTTAGTACATAGAGGATTTCGTAGGAGTCTTTAAAAGTCATTGATAATTTGAATAACACGGGACTTTTAAAGACTTTTAAAAGTCTTTATACAATACACCATGACTTTAAAAAATATTTTAAGAGTCTATTAAAATCTAGATTGAATAACTCAAGATTTTAATGGATTTAAAAAAGTCTAGATTGAATACCCCTAGACTTTTAAATTCCATCAAAGTCTTTAAATTTCCTTCCAAATCCTAATTAAACAAACCCCCCTTAGTTCATGTTTTTGAAATGCAATAACATTTGATACATGATGAATATAAAGAAAATTTTTGTACATATGAATTATAGATTTGAATTCTAGCCCTCTCGGTAGTCAATATGGATATCGATGTTGATGATGTCGAGAGCACCTCGCGACTCCAAGGATTGTGAAGAACGACATGGTGATCTAATATCCTTGTTGGAGTCGAACATGGTGAAAGATGACAAGGATGTAGAAGTCCTAGAGGATGAAATGATCATACGTAATCTGATGTGTTATGGCCGATGTTGATGATGTTGGGAGCACCTCGTGACTCTAAGAGTTGTAAGGAATGATATGATGATCTAATATCTCTGTTGGAGTCGAACATGGTGAAAGATGACTGAGACGTAGAAACCCTAAAAGATGAAATAGTCCTATGTAATTTGATGTGTTATGGTCACTTTATTGATATCCGGGTTATGAAAATGATAAGTGCTTTGGGGTAGAGGAGATAATCTATAACCGGGCCTTGAAAACATGATTTTTGAAAAGAACGTGCATATGCATCTATTACTCATCTAATATGATTTTTGAAAAGAACATACATGTGCATCGACTACTCATTACACATTTGGACTTGTCTTAAGTATGTAAAGTTGGCTTGTATATCCTAATGTGTAATAACACATGCACCATATTCTACTCACTGGACACGTTTGTGTGCTCACCCCCCAAATTTTAAGTTCTCAGGTAGCTATTGAAGTAAAAAGGATTGGCCCCTTCATATAACTTGATAGAGAGTGTTGAACTAGATGACGACCTGTGAGTTGTGAATACACTATCAAATAAGAATTTTTATGATTGAACTATCACACTTTTTGGAACTCGAGATATTGATAATAATGTTTTAAAATTAATATTGTTACTTTTAAATAAATGAATTTTATTTTAAGTAAAGTGATTTTGAAAAAATCTTGAAAAATTCAGTGCATTACAAATGGTATCAGAGCTCTAATATTGAAAAAGTCTTGAAAATTTTGGGGCGTCACAAGAAGTCATTGACTGAAAGTTTGTTACAGATATCATGTAGTTAGCTTAATAAAGAAAAGTACGTGCATAAGATAATAAGATATAAAATATGTTCACTATAAGGAGAGAAAGAGAAAGATGCAATAAATGTTTATGAACTGTTCTGAATAAAAGGTCCTAGTAGCACTATGCTTAACTTTCATAATTTGAGGATTCATTCACCAGTGATTTATAAGCATGTCATTTCTCGTTGATTTAAGATCTTCATCTTGCTTACAGGATATTATTGACACTTTTCATACATGGGTCTCTTATACAATTTTTCTACGACCATCTCCATTGTAGCACCAATTTGGTGCTAAAATAGGGCTCCAACCAAGAACCAATTTGGTGCAAAAATTAGCATCAAATTGGTGCTCGCTACAGTGCAACACTGTAGCCTTGGTGTAAGTTTTGCCATGCACTTTTTGATTTTGTTTTGTTCTTAAAACATCCTTAGATATACACAACAAATTTTTTTTCTTCCTTCTATGTCCCTTTTAATTTAGCTTTCTTGTATTTTTATTTAATTGATGTTTGAATATTTATTTGGTTGTTAATTTAATTATCATAAATAATTGTATTAATTTAGTAATTAATAATAACTTTAATCATAAAAAAATAAATTACTCGTTAAAATTTAAAGGTTACATACTTGAAAAATACGACAAAGATAAAATATCACACAACATCAATAAGGAGATATTTAAAGTGAAGTACATCATGCAAATGCTAATAATTTAATAGTCCAGTAAATCATTATCGGACCCTCTGAAGCCATCAAAGTATTGTCCAAATAGATTTGAGCTAGTTTGGGATTTATTGGCTTATTCGCAGGATCTTTTTGCATAATTCGTAATTGTTCAGATCGAATAAAGTCACGTCGATCTGGTTCTGTTATGGAATTCAAATCTTGTAGTAAAATTTTGTTCTCCTCACGAGTTTCTTCCATGGCAAGTTTTTTGGACTGGTTTTCAATTTTTTTGGACTCATTTTGAGCTCGTAGCATCTGAATTTTATAAATCTGCTGACTTCCTCAATTTCTTTTTTCAAAATTTCATTTATTTCCCTATTATCTTCTCTGAGATATTCAATAACTTTTGTATTATCCAAGTTATTTTTCCTTTTGGATTTTGCTTTTTTCACCCCCAACTGGTCGTCGAGTGGAAGCACCTCCACTATTGTCTTCATCTAAATCAATGGAAAATCCCAACAGCCCAGGGGAAGCACAAAAACCTGACATGGGAGACTCTGGTTCTGAAGTATCACTTTGAAATATTGGTGTTGGCATGTTGACATCATTCGATAATTTTCCAATATCTTTTAGGAGGAGCCAGACATGGTCAAACATGAAGCCTTTCTTGTATTCCTTATCATGTGCTAAAAATGCCTTAGCTCAGTCCATCTTTAAAATGATGTAAATGTATATTTTAATGGTCGCTCAAGTGTAATGTATTTAAGAATATTTAAAGAAACTCACTATGACTTGATCGGATGCACCACTTAGATTCAGAAGCTCCACTTGTCTAATGTAACCCCTAATTTGGATACAGCCATCAAAATATTACTCATTCGTGTTTCCAAGGATCTTAGAGGACACTCTTGAATTATATATTCTAGTTTAGTGTTGTTATAACTAGATTCGATGCGAGACCATAATACTTTCCATTGGATCTTAAGAAATATCAAGCCAGACAAGGCATAAGTGCCTGTCTTCTTCATTCGAATATGAAGCAGTTCCTTTGGTTGAACTCATTTTGTGCAACAATACAAGAATCTGATTGCTATAATGAATAGAGAGAAAGTGATGTGTTTCTTAAACATTTTCCTCTGTTTTATAGAGAAATTCCCCTTTCATGAGTAAGATAAGTTTTCTACTTTGAGATCTGGATCAATGGTTTAGATCTTATGAAATCTTAGCCAAGTCTCAGATTTCCTATTTAAGATAAGATAGGATTTTTACTTTGAGATCTGGATCGATGGTCTAGATCTAGTGAAAATGGCTAAGATTTCCTATCTAAGATACGATAGGATTTTTACTTTTAGATCTGGATCAATGGTCCAAATCTCGTGAAATCTTAGCGAATGGATCAAATTTCCTATATTGAGATACCTTATCTATTGAACACAATTATATAAGGTAGATTTCAAGTCTGATAAAACCACAGCACCCAATCACGCAGATTAAAAATGAATTTCAATTTGAGTGGTCCCTCATTCTATTCATCATCAGCTTCATCTTCCATGTTCGAAAGTGATGGCAAAGGTGAAGAACAACTTATGAATGCTCTTGAGGCAATAGATAAACAGGAAGAGTTGATATGTCATATGAGGCAAAACAACAGCCTCATTATCACTATCTCAATCAACAACAAGGCAACGAGATACATGGAGGATATGTTCCTAGTCATATATTCATCGATCACGATCGACAAACTGCAGACATTAATAAGTTTAATGATTATTTTGCTGAAAATCCACGTTGTAGCGAACTGTTGTTACGACGATGCTGTCGAATGTCACACAATTTGTTTTTACATATACTGCAAGCCATGGAAGCTCATGATAGCTACTTCATGCAAAAGAGAGATGGTGTAGGTAAACTTGGATTGTCTTCATTTCAGAAGATAACAGCTGCAATGCAAATGTTAGCATATGAATTATCGGCAGATACGACTCATGAGTACATTAAAATAGGAGAATCAACTGCAATTGAAAATTTAAAGAGATTTTTTCGTACTATTATGGAAGTATTTGTGGAGCAATGCCTTAGATCACCGAACGCTAATGACTTAGCAAGGCTACTTCACATTGGTAAAACGCGAGGTTTTCCAGGTATCTTGGGTAGTCTAGATTGTGTGCACTAGAAGTGAAAAATTGTCCTACGGCTTAGGCTAGGCAGTATGCAGGTCATAGTGGATCATCGAAAATTATCCTCGAGGCTATAGTTGATTATGATCTTTGGATTTGGCACGCACATTTTGGATTTCCAAGCTCGAACAATGACATCAATGTGTTGGAGGCATCTCACTTGTTCTCTGCTCATCCCGCTAATTATGTTATACGAGGAAAAGATCATATAACATGGGTAGAGATGGCAAAAAAATCCGATCCGCCCCGTCGATCCGTCGACCCGATCCGATCCGAAAAAATCCCGATCCGTGGATCGACGGATCGAAATTTTTGTGATCCGCCCCGATCCGAAAATTCACGGAGCGGATTTGGATCGGGGCTGATCCGATCCACCCCGATCCGCGATCCGAAATTTTTTTTAATATAATTTTTTTATCATGTATAAAAATCTAATATTATAAATTTTGTAGCAAACTTTAATTTTTGGGAATAACCTGCAATCTTTGCATTTTAAAGAAAACACATTTTTCATGTTCTTCATTTGAAGAAAGAATTACAATAAGTGATGGTAAAAAAACTCGATCCGTTGAATCGGAGAATCGGTCTCTATACGTCTCGTTTCAATAAAATAAATAAAATTTAATAAAAAAATAAATTTTCTAAATTTTTTATAAAAGATTTAATTTAAAATATATTTAAAAAAAATTAAAAAAATTAAAAAAAATAAAAAATAAATATATATTTTTTTTTTGGCGGATCGGTGGACCGATCCGCCCCGACCCGACCCGAAATTTGACGGATCGCGGGGCGGATCCGGATCGGGCAAAAAAATCTCGGGGCTCCGCCCCGTTGCCATCTCTAAACATGGGTTACTATTTATTATTTAGCTGATGGTATATATCTCAAATGGGCTACTCTTATGCAAGCAATTCATGATCCCCAAGGTCCTAAAAAAATATCTTGCAACCAAACAAGAAAGTTGTAGAACAGATGTAGAACGAGCATTTGACTTCTGCAATCAAGATGGAAAATTGCTGTAGGTCGGGTAAGGTTTTGGAAGAAACGTGTGTTACACGACATAATAACTGCATGTATTATTACCAATGTTATTAAACTCGAATCGGACCAATCGGTCCAACCGAGACCAGATTTAAAAATCGGGTCACATTTTGCCAAAAAATCGAATATTATAAACTCGGGTTAAAACCCATCAACCCGATTGGTTTTTACAAAATCCGCCGATCTGGTACCAGGTTCAGAGGGTTTAACGGGTCAAAACTTTTAACTTTTTTTTATTAAAAAAAATTAACTGATTTGTACGGTTGCTGCCCCATATTCCCAATTCAACAGTCAACCACAAAAAGTAAAACACCCAATCTGCCCATAAATAGTGCAATGTCTACCGTTTGTGACCATTTACCTTGCTTTTCTTTCCTTTTTTAAAAACTATCCTCCATTTTTAAAATTGTTTTTCTTTTCATTGTCCTTTATTTATTCAATTGTTAATTATCTAACTATTTTAATTCATTGTCAGAATAATAATTTTATAATCATTTTTTATTGGTTAAATAATTTTAATATTTAGAGTTTTGAAATAAATTATAGTATAATAAATATAATTAAAAATAACTAATCTATATTTTATTTGAATTAGTAATTCTAAAATTAAAATAATATTAAAAATCTATAATTACAAAATAATATTGCTCTCAAGTCCTATTGTCCAATTTTTCATTTTTTTTTTATAATTTTATTTAATGCACCGGGTTGACCTCATACGTGATGTCTGTGATGTCGAGGCTCCAAGTAGAGAGTGGTGTGAAGCTCCTACTCCAGAAGTTGATATGGCTACAGATGAAAACACTCGATTTCAAAATTTTCTTGCATGACATCGACAAATCAAGGATAAAGAAACTTACATTGCACTTCGAAATGCATTGATTGATCATTTGTGGGAGGAGTATACTAATTCTCAGAATTAAGATATTAAAAATTGTAATATGTTACGTTTGATTTTATATATATATATTTTTTTATCATAATTGTACCTTTTTTTAATGTAATGTCAAATATTAATCTTATTGGGTACGACATAAGCCTTATTTAAAATATTTTAATAAAATATATTTTTCAATAATTTTCTTATAAATTTATGTTGTGAAAGAATAATCAATAGAATAATTTTTCAATTAACTTAAAAGTTGCAAATTTAAAATAAAATAAAAAGATATAATATTCATTTGGTGTAAAATTTGGTGTAGTGGATTGGAGATGAAATAATGATTAACACCAAAAGTTTTAACAATTTGGTGCAAAAGTTTTGGTGTACATAGTTGGAGATGCCCTAAGTATGTTTAAAATGAGTTGTGTAGGAAGGTTTTACTGTTTATGAATTATACAAGTACAAGTAAAGAAATAGTTGTTCATATTATTTCATTACTTAATGCCATATTTAAAAATCAATGAAAATAGTTATTCCAAAAAAAGGGAGAATAAGAAAAAGAAAATTGTTTTCTCCCATCATACGTTTTGCATATAATTTCATGTGAATTACTTTTCACTCATTACTCTATGTGTTATTCTTATTTACATTACTTTATTTTCTTTGTCATTTATGACAAAAGGAGAAAGATTAATATTTGTTTTTTTTTTTTTATAGGGAAGTGATTAGTATATGAGTTGGGAAGAGATTCTCGGTTTTGCGTTTAGGGAAAGTAATTAATTGAATTTTTTTTTTTATCATTTTGACTTTTGTATTTTGTAGTTAATCAATCTGACGTATATTAATATTATGTTTTTGATGTTTTTGAAATTGTGTTAAAATCTCAGTCAAATTGCTAGTTAATGTTATTCTCTGTTGTTCGCTAAATCGTATACCGCAAGTGCACGGTTCGCGTTCAAGAAGTAAAGTGGACTCAAAAAATTTGGGTTATCATATCAACAAAGATTGATTTATTTAAAACTAAATTTATTGATTTCATTTTAATAGAAAAGTCAAGTAACATAAAAGTTTGGTTTGATGGTGAATACTAAGTAACATAAATTAAAAAACGACGATATGAAAACTAATTAACTAAAGCAAATAGACATCAATATATAAAAGTTAGAATTAAAACTAATTATCAAAAGTAAACTAGTGACAACATGAACTTGGTGATTAAAATGAGTTAGAGAACATAAGTTAAGGTAAATTTGGCTTTTATAACTATATTAATTTCTTCTTGCAAAAATAACTTAGTAGTAGTTAATCAAATAACCATATTACATGGGAAATTCTAAAATTAACCTAACATATATAATGACTTGCAAACACAATATAATAAATTGACAACATTTTAAAATTACAAAAACATATAACAGCATTCCTAATCATAAAAACATAAACATAAATATCCAAAATCCATAAACAACCTAAAATGCTTAATTGAAAATTCCCTAATTAAATATTCTAATAGAATAACATTAACCCATAATAAAATAACAACAACATTAAACAAAATAACACAAACATATCAATAATAATAATAAAAAAAATGATTAAAAATAAGATAATAAAGAAAACTCCCTTTTTTGTTAAGTTCTTGAAGTGAAAATCCAAGAATCCTTCACTTTGAACCTAGTTTCTCCACCACTCATTAATATCTTCAACAACCCAAACATTAAACATTAAACATTAAATGAATTCAAAATAAATGGACTTTATGGTGAAAATTTAAGAAAATACCACAAATCAAAAGCTTAAATAGCAAAAAAATGATGAAATGTAGAAGAACACTAAAACATTAATTAAACATTGCATTAAATGATGTAAAAATTAAGAAAAAATACAAGGAAAAAAAAGACTTGAACTTACATGATAACCTAGCAAAATGAGGATTTTTTTTCGCGTAAATCAGTTAACTGGGCCGAACCGGGTCGCCCGGATATATTTTTTAGATTTTTCTACCGCGCGGGGTTAAAAATTTAGCTTTTTTTTTTCTGCTCATTTTCTAGCCATGGTTTGCTTTCGTGACTTGGCTCGAACCATGCTTTCGCGTGGTTCGGCTGGGGCACCTTCTTGCAGCTTGATCCTACTTATAAGTGCCATCAAGTCCTCCATCTTTTAATTATGAGCAATTTAGTCCTCAAATCTTCATATTTCTTTCAAGTAGGTCCTTCTAAAATTGCACTTTTGGTCTTTCAACTTTTGAAATCTTACAATTTGTTCCCTCGTTTAATTGCGCAGCTCGTCCAAAATCATTTTTCTTCACATTTCTCAAAATCATTGTTTAGTCAAGCACATTTTTCGAAATTACTTTTAAACAACTCATTTCACCTAAAAAGTAAAATATTGTTTATTTAAAAAAAAAAAAAAACATGACACACTTAATTCTTGAGCTTCTTTCGAGTTGTCCTTCACTAGTATAATAGTCACATGGAATGAATATAATCTATTGTAACTAACACAACATTTTTTAGTATCATATAGTAGAGTTGGGTACAATGTGCTTAGACTATTTGTTTAGTAATAAAATATAATTCCTCGTACATATGCAACACGTGCTTGTGTGAGTTTTAAATAGTAATAATAAGGAAAAAATAAGGGTTGTTACAGGTAATGAAGTTACATATATAAATATTTGCTAATTATTTTATTATATATATTTTATTCAACACACTATATTAAATTCGAGTTTTAGTTCATGTTACTAAGAATTTCTCCACACAGTGTCATTTTGTTAAAGAATAAAAACCGTAACGAAACCAAAGAGGAAAATTAGATATTGCCTATTCATTATTAAAATATCTCCATCTATATATTTTTGTTATCGATTTTGCAAGAAGAAGAAGATCTTTTATTATTTTTATTAATAATAAAAAAATGTTGAAGGCAGAAAGACCACAATATTTACTAGGCCAGAGAGTATCCACATAAAATAAACAATGGCCTATCTCATTTCTAAATTGAATATAGAAAATTATAAGAAAAATGACAAGGATGAAACTCATTGTATTTTACATAAATGTCACTTAAATTTTCTAGTTTAAGGTTCTACAAACTTGTTGACTTTTCTAGAGACTATATATCATTTCTAACTTGATTGCAATAAATTATACGTTCAAGATCATTAAGATGTTTTAGTTAGCAATAATATCTTTTTCGTGTTATTGAGAATTTCTACACATAGTGTCATTTCAGATACATACTTATTTTCAATTCCGTGAAGTATTTCTCGATTATTATACCCTTTTTGTACCCTGAGTATCTACTATGAATTTTTTTCTTGAGTATGTTATCCTTAAATGCTATTAAATGAATATATTTTTAAAATGTCTATAAATCAAGTTGCGCAATTAAAAGAATTGATCGTTATCATGTAGCTAACAATGACTCAAACAAAATCACGCAATTTTTTTACTAGACTAGAAAATAGCCACACGAAACATTCTCATTTTCACAAAAAAAAAAAAAAAATGAAAAATGAAAAATTTATTATAATAATGTCTATTAGGAATGGACTATTTTTGTCAAGTATCCCAAAATTATGTACGAGTGCCTGATATTTTGGAGAGATTTTTTTGATCAAACAATTATATTCACAAAATATCTAAAGTCCTGCATCGCCATCGCCATCGAAATCACAATCACAATCACAATCGTTCTTCACAGAAATATCCAGTACCAAAATAATCCCACTTAAATTTAGTTAAATTGAAGATGTCCATTATCAAAATTTGCATATTTTTTGCTGTGTGGTTAAAGAAAGTAGGGAAATGGAGGGTCAGACTGTGAGAAGAAGAGTGAATATGATCGCAGCCCATTTAGCTTCTCATGAAGATTTATCTGCAACTGCCACCCACGTATTCCCCATGGTAAATTCTCTAATTGATTGTTTAAGAAATTTCTTAATTCTTTGATTACCTATTTCTTTACATTAGCAATATTAAAATTTAATCTTTTGCAATATATAGAGGTGGAAATTTGTTATAAGCATTTGGTTCACATACACGTCTGTAAATTATTGCTAAAATATATAATTAAAAGTTGTTATGCCTTCAGCAGGGTTTTGTACTAAGAAAATTGAAGGTAAATAGAGGAAGTGTATATATGGTACTATTTACTGGAAAAAGAATTTCTACTAAGAAAATTGACGGTAAACAGAGGAAGTGTATATATGGTACTATTTACTTCGTAGCAAAAGGAATTTCTACTAAATTTCATATTCTCTTGTTCTTGTTCTTGATGTTGTTATTGATTTTCTGAACTGGCTTGACCATAATGTTGTGAAGGTTTATATATGGTGCTCTTTGCAGTTCAATTGTTCCACAGGTTAATATCAATTGTGATATATGATATCCTTTCATCTATGAGATATATGTATCAAAAAAATCTTTGAAACTTTGCGCGCTTCGATACTGATTGATTTTGATTAAATGAGGATGTGTAGAAAAAAACTATCGGAACCTCAAAAAGATTTTCTTACTTTCGTCTTCTTGCATTCTTGTGCCCGAGAACAGAACCCACAACTCTGACTGTGCTCATGGTGTTTCTTTTTATGAAGATTTGTTTTATGTTGACTTATACAAGGGTGATGCAATGGTTTTCCTTCACCCAAGCGTCTATAATGATTCCTGATAAATAAATCCAAAGAGGTTGAAATGAAATTCTGAACTTAGAGAATTGGATATAAATAAGGTAAATCTTGATTGGCCATGCTCTTATATGCTCAAGTTTTCTGGAGGGAAAAAGAGTTTCCAACAATAAGGGTATAGAAACCAATGATGCTGAATAATAGTGGTCTTAATAACTAGAACTTCACTAGATAATTGCTTCGAAGATAGATGAAATGACTTTAATTCATTGAAGACTATAAGTAATTTCTGTTCTTTTGTGTCAGACTTATAAGCATACCACGACATACGTGTGTGCACTCAAATGATAAAGAGGAAAGTAAGAGTGAAATTGAAAGATAACAGGTAGATGCCACTATGGATGAAGTTTGAACTTAAGAACTCTGAGATTAGTTCTGCCAAAACATCAAGTAATGACGATTATGTAAAGATGAGGATCAATACAAAAAGCAGTTGAATAATTATGTCAAATGTTCTTTAATATCTATGATACACCGACATGGACACGTGTATCAGACACGATACGTGTCGGATACGTCGACACGCAATTTTTCAAAAAAGTACCGACATGACACGTTGTCGACACGTTAATTAAAATATTTAAAATTCTTCATTTATATAGTAAAATTTAGTTTTATACTTGTTATTAATTTTGTTTGTTGAAATATTTTAACTTTGATTACCTATTTATTATTTTATAATAATTTTGAGTTAAAAATATATGATTTCTCTTATAAAGAAAACGGAGTGATCATAGTAGAGTGTCGGAGGAGTGTCGGATCCGACACGAGTCCGACACGTGTTGGACACGAATACGCTACCCTAGTTGAAGTATCCGTGCTACAGAGTTTAATATTTTTTTGTTCCTCTATTTCACATGAGTTCGTATGTTTCTCTCCTTAAAGTTACTGTAGATATATTTTTGGATTTTTGTATTTCCCATTACCCATTTACCTGCATTGCAACCTGCAGAGTTGCAGTAACAGTATGAATACGGTCCTGCGGAGGCGTGACAACAGAATGTATTTCGCGAGGCAAGGGTCTAGCTCTCAAGGTTGCCACATGAGGCAGGCTTCAAGCGAACAGGTACATAAATTAATTGAAGGCTATTTCTCTGCTCTTATCAATTTCCAGGATTTGGTTCCTAACCTTTTAACCATGGGGCAGGAAAACTTTACTCAACCTCCTATGCCTCTCAAATCTAGTGGCTATGCAAGCACGTGCTCTAACTCCAATCTGCCCATGTTTTCTAGACCTTGGATGGAAGCCATTCCGAATGTTAGAGAAACTCAGTCTGCAGTGCAGAGTCCCAGATATGTTGAGCCTTTACCTGAAGCTCCAAAATTTGCCAGGCCAAGCAGAAATAGTGGGCAGCCCCAGTTTCAGTGTAAGGAAAGGATTCGCACGATAGAATCAGGTGATTAGAACAGACAACACCAGAAGTGTATTACTTCATAGTTCATATTATAATCTTTATGAGGATGTTTTTTTTTTTTTTTTTAGTTGCCCATTAGTATTGTAGTACCAACATGTTTGCCTGGCACACCGAAATGATAATTGATATACCCTTTCTCATTTCTTTTACTTTACTTGATCCTCCAGAATTTAAATGGTCCCCAAGGATGGACGTTGTAGAATCTGGTCGCTATTATGTAGCTACATTAGAACTTCCCGGTGTCAACATCAACAGCATAAAGGTGGAAGTCAATGACCAAGCGTAAGATAAAATTTTGAAAATTGACATCTAAGCCTTTTAATTAATTTTACGCATCTGTTTTATGAAACTGCATTATTTTCAATTTATGCGATCCATCCGGTGGACAAGATCCCACTTAGTACTGAAATATGTAGCTATCAAGTTAATTATGATTTCCCCAGTGTGTTGAACTTCTGATAGTCTTAGCAAGAAGTCCCATTTTTTGGCAGTTTGACTGTAACTGGAAATCGTTCAATCTTGTCATGGAAAGGGGATAACTGTTCAAATGAGTTAACTTCCCATTATCACAAAAGGGAGATTTTACAAGGACCTTATCAAATGACGTGGTCACTTCCTGCTAACGTGAACAAGGACGCTATATCAGCTGTGTTTGTGTAAGCTGCTGTTTCTTACCATGTTCTTTTCACATTTCTTATACGAATGTTTAGAATATCATGACATCATTATGACTGTTTAATAGGTTGTAAAACAAGAGTAACACTTTTGTCTCCATTATACTAACAATTTAGGCCCCTGTTTGAAATCCATCATTCCAATTTCCAAATAATGTTGTTTGTAATAGTAAAGTTTTGGAGAATGTGTGGTTAAAAAGTAGTGAATATTTTTTTGTTTATGTGTAGATTATTTTATTGATAGAATGTGTGGTTGAAAATGAGTTTTGAAAAAAAATTAGGTTTTGAATAATGTGGTACGAAACACGGGCTAAAATTGGTTTAAAATGCTTACGTAAGGCGGAAATCTATCTTCACCTGTAATAAAATTTAGTGTTAATGACTTGTCTCATGACTTGGAAAAACAATTTTCTCACTGTAGAAATAGAATAACAATTTAGTCCAAGAGATACTCCTTGAAAAGAAGGTTTTTCGAGCGTAGTGACATTCTTTTGGAGTCACATAAAAAAAAAAATAAAAAAATAAAATAAAATTTAATCAAGGATCAATTATTCCATTTACGTTTTTATCTGTTAACAAATTCTAATAATTCAGAACAGTGGATATAATCATCATAATTACAATGAGTCAGACCATTTACCATTACTTATTTTTGAACATTCTCAACCGATTTGATAACGACAATTTTTGAAGTGCATTATACCACTTCTACTCAGAACAAGAACAGTTAGGGAAAATCTACGATGCTTTGTTCTGATGACAGTATATGGGATCATTGCTTACAATTGTTGGACTGTCTAGCTATACTGAAGACTAGAGATATCTCAATAGTGTGATACTCTTAGAGAAAATATCGACGTGTGATTATTAGTCTGTGAATACGGTAGTCTTTTAATATTTCTTGAATTTAGATATGAAAAGTGGCAAATAACAATCTGTAGACGTGACAGATAAATTACTTGTGCATATCAAGCTGATGTCAATGACTGTTTCTTGTGCAGGGACGGACTTCTTCAAATTACGATGCCCAAACTATCAGATTATAGGGGGCTGAGGAAGGCACATATATAGGTCAAATTCTTGTACATATAAAAGCAGTATCTATTCTCTCACTTAATTTATTCCACTCTTACACACTTTGGTTGGTAATATTATAATATAAAAGATACTGTCATAGAGTTTTTTACTCATTATATCCTCCATTAATTGCTTTATTAGCAGATTTTCAATTATTTTTAACTTTGGAAGTCGGTATGAATCTACATGATATGTTGAACCCCTTTCAGTTTCTAGCTTGGCCTAAATGTTTCGTCATTTTCTTCATGCAATTTTTCTTCAGATCCTCATAGGTTAGTATCAGTACCTTTATAAGAGGCTCCATGCCTTCATTCCAAACTCTTAGCCTATGTTGCTCGGATTCAAGCACAAGTGTTGGATATGGGTACATGTATAGGAGTCGGATCTTTTTTCAATATATGGGGATACGATTTAAAAGGATCCAAATTTTGTATATGGGTAAGGGGACACGATTCGAAATAAAGTTAAACATAAAAAATTGTAACCTCTCCACTTGAAATTAATTTCTATTTAAAGTCATTTTTTTCCCAAAAAAATTAGAGGAAAAATCAATTTCAACGTCTTATATTATTTAAAAACTATCAAGTGCCCGAGTGCAAAATCTAGGATTTGATCCATGTATATCAAGTGTCGTTATCCATGTCACGTCGTGTCAACACGAGTACTTCTCCATATTTGGAGAGTTTGAACATCATAGCTCCTAGCATGATCCCAGTATGGTCCAAACTAAATCACCCCTTTATAGAATACGCTAAAACTTTCTTCTAAGCTTTGGTAGATCTTTAGACAATTAGACCTTACCTTTCTCCGAGAAAACACATCTTTTGGGTCCCGGATTAATGTGGATGAGAGGTATGAATGGAGAAAGCCCTAGATGGAGAGGAAATGTCAACCTTTGGGTTTCTCATTTTCCTGGAGCAAGAAAACTTCCAAAAATGGAAAGCATTCTTGGGAATTTTTTGGTGAGCAAAGGGTGTTTGGACAAATCGTATAGCGTTCGACTCATGATGGCAAAAGTAAGGGCTTTCAACCGTGTTGTGCCACTTTTAAGGAAAGTAGCCAAGAAATGGTCTTGTGACTTGACAAGAATTTAACAAATCCACTTTTTTCTTTAGGAGAAGAGTTGCGGCTATTTCCTCGTACTGCCATTAGAGAAAGGCTGGACTAGTTTTACTTCTGGTAATGTGGCGGTGTGTTCTTACAATTTGGTTGCAAAACCTTAAATGATCTGTCTGTACCGCTTTCCTTTCTCCATTTCTCAGTTGCTTGTTTGAATTAGAAAGAGTTTGACCTAAAAGCATCATTCCAATACTTTAGTTAATCAAAACATATTCATATTAATATTATTATTTGTAAGCATTTGGTAGCTAGCTGCAAATGGTGTTATTGTTAAATTTCGTATATTATATTGCTCCATGGCTGGCTCTGAGAATTTTGAATGGAGCCCCTTAATAAAAGAAATTTACTAAATAAATTCGTTTGAAGTTACAACATTAGTGATGTAAAACGTCAAGAGTTCTAATTAAATTTACTCTTTTGATATTTTTAGATGAAAAAATAAATAATTATATTAACTGGACATTTTTATTCAAAAATTTGGACTATCTATTAGACTAAATTGTTGAAGGGGAACCTTACATATTTCACATTTTGGGGGCCCTATGTGGTTGCATGGATAGCCTAAGGCCAGGACGGTCCTGATTGCTCGAGTTGAAGCATTTCACATTACCTTACATATTTCACATTTTGGGGGCCCTGTGTGGTTGCATGGATAGCCTAAAGCCAGGGCGGTCCTGATTGCTCGAGTTTAAGCATTCCACATTAATGGATCAGGATTAAGGCGTTAAATTCGTCTTAACTATTTCCTCCTTTCAAAGAAGAAAAAAATGTAAACTTTTCCCTTCTTCCATAAATTCATCCTTCATTTTTCCGACTATGCGAGTTCATGGTTTTTGAATCGAGAAATCTATTCCTTCGAAATAATTTATAAATGTTTATGCTTTTTCATTGATTTTAAATGTTTATGGAGAATCAAATACAATTAAATTGTAAAGTGACAGCACCATTGACGCATGAAAGCACGTAGAAGTCAACTGGAAAAAAAAAATAAGTAAATCATTTTACTAATGAAATGTATATTGGGAACAAGTTCTCAATATGCCATTTCTTAATCAGTTACCATGTAAAAAGATTTTTTATAATAAAATTTGTGAAAAGTTCATCTTAATTCCTATTGATGAAATTTTTACTCTACAACTTAAAACACATGATAAGATCTTGTTTTCTGACGTTCTAAATCCCAATACACTTCTCATAGAATTTTCAAATTTTCATGCATATTAAATGCCCAATATTTAATAAGAATGGACAGTAGAACAAAATTTTACCATCAAACTAGAGATTGACAAAAAAAATTTGACTGATCTGAGATCATTGGGACCCAATGCATTAGGGACGTGTCCCCCTGAACAATCGAGTCCGTGAGGCAAGTTCGAGGCAGGTCCTCTGCCACACTCCCATCCTAGAACCATCATGCGGACTGTGAAAATATTTTTTTATTTTATTTTTTCTATTAAAAAAAAAAAAAATGAAACAGTAAAAAGAAAAAGTAAAAAATAAAAATTATAAACGGGCCATCAAACTGGAGGGAGTGTCGTTCCGCCTCGAGACCTGCACGGTGCTCATGGGTATGGGGCGGGGAGGTTCACCTCATCTTGAATGTGATCCATTTCATAGAACAAACATATCAAAAGTAAGATTAATGATATTTGTATTAGCAGGTTGACAAAGAGGATGACAAAAATGAGGTGACAAATTGTGTGTTAATTTAGAAGTTAATGTGATGGGTAAAGTGATAAGATTGTGCTATGTATGTATTAGGTCAATCTCCTTATCAACCTTCAAGTACAAGTTGCATAGCTCACTAAGGGGGGTTTATTTAATTAGGATTTGAAAGGAAATTTAAAGACTTTGATGGAATTTAAAAGTCTAGGAGTATTCAATCTAGACTTTTTTAAATCTATTAAAATCTTGAGTTATTCAATCTAGATTTTAATAGACTCTTAAAATGTCTTTTAAAGTCATGGTGTATTGTATAAAGACTTTTAAAAGTCCCGTGTTATTCAAATTATCAATGACTTTTAAAGACTCCTACGAAATCCTCTATGTACTAACTTCTAAACATAAAGTACAACCACAAAATCTCTTTATTTGTCTCTCATTAACCTCCAAGATTTTGAAAGACTTTTATAAAAAAAAAAATTCTTTTAAATTGTAATTTTATTTATTCTATGTTTTTCTTCTTTCATATTATTTTTAGAAACCTTAAACATTTGACTAAACAAATCATTATTTCTCTTCTCTTCAACTTTTTGTATTTTTTATTTTAAATATTTTTCTTTATATTTGGACTCTCTTTTTTTTTCATCGTTTTTTTCGATTTTTTTATGAAAATAAATCTAACTAAAATTCCATAAGATCTTATAGAAAAATAATAAATAAATTGTGTCAAAACAAATAATAATAAGTAAAGTGATTCAAGAATTTTCTCTAGAAATTTTTTTATGAACATAGTACAATTTTTATGTCGATATCAAATGCGATTTTATTTTTCCCCCATTTTTTTAATTACAAACGTTTCTCTGTCTTAAAACTATTTATATTTCTCACGCTGTTTTTTTTGTAATTCACTTTACATATAATTATTATTAATGATTCATATTCACATCATACGAAAATTAATCTATTAGCGTTTATGTTTTTCAATTAAAAAATAAAAGTCTGTAAAAGTCTTTAAAAGTATTTGAAAATCTTTTAAATCAATCTATAAAAGTCTTTGAAAGTATATGAAAGTCTTTTAAATAAATGTCCACGAAAGTCTTTAAAAGTCTATATAAATCCATAAAAGTCAATAAAATTCATTAAAAAAAGTCCATCAAAAAAAGTCTTTAAACGTCTTTCGAAATCACAATTGAATAAACCCCCTAAGTAAATGGAAAAAAAAATTGTATTTGGGACATGAAATATCTAACGTAAGAATGTTCAAAATCAACGTTTTTTGAAGATTCTCCAACAATTACAAGCTTATCCAACCTAAGTTTGGTTTGGTCTAATAAAAAACAAAGAATATCAAAAGACTCGAAATATATCTAGGGATGTCAACGAGTCGAGCCGAGCCGGCCCGCGAGCCGAAGATCAAGGCTCAAGCTTGGCTCGAGCTTTTAGGGATCGAGCTTTTTTTGGCTCGAGCTGAGCCGAGCTAAAGCTCGTCCTCAAAAATAAGGCTCGACACGAGCTTTAGCTCGAGCTTTTTCCGAGCCGAGCCGAGCCAAGTTCCGAGCTTTTAATTTTATTTTATTTTTATAGCAAAAATTCATAAAAAATTTATTGAAAATGTATATATATAGCAAGTTGAACCAAGCTCGTGGTCGAAATTTATTGATTAACCTTCTATCGAGCTTTTTTTAGCGGACTTTTTTTGGCTCGAGCCGAAGCCCGTCTCTCAAAAAAAAGCTCGGCTCGAGCTTTGACTCGAAATCTCGAGCCGCGAGCCGAGCTTAGCCCGAGCTTTTTCCGAGCCGAGCTTAGCCCGAACTTTTTCCGAGCCGAGTCCGAGCTGCTCGAGCCGACGAGCCGTTTTGCCATCCCTAAATATATCCTAATTTTTTAAAAAACTTGATAATACTCTATCAAAGAAGTTCTAGCATCACTTGAACTCTAAAAGATAAAGACCATGATATGCTTTGATATAAAATATCCCAACTTTTCAAAACTCTAAATTAAGCCCTTGTTTGGTGCTCCTATTTTTTTTGATAAAACTTACTATTTTTTTCTATAATAATCAATCACAACCATCCAAATAAGTCAAGTCAACAATTTTATATTTTTCAAACCATTTTTTAACAACACGATTTCCCAAAACTATCTTTTTCTCCAAAAACAGGGGCATCAAACAAGGGCTAAAATGTTAATTACTTAATTCAAAACTCAACCACTACTCCCATAACTCACTAACTGTAATTAGCTATTCAGTTTATTGATTCTCCTCTCAACTTCTTCTCAAATGGGTTCTTGTGCAGTTGCAGTTTTTACAATTCTTGCAGTTACGTTTCTCAATGTTTCTGCTAAACATGCAGACGTTAGATCGAACAATTTCTGCAATTTATACGAAGGAAAATGGGTATATGATAATTCATATCCTCTCTACGATTCGAATAAGTGTCCATTCTTGATACAGCAATTTAATTGCTCAGGAAACGGAAGGCCAGATCGACGTTATCAGAAGTATAGATGGCAACCCCATAACTGTAATCTACACAGGTAAATTAATTACTTCGTTTCTTCTTCACGTATCTGATGTATATACGCACGATTTGAAGAGTCGGGTTTTTGATATAGGTGGAATGGAGAAGAGTTTATGAGGAGAGTTAGTGGAAAACGCATGATGTTCGTGGGAGACTCAATAAGCATGAATCAATGGCAATCTCTGGCTTGCATGATTCATGGTGCCTTCCCACGTGCGGTTCACACGACACGAAGATTGGGACTACTCTCCACTATTGTCTTTCCGGTTTGATTAATCACTCTCCGTTCACAATTAAATTCACGCACGTTTACTCATGATTCCATGTTTAATAATTAATAATTAATTGTTGTACTAAATAATTCCGCTTGGAAAATAAATCTACACAATTTCTCAAATCACTTTTTAATTACACACATTTTCTCTCTCCATATTTTACATAAAAAATATAAAAAAAAAACATTTTTTAAACAAAAAAATTTTAACAAACAGAAATGTCCCCTCAATGTAGATTTTTATTTATGATGTGTTTCTTTTTCGTCCCGCCATTTTGTTAGGTATGTTATCCTATTCATTCATTATTCATTTGAAATATACCCTTTTTCGTATTAAAGATTCTTAATGAGATTTTATTTTTCTTTTATGAAGGAAATTGATTTTATTTTTGTGTATCATGTGTTAAAAACACCATGAATAACTCGATGTTTCAGCAATTTAATTTCACGTTGATGTACTCGCGGAATGCATTCCTCGTTGACATTACAAAGGAAAAATCAGGACGAGTTCTCAAACTCAACAAGATTGGTGGCAGCGTAAAACTGTGGTCGAGCAGTGACATTTTGGTCTTTGATACATGGCACTGGTGGCTTCATACCGGAAGAAAACAGCCGTAAGAATCGGAGTTTTCTTCGGCTTTTTCCAATCTTATCACTAATTTTTTCTACTGGATGTGTTTTGTAATATAGGTTTTTGATTTATTTATTTATTTTTTGCTACAGATGGGATTTGGTTCAATATGGAAAAGTTAAACTCAAAGACATGGATAGAATGGTAGCTTATGAGAAAGCCTTGAGGACATTGACACGATGGATAGACCGGAGTGTCGATACCAACAGAGTTAAAATCTTTTTTCAAGGCGTCTCGCCTGACCATTGGAAGTAAGTAGTAATCTAAACTCTAGAACGACGTCCAATTCCATGTAAGAAAACATGTCCTTATAATATTTATTTATCTTAATACATAGTGCTACTCAATGGGGCAAGCCGGAACTAGAGCGGTGCAGCGGCGAACGGAAGCCCTTCAGGGTGGGGATGTATAGTGCGGACCGTTACCTGCCCGAGAGCGTGTTGGAGAACGTGATTGCGGGTGTGAGGAAGCCAGTTCACTTGCTCAAAATCACAGCACTGTCACAGTTTAGGGTTGATGGGCACCCTTCAATTTATGGAAACCCTAGGAAAATTGGCATGGATTGCACACACTGGTGCCTTCCTGGGATTCCTGATGTTTGGAACCAGCTACTTCAAGAAACTCTTATTAGATCTTAAGTGAATTATTTTCTTCTTTTTTAACAGTACTCATTTTCCTTTATTCCCTGTTACTGATTTATGACACTATTAATTTATTTTATTTTATTTTATTTTTGTATATTTTTAGTGCATAATTTGATGTTTTTGCAAACTCACACTCTGTAGTGTAGTAATACTTGATGGCGAATATATTCTCTATAGCGATATTAATAAACCTTGATTGTCGAGAATGTAATAGGAGTTGAGCCCTTGCATGGCACTCTTTAAAAAATTAATACATTATTCTATCTTATTTTCAACCACACATTTATCAATAAAATAATATTACACAATTTTTTTAATCATATATCCTCCTAAAAATCACTATTCATTTCAAATAAACTATTTTTAAACAATATCAAATAGAGGCTGAAAAATGTTTGCCACTTGATTTGTGTGGATGTGGTACACAATGGATAATGTGTCAATTGATTAAAAATCGGCCTGAAATCATAATGAAACAATATTACAATAAAAAAACAAACAAATAAATATTAACAATTATATATAAGGCTATGTTTGATTAGCCAAATTTGCCTAGAAAATATCTTGTCCAAAGAAAATACTTTCACCTTCTTGTGAGAAAAAAGAAAATATTTTTCATCTTATGTGGAAAAGCCTTTTTGTCACGTTTGATCATTTTCATTAAGTCTTGAGTATTAATTACAAAATATCACTAAATATTATATGATTAAAATTAATTTTTTCAATAGAGATTAGAATAATTTTTATTTCTTAATTCAGTGCTTGATGAGATAAAAAAAAAAAAAAAAGGTTTCTAGAAAATCGGCGTCAAATTCAACAATTAGTTTATTTCATAACTTCATACAAAATTTTCTAAAAATTTAATCATTTTTTTGGGTCAAATAACCCCTTAATTTTATTTCTTTCAAAGGTATAATATTTTGACACTATATTATTAGCAAGCTCAAAATCCATTAAAAATCACTATTATAAAACTCATTTTATAAATAATGAGGACTTAAACAAGAAATAAATATGTTCACAAGAGAAAAATGTATATATTAAAACATAAGGGAAGAACATTTCTCAAAAATAGGTATTGATCAATTTTTTCGCCAAATACATATTTCCTAAAATGGTAATTAGTACTCCATCCGTCTCATTTATATATATAGGATTCTTTTCTTTTTTCTCTTGTCCCAATTATATAGACTTATTTCTTTATTGTGAAGTATTTATTTTGTTTGTTTACTATTTACACCTATTTATTATTTCCAATAATAAGGGTAAGTTGAAATTTTTCTTTACAAAAACTACATTTTCAATAACATTAAATATTTTTTTATTAATCTGAGTAAAAAAGTCAAACAAACTTATATAAATGGGGCGAGGGGAGTATTAATTAAATATTTATTTTTCATTTTGGATAAAATTTAGATTTAAAATAATCCAATTGAATGCAAATTTTTAAATAGTTGCGTTTTCCAGATCCCGAAGTTTCTTGATCCGTTGATCCCCTCTTAAAAATCAATTAATAAAAACTTTGTCAATATCACATAAATATTTTAATTTTCTTTAAAAATAAAAAATGAAAGATAATGAAATATGAGCATTCGTCGACCTATTTTTTCTTTTCCATTTCGTTTTAATAAAATACTGAGCGAATATAACAGATATATCTATTTTTTTTTACTTATTACAAATTCTATTAAGCTCCTTTTTGATATTGATAAAAATTAGATTTTTAGCTGATTTTGATAAAAGTTGATAAGATGTGTGGTTGAAAAATTGTGGATCCCATAAAAAGTGTGTTTAAGATTAGATGTTGACTTTAAATTAAATTAAAATCTAAAAAAGTAGTGAAAACAAACAGGGGCTAAATGTAATTTTGTTTTTCCATTTTAAGTTTAAATCAATTTAAATTACAATATTTACAAAAATTTTATGGAACATTAAGTATACAACTGTAAAATAAAATAAAATTACGATATGTTTAGTTGTACGATTTTTGTAATTAATTGTGTTTCTTCATTTCTCATTTTTAATTAAATATACATTTCATATGTAAATATATAAAATTGATATATGTAAGTAATTACAAATAGTCATGTATCATACTGATGTAATACTAATTATATTATTTATGATATAAAACCACAAACACCACCCACCTTGACCCAGTTCGCTTCACCTCACTCCAATCCCCACCCTCACCTCACCCACCAAAATTTAGTTACGATATGGTCACAATTACAAATTTAGTATCAAATCAAATTTATGATCGACAATTTAATTAAATGGGTCATAGTCAAAAGTTGCACAAAGTCACAATCGAAAAGAGTTTTGGTCACAATTAAAAATATAGTAGCGATCAAATATTTTTAGTCACAACTAACTCGTTTTCTTGATCACAATTACCTAATAATTTTTCACATTTTTTACCGATAAAATTTTATAACATATAAATTAATTAAACGAGTCACGTCAGTTGATATAAATTGTAGATGATAATTTCAAAATTAGTCGCAAATCAAAATTTTGATCGATAATCTAATTGTTGATCACATCTCCTGCTCATTACAAGTCGCACAAAGTCACAATTGTCACACAGTCATAATTGACCAAATTGTAGGTCAAAATTACAAATTTAGTTGCAAATCAAATTTTGTCGTCGATAATTTATTGAAACTAGTGCCCGCGGGATGCCACATGTCAGCTACAACAGTCACTGTTATCATTGATGTTGTTTCCGCGTCACTGCTGGGGGGTGGAAGAAGAATGTAGCAATGATAGAGGGTTTGCGGAGAGATCAGGGAGAGAAATTGGGGGTTGGTTGGTTTGAGATAGTGAATATAAAATTTTGATCAAGTGCCTTCAAGGGTTTATGGTGCCCTTGAAGACACAAAGGCTGGAACCCACCATAAGGGCACTGGAAGAGGCCTGAGTGAATATAAGGGTTTGAAAATAAATTATGTATATTAATTAATTTAATTAATTGCTATTACGTACCACCCGGAAAGCAAAGAAAATACTTCAGCGCCGAAATTTAGATTGAATCTTTTATATACAGGGCTTTGTTTAATTTTCCTCTACTTGGGATAACTATTCTTATACAAACTTTAAAATCCTTTAATCCAAGATGATGACACCCTTTTTAATTAGATTTTATTTAAATTCAAATGGAGGACACCTAATTTTATTGGAATCTATTAAAACTTTGAGTTGGAGCCACCTAAATTCAAATAGACTAATTTAATGACTATTAAAATATTAGTGGACGACAATCCTCTATATTGATTACTGCTGAAATTTTGACTAATTGCATAGATTTATGGTTCTGAAATCTACCAACCTTATTATGACATCATATAAGGATTACTGAAAAGAGTTCTTTTATAGGGATTTTTGGGACATAAAAAGGAATATGTTGAGGTGGTGTCTCATCGTTGGATGACGAAGAGATGAGTCATGTATTTTGTCACATGAACACATTTTATCATCCAACCAGAATGCATTGCATTGACAATGTCTAATTTTTATATCCCAATAAAAAAATGTCTACATAACAAAATATTTATTAAAACTTTAACTAATTATTTATATTTATATACGGATATCTTAATTTATGTGACAATTAATCTACTTCTATTAAAAACTTTTAAGTACATAGTAACTAATATACAGAGATAATTGTCTCAATTATCATTGAACTTATACCTCCATCTTCGAATGATTATTAAAATTTAAAATGTCGAGTTTTGGTCGTGGTATCATGTGCACACTCAGTCGTCACGTCACCAATTTCATAACGAAAGTTAAATCAATGATTAAAATTTAACATTTTAATAAGTTTAGTGACCCAAAACTAGACACTTAAAATTCAATCATCAATCGAAAACATATGCACAAGTCAAGTAATTATTGAGACAATTAACTTAAATATATATTTAATGATCAAAACTCGACAATTTAAATTTCAGTGACCAGTTGAAGACATAAATATAAATTCAGTGATTATTGGAAAATTAACTCTAATATACAATAGATAAATCTTTATATTTTTCTTAACATTTATGGGAGGACGTGTACTGTGTAATAATCCAAAACATTAAACCTATCACGAACAATTTAGCAATTATGAATTAATTTATTTACGTTTTTATGTAAAATATATTGTTAAAAAGTAAATAGAAAAAATATGTGTGGTTAAAAAGTAATTTTAAAATTGTATTATTATCTTTCAAAAAAAAAAATTGTATTGTTATAAATCTATATCTATATCTATATCTATATTATATATAAAGGGAGAATGATAAATTAGTATGAACGCAAAGTGAATTAGTGTGAATGTAAAATCTTGATAGATATAAATGCATTTAATTTTAATAATTGTGCAAAGATTATATAATATAATAATTTCTTGATCTTCAATTTTGTTCAATTGTCGTATATTAGATGAGTTAAGATTAAACAAAGATTTATAGTTTATTGTGATTTTTGAACGAAAATTGAGACAATGTTAAATGCAGAAATTATAATAAATATATTTATATCTAGAACAAACATCAATATTTGTACTAATATTACATCTAATATGATATACAATTAAAAAACTACAGATTTGCATTTATTATTCAATGAAGTTTTCAATAATTTGGATTATCTATATTGTTTTTAAATTTTAATAATTGTTGTAATAAAAAATTATTTTTGTATCTTTTGTATTTGTGTTGATTATGTATAATCATTAAATTTTATGAATACTTATCTATATTGTGGATAGCAATTTCAGTCCATCGCACTGGTAGAAATCTATATTATATATAAAAGTAGGATAGTTTGACAGAATTTAATTCTTAAATTCTGTATATTTTAGTATTATATATAGCAAATAATTAATGTGATGTGTACATATAGATATATTATTAAATATTTTAATAAATTAAGCCTCTGTTCAGCCACTATATTTTTGTTTTGAGGTAAAATATGTGGTTGAAAAATAATTTTGAAAAAATATGTGATTAAAAAGTGGATTGAAAAAATATGCTTCTTATAAATAATTTATAGAAAAAGTTACTGAACGAAAGTTAATATTGAAGTGTTAATGATTTGAATTTTTTAGTTAATAATATTAATAGAATGATTAATATTTTTTAATCATTCTTAATTTGCAATTAATTTGTGTCAATATACCAACACCCACCCCCCTCGAACTAAACATGCTTCTATAAATGCTTAAGATGTTCATACATTCCTCTCTGTCTCTCTCATGGATGGTTTTTTTCTTGCTGCAAATTTTCTGCTGCTTTTTTCATTCTCTATTGATGTACATGGAGAACTTGCAGCAAAAGGTTGCGATATTTTCAAAGGGAGTTGGGTTTTTGATAATTCATATCCTCTTTATGATGCAAGAAAATGTCCCTTCATCGAAAGAGAATTCGATTGCCAAAGAAATGGTCGACCAGATAAAAATTATATGAGATACAGATGGCAGCCCAGTGGATGCAAATTACCAAGGTCTCTTTTCTATCATCTATGTTAGTTCTTACACTTTTTTTTTTTTTTTTAATTTCTTATAATTTTTGAGTTTAAATTTCAAATTTGATACAGCTAAAGTTTCTAAAAGGTCTGTTTGTCATGTAGTTTTCGTGGCTGCAGATTAACAATTTGCATGACTATGAGATAATGGCGCCTGTAACTATTTGAATGGTTAAAATTTGATTTGTTTTTCCTTCTTTTAATAATGTTACATTATATATCCATATTTGGAATCTTGAAACATGGTTCAAGTGTTAGAAATTTATTACGAAATTCTCTATGCTTGGGCTAGGTCAATTTTTATTGAATAATTTTAGGGAGACATTTTTTATTAAGATTTTTAATTAAGTGAAATTATGACATGACACACATACATTGAGTGATGAAAAAGAATGTGGTGAGATAGTTATTTACACCATTCAATATATGTGCGCAATGTCAAAATGTCACTTAAAAATGTCCCTCTAAAATTATTCACTTTGAATTATTTATAAACACATTTTAATAATATATAACTTCGATCATAGCGATCAATTTTTAGAGCTTCCGCATAATTTCCTTTAGATTGATCAGCTGACATCCATTACGATTGTAATTCAATTAAAAGAATCTTCTTTCCAGAACCGTACGTGAGATTTCCATCTCGTACGGCTCCTCACTTATGTGCATATGGAGAATAGGCAATATTTATCATATTATTTTGTTTGTCAAAAATATTAACCAGGATTGGTCATTTAACTTGCTTTTATTGCGTAAATTAGCCAATTACTTTAGATTGTTTGGCGCATATATATTACTGGACAAATGGACGTAAATAGGTTGAAATGCCTAATCCAAAAAAGAAAAAAAAAAAAGGTTTTTTCGATTTCATTATAAAAGTTAGAGGAAAAAAATCAAAACTTTCACTATTCTCAAAAGAAAAAAAAAAAAAAAAAAAACTTTTCTGGTTAATATTTTTGACAAACAAAAATAATATAATAAATATTCTTTACAATTGCGCAAAACTATTTCTAATTATATTGCATCAAAGAAACAGTACCTTTAATTTATTGATCATATGAAACTTTTCATCGAATGGGTGATTGGTGATATATATATATATATTTAGATTTTAGACTTGTGATGTTTATTTGCTTTCATAATATGCTAAACAACTTCATCCAAAATTTAAGGTACGTACTAAAGTATATATGGGAAACTTATATTTACATACAAAATATATTTTATTATAGGTTTAATGGCGTCGATTTTTTGAGTAAGTTAAAGGGAAAGAGGCTCATGTTCGTAGGAGATTCTTTGAGTCTTAACCAGTGGCAATCCCTCACATGCATGCTACATGTGGCTGTACCAGAAGCTAAGTACACATCAGAAAGGAATGGAGACCTTTCTAAATTCGATTTTCCGGTTAGATTTATTATCATCTCAATTTTAAGATTATTCCCAATTACAAAATATAAACTAGAGCAGTCAAGATGACAAGACAATATCAATCATATCATTTACAACATGAAAAGAGTTCAAAGTCTATAATTTCTTTATTTAAGTATAGTGAGTTCTAAGGAATGTGATTAAAAGTACATAAAAAATAAGAGTTTGACAAACTTATAAGTAATTATAAGCTTTAAAAAGATGCGTTAAATTCTTTGGAAAACAAAAAGATGGGATTTTTCTTTTACTTTTCTCAGTCGATTAACTAAAAGAGTCGAATTTTGGGCCCTCTAGCTAAGAAGATAGGCAGGGGGGTTGAGTTGAAACTAGAAGTGACTAAGTCATTAGTTGTTTTTGAGATTGATTTCCTACTTTAATGTTTGCAAACATTATTTAAAATGTAGGGTTATAATGCTTCAATCATGTTCTCCCGAAATGCATTTCTTGTTGACATCACAAGAGAACCAAAATATGGGAGAGTTTTAAGGCTCGACTCAATAAGTAGTAGTGAAATTTGGGGCGGAATGGACATATTGATCTTCGACTCGTGGCATTGGTGGCTTCACACCGGAAGACAACAACCGTAAGCATAACGTCATGTATTTACATGTCTTGCAAGCAAATTAGCCCCTATTTGAGCATCAGTTTTTGAAAATAAAATTTTTAAAATACTCAATCTCAATCATCTATTTTCACTCAAATATATAATATTTGACTTTTCAAACAATTTTAAATTCCTCTCTCCAAAAAAAAAAAAAAAAACCAAAAAATATGGGAGCCAAACATACGCTTAGTCTATATTCACAATAGTTTGACCGACATGTTTCCCTTCATTAGACTTTAATTGTGTCTAATTTATGTGTTTCAGTTGGGATGTGATTAGATACGGAAATTCAATCGTGAAAGACATGAATCGTTTGTTTGCCTACGAGAAAGCCCTCCAAACATGGTCAAAATGGATAGATTCCCATGTAGATCCAACAAAGACCAGAGTATTCTTTCAAGGCGTCTCCCCAGATCATTCTAGGTAAGCTGATCAACAAATATACAGTACAAAGTCAATAGTCAATTGGGAGTTTTATTAATTTTATTTAGCCCGAAATTCTTTTTCCTTTCACAGCAACCAAGTGATTGAATCTTGTGTTGGAAAAACACAGCCGCTGAAATATTCGAGTCGTTCTCATCCACCAGAATTGGTGCTGGAAAAAATTCTAAGAGCAATGTCCAAACCAGTTTATTTACTAAGTATAACTGAATTGTCTGATTTGAGAATAGATGGTCATCCTTCTGTTTATGGCAGTGGAGGACACAATTTTCAAGATTGCAGCCATTGGTGTCTTTCAGGAGTCCCTGATACTTGGAATGAACTCTTGTACGCAGCCCTAGTTGAGAACTAATTTATATTCGGCTACCTTATTTTGTTAGAAACCACATGTCTTTTATGTTCATGTAATAAAAAATAATGGTGTCTCTTTTTCATTTATTTATAAATGAAAAAGTTTTTACATTTACCTTAATAAGGATTTTATATAGTGCATGTTTGGGCAACCTCTAGTTCAATATCGATTAGAAGAAATAGGGTCTATGAAGTAGATGATAAATTCTTCTTGACAAGTGTTAGTGTTACACCAAATGGAAGGATAGCGGCTTCATACCAATTGTGATTTCGATAATCTCATCTGAAAATTAAATTGTGTTTAGTGAAAACGAACTAAACCTTTTATAGCATTTGTTCACCATATGTAATTGTGACATTGCTTGTACCCATATGCACCGATGTTCATCGTTTATGAATAGCATTATTCAAATAGTATAGGCCAAATCAAATTTGGTAGACTTTGTACTAGAGGTGGCAAACGGGCCAAGCCGTTCATCGGCTCGTTGGCTCGGCTCGCGAAAACACGAGTCGAGGGCGGCTCGGCTTGTCAAACGGACGAGCTCGTGGGCGAGCCAAACATTGTAGTTGAATCACGAGCCGAGCTCGACTCGTGTAAAAAAAAATTTAAACGTCGCTTTTTTACGTTGAAAACTAAAAACATTGTTTTTTTACTTATTAAGTTATTAATAATTTATTTAATACATAACTTATTACTTATTAATATTATACTTATATTTATACTTATTAGTATTCAAGATTTCAAATATTTTAGCTATCGAAGATTGTCGAATAAATAAATAAACTAAAGACGGTAAGACAAGAGGGTTAAGAGATGTTTTATAATATTTAAATAAAAAAAAAAAAACCCGAGCTAAACGGGCCGAGCCGGCTCGGCCCATGAGCTCGCGGCTCGTGGGCCAAGCCGAGCTCGGCCATGGTTAAACGAGCCGAGCTCGTTGCTCGGCTCGTCAGTTTGACGAGTCGAGTATTGCGAGCCATGGGCCGAGCCGGCTCGGCCCATTGCCACCTCTACTTTGCACTATAGGAATCTATATTTTATGTATATAAAGACAATTGAGATTTTGGCAAATTAATTTTGACCAAAATCTCAATTTTCAAAAATTCTAAATTTTAATATTTTATTTTGTGTTTTTTTGGCAGTTTTTTAAATTTGAAAATTATTTATGAAGTGAGTAGTTTTTTTTTTTTTTTTTTAATGCACGGTAATTTTGTAAATTAGTAAGTGGTTTAAGTTGACAGATTGTACATTTCAAAGTGAGGATTTAAAATTGATACTATTTCTCTCCTTCTATTGGTCGGCCCATTGCCACCTCTACTTTGCACCATAGGAATCTATATTTTATGTGTATAAAGACAATTGAGATTTTGGCAAATTAGTTTTGACCAAAATCTCAATTGTCAAAAATTCTAAATTTTAATATTTTATTTTGTGTTTTTTTGGCAGTTTTTTAAATTTGAAAATTATTTATGAAGTGAGTAGTTTTTTTTTTTTTTTTAATGCACGGTAATTTTGTAAATTAGTAAATGGTTTAAGTTGACATATTGTACATTTCAAAGTGAGGATTTAAAATTGATACTATTTCTCTCATTTTATTGGGTAAAATGTCAATTTAATATATTTTTGACACATTAAAACATTCTATTAATGTATAAATATATGAAGACTTTCCAAGTTGAAATAAATAATCAGAGTTTAGTTGTGATGATTTTCTAGTTTTGATGTTTTATCTTCATTTTACATTTCAATTATTTCTGGGTACACATTTTTTTATAGTAAAATTATGTTACTAAAGAGTTGTAATGTAAGATTGAGTTTTTCGTACTATGCGTTGCGATGCAATAGAAGGTTTAACTAATGAAGAAGTTGAGTTGTGTTATGTAAGTATATGCAAATGCTACAAATATGCACAAAATTTATTTGAAATGCTAATTTTTATTTAATAGTCAAAGTGTTACAAATTATGGAAGTAAAAATACGATTGGTGACAATGGTTGCTAAGTTTTATTTAATAACCAAAGATTTGCTAATGATGCTAATTTTTATTTAATAATCAAAGTATTGTTAATCTATACTATATAAAAAGGGAAAGTAGTGGATTAATGTGAATGCAAAATGGATTGGTGTGAATGCATTTATTGCCTTTTATATATATACTAGTAGGATTCTCGTGCGTTGCATGAAACGTATTATATTTATATTTATTCGCGTGGAATTTGTAATGGAAAAAATATCTATATGGGAGTACATATATTAACAGTAAGATTGAAATAAGTAAAGTCATTGTTTGTGTGTGTGTGTGTGTGTGTATATATATATATATATAACAATTAAGGGAGAGAATGGAAATGGAAACAGTGAATCTAGAGTAAAGCCATTGTGTGTGTGTGTGTGCGCGCGCGTGTGTGTAACAATTATAGGAGAGAATGAAAATGGAAACAGTGAATCTAGCACTCCACAATCCACCTGTGAAAAACGATCAGGCAAGCAACATAGAGCTAGTCAAAATGCAAACAAAAATTCAAATGATAAATGAGCCTACAAAAAAGAAAAATAGAAAATAGACCAGACGTAAAACTTCAAGAAATTTAAAGGAAACTCCAGTGTGCTACAGAGTTTAACAATTTAGATATGAAAGAAGAAAGTGCAGCACATCATGAACAAGAATAAACACAACAACTCACTCTCTTCTGCTATTATTTTAGTAAAACAGATTATTTTCTATTATATACAAATCTCTGGTACTTCAACTTGAAGCAATTCAATAATATTCTAACACACACTTATATTCCATGCTCAACTCATAGGTTAAAATAATTTAATTAATCAAAATTGTGAGTGAAAGAATCTAAACTATAGAAGATAAATTTTATTCCTTCCATCTCAAAATGAATATCCTATCCATTTCTCTAACATTTCTTTAATTTTCTGAGCATACAAAATGAAGGAAAGAAGCATAAGAACGTGAAAAAGCAGTACTAATTTAGGGCTTTACATCTGTATCTATATAAATGCCAAAAGATTGCAACTCCATTGGGTTAATTAGCTACAGGTATTTATGTATTACATCATCATATCCTTGATGCTCACCAGATCTTTTGAAACTTGTCCTTCAAACCATAAACTATTGAGCTTTATGCCATATCCGTAGTAAATACGCGAAACTTCAAAGAACAGTAGGATACATCCAAGTTCAGCTTTTAAACCACACTTCCCACTGAGGTGGTTCTCATCTCTGATTCCATAAGAATTATTGTCCATATTTTCTCCCAGATCTTGGGCTAAGTACATTGTTCAACTTCATTACTTCTGCCTCTAATTTAAAGTTCCACCATTCCCTAATGCATCTGAAGTGACAAGGGGTTTAGAAATGAAAATCATTAATCTCATACACTTCCATTAGTAACTTCAATTAATTTACTTTTTTAGATCTGGTGTTGAACTAATATAAAATTTGAAAATTCCAGAAGGTTGAAGATTCAGCCTAAATTAGGAATTGTTAAACTCTTTATCACAATCTGTTTTAAAGAAAAACCATTTTTAATAAATTAACCAATAAAGTAATTGTCCACTAATTAATTTTTTTTTTATGGAAGTCCGTTTTGCAATCTTGTATAGGCTAACCAATTATTTTACCAAACAGAAGAAACTTCAACTGCAAACCAGTCAAGAATTGAAAATAAAAAATGTTACCATTTCTCTCACCTTGAGTCGAAGTCATAGCTCGATCTCCTTTGTGTTCCATGTTATAATCCTTCGTGAAGAAATCATTTACCTCAAGATTGAAGATAAAAAAATCCACAAAATTCAAATCCATATGCAGAAAACAATAACAGAGAAAAGTTTCTCAAAAACAACAAAAGAAGAAATGAAATATAAAGATTTCCAAAATAGAAAATAAACTCAACAAAAGATTAAAATCAAAGCAAACCCACTTGATGACCAAATATTCAAAACTATGCTAAGTTTCAAAGAATGAAAGGTACCGACCGAGACGACAGAAAGACGAAACAAAATTTACGAAGACAAGCCATGATCACTCCAAATTATTCAATTAAATTCTACTACATAAAATGACCAGAATCAATTAACGCTGAGTGGAATGAGACCTGCAACCACAATGTTTTTATTTAATCCCTTTTCTTATTTCTAAACATATATCCAGTCATCATGGCACAATACATGAGTTGTGAAAAATTTTCCACAACTAAAATAGATGCAAATTACCAAAATCATGATTTATACTCGCTGCACGTTAAGCCATTTATGCAATGGTCTGGAATCACCAAAAGAAATTTCAAGCATATAATAGCTACCTAAAAACAACTGCCCCTGAGAACAAGGACCAGGTGAAGAATAGAGTCACCATCAATGTTGTAATCTTTAGCAGTTTTGTTAAGTGTAAGCTGCAATAGAAAAAGTTTCCCATCACCACATGCCTCAGAAAAAAACATTGGATGCACCAAGTAATCAAAGTAAAACAAAACATCCTAGAGGATACATCATAGAATGCACATTTTTATATTATAAAATTCCTGATGATAATGCTTTAGTAGACAATATTACTCTGGCAACTCTACCATCACAGAATGCACATTTTCACATTGCTCTGGAAACTCTACCATCACAATATTACTCTCATCATTACGTGAAAACGATTTTGTTTTGTAAAGTTCAAAAATTTTCAATGGGGACATTCGTCAAACACTTCGTGGTCATATTCAATTTTTGCTTTTAATAACAAATTTAAGGGTTCTTTCAATCCAAGATTTCTCAACAAAATCAAAACCTAGTTGCACTAATAATTCTGAATTCAATCCTAAAAAGCACATTCTCCTTCTCAATTGAAAAATCACACAAAAATTAACTCAACATATAAACCCCAAAAATTGAAATTGGAGTGCGTTGCCTTGTTAAAACAGGATCTAGAGAATGCTAATGCTGGACTGAGGCCCTGAAGTGATGAAAACTGTGCTTATATTTGAGCTGAAAGTTGTGCAAAATGTTGGATTTTGGGTCCTAAAAAAAAGAAAAGAAAAAACCACAGAACATTTACAATGTACTGAAAAAGCACAATATAAACAGAAAAAAGCCTAATATATTTGTATGCAAAATCAAAGATCAACTAAAAATAAAAAATCCATAGATGATAATAAATGTGATACATCTTACTCTATTACACCATGCAGCAACTGTTGATAGTATTAAATGTACAGATGATCTGCAAATAAAAAAAATTGCATGGAGTAAGTTCAATTTCTAGTGAAGGACAAAAATAACTAAACAATGTATTCAGTGGCTATGAGAACATAAATTCTTTTTTTAATTTCATTTTTGCTAGTGCTGGTATAATTGAATTAATTTTTTAATCGTCTAATAAATGTAAAAAATTAGTTTTCCAGTTCATTTCTAATTTTATGCATGTAAAAATACTTTCTATTTTACAATTGCCGATGATATAAATTTAAAAACTAAAAATATGATATTATGACACAGGCTGCATGACAAGACAATATTATTTAAAAAAAGTTAAAAAAAAAAAAAAATACATGAAATTACCTTTGCAGCAAGAACAGAATCCACTTGCAAACGATCTGATCATAGAAACTCCAGTTAAGTAAATCCTACAGCCATCAAGTTGCAATATAAATTAACATAGATTGCAGAAAAATTGCAATATTAACAAAATTCTGTACATACATATACATTTTGAAAGCATATTCTCTACATGCACAAATTAGCATAAAGGTTTATAATGGCTAGAGTACCTAAAAGTTACTCATAAGTAAATAAGTAGGCTTATGAAGTAAATAATTCTTTTCACTAATTAGATTTAATTCTATCATCAGTCATTAAAGTTGAAGGAAAATTCTATTTCTTCAAACGTTTCATTTGTTTCTAAAAGAATTCTTAATTTTGAATTCATGGATGAAATGTTGTAGACAAAACGGATATAGTCCGAACAGGCTTTCTCCTTGTTTGGCAATAATTTGTTGATTATGTACATCTAAAAATAAAAAAACAAAACTTTAAGATTCTTTGAGAAATGCCTAGAGAAAGAATCCTTTAATCGAAATAAATAATTTACATTTATATTAAATTAGCCACAAAACAAAAAGAATGAAAAATTCACAACCCCACCAACGTTGAAAAAATAAACCATTACATGCAAAATCGCAACATACAAAATAAGGGAAAAATGGACAACATATTTGTTAAATAGAGAAGCTTATCACCTTGATGAGAAATTGAGAACTGAACACCCTCTTTTATTTCTGTGATCTTTATCAACTAAATCTCCATTTCATGATGTTAAACTGAAAAACTTTTTCCTCTTTCTTGCACTTGAGAAATCCTGCCATGAAGTCAATTTCAAAGGCAATTATTAGATGATCACGAGTAGAAATCTCGGTTTGACACATTCCTAACCATCTCTCCATTTGCAGAAGGAATTCTTTTAGTACTTCAAGTGTAGGAAGTTGTTTCCAAGAAAAGTTAGAATTAAATGGACATAGTCTATTTCAGAGATTGATAAATTGGTTTTTTTGAAAATTTGAGCTTGTACTCAAAATAGTTCTTAATTTAGTAAATGTGCAATGATTGATACCCGACCCTTACGTACGTGATTATAGTATTTTCCGTATCCAACAACATAGTTTATTATAAGAAATTTATTCAAAGCCTCCAAAAATGGTTAAATTTTGATGCAAGTTTACCCTCCATGCTTGACTTATGAGATGAAATTCTTCGTCTATATGAAAAATAATCACATAAATACAATTATTAAAATCTTTGCAAAAATTTATTTAATATAATATATAGAGTGAAAAACCACATTGAAAGGAGATTGAAAATCAAAGGTTGCCATCACCATCATTGCCGCTGATTGTAACAAGGTGCATTAAAATGTAAGAATCGATGTCTTAGACTCTCCACCTTCATTAAAACCACAAAGCATCAGCAAAAAAAGAGCTCTCTAAAATGTCATGATAACACTACCAATCACTAATTGTTTCATGAAGACCCTAGCCTTTTTCCCAATCCTCAACTAAATTTATAAACCAATACAGTTCATGAAATACAAATAAAATATAACCAAGCAAGAATCCTGAATAAGAAAGATCAATAAAAGCTGAATACCAAATTTCACTAAATTCTTTTGTTTTTTTAGTTAAGGAAATGTACCATATAAACCATTGCATATTTTCAGATGAACATGACAGTTATTAAAAAATACCCAAAATGCATCCAGGGCACATATCCTCCTCGAAAGTCCTCCTTCAGCACCTCTCATCTTCAAGTATCTTTTAAGCCAGACCTAGAATGGGGTATGGAAACTCATCAATCACTTCATGACACATAAAATTATCAAACATTTTCAGCCAATTAATCACGAGATGGATAATTAGCGAAAAACCCTAAGCAAAAGTAAAAAATTTTTTATATATTTTGGGGCAAATATCAAAATTTAAACATACCTTCACAAGGTGTGCAAGGAAAAAAGTGAAACATCTTTATTGTCCTTGTAATCTGCAATAGTTAATTTTTTTTTCCGTCAACACCTTTAGATTTCTGAACCTCAATTCCTGCACCAGTCTTATCTTCATTTCTTCATCCCCCACAATGTTATCAATTCCTTTATTTTTGACATCTAACATCTTTTGTTCAGTCTCCTCGATGATATTCTGTGGAATATCCGAATATCCTGCTCTCCATCTATTTTAGGGGCACCGAATTGAATAATAACATCTTCATTAGTATAACTAAACATACATTGTTGCCTCATTATGATATGTGCACAACAGTATTTTAAGTGAATCCACGGTGATAGACACTGGGTACGTTGATCTCAAATAGAGAAAATAATTTTTAAAAAAAAAAAAAATTAAGCCTTCATTTGGCAAAGTGTTAAAAAACAGGTTTTTAAACAACACAATTCCCCAAATCAATTTTTAACCACAAATATTTTCTCTTTCCACTTTTTAACCATATATTTTACCTCGAAAACATAAAAAAAATGTTTTTAAACAAAAAAAATTAACAAACAGAGATACTTTTAAGTAGCTTTTTGTTTGTAAATATGTTTGAACAAAATGGAAATGATGCTATTATATATCAGTTCCAACCATAACCTCGAAATGACAACCATATCCATACCTACCACCATTCCTGCCACTCCAAGCACTGTCAAGACTATCACCTCTAGGCTTTATCTCTTCTACTGTCAAGGTAACCTCTCCAAATTCAGAATTATTGAGCTCCAAAGCATTGTTAAAAGCATATGTATCCTTGAAATCAATATAAGCTATGCTATTGTTCAGAATATGATGAATTAATCATATAAACAAAGTATCAAAAGCCTACATATCAAACTTGGAATATGACACACAGATTATAATTTATAAATTATTTGGAAAAATGAAAAATTGGTATGATAGAATGGTCTAAACTACAGGCTAGAAAACATATTTCCTAAATGATTCATTTCAAAGGGATCAAACAAAAACAAGACCCAATTTTTTTAATAGAAAATCTCAACTATGATGAATTTTCAATGCATGGGGTTATGATGCACCAAAAATGGGGATGGATTTAAAAGGAAATGGAGAATCAACAAGAGAGGCTAAATAAATTTGTGAAGTCATCATATATATAAGATTGAAGATGTACCACTAATTAATGAGAAAATAAAAAACATAGTCAAAACCATCAAAAATTTGTTTTTAGAAAAATAATGTTAACCATGGCCAAAACACATGCATGAAAGGCAGTGATGTACTATGCTCCCTTATGAATGACAATTTATCCATTTCAAAACCACGAATACAAACAAAGCCATATCCTAGTATGAATAAAATGTCAAAATCACAATTTCTGGTTCTGCAAAAGCTATGAAACACATATATGGATACAATACAACAAGTAATTTTTTTTTTCTCTTTTCAAAAAAGCAGGATCGTGCCACTTTGGAGAAGCTCATACTTTGTTGTATGTATATATATCATTTCTATATTTCTATTTTATTCCTCTACCTATTCATTTATATTGAGTCACAGTTTCTTCATTCCATCTGATTACATAAACAAACGCACATAAAGTAAATTGATCTGATCTAAAAAAATTGTCAAGGTAATAACAAGTTGATACGGAAGTAATATACCTTGGACATTCCAAAAACGTAGGGAAACGAAAGCAGAGGTAGCAAGAAACAGCAGGTGCAATGCACAAATCGAGATCTAAAAAACATCAAAACCCAGTAAATCAAATGAATTAGTTTTCTCAAGTCAAATGTGTAGAATGAAAAAACATAATATCAAGTACAATGCAAGGCAGGAAATTTAAAAAAAAAAAAAAAAAAAAAAAAAAAAAAAACCAATTCACAAAAATAAACGGAAGAAACAAAAAATACCCAAAAATTACCTACCCGTTCCAGAATGAGCTCAAAAATGGAGATTCCTCGCACTGTTTACAGAAGAAACTCCATACAAACTAAGAAAACAAAGCGAAAAATGGAAAAACGAAGCTCCCTCTTTGGAATCAACAAACAAACAGGAATCAAACAAAACTCACCGACGTCGACAAAAAATGGAAGACGAAGCCTTGGGGACGAAGAGTCTGGAACAACGGAGAGACGATGCCGAGAGACACGCAAGGAGCAAGCGAAACTAACTGTCGAAGACACGATATGACCGGCGAGGAGGACTACAGAGGGAAGGAAGTGGCTACAGAAACCCTAGGACAGCAGATCGCCTGGAAGCTCGGTAGTGATTTTCTCACAAGTGAAAAATGAGAGAAGTCGTAGGCAGCGAATATGAAAAATGAGATGTGAAATAGCGTGATACCTCTTTATGAGATAAAGCTTGTTTTTTTGTCCATGAATAGTAAAATTAGAAGTTAATTTTATATATAGTAGGGATATATATACACACTAATATTATTTTATGGTAAATACCAAACAATGGTTAATATTTTTTTAATAAATTTTAATTTTAATAATTGTGCAAAGATTATATAATATAATAATTTCTTGACCTTTAATATTGTTCAGTTGTCGTATATTTAATGAGTTAAGATTAAACACATATTTATAGTTTATTGTGATTTTTGAACGAAAATTGAGAAAAAGTTAAATATATAAGGCAAAAGCAGAAATTATAATAAATATATTTATATCTTGAACAGACATTAATATTTGTACTCATAATATTACATCTAACATGATGCACAATTAAAAAATTATAGAATTTGCATTTATCATTCAATAAAGTTTTCAATAATTTTGATTATTTATATTATTTTTAAATTTTAATAATTGTTGTGATAAAAAAATTATTTTTGTATTTTTTGTATTTGTGTTGATTATGTACAATAATTAAATTTTATGAATGCTTATCTATATTGCGAAAAGCAATTTCATTTCATCGCAATGATGAAAATCTATACTATATATAAAAGTAGGATAATTTGGCAAAATTTAATTATTAAATTCTTTATGTTTTAGTATTATAGTAAATAATTAATATGTTGTTATTTTTATTTGTATATTTTGATTATAATTATTATTATTTTTATTAGTAACATTAATATTGAATGAGTTCAATCAATATTTTTAATTATCAGTATTAGAATTATTATTTAATCATTGATTTTTAATCTATTTGTTGTTTTTAATATTATAAATCCTATGTGTAGCCATCAATAATTAAATTATCTTTTAATTATTAATGGTAATATCATTTGTTATCTTTAATATTACGAATTAAATTTTCTAAAATATATATTATATATTATTATTAAATATTTTAATAAATTAACCCTCTGTTCACCAACTATATTTTTGTTTCGAGATAAAATGTGTGGTTGAAAAATATTTTTGAAAAAATATGTGGCTAAAAGTGGATTGTAAAGATGTACTGCTTATAAATAATATATAGAAAAAGTTATTTAACGAATGTTAATATTGAAGAGTTAATGTTTTGATTTTTTTTTTAGTTAATAATATTAATAGAATGAGTAATATTTTTTAATCATTCTTAATTTTAATAATTTTTAAAGATTATAGGGTATATTTTTTGGTATAATTTTGTAATATCAAACTTTACTCGGTTGTCGTATCATTATAATCACAAGATTTTCAAAATTTTTATTTTGACTATTTATTTTTGCAAATAAAGTTTTATTAGTTAAACTCAAATATTTTGACTATTTCTTTTTTTAATTATTGTGATTGATGTTTTTGAATGAAAATTGAAAAATACATTAAATACAAGAGGTAAATGTAAAAGTTATGAAAAATATGCTAATACATTTCACATGCATCAATATTGGTGAACATAATATTACATCAAATGTGATATACCATTAAAAAATTACTAAATTTACATTTTCAATTAAGTTATTAATAATTCATTAAAATTATTGAAATCAATAATAATTTATTATTTAAATGTATATTTTGACGTTTACTATTCAAATAATTTTTTTAATAATATGAATTACTTATGTTATTTTTTAAAATCCTAATAATTATTGTAATAGAGAATAATTTTTTATGCATTTATATGTGTTGATTATGTATAAACACTAAAATTTTACAAATACTTATTGAAATCGATATTGCCGATAATAACTTCCTTGCATCGCACAGGTGAAATACTAGTATATATAAAAGTACGAAAGTGGTTTGGTGTGAACACATGTTGTGAGTAAATGGTTTAGAGTGAACACATATTGTAAATTAATGGCATTTATAATTTTTATGATAATCAATGGTGGTTTTGAAAAACTATGCATTAGTTTATTGTTATTTAAAATATGAAATTCTTAAAATTAATTTTTTATTATCTTCTTATTTATTTTTCTCATGCGAATGTGTTTTTTTATCCATTTATAGTTTTTTTTTAATGCTTGACGTGATAATATTATTTAATCAACAGTATAAGATATCCTCAAATAAATATTTTTGGAGTAATTGGGTAGTAATTGTTATAGACTAATATTCATTTGATACTTTATTTGTAATTTTTTTTTTAATATTCAAATATTACAATACAATAATTTTTAATTCTTATAGTTTACATTTTTTTTTAAAATCATATGGATTAAATTCCACATATAAATGATTTTTCTATATATGACTTATTATTTTCCATCTAAAAACTATGCATTCGTTTATCATTGTTTAAACTATGAACTTCTTCAAATTATTTTTTTATTTATTTTCCTATTCATTTCTCTCACGCGACAGTATTTTTTATCCATTTACAATATAATGATGTATTTTTCTTATCTAATTCTTAAACGAATGTTACAGAATACTTGGATTTTGGTTATCCTACATTTTTATATATGTAAATTGCGGGGTCTTTTTTTTTTTTTTTTATGTAGAGCGTATGGGCAAACAATATAACACAAATAAGCAAAAAAATTTACTCTGTTGTATTCACTCTATTTATATCATTATACATGTTTGTTATAATCAATGGTGGTTTCTCATGCGAATGTGTATTTTATCCATTTGCATTTTTTTTTAATGCTTGACGTGACAATATTATTTAATCAATAGCATAAGGTATAATCATTGAATAAATTTTTGTTGGAGTAATTGGTAGTAATTGTTATAGACTTTTATTCATTTGATACTTTATTTGTCATTTTTTTTTTAATATTCAAATATTACAATACAATAATTTTTAATTTTTATAGTTTACAATTTTTTAAAATCATATGGATTAAATTCCATATATAATTGATTTTCCTATATATGACTTATTAATTTTCATCTAAAAACTATGCATTCGTTTATCATTGTTTAAACTATAAACTTCTTCAAATTATTTTTTATTTATTTTCCTATTTATTTCTGTCATGCGATAATATTTTTTATCCATTTACAATATAATGATATACTTTTCTTATTTAGTTCTTATACGAATGTTGCAGAGTACTTGGATTTTGATGATCCCACATTTAAATGTGAAAATTGCGAGGTCTTTTTTGGTATGTGGAGTGTATGGGCAAACAATATAATACAAATAAGCAGAAATATTTACTCTGTTGTATTCACTCTATTTATATCATTATACATGTTTGTTATAATCAATGGTAGTTTTGAAAAATTATGCATTAGTTTATTGTTGTTTAAAATATGAAATTCTTAAAATTAATTTTTTATTAATATATTTTTCTCATGCGAATGTGTTTTTTTATCCATTTGCAGTTTTTTTTTTCATACTTGACGTGACAAAATTATTTAATCAACAGCATAAGGTATAATCCTCGAATAAATTTTTTTGGAGTAATTGGGTAGTAATTGTTATAGACTATTATTCATTTGATATTTTATTTGTCATTTTCTGTTTTATTTTTTTTACTATTCAAATATTACAATACAATAATTTTTAATTTTTAATTTTTATAGTTTACAATATTTTATAAATCATATGGATTAAATTCCATATATAAATGAAGGAAGTGGTTTGGTGTGAACATATGTTGTGAGTAAGTGATTTAGTGTGAACACATGTTGTAAATTAATGACATTTATTATTTTTATGATAATCAATGGTGGTTTTGAAAAATTATGCATTAGTTTATTGTTGTTTAAAATATGAAATTCTTAAAATTAATTTTTTATTATCTTCTTATTTATTTTTCTCTTGTGAATATGTTTTTTTATCCATTTACAGTTTTTTATTTATTTATTAATGATTCATGTTTGACGTGACAATATTATTTAATCAACAGCATAAGGTATAATTCTCGAATATTTTTTTTTGGAGTAATTGGGTAGTAATTGTTATAAACTATTATTCATTTGATACTTTATTTGTCAATTTTTTTTTTACTATTCAAATATTATAATATAATAATTTTTAATTTTTATAGTTTACAATTTTTTTTTTTTTTTAAATCATATGGATTAAATTCCATATATAAATGATTTTCCTATATATGACTTATTATTTTCTATCTAAAAACTATGCATTCGTTTATCATTATAAACACTATGAACTTCTTCAAATTATTTCTCTCATGCGACAATATATTTTATCCATTTACAATTTAATAATGTACTTTTCTTATCTAATTCTTATACGAATGTTGCAGAGTACTTGGATTTTGGTGATCCAACAACGTAAGGTATAATCCTCTAATAATTTTTTTTGTAGTAATTGGGTAGTAATTGTTATAGAATATTATTCATTTGATACTTTATTTGTCATTTTCTGTTTTATTTTTTTTACTATTCAAATATTACAATACAATAATTTTTAATTTTTATAGTTTACAATATTTTATAAATCATATGGATTAAATTCCATATATAAATAATTTTCCTATATATGACTTATTATTTTTTATCTAATTAAAACTATGCATTCGTTTATCATTGTTTAAACTATGAACTTCTTCAAATTATTTCTCTCATGTGACAACATATTTTATCCATTTACAATATAATGGTGTACTTTTCTTATCTAATTCTTATACAAATGTTGCAGAGTACTTGAATTTTGATTATCCTACATTTAATTGTGAAAATTGCGGGGTCTTTTTTTTGGTATGCGGAGCGTATGGGCAAACAATATAATACAAATAATCATAAATATTCATTCTGTTGTATTCATTCTATTTATATCATTATACATATTTTTTTCTTATAAAAAATAGAAAAACACTTTGAACTTCTTCAAATTATTTCTCTCATGTTACAGTATTTTTTTATCTATTTACAATATAATGATGTACTTTTCTTATCTAATTTTTATACGAATGTTGTAGAGTACTTGAATTTTTGTGATCCTACATTTAATTGTGAAAATTGCGGGGCTTTTTTTTGGAATGCGAAGCGTATGAACAAATAATATAACACAAATAAGCAGAAATATTCACTCTGTTGTATTCACTCTATTTATATCATTATATATAGATATGTTTTTTCTTATAAAAATGGAAAAATATTGTAATCGTAATTATATGAGAAGACATGATGACCGTGCAACGCACGGATGAAAATACTAGTTTTTATTTAATAACCAAAGCAATGCAAATAAGCAAAGCATTTCAAATCTGTCTGTTATAACTGGTAATCAATAATTTGATGGTTGTTTTGACTTCTATTTCTATAGGTTGCGCAAGAAGATCATTCAGCCTGGTAAAATTGTCCATATTTTCTTCATGCTCTTTTTTCCTGGTTCACAAGTTCCAGAACCTCTTCAACTTGTAACTCTCTTCTTGTTTCTCTTGTATGATTTCCTCTAATGCTTCTCTACCTCGAAGACATCGAATGACCATTAGAAGCAGAAAGAAAAAAACTCATATTACATTGATGAAAAAGTTCATCACGACCAACATTTCCCTTCTTTCTTTAAGAAAATTTTGCAATCGATCGACATATTCTTGCATCTGAATTCTGGTCCATGACACATGGTCATGATGCAGAAGCATTACTTCCCAGTAAAGCTTCTCCTTCATCGTACATAAAGCCATCGTTGTACGTATATGCAACTGAAGAACAATGTATGGTGCACAAGATTGGTGTGTAATCTACAGCAAGTCATTTTTTCTAGCATTTCTTTGTATAAATAGCTTAGTTGCTAGGAATTTTTTGTTCTTTTCAGATCTTCAATGTAAAATGAATAAGATTGTTTAATTAATCACTGGGTTACCTTTGCATTATTAGCTTTTTATCACATGCTTAAGAGGTTCAAGATCTCTTTTGCTTACTGAAGAGATGCTATTAATATTTTAGCAGATGAATCGAACAAAGTGGCAAGAAAGTATCTCAAGGAGTCACATTCCACTTCTAATCAAAGGACCTTAGCACAACGAATCCTTCACATACTGCTAAAGCTTCTATAACTTCCGAGAGAAAGCACTACCAGAATCGAAACATCAACTCAACAATTCATTCATAAATCGTTCATTCACTGATTTTCTATACAGTAATTTGTCGATTGCAGCTATTGCTGCTTCAATCTGGCAAAGGGAATCAAGTAGTCCACAAGACAATGCCAGTGATCCAATGAGGTGGATTGAGTCACTCTTTAAGGATGTAAGAAGGATAAGTGCACAATAATCAGAGTTTGTGTAACAACAGGATGGAGCTTAATGCCACGGTTATGCTGTACATTATTGCAAAAAGGCTAGTAATCTGGTTACTCCAATACAGAAGTAAAGCTAGCTACGAGACTAGTGCAATCATGTAATCGACCAAGTAATCCACACACATTATACCGGTTTCATCCACCAGATAGAATATTTGAACAGCGAAATAAAATTCAGTGGACGTTTAAAATGGCTCAATGACACTAAATTGTAGAAATGTTCCAACAGCCATGCCAAATGATATTCTCATAACAGCAGGACAAGGGCCCTGTTCATAAATAGATTAAATAAATTCAGACTATCGTGAAGTTCTTATTTCAAAACACAAAAATCTGGTCCGGTTCATCCTTTGATAAAATCATTTCCTTTTAAAGAATCAATCAACAGAGCAAAAACACACAACATTATTGGGTACAGTTATTTCTTACCTCCATTTTTAAATATTATGTCTTCATCCTTCTGTGCAGCCTGGGATAACATGTTATGTGCTGAACCAACAGAAATGCCCTTCTTCAAGGAAATTTCCTCGGCAACTTTCTCATCCGCAAATGCTATGGTAGCTAAACGCTGTCTCTCGACCTCTCTCCTCTTGTAACCTTGTATCTTCTTCAGCCTGAAGAAATCCTCTCTTTCCAATTCATCTAACTCTCCCTTGATGTAACTAATTGTATTCTCCAGCCAAGGCTTCACAACATTCTCAAGGGCGTTGTCCCTACGATTTGTGGTCTTAATTGCATCATCGAGGGTTAAAAATGATGTCTGCAGCGTAGCAAGCTCAACAAGCAATTCAATTGATTTCACATAAGCTGCACGGCAAGCCTGTATCTGTTGGCCACCTCTTGCTAATCCAGTTAAGTTATTCTTCCTCTCTCCATCAATGAAGTAATCAAATTTCGGAAGTTTTACGCCAGCAACATTTTCAGTGTGGATAGGACTTTAAGGACTGCACTCGAAACATTTTCGTGGACAATGTGTTTGACGTTCTCACCAGCAACATATTTTGCTTCTGCTAAGGCAAAGGACGAGTTTTTCATGATTTCTCCCATTGATTCCTTAGTTGAGACAATCTTCTTGAGAATCTGCCGGAACTGAAAGGTCAAAGCATCACTTTTCTTCTTGAGCAAAGCGTGGCCTCTTTTAGCCCCAACAAGTCGGGCTTCACAACTCCAAGCATTGTAACACTAGGAACAACGTTTAAACGCTGGGTCTGTCCAGACATTTGTTGAAATTTTTGTCTGAAAAGAGAAAATCAACGTGTTTGTTTTAATGGTCTAAGAAATATACCTCTTTTTTTGCACTCTAAATTTAGGTTACAAATTAAAAAAAATCATGTTATGTATTAGCGCTTCTAATCGAAATGTCCAACAAAAAGCCGAAATTTTATTTTAGAGAAACAAAGAGACTCATGAACCTTGAACAGAATTGTAGAATATGGTAAATATAAAACATGCAGAATCAAGAAATAACTAAATACTAATCTTCCCTAAAAGGAAAGGAAAACTAGCTATAGAACTAGAAATAACAACAGTAATAGTCTAAGACTCTAATGCAAGAATTAAACTACTTGTACAAATAAGATTGTACCCACACAAAATATTTTAGCCTCCGTTCGGTAAATAGATTTTTTTTTTTTTTTAATCTCCAATTTTCAATACAACTTTTTAACCATACATCTTTTCTCTTTCCAATTTTTAACCCTAGATCTACCTCGAACTCCGCAAAAAAAAAAACAAAAACAAAAATCTGATTATAATCAGATCCGAACGGAGGCTTATTCGTGGGCCCCTCCACTTAAGGTTAGTATACTAATTTTTACAATTTTTACACATGGGGGCCTTGAAAAGGATTAATGTAATTCTCCTTCATAAAAATTGCACATTTAACAATAAAATTCCAAGTACCGTACGACCAATAATCTTTTCTCTGAAATTTGTCCTAGTGCAACCCATAACTCCAAGATTCCCGAGCACTTAAAAGCATCACATTTAGGGGAAAAGATACAAATACAAATACAAAGATCGCGAACCTATAAATCAAACACACGGGAAAAATCATCGATTAACTAATCTTGAATTACTTAATTACAGCTTCCAAAGTATAAGAAAAGGAATCCCAAATACACCTTCATAATCATTAGTTTCCGCCTACCACTCCAAATCTGCATACAGCATATATACACGTACATTTATACATATATGATACACACAGAGAGAGATGAGAAACAAAGAGTCGCAAAGATAGAGAGAAAGAGAAAGAGGTACCATGGCCCCGAGTACAGATCAGCCGGAGAATCGCCGGAAGTTCAAGAAATAAATTAAATAGGTCATTAAATTATTTTTGTGAGAAATTTAATCACTATATATAATTAAATAATTAACCACTCCATTAGTCCTAAGTACTAATAGTTGAACATTTACATGAACTAATGAAGCTACTTCGGATTTTCGGTTTACCGTGAAGTTTTTCCATATAAAACTCGCAATTTTTTTAAAGATCTATAACTTCACAACAACAACAACAGAATAATCGCTAGTCAATATCAACGCGCAAAGGACCAATATCGATTTAGGGTTTCACAACATGGACTTAATAATCATAAGGATAAGTACACAATTACAAGCATTTAGATTTGAAATGCTTGTAATCAAGTCAATTATAACGTGTTACAAAAGTATCAGAACTAATTATAAAAATGAGGTATATTATAAATGTAATACTTCCACATAAAAATGTAATTTTTTAGTTATTACACTATGCAATTTGACTAATTTCTACAAAATTATAATTTACACTGTATAATCGTTATTACACAAGATAATATGAATGTAATTTTTAACTTAATTTATTACATTAGTTTATAAATTGTTCATTACAAACAGCACACGACCACCACCACCATGGCCGGACCTGCCTAGAGGCAGGTGAGGCCATGGTTTCAGGGCCCATATCATTTTTGGACCCTTTTTTTTTTTTTTTTAATATTTCAGCCCAGGTCCATAAAATTGGGATTTGTTTGAATATAAAACTTTAAGGTATATGAAATATAATATTTTGTTGGTCGTTTTATATTAGTTAATACTTTTGAATTTTTTATTTTTTTGCAATTTTATGGTGAATTTGTATAGTTTATTTTATGTGAATATGAATTTAATCTTTATTTTCAGTTTTTTCCTTTAAAATTTTTTTTTCGGGGGCGCTGTCCCAAAACCCCCGTCTAGCCCAGTGCCTATATCTAGAAGAACTACTGTTTGTTTCAAGTCTATAAAGTCACAGGTACGACTCTGACCACCACCTCCACCTCCACCTCCAATCTGTCTTCCTCTTTTTCATATTTCTCCACTATGGCTAACACCATCCAAATGTCGTCTTCTCTCAAAATTGAGTTGATTCCTCAGCATCAGAAAAATAAAAAATCTCCATTGAGTAATATTCATCATCCACACTATCAAATCCACCGTCACTAGGAGAGCAATTCATATTACATATTTATAAATCCTAACCATCCAGAAACGTGCATCAAAATATAATACATAAACACGTATTTTATAGGTATTTAATTTATTAAAAGCATATAACACATAAAGAGTCTGTTTGTTTTTTATTAAAAAAAAATATGATTTTTTTATCAAAGTCAAAGTCAACAATTAATCACAACCATTTATTTCATGGGCCCCACAACATTTTAACCACACATTTCATCAACTTTTATCAAAATCTGCTAAAAATCTAATTTTAATCTCTATCAAACAGCAGCAACGTAAAAAATACCTTATTGTAATTTAAGGCCTCGGCTCTATTATTAACAGTGGTCAATGTACCTACATGTTGTCTCTTGTGTAAGTACACGTAGGATTTGGCGAGTAGATCCCAGGCCTCGTTCATCATTGTTGTCCCTGTGGTATTCTTCGTCCCTCCACTCTTTCCGGTGGCCATGTTCGAAACTTCTACGAGATTTTCCAAGCTCATTCTGACGCTTGGAGACGATTTTATAAATAAAATAGTTCTTAATCGCCTAATGTAGCATAATTAAATTTTAAAACCATGGTTTTAGGCCATTAATATCTATATTTATATACAATTTATATATTGGCAAACGGAAGCTCAATTGGACATGACGAAACAGATATATGATATATCACCAAGGGTTTTGGAAATAATTTGATGAACATATTTTTCTCCTACAATAGAAGTGTGCTTTGTCTATTCACTATTCATTTTGGGTAAGTTGGTTTTACAAGTTAAAGTCAACATCCCTTCAATTACTATTCATTAATAGGTTTTCAAACTCTCTCTCTATCTATCTCTCTCTCTCTCTCTCTCTCTCCATAAACATAACTGTATACATTCTCTCTTATTTCTCAGAGGTACCGCACAACAAGCTCAGAAAATAGCGATTGGAACAAACCTTCACTTTCTTGTTCCTTTGTATGATTGTTCGGTTTCCTTCCTCCTACAATAGAAGAGTTACTTTGTCTATTCACTATTCATTTTGGGTAAGTTGGTTTCACAAGTTAAAGTCAGCATCCCTTCAAATACTATTCATTAACAGGTTTCCAACTCTCTCTCTCTCTCTCTCTCTCACATTCTGTAAACATAACTGTATACATTCTCTCTTATCTCTCAAAGGAACCGCACAACAACCTCAGAGAATAGCGATTGGAACAAACCTTCACTTTCTTGTTCCTTTGTATGATTGTTCGGTTTCCTTCTGTTGTATTTCTTTCCTGTTCGATCTTGGGTCCTTTCTTAGTTGTTCTTCGTCTTGTTGTAATTCCAGAGGTATTTTTTTGTGTCTATTTGCAGGTAATAAGAATGGTGAAGGCTCAACTAGGTGTATCTTGTCGGTGGAGCTCCCCGCATCTGCATCTTGGAAAAAATTGGTATTTTTTTTTTTTTTTCATCGATCCCCTCTTAATTCTTTTGTGTATGCGAAATTTTTGGAAATTGTTCTTTGTACTCTGATAATAAATTTGTCCATAGGGTTTATGTTAGAGTAATACTGCAACTTAGTTTTGTGTGAAGTTTACACTTTTTCATGAAGTTCACCAATTCGAGTTCGTTGATGGAAATATCATCTTTTCTAGACATAGTTATTTCGGGACATAGTTTATCACTTGAATGATGCTCTGATCCTAATTGAAATAGCTAGGAGTTTTTAATCATTTTAGTCATTAGGGGTTTTGATAGGATTTTTAGTATCTAAACAAAAGTCAGGTCTTCATCTTGGTTGTTTATTAATGAAAATTTGAAGTTTTCACGATTCTTTCAATGATTAGTACTTTTCTGAATGAACATTTCTTAGTAATCAATTGAATGCAAGGGTGTATCCACCACATGGCAAGCCACTACGCTCGCCAGTGCTGGATCCGCCCGAAAAAGGAAAAAATTTAGTAGGAATTTTTGGCTCTTTTTGTTGTGATTTGAAAAATATAGTTATTTTACTGAAGTCCGCCCCAGCAGATTTTTTTTTATCGATATCCGCTCGTGCTGAACAGAGTTTTTGGATCCACCACTGATTGAATGAAGAAGTGTGGGAGTGTTAATCATCTTCCACATTATAAAGCTGCATCACATCTGAGGACCATAAATAAGGTAATATTATTTGTCTCTAATTCCAGTTTCATGTTTATAGTTTAATGCCCAACCTGGTTAATCTCGTTTTTTTAACCTTAATTAAGTTTAATTAATTAAATTCAGTTTAATTGCACAAATGACTTATATTTTACAACGGTGAAGTCACGGTTTTCAATGTTTTCCTGACAGAAAAAGCAAAGGACACGCTTCGTAATGATTAGATATTTGTGCAATTCTCTCTGGATTCCTGTTGATACTTCATCAAAAGTTATATTCGTATGATTCTAATGATTTCTCTATTAGAATGCAAGCACAAGTTTTTGGATCTGAACAGAAAGATTGGATCTGTAAACCGAGGAAGGAAATATCACCAGGTAATTCAAAAGAGACTGTACAAGTGCACACTTTTACCAAAGGTACTGCTGGGTTGGTTAAATTGCCTTTCAGCGTCTGAATTATTTGAAAGGTTCTCTAACCTTTATTGAAAATTATTTTAATTTACCCTTGTTTATTACTTCCCAAATATTGATTACATATTAGCACCATGCTTAAAAATGAGCTGCATTTTTTTTGTGCTTTGATGTTTGATTTGTTTAGCATATTATCGTAAAATGAGCTTATTCATGATGAGATGAGTTGGAAGAAAAATCTCTCCAGGTCTGTTCCTCTATATATATGAAGGAAGAAAAAGAAGGTAAAAATATGAAGTTTACCATATTTGTCACAATAAAAAAACACAAGAATGGAAGAGAAACGAATGCTGTACGTGTTCATTGAATCTAACTAAAGTGGTTAACTCAAATAATTTGTGTTTTATTACATGAGATATCTTCATATTTTTTTACTTGCCACTTTGGTATTATTCTTGTTCATATGCTTTATTATTTTTTAAGCTATCTTATCTTATGAATGTTTAAATAACAATATTTCCATCTAATTTGTGAAATTTCTGTTGACTTATTTGTGTACATGTTTTGAGTAATTCAAGCATGCAAAAGATTCTAGATTTCATCATTTGGCATTTAAAAGTGCATTTTCTTCTGGAGTAAATCATTGACGATTATGACTCAGAATATATAAGGGTAAATTTTACTTGTAAATATGGCTTAGAATCTTACAACTAAAATTGTACTGGAGTTGACTAACAACTATCATGATGTAGATTGTAATTTAAAAGTGTCTTTTCTTCTGGAGTAAACCATTGACGACTATGGCTCAGAATATACAAGGGTAAATTTTACTTGTAAATATGGCTTAGAATCTTACAACTAAAATTGTACTGGAGTTGACTAACAACTATCATGATGTAGATTGTAATTTAAAGAACTTACCCTAAATTAATTAATATACATAGCAGCAGCCCAATCGTTCATATGTTTCTCACGTTCAAAGGCCATTTTGATTTTGTTAAGCAATTTTTGTAGGGGCCTTAGGTTTGCTTGTTATAATGGCTTTGCAGTGAAAATTGGAGTGTGAGTTTGGAGTTGCACCTGATTGTGGCGCAGGATCTGATGATGGACCAAATGAGGACAGTGAAGACAGTGAGGAGGTACAAAGTTTTAGACTAAGTAGATAGTAATGTAGAAAGATAGATTCATTTATTTATTTCTAACCATACTATAAAATTCGATTTAATTGTAGTCCATTAATCACTTGCGTTGGTGGTGAATTTAGCCCTGGCCACATGAATACCACACTGTAACCTGAAAAGAAATATCCTTCTCTATTAATAAGGTTCGAGAATTTAAATGTTGATAAAGCATCTATTCGGAAATCATTTTTAGTAAATTAAAGGTTTCTTTACGAGCTCATATTACACGAAAACAATTTATTATGACAAATACGTAAACAACACATGTTCTTTTATTCACGCAAAAATAATCAACTAAAAATCAATACTCGTACATTGTACGAGTCCAACACTAGTAATAACATAAGAGATGCCAAATATGGATGGACTTGATCAAAATTTGTGTAAAACATGATTACAGTACTTATTAGCAGTTTTTTGTGCCAAATGCAATAAAATTTACGCTAATATCTTCCGAGATAGACCATCGGCCTGTCAGTGGGTTATAAACAAACCCGGCCATCTCTTCGACCTGGACAAAAGGCATGTACGAAGTACAAGATCATTACGCTACGTACGGGGAAAAATGAGAATATAATCGACAAGTATATTACGCAAAACGACTTACAGAGATCGATGCACGCTGAAGTATTAGGACTAATTCTTCAGGAGTAAGAAAGCTCGACCACTCATGCGTACCTCTTGGGAGCTGTCAAGTTCAAATATTGTAAATTCAAGCTAATCAACACTTTAAACCCCATAAAAAGCAACCACACAAGGGATTACCCAATGTAAGACGTACTCTGCCATTATAATGGCAGAGGCATATGCTCTCATTGAACGATTAATTGTCGAGATGATAGTCGCTCCACTGGAACTCGTCAATTCCGACAAGGATTTGCAAAACTCAGAAGGATTTGCCACATGCTCAATCACCTAAGGAAAAATGCAAAAATCAGATATATACCTGTATTCTTACAAGTACACGCCAAAAACATTAGCAATTTATTCTGGAAGATATGCTCACATCATGTGGTCCTAAGTATAATATGATATCGTTTTTCTTAAGCAATCACATCTTCTTATGAAAGTTGCTTCAGCATCAACGCGTTGACGTACCTCTAATGCAATTACAGCGTCGAATTGTCTCTGTTCCTCCACCAACTTTTCTGTTGATACAATAGAAATATGTATCAGCTTCATAAGAATGAGTACAGAGGTTCAAGGCTTCAAGCTCGTAAAAGCTTTAAAAAATGAAGAAGACGATGTAACTACTGCGGCATAAATGTCAGCAATAGCAATCAGAAATGACCAGGCAATAGTACATGAAAAGCTGAAAGCTAGAACACACACACGCACCAAAAGAATGATCAGTAGTTATGCCACGCTACTCCAAAAATAAAAGGGATATAAGAAACACTCAGGCACTAGTGAACATCGGAAAAAGAATTCAAATAATCAACAGTGAATACTAACAATTAATAATTAAAGTATTCAAATCAATCTGATAAATAAGCTCATTCCCAGCAAATGGGCGACAGCCTAACATAAAGACACAAGTCACTGGATGTACAAGTGTATAAGAGATTGATTTGAATATGTGAAAGCAGTAAACAATTAATCAAATATTTTTAAATATGTACCAGCAGTTGTGCAACGATAGTCTATGGATGAAGTTATAGGATCCAAGTCCTGCGAAAGATATAAAACCCATCAATAGTCATACTGAATCTCAAAATACAATCCAAATAATAATACTCTGAGAATACATAGAAAAAAATTAATAAGATACACTCTTGTAGAAGGGCACTTTTGCATCATTTGGCAGCCCTGCTTCTTTGAGCGCACATACATTTCAGTGAAAAAGGATAGATAGATTTTAATATGACAGATAGGAAAGCAAGCATATTTGGCACTTCTGAAATATAATACTGCTTGTTCGGTAGTGTTTAATAAGTTGTGGGTCTTGGAAATGTGGATAGTAAGTTTTGGATCCTACGAAATATATAGATAAAAAGTATGTTTGACCAACTTAACTTATAATTTAAGCTTTTCCATACACGCTCTTAAACAATAAAGAAATAAAAATACTTTTTTTTTTCATCATTCTAGTTTGGTATTTTGCAGTTTAGTTGTATCTCTGAATGCACAGATATGTGGACATGGGCTTGACTCCTCCATGAATGTGGTCGTCCAACACTATCGAATCCAGAGAGGTCAGTCATTTAAGTTGTCAAAAACTGAATGATGGTGAAGGATTGCATTGAAGGAAATCAGGGAAAGAGAAACCAAAAGAAAACGAAAGGATATTTGGATATCATTCTCTCTCTGCACACTGGCAAACAAAGAAAAATAGTATGCATTTTGGCGCAAGTTTGTACATACATTCATAAGTAAAATATAAGAGGTTTGTTCACTTTTGTTCTATAATAAAACATACAGCGTGAAGCTGTGCGATCTTGATATTCTTTTCCACAGCATCGATTCCCATTACACTGGCTCCCATTCGAGCTAAAGGCTGAAAAATAAATAAAAAACTTAATTAGAAAACTAGTCAAATTAAGTATAAAGTGTATCTACCAGCCAACTTGATAACATCACATTATGCTCCAATTTAACTCAAGTGAACAGTACATCTTCAGAGGCTCAAGAGTGACACGATCTGAGTAGAACAAGTAATCAAGAGGAGGTGTAGACTAGAACAAATGTGAGCAGCTCTGTTTGATAAGAATATAGTTGTTTAAAATATTCCAATAAGTAGCAATGAACCAAAAACAAAGCGATGAAAAAGGATTCATGTAGTTGACTTTATAATTATTAGGAAAAAATTCTGATTTGACGTTTCAGAGAGTCACAGATTTCATGACTGAGTAATATAATGAATAATTTCAATTTGATGAATCATCAAAAATTTAATGATGCATACCTCAGATAAAATACCCCCTCCACAACCAACATCCACAAACTTCAGTCCCTCAAATGGCCTTGCACAGTTTGGATCCTTTCTGAAACATGCACATAATTATCAGCTTCAAATAGATTACTGAGAAAGAAATCTTTGTGCTTGTTATTGTTTCTTTTGTTCCTCTCAACAAGCACATGCATTTTTGCAGTGCAACAGGCACAAGTTGTCAAACTCAATTCGTTTTCTTTTTCTTCAGGTTTGGGGCTTAAGAAATGGGTTAAGTTTTAGGTCAAGGATGGTGCTAAGTAATTGATTTACCTACAAATAAAAAGTTCACAATTATTTGAAAAGCAAACAAGTATAAATAAAAAATACAACTCGAAAATAAAGGAACATCTGATACAAACACTGAACTTGTGCTCACTTGTGAAATATAGACAGGACAGTACTGTGTGTTTTGAGATTTTGTTACAAATTTTGTAGGTTGGCTTTGTTAAGATGTTATTTGTATATGGGGGATGCCCTAAATGCTAGTGATCAGTGCTTTTATAATGGGGATGATTTCTTTAAGGATCAAAAAGTCAAATCAACTAGCAATAACAAACTAAATGGGTTATTTCACCATTTACATGAAGAAACAATGTACTTAAACATCATAACATCTTCATTACTAATACGTAACATATTCTCAAAAGAGAAAAAAAAAAAAAAAAAACCGAAGAAGACTCATCATTACAGTAGCTCTACGGAGGCAAATAAAGTAATGGAAATCTAAACTGTTTACTGTATCAGTGTGGAAATAAATGCATCTAGTACTTAAAAATCGTGATCTGGCTTATGATATTTCCACTGGCACAACTAATTGCTACACGAAGACAGTGAAGCTTCAATTCAGATAATTGCATACTACAATGATTGTTGAGCGGAAACATTTCAAAGAATAATGCTAAAGGAACCAAAAATATGGACCGAAAGTTGCACCGAATTGATGTAAGCCGTTGATTTCGATGTTGATGTGATGGGAAAATAAATAGATTGTTGCCATGTACATGAGTGTAAAACTTTATGCCAAACATTATATTCCAGTAGCACGGTTGTATTTAAATCCCGTGAAGGACTTGAAGAGAGTGTAGCATTGCCATATAGAATATACCATTACCACCTAACAAGGTATTTTTCATTAATTTTTTCAAAATAACCTTTAGTTATTTGTACATTTTTGTTATTATTAATAATAAGAATTACAAGGAGCACTGATGGATAACTCCATCAATGTCTCTTTTTCTTTCCCCCTTGTTTACAACAAACTAACAACCTTTTAAAAAAGAATGGAATGAAATTCAATGTTTCTTCAAGAAAGCCTATAATGTAGTAAATCCTAAGGCTTTAAGTAGATTAATTTCCTAAAGCGTGGTCAAAATTACCTGAAATACCGGCAAAGAGTGGACCTAATGAAAGCGAGTCTGGTAGGGTTCATCGCATGTAATGGCTTAAAAGGGCCTTCTGCATTCCACCTAAAATTCATTTGAAAAGTAAAGACAATAACAAAAATTAAACAAAATGCAGTGTCTTGCTTAACGAAATGAAAAATACCAGGTCTCCGCGATGGCCGAAAACTTTTTGAGCTCATATTCATTCAAGGAACTTTTCGAAGCCCTTTTAAAATTGGCAGCATGGACAGGTGAAGGAGCGGGAGCTGGGTCCACTGGAGCTGGGAACGGTACATCTGAATATTGCCTTGTTTGAATAAGCATTAGGAGTTCGAAATTCGGGTGCGTGAACGTGTTTGTGAGTCGGGTTAGGGTTCGAATTCGGGTAAACAAACACTTTGAAGACATTTTTGAAGAAGAAACGAAGAGGGTTTTAGCTCTCAACCCTTTCAGTGCAAAAACACGAGTGTAATTCTTTTCCCTTAAAGCTAGTAGTGAGACTGATCGAATAGCCCAATACCCAACTCTTTGGAGATGGAACCAGGGTCGGACCCAGGATATTAGATCAATGGGGGCGAAAGTGAATAATGTAAAAAATAATTTTCATTAAGACAATGATAGTATTCAACATCTTCTTCAATAGAATTTTGAGACATTCGTTTAAAATATCTCAACATTTCTTCCTGTAAAATCAAATCAAACAAAGTTAGCCTGAAAATCCCCTTCAATAAATCACGACTCCATGACTTAATTCTCCAAACTCCACTCATCTTCTCAAATCTCACAAGCCACAACAATCAAACAAAATACTCAAATACAATACACATTAATATTTAAAATCACAAATCAAAACAAATCAATATTCTGTGTTCTAATATTATATCTATCCATCCTCAAAATTTAAAAACAAAAGAAGTTCCATTTTCCATCCTAATTCAATTAATCAGTAATACTATATCTATTACTAATTTATTACACTCAGAAAAATAAGTTACAATTTACAAAACAAATTAGACAATTCCAATTCCATACTTGAAATTGGAAAACCCACATTATCGGAAACATGAAAACACATTCTGCATAACACAACCAATTCCAAATAATGAAAGTGAATACTGGAAGTAATTAATTAATCCAACTCTTCTTTGTTTTCCAAGAAATCTGCTTAAGTGTGCTTACAGTGTTAATAGAAGGTCCAACTACGAAATTCGACCTCGAAGCTTCGACCGATGCTGCTGACTTGCTGGCACGCTGTCTCACTGATGCGAGTTTGCGACGTCGGGTGGCCAATGGCGGACTGGCGGTGAGGTTGGTTAGTTTGGTGGTCGGTGCTCGGCGGGTGAACGGTGGTATTGCTGCTGGGAGGAATTAGGTCGATGGCGAAAGAGAGACAGAGAGAGTATTGGGCTCAGCTGAAGGTTGGCAGAAATGAGGGGAAAAAAATGCTTTAGCTGAAATATGGGCCAAATTTTTTTTTGCGACTGGATCCAGTGGGTGCGGCCGCATCCAATGGACCCTTAATGCGTCTGAATAGTGGGGTTCGGATCCGAAGCTCGAATAACAGGGTGAGGGTTTAGAGTCTTTAGACTAAGAAAAAATATATAAATAAGGTGATTATAAATACAAATTTTAAAATTAAGCTAAAATTTGTATAATTTTAAAAATCAGATTATAATTAAAATTAATTAATTAAATTAAATAATTAAAAATATTTTATTAACTATTAATTATTAAGGTTACAACACTGTATATTTCAGGTCACAAACACAAAAATTTAGGTCACAAATAAATATCAAATATTAGGTCACAAAATAAACTTATTTTTAAGTCACAGTAACAAATTTTTTAAACCGCGAATTGATTTCAACGTCACAAAATGTCAAATTAATAGAATTCAACACATTTTTAGGTCACAAGTTAACAAATTATTAGATCACAAATTTTTTTAAATCACAATTATCGAATTATTAGGTCACAATTAATTTCTAGATCACAACTTGTATCAATATTAGGCCCTAAGTCACATTTATCAAATAATTGTTAGGTAATGTTTTGAAGTAAATATGTCGTCTATGTTGTCGCCATCAGGGCCACCACCACAAGAAAATCCACTCCATCTCCAAAATTCAATGTCCAAATCACACTCCCTCCCTCCCTCACCATTGTTACTATTGCTGCCACTTTGCCGGCATCACAACCAATAGAATGAGCAGCACCACAAGTCCACAACTTGTATGTATTAAAAAAAAAAATTCCTAGATCAAAGCACCATCATTAGATCGAAGCACCGAAGCAACACCATCACTTGATCGAAGCAGCGTGGAAACTGCTTCGATGCGCTGATATAGAAGTGGCGCCGCTGCTAGATCTGTGCAGAGGGGCCGCTGCTTCGATGCTTAGATCTAGCAGTGTTGCCGCTGCCTCGAGGTGAGTAACGGCACCCTCGCGATTATCTTTGAATCATCGCTACCAGCGAAGGCCTTTTATGAGAGTTTCGAAGTTGTGATTGTGGAGTGACCGCAGAGGGGAAGGGGCGTCGTCCGGAGACGATGAAACGCAGTGGTGGAGACAGGCGATGCGGGGTGTGGTCGTGTTTGAAAGGCGACGCTGGTCTTCTGTTCAAAGCTTAGAGTGTGTGGCTCAGAGTACGTATGGACTATAGACCGTGTATATAGAGAGAATATATAATTAGAGTTTGAATTGGTGTATGATTGAGATATGGTTGAATAATTAATTTAATTTTGAATTATTTTAATTTAGTTATTAAAATTTAATTATTATACAAGTTTCACCTAATTTATGAATTTTGTTATTTAAAAGTATGGATGAATGTAACTTCCACTTTAGACTGTGCGGCTGAGCAAAATGCCTGACCCGAATTTAAAGGTTTGGTGGGCAATAAATGGATCATGGGTCATGAGGTCGGGTTGGGCTATATCTTACTTTGTAAAATAGGTTAATTTTAAGGATCAAATTGAAATTTACTTGAATTTTATAAAATTTAAAATGGTTTGGGCTACATCTTACTTTGTAAAATGGGTTATTTTTAGGATCAAATTGAAATTTTACTTGAATTTTATAAAATTTAAAAATTTCTTATAATACAATTGTAAAAATTGAAAACATTTTCATAATCACGTAAAGTATCACAATTTGATACTTATGATACTTCTTAAATATATTAATATAATAGTATGATACTCTTCAAATTTCTTTTAGTAACAGCGAAGTATTTAAAAAAAAAACGGGTAGTAAAAATCAGTTTTACTATTTAAAATAAGTAATCTGTACAATTACTTCTAAATTATATTATACATATCATGCATATTAATAATAATTATTATAACATCTTCAATGTTATATTCTACTTGTATGTTCAATTGACGTGACAATGATTTAGAAACCTCCTGCAATAAATGTTAAAATCTATCCCTCTCCTATTTTTTTTTTTTATCTTTCCTCCTTCCACTTTCTCATCACATCATATTTTAGAAGATGCCTAACAATGGAGATGCTTCTACTTTCGATGTCGAGTTGATGTGACGATGATGTGGAGGACAAAACATGTCGCAACATTTATTATAGAATGATATCTAAGAGGATGTCTATTTATAGATATTCTTTGAAGACATTTTTAAGTGACGTTATAACATGTCATACATTCATTGGGTGTTGAAAAAGTAAATGGTAAGGTAATTATTTTTATCACTTAATGAATATGTAACATTTCACAATGTCACTTAAAAATGTTCCTAAAAAACACCTCCCTAGAATTATTGATATTTTTTATTCTCATTCCTCCTCCATACTCTCTCTTCTCATCTTTTCCCATCCTTGTCACATCATATTTTTGAAAGACGTCTAGCATTGAAGATGTTTTTACACTACCATTATCTCTCTATACAATACACACCTTATCAGCTTAACTCAATTTCCTCCTTTTTTTGCTTCTTTTTTCAAATTTCCTCATAGCCTCCACAATATCTACATATTTTGCCTTGTTCCATCTGTCCTAGAAACAGAGGAACCCTATAAATTTAGCAACAAACATTTCATGTCCATGCGTTTGATTTTGGTTCAAACCACGACCCGATCGTAATGCATGCCATTTCTGATGAATCTTGCGGCACCTTTTCCTTCAATGAGTCCTACGAAATGACACAATATGCTTTCGCAAGCTGTATCGATTGTCTACTAAGCATGATAAATAAAAAGCTTCAAATAATTGTAAGATTAGCGTCAAATTGTGTAGAAAATCAAATCAATTTCTAATTTCGGAAGATATGCAAGTGGGACTTTTTATCAAGGTTGTCGAGGCATAATTGATGTTAGGGGCTTCTATGTGGATGAGGAAAAAGAATTTCTAATCAACTTGTGTGTCTCTGTACTTGGAGTTGCTGAAGATGAAGAAGGTCATGGAAAGACGTCATTTTTTGATATAGTGTGTAGCGCCCCGAGTTCTAAATACCGGGTCCACTACGTCATTTTCTAGTCTAAACTTTAAAATAATATTCTAGCGGAAGAAATAACTGAAATTTATTTTTGGCAACATTAAATAAACTGTAATGGTCGATAAAATTTGAAAACATTTATGAAACAACTCAAAATAACGAATCGAGCCATTAATAATACAAAACATTCGGCAACGCCATAATTTCTTAAATAATTGAAAATATCAAAAATAACCAAAATTTAAAAATATGGATCATCAAAATAAGATTCTCAATTATTTAACGACTATTACCAAAATCATCCATCACTTGCCACCCTCTCCGAAATCTGCAAATATTGTTAAAATAGAAATGAGCATTTCATAGAAATACTCAGTAGACTTATCGTCAATTAATTAATTTACATTATAATTGAACACATAAACGCATGCTCTTTAGAAATCATAGGGTGTGGGTTGTTCTTCTAGTGCATTAAAACACATGGCTTCTCTTTGAAAAATCATAGGCTCTTTAAAAATCATAGGGTATGGGTTGCTCTTTCTTCTCGTGCACATAAAGTACAAAAGTTATGCATAACATTATCATTTATCTTGCAAGATATTATCTTCTTTCTTTCTCATGCATAAAAGCATATAAATTATGACAAGTATAACAACATAAATATTTCATAAGAAATATATTCTCGTCTCATTTCATGAAATAATTTCACATAAATCAGGTAACATGCACATTCACATGCAATCATAATTTAAATCAATTAATAGGAGCGAGTCTACCTTAAACTTAACGAGTGCAAAGTCGAGTGGGAAATGACTTCAATTCTTTAAATCTCCGTACGCCTCGTCTAGCAAATTAGAAAAATAAGTTAAATTAGTCTTTTGAAATCTATAGTTTAAAAATGATAATTTAAAATTTAGGGACTGAAATGGATGATTTGAAAGTTAGGGGACTAAATTGAATACTTTTAAACTTGGGGGAGAGCGGCGGTCAAGATGGGGGTTAGATTGTGGAGTTTAGGTGCGAGATTGGTGCGAAAAACCGAGGTAAAACGAGGCTCGGAGCCGAGTTTTTCCGACAAAGAACCAGAGGTATGGGCTCGACGGTTTGAGGTAAGTAACTGGGTTAACTTAGTTCTTGATTTTTGGGTTGATTAATGGGTGTTTGGAGTCGGGCTGGGCGTGGTGGTTGTTCGCTATGTGTGTAGTGGTGGCGCAGTCGAGGTGATGATGGTGATGATGATGATGATGTGGTGACGGTTTGGAGTTGGTTGCGGGGGTTGTTACTGGTTCAGTGCTTGAGCTTTGGAAAAAGGCAGTGTAGGTAATGGCTGTGTTGATGTTGGGCAGTGGACGAAAATGGTGATGAAAGTGGTGCAGTTGGGTTCTCTTGCTGTGAATAATGTTGGCCAAAAGTTGAGAAAATTCTTACATTTGAAGCTTGGTTGCAGGGAATCAGAATTGGGGAGTTGTGGTTTGAAGTTTGCTGAGCTTCAGCTTGCTGTGAATGGAGATTTCTGGAAATGAGGCTGGAACTCGCGTGTTGATTGTGCAGAGGGAGAGTGGATGGTGATGATGATGCTGAGAAGTGAGTTTGGAGGGGTTGGTGATGTAGAGTATGAAAATTGATAGGGTTTGGGATTGGATGTGGTTGGTGGTAATATATGTTGATTAGGAAATTTGGAAATCTTGACAAGCAATACATGAAATTCGAGAAAAATAATACGCGTGAATCAACTGAATAGGAAAATGGATCTGATAAAATGAGTTTGACGTAATTTGGAATTTAAAATGATTTTGAAAAGAATAATTTAAATAAATATATAAAATAAAATAATAAAATTTTAAAAATTCGGAATTCAATTAAAATCGAATAGACTCGAAATTTCTCAACTTGGCTAGACTACACGTCATGACTTTAAATTAAAAATAGGTGAGATAGTAGCGGCACGTTTTCATAATTTTATAATAATTATGAAATACATGAAAAAATTTTGTCGCTACAACCTTACCCCCTTAAAATAATTTCGTCCTCGAAATTAAACTTACTTGATCTATGATTTTTGGTTACTTTGCTAGGATCTCCTCTTCCTTTTCCCAAGAAGCCTCATCACTATTGTGTAGACCCCACTGGACTTTGACTAAAGGAATCTCTTTGTTTCTCAAAACATGAACTTTTCTCTCTACTATGCACATGGGTGCCTCTTCATAAGACAAATATTTCAGAACTGCAAGAGACTGATAATTCACCACATGACTAAGATCATGAACATACTTTCTCAATAGAGAAACATGGAACACATCGTGAACAACTGCAAGTTCTGGTGGCAAAGCAAAACGATAAGCCACGCTCCCTACTTGTTCTAATATCTCGAATGGTCCAATAAAACGAGGTCTCAACTTTCCTCTTTTCCCAAAGCGAAAAGTGCCCTTCATCGGGCCTACCTTCAAAAATACTTCTCTCCAATATGAAATTCTAAGTCCTTACTTCTCTGATCTGCATGACTTTTCTGTCTATCCTGCGCGGTCTTAATCCGCAGTCTGATCTTCTCAACAGCATCAATTGTTCTTTCAATAAGTTCTGGTCCCAATAACTTATTCTCACCAACCTCATCCCAATAGATTGGTGATCGACATCGCAGTCCATACAATGCTTCATATGGTGCCATACCAATAGTAGCCTGAAAACTATTATTGTAGGCAAATTCCACCAATGGTAGATGATTCTTCCAACTACCACTTAAGTCTAGCACATAGGCTCGAAGCATATCCTCCAGTGTCTGAATAGTACGTTCAGACAGCCCGTCTGTCTGGGGATGATGTGCAGTATAAAATTTAATTTAGTACCCATTGCTACATGCAAGCTTTTCCAAAATCTCGATGTAAATCTCGAATCTCTGTCTGAGACAATGGAAACTGGTACTCCATGAAGTCGAACAATCTCTTTGATATACAACTGCGCTAATTGATCCATATTGAGAGTCATCCTGACTGGTAGAAAATGAGCTAACTTTGTAAGTCAGTCTACAATGACCAAAATGGCGTCATTCCCTCTCGCTGATTTTGGTAACCCTGTAACAAAATCCATGGAAATTTTCTCCCATTTCCATTCTGGTATATCCAAAGGATTCAACAATCCTAATGGTCTCTGATGTTCGGCCTTGACCTACTGACAAGTCATGCATCGTGAAATAAATCTTGCAATGCAACCCTTCATGTTCCTCTACCAGAAGGTATTACGCAAATCCCGATACATCTTTGTCCCTCCTGGGTGGCCTGCGTAAGGTACTAAATGAGCTTCTGTTAAAATCTCTTTCCTGATCTGATCATCCTTTAGCACACAGAGACGCCCTCTAAACATAAGTGCCTTATCAGAGGCAATCTCGAAACATATTCTCTTGTCAGTCCCAACTTCAGATCTGATCTTTTCTAAGAATCTATCACTTTCCTGTACTTCCACAATCCAACCTCTCAAATCGGGTTTAACGGTCAAATTTTCCAATCGGTTAGATCCTTGCACTGATGGGGCTCGTACAGGGGCGGAGCCAGCGTGTGGCGAGGTAGCGCGGCCGCGCTACCTGGCCGCCGGCTGTGCTGCAGTTTCAATTTTTTTTTTTCTTCTTCTTCTTTTCTGGTCCAAGTAATGAACTGACCAACTTCCCCCAAAACTCCAAAATGCACAAACCCAAATACAAATTGATGAAGGATCGCAAACCAAAATACCAAACTTGCTGATTACGGATCCCTTTCCTTCTCACGATCGACGATTGACGAAGGATCTCCGCTCTAGCCTCCAAGCCAGTAGCCGCAGAGCTCCTACCGTCGCCGGTCTCCGACTCTCCGTCGTTACCTGACTGCCTCCAGGCTCCAGCGACAATTCGATCCGATCGTCACTGTCAGTGCACACTGGTATGAATGCCAGCACGTGAAATGTCTGAAACGAAAGTCCTTGCCTGATATTTGGGAACACCCCGTGTCATCGGAGAATTTGTTGTCATTTTCGCACATATCAGATCTGACTGCTCAAGATCGGAGTGACGAGAGGCTGAGATGCCGCCGTTGAGTTTTGTGACTGAAATAGTTAATGGGTTGCAGCAGGCTTTGAAATTACACCTTTTCAACTTTGATATGATAAGGGACACCAGGGTATTGAATAGTAATGATTTTTTGTTGTAATTTTTTATTTTTTGATTTTCTAATTTTCAGATTTTGTAATGTTTTATTATGTCTAAGTTTTAATCTGTAATATTCATGTTTGATTTTTTAATTTTTTGGTTAGATTAATTATTACTAGACTGTCAAATCCTAGAGTTATTGTGGCACTCACATTCCCCAATTTTTGTTCGATTTGTGATTTCTCATTTGAATAAATTATCAGGTAATAAGGCTAAACTTTGATTCATTATGATTAATTTTGGGAATTATGCATAAATGTTACATTTAAGTTCTTGCAAATTGGTTTGATTTGTGAATTGTGATTATTGGAATGAAAATATGTTTTGATTTGTAAGTTGTGATTATTGATTTATTAGTTGTGAATTGTGATTATTGATTTATAAGTTGTGAATTGAGATTTGTTGAAAATATAATTTGATTTATTAATTGTGATTATTGATTTATAAGTTGTGAATTGAGATTTGGGGAATTTTTTATTTGATTAAATTTGTGATTATTAATTTACTGATTACGGAACATTTTTTTTTTTCAACCTAAATGAAACTCTCAACCTCTTGGTTCTAGTTCTAGTGGTTTTTTAACTGCTTCTAGTAGACCGCATGAGTTAGTAGACTTTGACAATGTAAAAAAATTTTGCACTAAATTCGATATGGATGAACTTGTATTGAAATATATGTTCATATATTTCACTTACAACTTTTTATTTTATTTCTATACTTATTTATTCATTTTTAATATTATTTCATTAAATAATATTCACAATCTCACTACTGCGACCGTTGAAGTTCGTCGGTCAACGGTCAATGGAAGACGAGGTCAATGGTCGCTCTAGCTGGATATATCGGCTGGATCCGCCTCTGGGCTCGTACCTCGATTATTAGATTTTGAAAATCTCGAATCGACTGATCTTGCATTGTTCCCAAAGCTGATAGCTGTCCAGCATTCTTCCTACTCAAAGTATCTGCAACTTTATTTGCTTTACCCGTTGGTAAAGAATGGTGCAATTATAATCTTTCACCAGCTCTAGCCATCGACGATGTCTCATATTCAGTTCCTTCCGAGTGAAGAAATACTTGTGATGAGAATCGGGAAAGTCAAACCTCGATGCACGTGCCTGTGGGACCCATGACGAGATCCGAAGTTGAAGAGGTTCAAGATTCGAGGCTAAACAATGTGAATAAATCAAGAAAAGAAGCCAAGAATCAAGTTGGAGCCAAAAATGAGAAGTTTGGAGTTTCAGCCAATTTCGGTCGACCGATCTTCTGCAAAAGAATTTTTTTTTTTAACCTCAGTCGCTTTCGGGTGAGTGGCGGTCGACCGAAAGTCCCATTTCGGTCGACCCAGTGATCGACCGAAACACTCCGTTTTACAAAAACGGGGTTTTTCTTGTAAATACCGAAATTGCACATTTTGCCCAATTTTGTACTTATATACACATTTCTTGTTCATTTGTAAAAAAATTGGATGTTCATGAAGTGCTCTTGAGAGAGTTCCTCTTATGGGTGAGGTAAATCTCATTTCTTGATCTTGTATCTCTTAGGAAATTAATCGACTTTATCTTGAGTATTATTATTCTTGTGTTGTTGTTTATTTTTTCGCCACCTTGAAATTTGTTTGATTGATACCCATTGAGTTAGGGTTAGTTTAATCCTTGAATTTTGGGTGGATTTAAACTTGGGTTAATGTGTTTATCCTTTATTTTTTACCACTTTAGCTTTCTTGGGTTTTGTATTAAATTGTTGTGGAAATTTTCGGTCAATACACCGAAGGGGTTCGCATCATTTGGTATCAGAGCTTAGCTTTAATTTGGTAAAACTATCCTTTACATTATTGTTGTTGTTATTCCAAAAAAAAAAAAAAAAAAAATCCGAAAATTGGGGAAAACTGGAAAATTTCATATGCCATGAGTAATTCTTGATTCCTACATATTGGGTATATTGATTATTGCATTTGTTGGGGGGGTTTTCATTAGCCAAACACTTACAAAACCTACACTTTCCACTTGTGTACTCAAAGTGTTTGATAAATTGTCCCAAAGAAAATACCCCATTCATGCCTTATTATTCAATACCCATAACTTGTTAATTACTTGAGGCTATCTAATTCCATTATTGAGATTGAATTATCAACATTATATCCCATATATCACTTGTTCCATACATTGGGTAATATTGATCATTCATTCCTTGTCATATTTGAGTTGTTGGGGGTATTCATCTATCCACATTAAAACCATTCAAGGCTATTCAAAGATTGAGTACAAAGTGTTTGATAAATTGCTACATTGAAACTTTACACTCTTGTGCTTATTTGCTCTACATCTTTGTCTTATCAAATATTTGTGGTTATTTAATCTCATTGTTGAAATTGTGATCCTAGCATCTTATCCCACATAAATATTATTCCTTTTGAGTATAGCAAGCACATAAATCCTACTTGCTATTTGTGTCTACTTGTTCTAAATTTCTTCTTCCTTGTTTGTGATTTCTTTGACTCCACAAGAATTATACTTTGTGGTTTAGTTGATTACCTTTCTTGGAGAACTTGAGAAATGAGATTTTGAGTGGAAAAAGGCAAGAGTGGTGAGCTCATTAGAGGGTAAAAACCAAATTTGAGTGAAACACGAGAGAAATATTTTCTTGTGAGAACACTTTCACACTTGCACACCATGTCCATTTTCAATTCTCAAACTCAAGATTTGAAGTACTTGTTGGAAAATCTTTCACCCACCATGGCTAGACAAATGGAGAAAAGTGGGGGTGAGTTGGATAATTTAGGAACAAGAGGGGAGAGTACATCAACTAGTAGTGGTGAAGAAAAATGGGATTGTAGGAGAAGGTTGAGGGATAAATGTGAGAACATTGTGTATAGGGATGGAAGTAGAAAATAAAGTGGGAGTTTGAATAAAAAAAGAAGTTAGGGGTGAATGTGGGGATGTTTTGAGAAATAATGGGGATAGTGAACAAAATGGGAGTATGAATATTAAAAGAAGAGAGTGGTTGGATGATAGGCGAAATTGAGTTGATGAAAATATTTATAGTGTGAATGCAAAATTCATCACTCCATGGAATGGGTAAAAGTGGAGAAGTGGAAGAAGACGAAGAGAATGGGTAGAAGACGAAGAGAATGGGTAGATAGGAGTGGAGATGGGTTGGATGAGAAGGTTAATATTGAGCAAATGAAGACTTCATCATTTCGTAGGAGGGACGGAAGTGGAAGTAGAGAAGTAGTGAAGGAGATGAATGCTAGGCTACCAAAATTTTTGGCCCATGATAATGAGAGGGAGAAGCATGGAGGAAATACTTTCTACACTAGATGCCTTGTAGGGGATAGGGCATGTAGTCTTATTATAGATGGGGAGAGTGACACGAATTTGGTGAGTGCTAGTAGGGTGGAGAAATTGGGGTTACCGGTTATGAAGCATCCTAGTCCTTATATATTGCAAATGTTGAATGACTATGGGGAGGTGAGGGTAAGTGAACAAGTTCTTTTTTTCACATTGGTACTTATAGTGATCAAATATTATGTGATGTGGTTCCCTTACACACTACTCACATAATTTTGGGGAGACTTTGGCAATGTGAGCGAAATGTGAATCTTGATAGAGGAAGGAACCGATGTAGCTTCAAAATGAATGAAAAAAATGTTGTGATCCTATCTTTGAGCTCGGAAGAAGTATGCAAAGATCAAATGAAGCTCAAGAAGGAATTCGAGGAAGAAAAGGAGAAGGAGAAGGAAAAAGAAGAGAAAGAAAGGAAGGATAGGAAAACAAAAGAACCTTCAATTGATAAAATTGAAGAAAATAAGAATGAGAGCATGAGAGTTGGGGCCACGTCCCTAGAAAAAGGAGAGACGATGAGGGTTGGAGCCACGACTTCAGAAAAAAGAGAGGTAAGAGAAGAACCGAGAGTTGGGGTTCTTACCTCAGAAAAAGGTGAGGAAGTGATGAGTGCCACCAAGAAAATTGAGAGAAAAGATCACCCCAAAATGTTATTTACTCTTGAGTATTCTAATACTTCCCTCCCTAGTTTGGTTATTTCTTTATTGCAGGAAATTGTGAGGCCAACTTATCAGAGCAACAAAGAACTCCAAAAGCATGCCTTATGGAAGAAATTCTTGGAAACATTTTCCTACCACGACAAGTACAACCGAGGTAAACAAAATGAAATAACCGATGTCACATCCAGGAGGTATGCTCCTAACAATTCTTTAAATGCAAGGTTATTATGTTTTGAATACATTAGAGGATTGTATGACATCGATGGAAGGTTAGCAAATATTTTGTTGGAGTGTGAAAATGTTATACTTGATAGCCTTCATGTGCATGGTGGCTTCCTGTTTTGCAAAAACAAGCATGCATGCTAAAAACCCAAAATTGTTTAACTTCCTTAACCTCCTTAACCAACTCATCTTGTCTTGAACGTGTCAAGAGCATGCATGCTAAAAACCCAAAATTGTTTAACTTCTATGAATCATGTGGTAGGCGAGATTTTGCTAGATTCTACGAACATGATGATTATTTATCTTGGGAAATTAGTTTGTTTTTTTTAAATGTGCCATGCTCGAATTTCTAATGGGTGAGGCACATGTTGGTAGTTTGATTGGGCACTTTGAAACCAAGGGGGCTGTGGAAATATTTTGTGATCGCTTTTATTGCCCTCATTGGAAAATTGGTGATAAACATGTTTGTACTTGTGGTAAAGGCCGATCGTTCAAAGTGGCTAAATCTAAGTTTTTACCTCAAATTTTATACACACATTTGCACGTTCCCAGTAAACCTTGGATTAATCATTCTATGAATTTTGTGTTGGGTTTACTTAGACTAAAGAAAAGAAATGAAGCTAATTTTGTGGATGTTGGTAGGGGTATTAAACTTTCACATTTTACTACATGTCATGAAACCCGAATTGCTATCAACATGATGAATCTTTTCTTTGGGGGAGTGGTGCATTTGCATAAAAATTATGCTCAATTTGTGGTTGTTAAATTTGCTTGCAATAAAAGTGCTTATCCTATTAGCAAATTTTCTCCACTTGATGTTGCTTATGGCCCTAGCCTACTAACTCTTTTGAGCTTGATGTACTTATTTATTGATGGAAATGTTAGTATAGGTGGGCATAACAAAGCAAATCTGGTTAAGCCCCTTCGCAAGAGGCTCGTGCCTCCATCTGAGGGGACTGACATACAATGTACTTCCCATGCCAACCATGGTAGGAGGCGATTCGTATTTGATCCGGGTGGTTGGAAATGGTTCTTTTCAAGGGGAGAACGGGTTCCCGATCAAATAAAATCCAAAATGCTACCCTGCGATGTTGGCACCTCTCAAGTTCTTCTCAACGCCTACAAATTGATTTTACACGGTGAGTATGAAATTTCAGTTACATTTATTGTGTCTGAATTTTCTATTTTTTTATTGTAGGTGTCGATTCGTGGTCGAATATCTTTCGAGATGGAGGAGATGATGAGAATCACGAGGGTCCAACTTCATTGCACGAACCTGTGATCCACAATGTTGCAAAATCAAAGTTCAAGGAGTTTCACGACAATGCATTCAAGCAAGATTCGAGGTCGAATCCTTTTCAAGAGGGAGGTGATGATGAGAATCGAGAAAGTCAAACCTCGATGCACGTGACTGTGGGACCCATGACGAGATCTGAAGTTGAAGAGGTTCAAGATTCGAGGCTAAACAATGTGAATAAATCAAGAAAAGAAGCCAAGAATCAAGTTGGAGCCAAAAATGAGAAGTTTGGAGTTTCAGCCAATTTCGGTCGACCGAACTTTCTTCCGGTCGACCGATCTTCTGCAAAGGAATTTTTGTTTTAGCCTCAGTCGCTTTCAGCTGAGTGGCGGTCGACCGAAAGTCCCATTTCGATCAACCCAGTGATCGACCGAAACACTCCGTTTTACAAAAACGGGGTTTTTCTTGTAAATACCGAAATTGCACATTTTGCCAATTTTGTACTTATATACACATTTCTTGTTCATTTGTAAAAAACCTGGATGTTCATGAAGTGCTCTTGAGAGAGTTCCTCTTATGGGTGAGGTAAATCCCATTTCTTAATCTTGTATCTCTTAGGAAATTAATCGACTTTATCTTGAGTATTATTATTCTTGTGTTGTTGTTTATTTTTCCGCCACCTTGGAATTTGTTTGATTGATACCCATTGGGCTAGGGTTAGTTTAATCCTTGAATTTTGGGTGGATTTAAACTTGTGTTAAGGTGTTTATCCTTTATTTTTTACCACTTTAGCTTTCTTGGGTTTTGTATTAAATTGTTGTAAGAATTTTCGGTCAATACACCGAAGGGGTTCGCATCAACTCGAGACTCTTATGGTCAGTGTAAATCTCACATTTACTCCCATACAAATAGTGTCTCCAAATCTTCAGAGCATGCATTATAGCTGCGAGCTCTAAATCATGTGTCGGGTAATTCTTCTCATATGACTTCAACTGTCTTGAAGCATATGCAATCACTCTCCCATTCTGCATCAATACACAACCTAATCCATGTTTGGACGCATCGCTATAAATAACGAAACCATCCAAACCATCTGGTATGGTCAACACTGGTGCTGATACAAGTCGGGTCTTTAGTTCCTGGAAACTCTGTTCACACTGATTGGTCCGCTGAAATTTAACACCTTTCCTGATCAACTGAGTCATAGGACCTGCTATCTTCAAGAAACCCTCGATGAATTATCGGTAATATCCAGCTAGTCCAAGAAAACTTCTCACATCTCCAACATTTACAGGCGTTGGCTAATTCATTACAGTTTCAGCCTTAGAGGGATCAACCTCGGTGCCACTAGCTGTAACCACATAACCTAAGAAGTCAATTTTCTCGAGCCAAAATTCACATTTCTTGAATTTGGCGTACAATCTATTGGCTATTAATATCTCCAACACAATCTTCAAATGTTCTTCATGCGGCTCAGAATCCCTGGAATAGATTAGTAGGTCATCGATAAAACAATGACGAACTTGTCAAGATATTCGTGGAATACTCGGTTAATCAAATCCATGAACACCGCAGGTGCATTCGTGAGACCAAATGGCATTACTGTGAATTCATAATGTCCATATTGCGTTCTGAACGCTGTTTTTGGTATGTCAACTGGCTTGATCTTTAGCTGATGATAACCAGATCTCAAGTCAATCTTTGAGAAAATAGTCGTACCCTTCAACCGATCAAATAAGTCTTCAATCCTAGGAAGGGGATACTTATTCTTTATTGTCAGCTTGTTGAGTTCTCGATAATCGATGCATATTCTCATACTTCCATCCTTCTTCTTTACAAATAGAACGGGTGCTCCCCATGGAGATACACTTGGCTTGATGAAACCCTTCTCCAACAGTTCTTCTAACTGAACCTTCAGTTCTTGCAACTCTTTCGGTGCCATATGGTACAGAGCTTTAGATACAGGGGCAGCTCCGGGTACCCAATCAATGGAAAATTTCACTTGCCAATTTGGCGGAATGCCTGGTAGATCGTCTAGAAATACATCACCGTATTCGCATACTACTGGCACTGAATCCAAAGTAACTTCCTTGGATGGTTTGTCTTGAAGACTAACCAAATAACCTTGGCAGTTGTTCTTGGCAATTAACTTCTCTGCATTCAAAGCCGAGATAAGGCGAGGAAGTGCATTAATCTTCGATTCGTAACACTTGAACACTTCTTCACCATCTCTGCGAAAAATAACTTCCCTCTCGTGACACATAATTGCAGCACGATTGGCGCTGAGCCAATCCATACCCAAAATAATATTGAAGTCTTTCATTCGAATAATATTCAGATCTGCTTCCAATATTTGACCATCAAAATCTATTTGCACCGATTTGACTATCACATTAGTATCGATAGTACCTCCTAACGGTAAACTAACCTCTAATGTACTACCAGTTTCTTCCCCTATTAAGTTCAGTCTCTCTGAACACGCATCAGATATAAATGAATGTATAGATCCTGAGTCTATAATGACATATACTGGGATACCAGAGACAGACAATATACCTGTTATCATATTAACATGCTCAAAATGGAAAAGTACTCTATGGGAAATAATTAAGACATGAACAGGAATTACTGAAATAACATGTGTACCTGCAATCACACCAGAACCCTCAGCTGCATCCATAGCAAACACTCTTACTTTTCCCTTTCTGTTCTGGTCCAGGTTCCTCTTCTGATTAGAACTTTGGGCAGATGGAGCACGACAGTCTAAGGCAAAGTGACCCGACTGGCTACACCTGTAGCAGACATTTTTACCAAATAAACACTCTCCTTTGTGTAACTTTTGATACTTAAGGCAAGGGGAAGGGAAATTGGTCATATGTCCTCCAGTTGGTCCTGAATTCTGCCTTTTATTAGGCGCTTGATTTCTGTTCTGATTTTGGTTGCGATTCGAACCTTGCCATTTTCTCTTACCTTGATATCTCTGCTCAGTTTGGTTGCCCTGGTTCTCAACTTGTGTACCCGCATAGGTCATTGCTTGAGCTTTCTTCACCACTTCCCTGTAAGTGGGCAGTTCACGCGAACTGACAATTTGTCTAACGTCCGAGCACAGACCCCTCTCGAAACGTCGTGCCTTCTTGAATTCAGTCTCCACCAGATGTGGAGCATAGCGAGACAATTCTTCGAACTTTCTTTCATACTCGGTGATATCCAACTGTCCTTGAACTAGATGCAGGAATTCAATCTCCTTGTGATCCCTGAGAGCTTGTGGGAAAAATTTATCCCTGACTTCAACTTTGAACTCCTCCCAAGTGAGAGCTGCTTGCTGTGCCACAGACCTGGTACGGGATGCAGATTCCCACCAGAAGCCGGCTCTACCAACTAACATGAATTCAGCACATATAACTTTCTTGTCCTCCGGGCAATAAATGTGTCGAAAAATCTTCTCAATTGTTTGAAGCCATTCCTCAACAGCCAAGGGGTTATTGCCACCATCAAAGGTAGGTGGACGGTACCTCCAAAACTGTTCAATAGTCGGAACCGAGGAACCACCTGAGGCTTGCCTCAATTCCTGGACAGCTTGAAGTGAGTCTCTGACAACGGTAGATTGGGTTAGGACCCTGTCCTGAAGCAGCTTGCTCATCATTCGTCTGATTCGAAGCGGTTCTGATTATACGTCTCGACATTTCCTTTAAAAATGAAAATCCACGTTCACTATTCCTAGGTCAAGTCCTCATAAATCATGCCATGTCTAAATATTTATTATGCAAAGTCCAGCTAGGGTTCATCATTTCTAAATTCGAGGACAAAAAATATTATAAAATCATTCTTAAATCATATTATTCACATTATGCTCGACACTCGTTATCTTTCTTTCTTATTCGGATACAATCTATTTCTCTAAATCTCATAAATCATTAAAATATGTATCCGAAATACTGAAACAACGTTAAACATCATAAACTTCTTTACCTCGGAGTTGGTGGAACAAATGATGGCAGTGACAATCTTCATTAATAATAATTCAATAATGTAAATTATTTCTTGAAATTTCTTTTTGAAAATTTGCCAGTCTACAGAAACGCAGATTGACCTAATACCATGCTGTAGCGCCCCGAGTTCTAAATACCCGGTTCACCACGTCATTTTCTGTTCTATACTTTAAAATAATATTCTAGCGAAAGAAATAACTGAAATTCATTTTTGGCAACATTAAATAAACTGTAATGATCGATAAAACTCGAAAACATTTATGAAACAATTCAAAATAACAAATCGAGCCATTAATAATACAAAACATTCGGCAATGCCTTAATTTCTCAAATAATTGAAAATTTCAAAAATAACTAAAGTTTAGAAATATGGATCATCAAAATAAGATTCTCAATTATTTAAAGACTATTGCCACAATCATCCATCACTTACCACTCTCTTCAAAATCTGCAAATATTGTTAAAATAGAAATTAGCATTTTATAGAAATACTCTGTAAACTCATCGCCAATTAATTAATCTACATTATAATTGAACACATAAACGCATGCTCTTTAGAAATCATAGGGTGTGGGTTGCTCTTTTAGTGCATTAAAGCACATGACTTTTCTTTGAAAAATCATAGGCTTTTTAAAAATCATATGGTGTAGGTTGCTCTTTCTTCTCGTGCACATAAGTTATGCATAACATCATCATTTATCTTGCAAGATATTATCTTCTTTCTTTCTCATGCATAAAAGCATATAAGTTATGACAAGTATAACAACATAAATATTTCATAAGAAATATATTCTCGTCTCATTTCATGAAATAATTTCACATAACTATTACAGATAGGGATGTCAATAGAGTGGATCAATAGATCATGTGTGGATCAGCCATTAATCCTGACTCTCGCTTCGTCAAATATTTTTTTTTCTCATTGACCCGTCCCCATTTCCTATTTAGACATAGCAAGACATGTTTTTTTATTTTTTAAAATATTTTTAGTTGGTGGAAATCATTACTTTTTTTCAAATTGTAGAAAAAATCAAAATTTCTCTAAAATTGAGGATAATTTTTTCTTTTTTGGGTAAAAAAAATATGTATTATAAAACAAAAATTAAACGGGGTGGGGAACATGTCCCAATCCAATTCCTCCCCCATCTTGGGGCAATGACCTCGCCCCCGTGTATTCAATTAGGCGAGTAATATTCACCCTGTTCGAAGTGGGTATATCGAATATAACGATTTTTTTTTCCCTATATCTACAAAACACTCGCAGATATAATGAAGATTTTCCTCCCAGAGATTATTTCATCCACCTAGAGCGCTTTATATTGGGACAAGTGATCACAAGTAATTTTATCTCTAACTTTTGAGCTACTACACTTTATAAAATGAATGACTAACGAGAATCTTGGCTATATTGCACTGAAGTTGGACATGAGTAACATGGGGGAACCACTCTACGTCCAGTGTAGACATTCGCCTCACCTGAATTTTTGGACTTTCACAACAATTTAATTTTTTTTTTAATATACATTAATATTAAACAATGAAACTTTAAGTAATGACATGAATATAAATGTAACTTAAGTGGTAAAGGTTCAAAGTATGTGGTTCGAATCTCAACTTGGCTATTATTAATTTCTACTTTTTCTACTTTTTTTTGGAAAAAATGCACAATTAGCCTAAATTCTATAACTTTTTATATAATTTGTCATTTTGTTATGATTCTAACAACTTTTATAGAAATACACTAATTATATATTATCTCATTTCCTTAGTGAAATTAAGAAAGCATTTTACAATAGTTGATTTTTTTAATTTTTTTCGAGCCATTTTTTCTCAAAAAGAAAAATTTTCCGCTCACACTAAAAAAAAAAAAAATTCTGGTCCCCCCGATGAGTCAAAGTGTCAAACATACTATCGAGTGGAATGGGGTTTCTTTGGGCCCATGAAATCACGGCAGCGCAGCCCGTTACGGCCATAATTGGCCACGTCCAGGGCCTTCACGGGCTTTAATGAAAAAAAAAATAAAATTGAAATGCCATGAGAAGAACCAAAATAACAGTAGTTTTCTAGAGTAATTCGCTATATATTTTGTTCGTAAACACAAAAAATTATTTAAAATTTACTCGAGCTGAACTCTACTATCTATATCATGTGCAACGGCTAAAGAAAGAATGATTTATAAATAGGATTTTGTTGTTTTTGTGGTAAAGTATGTTGTTGCCAATTGATTTGAAAAAAATTATGTTGTGGTTAAAAAGTTGTTTGAGAAATAGTGTAATTTATAAATTGTGTAAAGAAATTACTCGTTGATAAAAGAATCCTAAATCATGTACTTGGAATCATTACAAAATTTAATTGTACTAAAAAAATCAAGTTAAAGAATCATTAAGCAGAGAATATTGACATTCTAAAGTGAAATCACCTTTTATGAATGGATTATTCTTCCAATAGATATTTTCAGTCAATGCATACTTAAATTCTCCATATGGCCTCTACAATTTCTCTTATTTACACTTCCAAAAGCAGCACGTAATACAAATGGTAAAAATCCAATACCAAAAAGACCTAAGATTCCTCCGTAAGTTCGTCCATGGAGGGTAAGTCAGGGTCTAAGATCAAACCTGCAGAAGAAATTGTCGATGGACAACGGATGAATATTCATGTACTAACCTTGTTGGTCATGAGGAACGTAGGAGGCTAGCTAGGTTAACCGAAGCTAGTTATGGGTTCGAGTTCATAAGGTGCATGCAAACACTGTAGAAAATGGGAAGACAAAAGAGAGCAAAAGCCCACATAAAAACTAACATTAAATGTGAAATTCTACAGCAAAAAATTCCACTATTTCTACCTAACTTTGTACATTTCGCATGGATATTTACTCCTTGCTGCAATCATTTCAAGAATATCAAAGTACCAAGACAAATCCGATTACACAATACGAAGAAAAAATAAGAGACTTCTTGTTTTCTGTTGCTTGTTCCATGGGAAGCTTCTTGTTTTTCACTTGAAATCAGCAATGTTTAATGTTCATTCAACCTTCGTATCGACTATCGAGTGTAAAAATGTCATGATGCGTAGATGATGATGGTATAAGAGGACGGTGTTCACCTAATTGGGACGTTTCTTATCTCCAAAAACCCTCAATATTTGAGTATAAAATGGGGGATGCCCATAAATCATAATTGTATAAATAAATATAATTGGATAATACAAAATTCCAGTGAAAGTTCTAGTGATGAAAAAGTCATCTCTTTAGGTTCCGCCTATAGACTATAACAACGATGAAAAATAGTTGTCACCATAGGCAAAACCTATAGTGATGATGACTTTTTTTAAAAAAATCGTCGCTAAAGGAGGCACCTATAGAGACGATTTTTTTTTCGTCGCTACAGCTTACCCCTATAGTGGCAATAAAATCCGCAGTCGCAATATATCGACTTATAGTGATGATAAAAAATGTAGTCACTAAGTTTTGTCTCATTTGCTCGTCTTTCTTGTAGTGATATACTAATGTTAATTACAGATTACATATTACTTTATAATTATCATAAACTCATATCATTTCAGATTGATCTTTTGGATATTGCCTAGTAAGACTGTCATTTTTAGGAGGTAATTATAATTGACATAATTGTTAAACTAATTTAAATCAAACAACATCACTAAATTTAAGGTTGCCATACTAATGAAATTAACCAACTCTCTCTCTCTTTCTCTCTCCCCCCCCCCCCCCCCCCCAATAATTGTATTTTTCTAAATAATATAATTGAAATTGTGTAATATTACAAATAGTATATATATTACGTAATTTTCAATGACCCCCCATTACAATGGTGTACTTGTGTAAATTTCACTTGGAACAAAGACTTGAGAATTTAAACTTACCACTAATTTGAGGACAAACACTCCATCGTTGAATGAAATTGGTACGTTTTATGAATAGTTGTCACCTCGACACCATCGTTAACTAATACTTTAGATTACTACGTATTGAATTCAAAGAATAAAGTGATTTACCAACTAAGAATGATCATGCATCATCTATAAAACAAAAGACTGACAATATTCTTACTATATCTTAGGGATGACAATGGGTCGATATGCCCTTTTGGTTGTAGTGCTTTGCTCATCCAAGCTCTCGGATCATTTCTCAAGGGCTAAGCTTGGCCTAACCCTTGAGCTCGAGGCCAAGCTGAGCTTGGCACACGAGTTTGCCTTTTTTTTTTTTTTTTCAATTATTATTTTAATTTTTTATGTTATAAACAAAAAAAATAAAAACATGTAGTTGAAAGCCCTCATCCATTTCTCGAGCTTGGGGCCAGATACTTAATTGAAAAAAATGATTATATAAGTTATAACGAGAATAAATCGAAAGATCATTTACCTGACTACTTGAAATTTTAGCATACTTATTTTGTATACGAAAATGAGCATCATTTTAATCTATGACGCATATTAACGCTTCCAATATGTCTTCTTTGAATCGGCTCCTTACTTGGGACAAAGTTCTTTTACCTATATTAAAAGCAGACTTTGAAATTACCGTGCTAAGTGAAGGTGTTAGAAGATCTTTTGTCATGGCAAAAAAAATTGGATATCTCTCTATTCGTTCATTTGCCAAGATTTAAGCAAATCAAATTGTAGTGTATCAGCAATATCTACGTTTCTGAGCAACTCTTGTTTAAAATGTTTTTTTTAGCTCTTCGGGTATTACCAATGGAATAAATGGTCCTAATTCAAATGTCTGATGAAAAATAGTGGACATACTATAAGAAGTGCATTGTGTTTCTCTAATTTCTTCCAATAGGTCCATTATTTCTATGTCTCTTCTTTAAGTGAAGAAGAAGGGTTCGTGAGGAGGGTATCCGACTAACATTACCACCTAATTGTGTTGTATATGAGTCATACATATTGACTAGCATGTTTTCTAAATTGGTGATATGAGAGTCAAAATTCAATGTATTACTGATTTTTGAACGGATATGTTTAGTACCTATTAAATTGTAATGCATGTCCTTTATACTTTCTAAACTTCTAAAGGAAATAATATATGTAAATCTTCTCAATATTTTCTAAATTTTAGTTCCATTGAACATAATATATCAGAATAATGGATCATTCCTTGTAATAACAAAAAGATGTTCAAGAACTCTTGAACTACCAAGGTATTATACCTCAGATAACAAGTTGGTTGAAATAAAAAACTTATCAAAAAATCTTTGGACTTTAAAGAAATTTTTCGATCAGTTTCTACTAACATAGTCTCATTATCATTTTTAACAGTTCTACCATTAAAATATTCAATGATTAAGTGTTCGTAACCTTCACGTGATTTAAGTAATAAATACGTAGAGTTTCATTTATACCTTACGGTGGTGATAAATTTCTTATCATCTTGCCCAATTTGTGTACATAATTCTTCAAATAATTGTTTCGTACTTGGTGAAATTGTTATGCAAACTAGTGTATCCCTAATTCTATCTATTTATTCTTTAATATATTTCATTCCATTTTGAAAATTTTAATTTAAAATGTGACATATACAAATCTAACATGAAATAAAAATTTACCAAATTCAGGATTAATAACCCTACATAATTTATCAACAACATGTTTGTTTACACTAGCATTATCGAATGTAAAAGAATAAATTTTAATTTCACATCAATATTCTCTAACAATTGTAATATAACATTAAATATATCGTTAGCACTATGAGGGAATTATATTATCTTAAAGGCAATAAATTTTTTTATTCATAACTCAAAGTGAATCTATATAGTTTGCAGTTGCAATTATGTGACCTTTTTTTTATTATTATTAACTTCTTCCCATGGATCCAAATAAAATGAAATAACACCACCATATTTATGTAAATCAAATATTAATTTTTTTTTGTTAGCGTTAAAAAAATATTCTATACTTAGTGACAACTCCGGTCGGCCACAATTTCACCACTCTAATGCGAGCTTGTTCCTCAATCCTCATAATACATCCATGTACTTAGTGTAGATACACTACGAGTACCTAACGTACCAAATTGTAATTGAATTTGGTCTCCTTCAACATGACCATGTTTGTTTACACATTTGAGATAACGACTGTTGAGATGGATAATATATATACCTTTTTACCATACCAACTGTTGTGCACAATATTTGGATATTGCTTAATTTATACTCTTGGTTTTTGTTAGTTGTATGACACATGGAACCAATTTGAAATGATCCCAAAGTTGGAGCTTTTTTTTACCATTTTGCTTCCCTCTTGCATCGGGAATATCGGATACATCTTTGAGGACTTTAACATCTTTTCAATGTCATTCAAATCAAATGGATGACTACCTCCTAACTCATCAATATCTTCTGGAATCGAAACTTCATCAAGATTGGCAAATTCATCGTGCAAGTGAGATTGTGGGGTTAATGGTGACTCCCTGTCAAACAAATTCTCAACAAATCGACAACTGGCATCCGTTCTTTTAGACGTTGAAACACGAGAAGAAGAAGAAGAAGAAGAAGAAGAAGAAGAAGAAGAAGAAGAAGAAGAAGAAGTGTAATTGTAGACTTGTAGTATGAGAGTTGAAATAATAAAAAAATGAATTGTGTAGTTGTAGTATGTAAAGATGACATGTTTCTTGTGTAATATTTGAATTGAATTGAAATATTCAAATTGAGAATTGAATTATACTATAATAGAAGGGAGTAGATAGTAGATAATTATAGAGAGTTTGTGTGAAATTGAAATGAAAAAATGTTGTATATATAGATGAAAATTTGAAAAATAAAAATAAAAAATAGACATTTGTGGCCTTTGGGAACCCAATGGTCACAGACTTTCAATTAAACCTATGTTCTTTAACACAATTATTACAATTTATAAATCAACTAGTTTCACACTTGTGCGATGTACAGACATATTCCATTGACAAAGCCATCTAATTAATTTTGAAAAATCCACTTTAGAAATCCTAATATTTCTTTGAAAAAAAAAAAAATAGACATTTGTGGCCGTTGGGGGAGCCAATGGTCACGGACTTTCAATTAAGCATATGTCTTTAACACAATTATTATAATTTATAAATCAACTAGTTCCACACTTGTGCGATGTACAGACATATTTCATTGACAAAGCCATCTAATTAATTTTGAAAAATCTACTTCAGAATTCCTAATATTTCTTTCAAGTACCGAATTGAAATGAACATTCCGTGTCGTCACCAAAAGGTCTAATATATCAACTCATATCATTAGTGTAGGAAAGGCATTAAATAATTTGAATGACCAAACTTGAAAAACACATGCATACGATTTGATGGTCAAGTATTCCTCAAAAGGAAGCTCTAGCTCATCACTAATTATAACAGGAATGTACCCACTGACGATTGCATCAAACAATCTAGCTGACGAAGGGGTGTCACCAGCTGGATTAAGGCAAAATACAGACATGCTCACCAATGAAGAAATTACATAGATCAAGGAAACATTTTTTTATTGACTATGATGCTTAAACATTCAAAAATTACTTTCTCATTCCACTTTGAGCTGCTGCTATTCATGCGTCTCCAGCACTGCCCTCTTCTATGAACACATCCTCAACTCTACCAAGTTATGTCACAAGTCTTGCACGATTTTTCCATCCTGGATTCATAAAAATTAGATTCAAAGCAGTTGACTGACAAATGTAGAAAATGCAATAAATAAATTCCCATTCCTAAATTCCAATGAATTGGAAAGTTAGGGCATTTCAATAAAATATTTAATATTTTATTTTGAATTCATAAATGAAATACAGTAGAAAAAACGGACATTGGCTCAACTAAGATTTCTCTTTGCTTGACAATAATTTGTTGTCTGTGTTCTACTACTCATAAAAAATAAAAAATAAAAAAATTAATTACACAACAACTATCATGCATACATGTGTCATGTTCTTTACTGTTTTATATTTCCCTGCAAAAGAAGTAGTTGCTACAGTCTCTTCATGAGAATGTTTTCCATAAATAATTAAAGTGTATTATCCCTTCTTCTTGTGCTTTTCAACATTATTCCAAAAATACATAAAAAAATTAATAGAAATTAAAAATGTATATATGGTCAAGTTGGGTTGTAAAGCATGGTGATAATTAGTCATATTTGTTTTCAGAATTTCTCAAAGCGGAAAGATATCTAAAGGTCAAACATAAAAATTGTTGAAAGACCAAAAAGACAGTTTCAGAAGCTTAAAATATGTTGTATTTCTTAAGGAGAGAACGACAAATTAAAAATCAGGACATCAAGTGAAACAGTAGCCCCATGTTCATATGTCTAAACCCATGAGAAATATCCCAATTAGGCCACAACTAGGAAATGTCAAGGATTATCAATAGAAAAAGTTGTTGAAGCACAGGTTAGATAAACATAAATGATTACAAGCATATATCTTCCCATTGTTCCATCCCGAAAAATTAAATAAAGGATTGACAAGATGTAAATAAAAACATAACAAACAGTATAATTTTGAGGTCTACACATTATGCATGCCATATAGAATAGCACTGAAGTAAGATCAAGGAACTTAAGACAAATGTTTTCTGACCAAACAGAAGTGTAACAATAAGTTTCAGTACAGTACTGATGAATATATAACTTCCTTAAACGTATAATTATATTATAAACATAAAAAATTATGGAAACAAACTCTGGTTTAGTTAATTAAAAACTTTTTGTCCATTTTTGTATTTCTAATATTTCTTCTAGTTGCAATTAATTTCTAGATTCCAGATTGGACTTAAATTGCTAAGTGAACTCTTAACATATGGATGTGAAAACTATAAAATCTTATAATTGCAGCTCATAATGGTTGACTATAAATCTCTAAAGTAACCAAATCACAAATTGTGTCAATCAAGAAATCTAAATCACAAATAAATAACCACGCCACCTTCTCATTCACACCATCAAATTACAACCTAAAAACTTTTGGAAAATAATGTTATTATATTCTTAAAAATAAAAAATCCTTGTTACAAATGCTTTAATAGAAGACAAAATACCAACAAAGATGAAATTTTCAAACCCAAAGGAATTAACCAACTTACATGTTCGACGAAATGATTAAACCAAAAGGCATAAGAATTCACAAAACCAACCACAAACAATTTCAATTCACATCCCAAAACCCTCATATTCTGGCCAAAAGGCTCAATTAATTACCTTAATTCCGGTGAATGATTTGCGAAGTTCTTCTTCAGGTATATATATACCCATTGCGAAGTTCTTCTTCTGGTATATTCCCACTATTTGTCTCATCAACATTGGTTTCACCATTTTCAAGTGTCACTCCAATTGAGGCTTCTGAAGTTGTGTCACTGTCTCCCAGTGTTTTTGATGTAGAATAGTTGACGTTAGAGTTTGAAGAGGAAATTGATAGAAAATTAGCCAAGAAAACAGGGGATTTGAAATAAAATTCCTTTTCCTAATGAATTCCAGTTTGTGTTTCTTTGAATTTATGCTGGTAAATTCTTACTTCCGTTTTGCGTCAGTTCTAGAAGTTGGGGACTCGATGCCTTCATCACAAATCTCATACCAAAAGGCTATAGAAGGTTTAGCATTTGAAAGACCCTTACCATGTTAATTATTGCCAAAACTGGATTATGCAGGTGTTAGAACTTTGCTCTTGCAAGCTCAAGTCCACAGTATAACTGTTTGTGTTTCCTTTTACCCATAGCAATGGATGTTGGAAGTCCCAAGCCACAAACCTGTTGGAATAATGTGTCCAAGCCCAATTAGCTGGGGCGGACTTGGGTTGGCCCAAGTCCACAGTCTCTAACCTAATTAGGTTTAGAGTTAAACCTATAAGTACTAAGATATAAGTTAAGAAACGTAGTTGTTGTATTCTTGATTGCTAGCACAATAAATCTAGATCTTAGCTTGCTGTGTGGATCACCATCAGAGGCTGGACAATTGGACGGCTGTGGTGAAGAGATCTCTATACTACATCAATATAAGATTCTAGCAATTCATCAAAAGGTATAATTTCTATCACAAATTTCACCGTAGTGCAAGGTTCATCTGAGCTATGGTTTCAATTCTTTTATTTCCGCTGTGCATGTATGTTTCGAAACCTAATAGTGATATCAGAGTCTACCTTGAAACTTGTTGAAGTTTGTTTCATTTTGATGAATTAACAATAATTGTTATTGAGATATTAATTTGATTTACAGAAATTAGATCTGAAATTGTTTTAGATTAATTGTTGAAATTAGATCATGTAAAATAAAAATTGCCGACTATGCGAAATAGTGCGAGGGTCGCCGCTGTCCCGACACAGCAGTGTGCAAGGCAGCGACGAGGGTCGCCGTTGCACAAGCGTAGCAGCAGCGGCGAAACACGTCGCTGCGCACAGCAATGCTGCTGTCGCGAACTGTTCGTGACAGCAGCCTTCAAAGGCCGCGTCAGGCGACTGCAGGGTTGCAGCCGCAGCGACGCGGCCCAAGTGATGGCGCCGGCATGGAAGGCGCCGACCTTGGAAGCCATGGCGATGGCTGTGGCCGGCGCCACAAGGGCATACCGAAACCCTAGGTTTCGGTGTGTCTGATTTGGGTGTCTGATTTGGGGATGGGGGGAGGTTGTGCAATTTTCAAAATTACACACCTACCCCCCTTATATCCTTAATTACATGGAAAACCCTTGGATTTGTTTTAAAATTAAAATTGATCCCTTATTTCAAAAACTTTGCTGAGAGGTTCCTATAATTTCGGTAATTGAAAAATGAGAATCTGAATCTTAAAGGGATTCGAGTGGGTCTTGATTATAATTTTATTTTGAGAAATATTTATAAAATCGTCTTTTTAAACCAAAATTTTATTGATTCTATCATAAAATTTTAAGAGAGACCCTAAAAAAAAAAAAATTGATCCAAATTAGAGTTTGACTCTATTTGGAGATTAAAAATAAGGTAGTTATTTTTATTATCCCCATAATTAATGAGTTAATTGATTAATTAGATTAATTGATTAATTTCATTAATATAAAATTGATTGATATGATTAATTAATTGATAAATCAATAGGGTTGATTATTTTATTCGATATGTCTTGTCTAAAAGAGTTTAGACAATTAAAATCAACATTGCAAATTTAGAAATTAATATATATATATTAGATATTAATGATGTTAGGATCTATAGTGGATGATTATGGACTAGACCTATGTGATTGGTTGAATGTATGGTTTATTTAATTCTGCTGTTATTTATTGGGCCTGCGTGCCTATTATTATTTAATTGGACCTGTGTGCCTGTTATTATTTAATTGGACATACGTGCCTATTATTATTTAATTGGGTCTGCGTGCCTATTTTATTTAATTTATATGGGCCTGCGTGTCCATTTAATAAAGGCATGCGTGCAACTAGTAAATGTTACAGGTAGGAGCAGATAGCGGTTATTGCATTTGGCATTCGATGAAGGATGCAATGTCCCCTAGGAAATATACCAACTAGTCTTCTTCATGGCTCGAGGAGACTAGATTGATACCATCCATGGTCATCCACAATATTATATGTATGATTAATTACATGATTGATGCTATTTAATTTACATAGGAATGATGAGAATACTTGAAGGATGAATTTTTAAGTTATCTTAAAGAGAATGTGATTCTCCAGCAGTGGACTCCACCATATACGCTACAACATAATGGTGTGTCTGAAAGGATAAATCCCACTCTACTTGATATGGTGTGATCAATGATGAGCCGAGCAGTTCTCCCAAAAACGTTTTGGGGTTATGCACTTAACACTGCATGCCACACACTAAATTGTGTCCCATCTAAGTCGGTTGATAAAAATCCATATGAGATATGGAATGGGAAAATACCTAATCTCTCATATTTGAAGGTTTGGGATTGTGATACTTATGTGAAGCGTGCAAAATCGGATAAGTTAGACGTTAAGTCCAATAAATGCCTATTTATAGGGTATCCAAAGCAAACAATTGGATACTTTTTTTTATAATCCCACCGAGATGAAAGTCATCGTGTCAAAACATGTTGTATTCTTAGAGAAAGAGTCCATTCTAAGAGAGAGTAGTGGGAGCAAAGTAGAACTTGAAGAAATTCAAGAAACTACAAAAGAGTTAAGCTGATTAGATGAACCAGTAGCTGTGTCTGATATTGATGAGACACAAACTGGTAATGGGGAATCGTCAGATCCTAAGGACATACCAGCTCCGCTCAAGTCAGAAAGGGTTGTTCATCCTCCCAAAAGATTTGATCTTATAATTACCAAAGAGAACTTGCTAATTGAGGAAGACGAACCCTCTACTTATGCAAAATCAAAGTCAAGTGTTGACTCAATGAGATGGCAGGAAGCCATGGAATCCGAAATGAACTCCATGTATGAAAACAAGGTTTGGACCTTAGTTGACCTATCTGATGGGGGTAAGACCCATAGGTTGTAAATGGGTTTACAAAAGGAAGGTAGACATGGATGGTAATGTTCATACATACAAGGCTAGACTAGTGGTGAAGGGATATAAGCAAAGACAAAGAATTGACTTTGATGAAACCTTTTCACCAGTCGCCATGTCTAAATCTATTCGGATTCTACTTGCAATAGCAGCACACTACGGGTATGAGATTTGACAAATGGATATCAAAACTGCGTTTCTTAATAGGAATCTTAATGAAGATGTGTACATGACACAACCTGAGGTTTTTGAATCCAAGGAACAAAACAAAGTATGCAAATTAAAAAAATCCATATATGGGTTAAAGCAAGCCTCACGGAGCTGGAATCTTCGTTTTGATGAGATAATCAAAAGGTTTGATTTTATCAAGAATGAAGATGAACCGTGTGTACAAGAAAATTAGTGGGAGCAAAATCATGTTTCTAATTCTGTATGTAGATGACATATTGTTATTAGGAAACAATATCCCAATGCTTCAATCAGTAAAAACATGGTTACCCAAAAACTTCTCCCTGAAGGACATGGAAGGGGCAGCATACATCCTTGGGATTAAGATCTACAGGGATAGATCTAGAAATATGCTTGGCCTATCTCAGTTCTCAAACATAGATAAAATCTTAAGAAGATTTAATATGCAAGAGACCAAAAGAGGACTCTGTCCCATTGGACATGGAATCACTCTCTCTAAGGAAATGTGTCCAAAAACACAGAATGAGAGAGATTGCATGGATATGATACCTTATGCATCAGCAATAGTATCCATCATGTATGCAATGTTATGTACAAGATCGGATGTTTCATATGCTTTGAGTGTCACAAGTAGATTCCAAGCGAATCCTGGAGAGAAACATTGGATCGCTGTCAAGAACATTTTTAAGTACTTGAGAAGGACTAAAAATATGTTTCTTGTAAATGGAGAAGATGAACTAAAAGTTCAGGTATATACATATGCCAGTTTTCAGTCAGATAAAGATGACTGTAAATCCCAATCCGGATACGTATTTACTCTCAATGGAGGAGCGGTCAGTTGGAAAAGTTCCAAACAAGACACTACTATAGATTTGAATATAGAAGCCGAATACATAGCTGCTTCAGAAGCAGCAAAGGAAGCCATCATGATCAGAAAGTTCATAACTGATCAGGGAGTGGTTCCTAGCGTTGTTGATCCAATAACCTTGTATTGTGATAATAATAGAGCCATTGCACAAGCAAAGGAACCAAGGTCTCATCAGCGATCCAAGCATGTATTAAGGCGATATCATCTTATCAGGGAGATCATAGAAAGAACTGACATACGGATAGAACGAGTCCCGACAGAAGATAATGTAGCAGATCCTCTGACAAAGGGATTGTCTCAGCACAAGCATGATGATCATACCAAATCTGTTGGTATTAGATACATAAGTGATTGGATCTAGTTTGTATGGGATTTTATTTAATGTGATATACACTTTTTTTGGACATCGTTGGTATAATATTTATTAATTAAATGAGTCTACATTTTGATTGGCAGATCTGTTATTAATTAGAATTAAAATAATGGAGTCCGTAGAATAAGTTCAAATAACTTGTAAATCGCAAGGTGTTGTGATTGTGAGATTCAAGTGATAAAATGACTTATTTTTAAACTATCCCTAGTCAAAGCAGTAACAAGATACGGATATTGTTATTGTAGTTAGACTAGCACGTTACATTTCTTTCTTATGAAGAAAGTTGCTCATCTCACAAGTTAGAATGATATGATCCCGAACTCTAATACAAGTTTTCAAATAACAATGGATGAGACGCATTTTTAATGACTAAAGAGGTAAGTTTCATGTTGAGCTCGAGTATGGAAATCAAATTGAAAACCCAAGAAGAACACAAAAAGGGCAAATATTATAATTCAGATTTCCAGTCTTAAGTTCAGACTCAATTTTCATATTGAAAAATTCGAATTTGGAAATCATTATTTATGGAAGAATTGTAGCCCTTTGAGTTAGAGTTCTAATGCACTTTGAATCAATGGAATTGGATATCGGGAGAGAAAGTTATGACCAAAATACCAAGTGAAAGCGTCACTGATTTTCTACGAGATTTGTTCTGAATTTTAAGTTTTATTCCTTTTTAGTTCAATTAGAAGTCTTGTTTTTGGTAACTTTTAGTTTCCACTCTTTTGAGATTTTATCTTGTTATATTTCTGATGATATTAGGAAATAATTTTATTACTTTCAATTAGATTAGGTTACTTATTTAGTTTCCTAATTAGAATAGGTTTATTTCTTTGCCTATATATAGGCATATTCTTTGTATTATTTACACATAACTTTGAGATTATTATAATTCGAAAGACAATTTTGCTTTCAGAACATCGTTCTTCATTGAACTAATTCTGAACATGCAAGATTCAATTCTTGTGGCGTTCAAACTTGTGTGAGACTTATTATTGTTGTGATCAAGAGGTCAACATATCAATCGATTGTGTTGGTTGCTTAATTCAATTAATTTTGAATCAATCTCTAAATCGTGATTCTTTTGGTGTTCTTGGATTGAGTCAATCTTTTGTGGGTTGTATAGCTACAATTGCTACGTGGTTTGCATCAGTTGGTATCAGAGTTTAGGCTCCAAAACAAATCAAGGTTATATCTTTTTTTATCCTAGTTTAATTTCATGTATTTATCATTGAGTCCACATGCGAATTATCTATATATTGTTGTTGAGTCTTTCTTTTTTTTGAGTCTTTCTTGTTTCTTATTGTTCTTCGTGCCAGTAAAAATTTTCACTTTTTGATCCATATAAAATTCAAAAAAATTTCAAAAGCGTTTATTTTCTTCAATTCTTATCCGAATTTAGTTCCGTTTGTTTCATCACACTCATAGTCAGATTTTGGATTTATTTAAATTTTTTTTCTTTATTAATTCCAAAAAAAAAAAAAAAATCAAAATTCAAGAACCACTTTCTTGGATTTCTTTAATTCTTGACATTCTTGAAAAATTTTTCTTCTGTTTATTTTTCGAGCAAGAAAATAAATTCCTTCTTGCTAATTGGTGTCTAGATCATTTATTCTTCAATTTTCTTGAATTGTCACCTAAGTGATGGATTATAATCCGGGTTCGTTGTTCCAAACTAGATGTTATGTGGGTCAGAAGTTGTGCAGTTTGGCAATTGATAGAGAGTGCTTCACTAATTTTGCTAATATCACCATGGTTGAAAAATTGGGATTATCTCTAATACCGCACAGTAGACCTTATTGTTTGATGTGGATGAGGGAATATGGGGAGTTCCATGTAACCAAGCAAGTCCTCGTGACTATCACCCGTGAAAATATATTGATGACGTATTCTATGATGTAGTGCCTTTAAAATCTTGTCATATTTTGTTGGGAAAATCATGGAGTCGTATGAGGGAAGCAATATATTATAAGAGTATGCACATATACAAGATTCTTACGAGAGGGAAAACATTCACACTGTATGGATTGACACTCTAGGAAGTACTAGACGATTTGAGGAAGGTAAAAAGGAAAGTGAGAGGAAAGTTGTAGTGGGGTTGCAAGAGGAACCTCAACATAGGGATGTTGAGAAGAAGGAGGGGAAGTTGAAATTAGAAATAGTTGATCAAATTCCAAAATTTGAAGTAGAAGATGAAGAATTGGGTAGTAAGGAGGTGAATTAGGGGTGAACAAATAAACGCCAACCCGCTAAACCGAATCAAACCGTAACAAATGGTTTGGATTGTTTCGATTTCAAACGTGAAATGGTTTTGGTTTGGTTTGGTTTGGAAAAACTCCAAACCGCTTTAAACGGTTTGATTTAGGTTTCAATTGTCGAAACCGCGGTTTCAAACCGCAACCCGCGAAGTTTTAGACAAATTATAAAAAGAAATTGAGTGCAGAAATTACTTATTAAATTCATATTATCATTGAAATCTTTAAATTATTTTGAGTGATGTCTTGATTTCTTTTCTAGTAGAAAAGAGTTATAGAATAACTTTTATCAAAATTTGGACGTATTCTTGAAAGATTTCTAGTATTTGTCAATTGCAAAAAAAGTGTAAAAATTTCAGGAATAAAGTTATATTCTAATCTATGCATGTTTGATCCCTCCTAAAAAAGTCCAACTTCATTCACAACTATAACTATTGAATGCTGCAAAAAAGTTAAAATGAGGCTTACAGTTTCCATTTAAAGATTTATAAACAAATTAGAAGAGAATTCATTAGGATACATATTTATAGCATACTAAATAGAAGAAATACTCTTGCAGTAATATAATGTGTTATCTTTTATTTATGTGAATGATTTTGAAAAATAAATCTCATTGTAGTTGCAACCTGTCGGAGTAATCCACTTGCCAATGTGAGCTGCATTACCAAAAAATTCAAGAACGCCTTTTAACGTAATCTACCTACTGGTCAGTTGGTATTTCTTAGTTATCGACCATAAATTTGGTATTGATCATTTACTCAATGCTATGTATCAATTGCAATATTTGTGATCTTTGCTATTGGTAGATTAAGTATTCATTCATTCTTGTATTATCGTACAAGAATGTGCCTTAGTTTAGGATCTACTAATCTATTTGATTGCAAACTGTACCAAACCGTAAAACATGGATTGGTTTGGTTGAAAATTTTCAAACTGTTTTAAATGGTTTAGTTTGAAATTTCACTACAAACCGCCCAAACCAAACCGTGTTCACTCCTAAGGTGAATGATGAGTTTCGAAGCGCGGAAGAAACGCCGGAAAGTTCCGAACTCAGGTTGTGGTTGGACGAATGAATCATGACCCGATATTCACGACGCGATGGCTCGACGATGCGGAATAAAGAACCACGACTTTCGAAACACCACAAGGATTTGCCCAATCTCCTTGATAAGTCTCTGATTTGAACGCCACAAATATTCTCGCGAATATTTGATAAATTAGGGATTAACGCCACAAGATAATCAATCTTGATAAGTTTGGGTTTGTAATGTGAATCCACACATTAAACAATTGAAAAACATTCAATCTATTTTTATTCAATTATCAAAGTCTTGATTTACAATGAATCAAAAAGGCGTATAAATAAGCAAAATAAAACCCTAATCGCTAATTTACTCAAAATAGAATTCTAACTAACCTAAAATAGCTAAAATAGGAAAAGGAAATAAAATATACGAAAATCTGGGAAAAATCTGATCCGTTAAGAAGTGACGGCTGTAAAGATGACACTTACGGCCGTAAGTGTGTTTCTGGTTAAGGTTACGGCTGTGACACTTATACTTACGGCCGTAAATTGAAAATCTTGAAATTCTGCATTTAACCCGAGGGGAGGTTACGGCCGTGAATAATGTTGGTTACGGCCGTGACAGCCCTTCTACATAATTTTCGGTTCTTTTTGACACGGTTTTGATCTTCAAAGCTCGTCGAACCTGCTGAATTCTTGTTTTGGCTTGAATATTTATATTTTCCCGTCAAGCCTGCTATGACTCCGATTGTCGAGGGTCCTGGATCACATCATACCCTCCTTCTTTAGGGTCCCGAATCATAACTTTGTTCATGAATGCAACTGCTCCCCCTGGATCAAACGAAAAATTATTGCTTCCATGCCAGTGGGATGACCAATAGTATTTTGCAACTTGGGTTACATGAATGGATTGAAGCTCGAGCTTGAATTGCCATGATTGGTGTGACTCAAGCTCCCAAATGTAAGAAATCTGCAAGAAAGAATTAAATAGAATGGGGAGGGACATGTTAGCTTCTTGAGGTACAAGGTATGGATCCTTGTATTCATGATAAACCACCATCTCTACTTCATTTTTAAGAACCACGAGGCCCTTCTCTTCACCTTGTTCTTCCTTTGCATTTTCAACAACATTTTCAAAATTTTTACTTTCAAATTCGACCACATCTTCTACCTCCAGATTTTTATCACTAATTTCATGCACTCCCCCAACGGTATTCAAATGTGGATCTACCAATTCAAAGCTCAAAATTTGAATTTCTACCCCAACTTCTAATTCCTCATCAAATCTTGGAGTTTGTTCACCTAACTCCACATTTTCCTCATCAAATTTTGGAGTTTGTTCACCTAACTCCACATTTTCAACTCCTACCACAAAGTTCGGGGTCTCTTCAACTAATTCATGCCTTAAGCCTCCCTCCTTCTTTTCAACTTTCATATCCCGAGGCTCAACATGATTTTCACTCTCTTTTAACCATCTAATTACCGCCTTTCGTTTCTCCTCCTTCCTTTGTAATTTAGCCAAATATTTTCTTTCTGCCTCCCGTTCACACCTCAATCTTTCCTCCTAAATTTCTTTTTGAAATTTCAAAATTGCTTTTGGATCAATCTCAGCTCCTCTCTTAACCCCGATTCCATCCCTAGGTTTAGGATCACGCCTATAATCACTACGATTTGCTTGAGATCGCCCATTTTTCAATTTTCCTTTCCTTTCATCTAATTTATCCAACCTATCCAAAGCTTCATTCAAAAATCTCCACATACGATCTTTGGCGTTTTCATGAGAATTGGACATTGTGAAATTTTTTGTGGAAGGACACAGAAAAAGAATAATGAAAACAAAGGATCAAGAAATTCAAGAAAGTGGTTCTTGAATGGACTCTTTTTTTTTTTTTTTTGAATTTTAGGATGAATTTTCGGAATAAATAAAATAATAAAAAAAATAATTTTTTTTATAAATCCGAAAATTCGACAACGAACACGACAAAACAAAGGAACTTAATTCGGATAAGAATTAAGCAAAACAAACACTTTTGAATTTTGTTGAATTTTTATATGGATCAAACAAAGAAAACATTTACTGGCACGAAGAACAAGAAAATCAAGAAAAGAAAGACTCAACAACAAGATATGGATGATTTTTATGGGACTCGATGATAAACATAAAATTAAACTGGATAGAAAAACCTGAATTCAGAGTCCAGCTCTGATACCAAATGATGAGTTTCGAAGCGAGGAAGAAACGCCGGAAAGTTCCGAACTCAGGTTGTGGTTGGACGGATGAATCATGACCCGATATTCACGACGTGATGGCTCGATGATGCGAAATAAAGAACCACGACTTTCAAAACACCACAAGGATTTGCCCAATCTCCTTGATAAGTCTCTGATTTGAACGCCACAAATATTCTCGCGAATATTTGATAAATTCGAGATTAACGCCACAAGATAATCAATCTTGATAAGTTTGGGTTTGTAATGTGAATCCACACATTAAACAATTGAAAAACATTCAATCTATTTTTATTCAATCATCAAAGTCTTGATTTACAATGAATCAAAAAGGTGTATAAATAAGCAAAATAAAACTCTAATCGCTAATTTACTCAAAATAGAATTCTAACTAACCTAAAATAGCTAAAATAGGAAAAGGAAATAAAATATACGAAAATCTGGGAAAAATCTGATCCGTTAAGAAGTGATGGCCGTAAAGATGACACTTACGGCCGTAAGTGTGTTTCTGGTTAAGGTTACGGCCGTGACACTTATACTTACGGCCGTAAATTGAAAATCTTGAAATTCTGCATTTAACCTGAGGGGAGGTTACGGCCGTGAATAATGTTGGTTACGGCCGTGACAGCCCTTCTGCATAATTTTCGGTTCTTTTGGACACGGTTTTGATCTTCAAAGCTCGTCGAACCTGCTGAATTCTTGTTTTGGTTTGAATATTTATATTTTCCCGTCAAGCCTGCTATGACTCTAATTGTCGAGGGTCCTGGATCACATCAGTGAATGAACAAGAAAATAAATTGTGGAAAAAGTGATTGGGGATGAAGGTGTAGTTGAAAATAAAAATGTGGAAGAGGTATTTGAGACTAAAAATGTAGAAGAAGTTGAAACTAAAAATTTAGAAGAGAATGTTGGAGGTGAAGAGAAGAACCTCGTGGTTCGAAAAGAGAAGGTGGTAGTGTTGTATCATGAGTATAAGGATCTATATCTTGTACTTGGTGAAATTAACATTCCCCACCCTATTTTGCTTAATTCTTTCTTGCAGGTTGATGCTCATACTTGGAAGCCAAAATCACACCAATCATGGCCAATCCAGCTCGTGCTTCAATACATTCGAGTCTATCAATTGAAAGAGTGCAATTTTTTGATTATGTGTCATGGAAGCAAGAATTTTCCTTTTGATTCAGGTGGTGCGCTAATACACCATGAACCAAGCTATGATTCGGGACGAATCATCCTGAAGAAGGAGGGGATAATATGATCCAGAACTCGAATACAAGTCTTCAGGCAACAATGGATGAAAATACATTCTTAATGACTAAAGAGGCAAGTTTCATGTTGGGCTCGAGTATGGAAATCAAGTTGAAAATCAAAGAAGAACACAAAAAAGGCAAATATTATAATTTAGATTTCCAGTCTTAGGTTGAGACTCAATTTTCATATTGAAAGCATTCGAATTTGGAAATCATTAATTTTGAAAGAATTGTATCCCTTTGAGTTAAAGTTCTAATGCACTTTGAATCAATGCAATTGAATATCGGGAGAGAAATTTATGACCAAAATACCAAGTGAAAGCGTCACTGATTTTCTTCGAGATTTGTTGCGAATTTTAAGTTTTAGTAACTTTTAGTGTCCACTCTTTTGGGTTTTTATCTTTTTATATTCCTAATGATATTAGGAAATAATTTTATTACTTTCAATTAGATTAAGTAGTTTCCTAATTAGAATAAGTTTATTTCTTTGCCTATTTATAGGCTTATTCTTTGTATTATTTACACACAACTTTGAGATTAATATAATTCGAAAGACAAATTTGCTTTTAGAACATCGTTCTTCATTGAACGAATTCCGAACATGCAAGATTCAATTCTTGTGACGTTCAAACTTGGGTGAGATTTATTATTGTTTTGATCAAGAGGTCAACATATCAATCGATTGTGTTGGTTGCTTGATTCAATTAATTTTGAATCAATCTCTAAATCGTGATTCTTTTGGCGTTTTTGGGTTGAGTCAATCTTTTGTGGGTTATGTAGCTACAATTGCTACGTGGTTTGCATCATAAAATGTAGAGGGACATTCGAATAAACACGTGGATGCATTGTTAGATGAACAAAGCATTGGATGACCCGCCTAGAGATCCCACGTGGATAACTATCCAAACGTCAGTGGTAAATCTTTAATGTGTGGTTATGAATTTGGTCCTTTGACTTGAGCACTTCACAGAATCTTATATGAAGATTACTATGCTTTGGAGAGCGTTGATGTTGGCTTTTGAGAGGGAGTCATCAAGATGACGTCACACGGGTATAATAAGACTTATATGAAGGTTGTGTATGTCCAAAATGAGGATTCATCACTCCTGGGTAGTAGGAGATTGTAACCTGCATTTCACCAAACAAAGTTGATATAAAATCCTTGGCCGGGGTAGTGTTATAAATTGAAAAATGTTTCAATCATGACTGAATCAACTGAATGAAGAGGTAAATAAAATAATTGGTTAAAAGAGATTGACGTAATTCCATATCTCTCAACTGATTGGATTATATATGATGAAGGGATTATATTTCCACGAAAACTACACATATACTGGTCTTGTCATAACCACATGACATTTCCTTCATATGAATTGCCTTGATACGTAGCTAGACGTCAATTTTGGACTGCGACGTGAATTAATCGATCTTGGTGAATCGATGATGAATTTGATATAGAGATTTCGATTCATCTCATTCCAATTAGATTGGAATGATAATAAAATGACGTTTGCCATCGTGAATGGAACCTGATGGGTGACACACAAAAAGCAAGAATTTAGCATATGGAATTGGATCTTGTACAAGTAGGAGATTGTTGGAATAATGTGTTCAAGCCCAATTAGTTGGGCCGGACTTGGGTTGACCCAAGTCCACAATCTCTAACCTAATTTGGTTTAGAGTTAAATCTATAAGTACTAAGATATATGTAAAGAAACATAGTTGTTGCATTCTTGATTGCTAGCACAATAAATCCAGATCTTGATTTATTGTGTGGATCACCATTAGAGGCTGGTCAATTGGACGACTGTGGTGAAGAGATCTCTATACTACATCAACATCAGATTCTAGTGATTCATCAAAAGGTATAATTTCTATCACAAACTTCATCGTAGTGCAAGGTTGATCCGGGTTGTGGTTTCGATTCTTTTATTTTAGTTGTGCATGTATGTTTCGAAACCTAACAAAACCAACCCAGCACCCTGCCCAAGCAAAAATCAAGAACCCCTCACCACACACCGAGCACGATTTCCAAAACCCATATATAAAAAAGCACAAAATCGCAAAATTCAAGCTGAAAATAGTGAAAAATGAGTAGAGAGTTAAATACCCAGGTGGGATTACCTCTCAACATGATCTTGAGATCAATGTTGGAGCGAGTAAAGAGAAGATGATAGAACTCAGGGTCTCTCTATGTTCTTTCAGATTTAGGTGCTATGTTTTGCCACATTTGCCTAGAGCGTCGCTTCTTCTTCCCAGGTCCACTTATGCTTGGGATTCACCATAAATTTGCTATTACTCTCTTAGCCCTTGCTTAAAATCTCATCATTCACGATTCACTCTATTGGGATTTTGGGTTAGTTTCGAAGTATCTCCCCACTCGTTTGTAACTCACTCAATAAACTCCCAAAATTTATGAAAACTACCAAAATTAAAAAATTTCAAATTATGTTGGAATTTGAGATTCCAATCAAAATTAATCATAATCTCAATTGTCTTTATTAATATATAGATATAGACAAGTTTATAAATAATACAATTTCTTAAATTATTTTTTACTCACACACATTTCTATTTTCACTTTTTGATAAGATATTCTACCTCATAAACGTAAATAAACCAATTTGTTTTAAGAAAATCTGTGTGGAACATGGGCTAGATAGCAATCTCGACTCAATAAAATTGTGTAAAAAAGATGGAGAGAGAAAAAAAAAATTGAAAGAAAAAATAATAAACAATGAAAAAAGAAAAGTAAGTTTTCGTATTGCCTCCTCTCTTGTCCTTATCAAAGTGACAGATGTTCTGGTAAGTGGGTCCCTCGTTTAGGGAGTGGTTGTCCCTATCATGACATGCAATCTATGTCCCATGCATCTTCTAACATAAATTCTCTCCAGTACATAATCGTTACACGTCGGATACGTTTAATATATTGAATGATAAAATAGATAAGCGAGGATTATTTCGCTATGTAAAGTATTATAAATAAAAAAAAAATTATTATTAATGTTAGATTAATAATAATGAAGTTTCTCGTAGGTAACAATTTTATAAGAAATTGACTTTACAAATTAATTTATTGATACAAATTTCAAATATATTTTTACACGCGCTTTTGCCTAGTTTATAAATATGTCTTATTTATCCCTATTTTCGAATGCATTATCTCAGATATTTTTCAAGACTTCTTTGATTATAAGTGGTTTTCATTATTAGCATCAAATTTATTGAACGAAGATAAGAGGTCTCACTTGGAGTTCTTAACTTTTCAAAGCTAATAATTTAAGATTAATAATGAAGTTTCTCATCAATAATAATTTTTTTAAAAAAAATTGTCTCGATAATTTACTTTTTTCTTGATACTTAAAATATATTACTATGAGAAAATTTGTTCTTCGATTGAATAACAAATAAACAATAATTTAATATTAAGAATGACTTTTTTCGGTTAGTAATATTAAAAGCATATAGTTTAATAAATAGATTTAAGTTATTAATGAATTTTTCATCAATAAATAAAGCAGTAGTAACAACAACAAAAGCAGCAGCAATAACAACAACAACAACAATAATAATAATATAAAATTAAATATTAATCGAAGCTAATTCGATAACAATTAACTAGATATATGTCAATTATTATTGACAAGATAGCTTTTGACAATTCCCCCAAAATTAAAGAATATATTAATTTTTTTTTTTAGTTACTGAAGAAATCTCCAGAATAATCAATTACTTCATTTAATTTCTTCTTATTATTATTATTATTATTATAAACAATATTTTCAAGATAAGGGTCCAAAATATTTAATGAAGAGGCTACTTCGTTTATTTATTTTTTAATAAATAGAATTTTTTATTAATAAATGTCTACTTCACAGCCAACTAACTTTACGTGTACAAACATATATATATTTGTACATTGATATTCAAGTGGTGCCTCCACAAATAGATATAAAAACAATGGTCAGAGTCATGAATTCACCCTCCTTCCCACATAATGTTACTTCTATCATTTTGGGGTGTGTGAAAATGCTTTGGCACATGAACTGCACCCACTTTTTTTTTTTTTAATTTTTTAATAATTCTTTTTCTTTAAAAAAACTTCATTTGATCGACTAATCTAAATGTTTATGTCATTAGAGATAAACCATATATAATCGCATGAAGTTTTACTTTAAAACGACCCATTATCACATGCAGGGACGGAGCCCTTTGAGGTCTAGTGGGAGCCATGGCCCTCACTGGGATCTGAAAAAATTTGAGCCTAGTTTTCGGTTTGGATCTGTTGGGGGCGGTTAGGCCAAAAAAAATAAATTTGATCTCCATGTTTTTTTTAAAGAAAATGGATTAAAATTGAGAAATTTGCAACTGCGAACAATTTAGAATTGATTATTGATGATGTATTATCATATTTGATATTTCAGATTAATAGATTATGGAGAGATATTTAATAAAAAGACATCGTCAAGAAAATGTTGTTGAGGAGAGTTCAAATAGAGTTGAGAACAATGAGATTGACTCAAATAGAGTTTAGAATTGATTATTGATGATATATTGTCATATTTGCTTCGTCATTTCAATCATTTTGGTTCAAAAAAATTTCTGGGGCTCCGCACCCGAACCTCCGGGAGGGGACCTCCGTCTCCCCCCTCACACCATTTGCAAATTTTGACCCCCACTCGCTCGAATCTCTAGCTCCGTCCCTGATCACATGCATACTAAATTTACATTTTAACCAAATGATTTATCTGTACATAATGTTATTTATAGATAGCATCGAGATTTGAAATATTTTCTTTTGCCTATACCAAAAGTTATGGGATTAAAATAGGGTTTTATTCCAACGTACACGTAGTATTTAATTTCATAGTTAAAAATTGAAAGGACCACTCGAGTGCAGAGTCGTGTTTCAATATGGTTGTTAATTTGTGTCGAAAAACGATCATACAATTTTAAGCTTTGTTTCATATGAGCAGAAATTAGTGATTGCATTTGAGGGAATGACTAATTTGAAACAGAAAATGAAGTTTGGAACCAATTAACTAAAACAAGACCCAAAGCTTGGTAACCTCACAGTTCGTGTGACTAATATAGCCCTCGTTTGACTCAGGAAAATTTTTCAGCTTTCTCCTCGAATTTATTTTTATTCACATATTTTTATGAGACCCACCATTTTACACACTTTTCAATAATTTTTCAATTACAATTCAAAAATTTCTCCAATTTAACCTACACCAAATTAGTTAATAATCTAGAGTTAGGCACTTATAGTTGTAATCAAATCAATCGCCAATAAGATTTTAGAAAGTAAGAATAACTTGTGCAGCATGAAATTTCAAATTAGAGGTAGCTCATGTGTTGACTTTTGCTCATTTATTGTTTTAATTGAAATCAATCAACTAGATGCAAGAATAATTGGAGGTAGCTCATGTGTTTAATTGAACACGCTAATTAGCTAGCTCCTAGTTCAATTGAATTTCATCACAAAAATGATTTTTTTTAAAAAAAAAATTGTACAGCACGAGACAGAATAAGTGGTAGATCACGTGTTGACGTTAAATCTGTTATAGGTTCGGGGATTGAATTATCATAATTTGATGGAAAGGAGATTATTCGATTTGAAAGCAGAAAATGAGGACCATACTAGTCTAGCAGAAGGTTGTAAAAGCCTTTGAAATCCAAAAACTTATTCTTTCGAACTTAAGACTAAACCTGATGTAATTGCAGATATGAATGAAATTGCTTACAACTCAATTATTTTGTACTTATCTGATAACATAATGAGACAAGTAGATGAAGTTATGACTGCTAGAACCTTGTGGGTTGCTCTAGAGACTCTATCTCTGACTAAAACTTTACTAAGTAAAATCTATCTTTTGGAAAAACTATTTAGCTTAAGAATGGATCTTAGAAAAAATCTAGAACCAAACTTAAGTGATTTTAGTATCATTGTTAAGAGTTTGACTCATAATGACAAGAAAATTTGATGATGAGGACCTAGTAGTTATTTTGTTGAATGCTTTGTCTGAATCTTATAAAGATGTTAGGAATGTAATAAAATATTCTAGGGATAAATTGACACATACTATTGTTGTAGATGCCTTGAGATCTAGGGAGTTAGAAGTAATAAAAAGAGAAATTAAGAAAATAAAGGGAAAGTCTAAAGGAAGGTCAAAATCAAAAGAAAAAATCAATAAAAAAATGTTATAATTGTGGAAAGTTATGATATTTTAAGAAAGATTGCTATCAATGGAAAAGAAAACTAGATGAATAGAATAATGAGGAATTTAATAATGCTTCCGTTAGACTTGACTTAGACAATCTACATGTCATAACTATAGCTAGTGATGATTCTAATAAGGATTGGATCTTAGCTTCAGGGTGTAACTTTCGTACGTGTCATGTTTAAATCTTGATTTTACAATTATAAGGATATAGAACCTAGAAAGGTATATATGGGTGAAAATAATACATAGGTTGTGGTTGGTATTGACGACATTTCCATCAAGGTGTGTGATGACATTGTCTGATCAATGAAGAATGTAAGACATTTACCAAATTTGAAATGAAATCTCATCTCATTGGGAATTCTTGAAGATGAGGGACATGTTTTTAAATCTGATAACAACACAATGAAATCCATGAAGGGTTCCTTGTTATGAAATGATCTAAAATGAATGTTATGTATTACCTTGTAGGTAAAGTTGTGTCTTCATAGGATTCCAGTTCTTTCACCGTTGTGGAAAATAAATCTAAATTTTGGCATAACAGGATCGGTCAAATTGGAAACAAGGGCTAAGACTTTTAAATAATAAAAAACTGCTTGGAAAAGACTTAATTGAACCACTTAATATTTGTGAAACTTGTGTGTTGGGCAAGTCTCATAGGTGAGTTTCAAGACAGGTTCTCACAGTACACAACGAATATTATATTATGTTCATGCAAATTTATAGGGCATGAAAAGCATCCTACCTTTGGTAGCAGTAAATACTTTCTATATCTTGTGGATGATTATTGTAGAAAGATATGTGTTTTCTCTTTTAAAGGCTAAATCTAAGACTTTTCCAAAAAAATACAGCACGACTTAAAATGGTTGAAAATCAATTAGATAAGAAGTTAAAAACTCTAAGAATTGATAACGATATTTAGTTTTGTAACTTTGAGCTTGTTAATTTTCACAAACAAAAGGGAATAATGAGATACATGACTATCAAATGTGTATTGATTAGCTTAGGACACGCTCAAGGGTTCTGGGATGAGGCTGTATGTATTGCAATCTACTGATAAACAGATCATCATCAAGTTTTGTAGATTTTGAAACCCCCTAAGAACTTTGGACGGTAAACAACATTGCTTAACACACGTTATGATATTTGGATTTGCTGCATATGCACGTTAAACAGATGGCAAATTGGAACCTAGAGCCACTAAACATTTCATATTAGGGTATCCTGAAGGGGTTAAAGGGTATATAGATTGTAGGTTTTACGGGTGCATTGTATCAATATTATTAATAGCAGGGATGTGGGGTTTAATGAATTTGAAATGCTTTATTTTAAAGATAAAACTTATATGTCTGGAGACTTCGAAAATACTAAGAGAACTCTGAATGAGGTGAAGTTGACCAAGTTTAGTTATTTCCCAAGATGAAAACCATGAAGCTCTCATTCCCTCAACAGAAGGTAATGAACCCTACTTGATGAGTACCAGTGTAGAACAGTAAGTAAAGACCCATTGCATGTTCCAATAGGGCCAATAACGAGGTCGGTGTTATAATTCAAGTCTTTTCGTGTTCTTTGTGTTTCCTACAAGGAATCATGTCACTACTATAGAAGATACCACCATTCAAGATTATCAACTTGTTAGATACGAAGGTAAGTAAGGCCTAATCCCATATATGAAACACAAAACCTCATTGGCTTTGTTCTAGTTTCAGGTGAAGCCATTGAACTTTTAGAACCTTTCTCATTAGAGGAGGCTATGAGTAGTCCAAAATTGGAAAATTGCAATGGAAGAGGAAATGAAATCCTTAATTGAAAACAAAAACTAGAAACTTGTATAGGGGCATAAAAACCAAATGATTGTTCAATGTAAATTGATTTACAACAAATTAAAAAGGAGAGTAATAACCCTCACGATCCTTTGATGTACAAGGCCAGATTAATTACTAAGGGATTTACACAAAGGGAAGAAATTGACTATAACGAGATTTTTTCTTTCGATGATTAAATATAAATCAACCGGGTTGATTTTAGCATTGGTTGTTTGATTCAAATGGGAATTAGAACAACCAGATGTTAAAACAATTCTTGTATGGTGAACTAGAAGTAGACATCTATATGAGTCAACATCAAGGTTTTGAAATGAAAGATAAGATTGACTTAGTTTGTAAACTTGAAAAATCTTTGGATGATTTGAAACAAAGTTTTAGGTAGTGGTACAAACTTCTTGATTCATATGTACTTAATATTGGTTTTAAAAAAGAGTGATTAAGATGCTTGCTTATACTATAAAAACCTCATTGGCTTTGTTCTAGTTTCAAGTGAAGTCATTGAACACTTAGAACCTTTCTCATTAGAGAAGGGTATGAATAGTCCAAAATCTGAAAATTGGAAAATTGCAATGGAAGAGAAATGAAATCCTTAATTGAAAATAAGAAACTAGAAACTTGTATAGGGGTATAAAAACCAAATGATTGTTCAATGTAAATTGATTTACAAAAGAAAGGAGAGTGATGACCCTCACAATTCTTTGATGTACAAGGCCAGATTAATTAAAGGGTTTACACAAAGGGAAGAGATTGACTATAATGAGATATTTTTTCCGATGATTAAATATAAAACAATCAGGTTGATTTTAATATTGGTTGTCCGATTCAATTGGGAATTGGAACAACCATATGTTAAAACAACTTTCTTGCATGGTGAACTAGAAGTAGACATCTATATGAGTCAATATCAAGGTTTTGAAATGAAAGATAAAAATCGACTTAGTTTGTAGATTTGAAAAATCTTTGGATGATTTGAAACAATGTTTTTGGTAGTGGTACAAACTTGTCAATTCATATGTACTTAAGATTGGTTTTAAAAAAGAGTGATCATGATGCTTGCTTATACTATAATAACAATAAACATGAGAGTGGAGTCTATTTACTCATATGTAGATGACATGTTATTGGCTAGTTTTAGTTAATAGGAAATCATAAGAATGAAAAATCTTTTTCAAATTTGGCAAGAAGTAGGCTAAACCTATCAATGTTCCTTTGGCAGCACATATGAATCTGTCATTTGCACACTTACAAAAAACTGAGGAAGAACTAAAAGAAATGTGTAATACACCATATGCAAATGTTATTGGTTCGGTAATGTTTTTTATGATAACAACCAGACTAGACCTGACTTTGCTTATGTTATTAGTTTTCTCAGCAGACTCATGTCTAATCCTGGTTAACAACCCCAGGCTGAGTTAAAATGAATTTTAAGATAAATAACTGGTACCTTAAAGGTATGATTAATATATGAAAAATGATACGATAATTTAACCTTAAAAGGGTATTCGAATTATGACTTTGCTGGTGCAAATATCAAATGAAATCCACTACTACTACAGATTCATTTACACTAGGAGATAACTGCATATCATGAAAATCTCAATTACTACCAATTGTCACCTTATCCAACACAAAAGCTGAATATGTGGCAATTACTAAGGTTGTAAAAAAAAAAAAAGTATATGGCTAAAATGTATTATAAAAGAATTGAATTTTTTTGCATTAACCTGCTACTATTTTTACTGATAGCCAAAGCACATTGTTGTTGAGTAAAAAGATGGTATATCATGAAAGATCCAAAAACATTAAGGTGAATTATAATTTCATTAGAGAGAAAATCTCCACATGTGAAATTAATTTGCTAAAAATCCATATTGATAAGAACCCCTTTGATATAGGTACTAAAATACTAAAGGTCTGTTTGATAAGCCTTTATTTTCAGTGGAAAATGAATTTTTTTTTTTCAATTTTTCTACTTTACTCCGTTTGATTGCGAAAATTTTTCACGAAAAATATTTTTCGCGGACCCCATCCATGCGCCCCTTTTCCTTGTTTTGGTGGAAAATATTTTCTTTGGGTTTTGGTGGATTTTTGTTTTCCATGGTAGATGAAAAGTGATATTCGACACGTTTAATCAATTTTGTTGTTGTTAATTGACTTATTTTCTTTTCAAAAAATAACATTATCATCATCAAGTACAAATATATTTAAAAAGTAAATTTTTTTTTTTTGATTAAAATAGCAAAAAATTACTTTATTTTCCATGAAAAATAATGTCAATCAAACAACAAAAGTTGAAAAATTCCCTACTTTTTCCACCTAAAAAATTAAACCAATCAAACACATTAAACTTCTAATTTTCAGGAATTCAATTCCCTAGAATTCATTTTCTTTCCATCCAAATTCCACCATCGCTATCAAAAGCACCATAATGTTAGTAAGTTTAAAATATGCTTATCAATCCATATTGATACAAAATATTTTATTTATTTATTTATTATTTTTTTTCCAGGTATTGGGGGCAATGGTGTACCATTAAATGTGCACTTCAGCAACGAGAGAGGATTGAGTACTTGAGAATCAAGGTGAAGATTGAAGAAGATTCCCAAATGCAACGTTGGAAAGACACATTAGTTGGTTAGGGTTCGATGTTCTTCTTTGCAAGAAAGGTTGGAATCTATAAGAGAAAGTGTCTCGAGTCTAAGGAAAAAATCAAGATTTGATTTTGTGTTGTTGTACTCTATTCCCTCTCTGGAAGGCAGTTGATGCACATAGTGGTTGATCTTATTTTTGAGCCTCACATAGTAGACTATTGTCGAACTGGGTGAAAAATTCTTGCGTTCTTGTTCTTTATTTTTTATTTTTATTTGTGCTTCATTTATGAGGCTTAATTTCGTTTTTGATAAATAATAATAATAATAATAATAATAATAATAATAATAATAATAATAATAATAATAATAATAATCCCAACAAATTTAATCGCAAAAAGGATTTTCGATACAAGAACAATCCTTGGAAATTAGATTTAGGGTCCATTTGATCGGATTCAGTCATAAACTACTTCAAAGATTAAAAAGTTATTTTTGAACATGTTTTGATAATTTCAGAGTTATTTTTCCTTTTTTCTATTTGTTTTCTTTTGTTTATTTAGATTTTGAAGTAATACTATCTTTTACATTATACATACAAAGTACAAGCTTATTTAATCAAAATGAGTACTAGAAAGGAAAATATAGTTTTGGTGATTATGAAGAAGAATGTGATTGTTGAAGAAGAACTTTCAACTACCAACAAACACACATTCTCAACATATATAAGGCCTCTTATAAATAGTTATTCTACGTCATCTGTGTTGTAAAACTACCAAAGTATTAGATAGAACAAGACTATCAAAATATTAGAGAGAATATAGAGATAGAGAGAGAATTTATGTATTCCAATTGTGTGTTAAATGAAGGAGTGAAGCACCCTATTTATAGGGGTAGATAATGGTACAATTGTAATAATATAAACTTTACAAGGGCATAATGGGTCATTCACACCCAAGATATTTATAACACTCCCCCTTGAATGACCTAATATTCAATGTCTGCCTCGTTAAAAACCTTGCTAAGAAAACCCAGTGGAATAAAACTTAAGCTAAGGAAAAGAGTACAGTCATTGTGGAGTATAAAAATAAATGCTGCCTCATTAAAACCTTGCTAGGAAAACCCAGTGGGATAAAACCTAGACGAAGGAAAAAGAGTACAGCTACTCCCCCTAATATTAGTCATCGTAAATCGCTGAGCCGACGCATTCCTATCTTATGTATCAATTTCTTGAGTGTAGATGTAGTTAATGCTTTAGTGAATAAGTCTGCCACATTATCACTTGATCGAATTTGTTGAACATCGATATCACCTGCTTTCTGAAGCTCATGTGTATAGAAGAATTTTGGAGAAATGTGCTTTGTTCTATCTCCTTTGATATAGCCTCCTTTAAGTTGTGCAATACAAGCTGCATTATCTTCATACAATATCATTGGACTATCTTTTGTCGAAGCTAATCCACATGATGATTGGATATGATGAGTCATGTTTCTCAACCATATACATTCTCGACTTGTTTCATGGATTGCAATAATTTCTGAATGATTTGAAGATGTTGCTGTCAAAGTTTGCTTCACGGATCTCCACGATATAGCCGTCCCACCACGTGTAAACACATATCCTGTTTGTGATTTTGCTTGATGTGGATCAGAGAGATAACCTGCATCTGCATATCCCACTAAAGAAGATCCCAAATTGTGAGAATAAAATAATCCCATATCAACAGTACCTTTTAGGTAACGAAGAATGTGTTTAACACCATTCCAATGCCTTTGAGTTGGTGCAGAACTATATCTTGCGAGTAGATTTACAGAAAAAGCTATATCAGGTCTAGTGCAATTTGCAAGATATGATAATGCTCCAATTGCACTTAGATATGGTACTTCTGGACCAAGAACATTTTCTCCATCTTCAAGTGGGCGAAATGGATCATTTTTTGGATCAAGTGATCGAACGACCATTGGTGATGTCAATGGATGTGCTATATCCATATAAAATCGCTTCAAAACCTTTTCTGTATATGAAGATTGATGAACAAATAGTCCTTCTGAAAAATGTTCAATTTGCAACCCAAGGCAAAATTTTGTTTTTCCCAAATCTTTCATCTCAAATTCATTTTTCAAGTAATCAGCAGTTTTGTTGAGCTCTTCTGGAGTTCCAATAAGATTTAAATCATCAACATAAACTGCCACTATTGCAAATCCAATATTTGTTTTCTTTATGAAAACACATGGGCATATATCATCATTTTTGTAACCCTCATTCAACAAGTATTCGCTGAGGCGATTATACCACATACGTCCAGATTGTTTCAATCCATATAATGATCTTTGCAATTTGATTGAAAACATACTCTTCGGGTATGTATCATTTATTTCTGGCACTTTAAGTCCTTCAGGGACTTTCATATATATGTCACTATCAAGTGAGCCATATAAATATGCAGTTACTACATCCATAAGGCGCATATCGAGCCTTTCTGACACAGCCAAACTAATTAAAAATCTGAATGTGATGGCGTCCATGACAGGAGAATATGTTTCCTCATAATCAATTCCAGGTCTTTGTGAGAAACCTTGAGCTACAAGCCGGGCTTTGTACCTTGTAACTTCATTATTTTCATTTCTTTTCCTTACAAAGACCCATTTGTATCCTACAGGGATTATATTTTCAGGTGTTCGAACTACTGGTCCGAACACCTTTCGTTTTTCTAAGGAATTCAACTCCGTCTGCATGGCTTCCTTCCATTTTGGCCAATCCTCTCTCTGTTGGCATTCTTTAACAGACAGTGGCTCAGGATCATTATTCTGAATTATTTCAAGAGCCATTTGGAAGGCAAAAATATCATCTATAACAACATTCTCCCTTTCCCATAATTTATGAGATAACAAATAATTTATTGAAATCTCATTATTCTCGGACATCTGTGATTCTGCAGGAATCACGTCATCACTATTAGATTGTTTCATTGAAATCTGTGGTTCTGCGGGAACCATGTCACCACTATTAGATTGATCAATCTTTTCTATTATTACTCGTCCAGGAGTCTTTGGTTGGTTTAATTTCCTCTTACGAGGTATGATGTCTTTTGAACCAACTGGTCGACCACGCTTCTGGCGTTTTTGAGGTTCACTTGCTATAGCAGTTTGTCCTACAGGGACATCAATCTTTGCCGGAGTGTTTTCTGCTGGTATATATGACTTTGTCACTTTTCGTGTGTCAACAAATTCATCAGGTAATTGGTTTGCAATTCTTTGCAAATGAATAATTTTCTCAACCTCTTGCTCACATTGATTACTTCGGGGATCAAAGTGAGATAGAGTTGTTTCATTCCAAGAAATTTTATCTTGATTTTCAGGATGCAACTTTACTCTTCCTAAAGTTGGAAAGTTCATTTCATCGAAATGACAATCTGCAAAACGTGCAGTAAACAAATCACCCGTTAAGGGTTCAAGGTACCTAATGATGGAAGGTGAATCAAAACCAACATAAATCCCAAGTCTACGTTGGGGACCCATTTTGGTACGTTGTGGGGGAGAGATTGGTACATGGACAGTACAACCAAAAACCCTTAGGTGAGAAATATTAGGTTCATGACCAGATGCAAGTTGCAGAGGTGAGTATTGATAATAAGCAGTTGGTCTTATGCGAATCAATGATGCAGCATGTAATATGGCATGACCCCAAACAGAAGCTGGGAGTTTTGTTTTCATGAGTAGTGGTCTAGCAATTAATTGTAGACGTTTAATAAATGACTCCGCTAACCCATTTTGTGTATGGACATGAGAAACTGAATGTTCTATTGCAATCCCAATGGACATGCAATACTCATTGAATCTCTGTGATCTAAACTCACCAGCGTTATCAAGACGAATTGTCTTGATTGAGTAATCAGGAAATTGAGCTCGTAATTTTATTATTTGAGCAAGTAGCCTAGAAAATGCTACATTTCTTGTGGACAGTAAACAGACATGCGACCATCTAGTAGAAGAATCAACTAGTACCATAAAATAACGAAATGGTCCACATGGTGGGTGTATCGGCCCACATATATCTCCATGAATCCTTTCTAAGAAAGTTGGAGATTCAACATTTACCTTTGTAGTGGAAGGTCTAATGACCAATTTCCCTTGCGAGCAAGCAACACATGAATAATCATTAGGTGAAAGAATCTTCTGGTTCTTTAAAGGATGTCCATGTGAGTTGCTAATTATTCGACGCATCATTATAGCTCCTGGATGTCCAAGTCGATCATGCCAAAGTCTAAAACTTTTTAAGTCTACGAACTTCGGGTTCGTGACATTGTTTGATTCGACTTCTTTTATGGATGTATAATACATTCCAGAAGGAAGTGCCGGAAGTTTTTCTTTTATCTGCTTCTGGCCAGATACAAAAGAAGTAATGCAAAGATATTCAATATTGTTTTCTTGCATTGTTTCAATGTGATATCCATTGCAGCGGATATCCTTAAAACTGAGCAAATTTCTTCTGGATTTGCTTGAGTATAGTGCATCGTTAATACATAGTTGTGTATTATTTGATAAAATAATATAGGCTTTACCGGAGCCTTCAACGATCTTCGATGTGCCGCATATTGTATTAACATTATTTTCCGCTAATGTTAAGTTCAGAAAATACTTTTTCTTCCGGAGAATAGTATGTGTTGTTGCACTATCAACAAGACATGTATCTTGGCAATTCATCTAAAATATAATCAAATAGATATTTTAGAAAAGTGAATTTATGATAAAAAGAAGTTAAACATAATTTAACATCAAACGGACAATACATATTAAGATTTCAAAATAACATCGTGACTTTCTGATAAAGCAAACTAATCTATATTTTCCATATCACCAGTATAAAAATCAGAGACATCTAAGTGTGTCCTATTAACTGGACAATCAGCTAAATTTGTCTCTATTTTTTCTTTTCCTTTGATAGACTGTTGGTAAAGGTCCACAAGATGTTTTGCCGTACGACAGGTACGTGACCAATGCCCTTTCATGCCACATCGGAAGCAACTTTCTTCGTGTTGCCGTTTGATTATGTTATTCTCATTTTCCTTGTGCCTTTTAACCATGTGGCCATGTTGTTGATGATTTTGTCCAGAATTCCTTCCACGTCCACGTCCTTGTTCATGTCCGTGTCCACGCCTACGTTCGTGTCCACGGCCACGGCCACGTTTGTATCCGTGTCTATTTCTTGATATAGCATTTGCTTCAGGAAATGCAGTACCACTTGCTTCAGGAAATGGTACAGAACCGGTTGGACGTAATCCGTGATTTTTCATCAACAACTCATTATTTTGTTCGGCTACCAAAAGGCAAGATATGAGTTCCGAGTACCTTTTAAAACCACGCTCACGATATTGCTGCTGCAGGAGCACATTTGAGGCGTGAAAGGTGGAGAATGTTTTTTCTAGCATATCTGCTTCAGTGATTTTTTCTCCACATAAATTCAATTTTGAACATATTCTAAATAGTTCAGAATTGTACTCACTCACAGTTTTAAAATCTTGTAAACGAAGATGCATCCATTCATAACGGGCTTTTGGGAGGACTACAGTCCTCTGATGGTCAAATCTGTCTTTTAAGTTTTTCCAGAGTTCTTGTGGATCCTTCACAGTAAGATATTCTATTTTCAATCCATCATGAAGGTGGTGACGAAGGAAAATAAGTGCTTTTGCACGATCCTGCAGGGATTCGTTGTTTCCTTCTTTGATTGTTTCTCCAAGCCCTTTTGAAATAAGATGGATCTCGGCATCTAGGATCCATGATAGATAATTTTTCCCGGATAAATCTAGTGCAATGAACTCGAGTTTTGTGATATTTGCCATTTAGGATAACTATTCAATCAAACATGAAAAATAATTAATTCCTTGAAAAATCTCAGTAAAGAATTAATGACATGATTTCTATATCGAGTTTTTATTCTTCTGGAATATTAATTATAATTCTAAGTTGTTGTAGCAATGAAACAAAATTTCGAAATTGCTATGTAAATCTAAGTTGTGGTATCAATTAATCCAGATAATAATTATCAAGAATAAATTGATTAATACGTATAATGATAGTGACATTAACAAAAGATTTTTCAGAAATTGCATTTCAAGAATTATGTGGTATGTATGTAACCATGTTTCATGAAGTGATGTTTAATCATTACATCTTTTGAAATTGTGATTTTAATTTTCAAAAAGAAAAATAACTTTTACTTTTGTAAGTACACTTTATTGGAATGATGAATTGATTATATTATAAATTTATCCTTTTTGAAAATACATAAAATGTGATTTCATTTAAATCATATATTTAAAGAAACCCAGTAGAACCAACGATAATAAAACTGGTAGAATCAATTATATAGGTGGTAGTATGATATACTAAAAAAATTGTAAAACCAACCATGTAGGTGATAGCATGATATAATTAAAACTGGTAAAACCAACCATGTAGGTGGTAGCATAATATAATTAAAACTGGTAAAACCAACCATGTAGGTGGTAGCATAATATAATTAAAATCGGTAAAACCAACCATGTAGGTGGTAGCATGATATAATTATAACTGATAAAACCAACCATGTAGGTGGTAGCATGATATAATTAAAACTGATAAAACCAACCATGTAGGTGGTAAAACCAACCATGTAGGTGGTAGCATGATATAATTAAAACTGATAAAACTAACCATGTAGGTGGTAAAACCAACCATGTAGGTGGTAGCATAATATATAAAATATATTTAAAATTATTACCTTCTTAACTCAGTTGGCTAGAATCTCGTGCTGATAACGTGTTGTAAAACTACCAAAGTATTAGATAGAACAAGACTATCAAAATATTAGAGAGAATATAGAGATAGAGAGAGAATTTATGTATTCCAATTGTGTGTTAAATGAAGGAGTGAAGCACCCTATTTATAGGGGTAGATAATGGTACAATTATAATAATATAAACTTTACAAGGGCATAATGGGTCATTCACACCCAAGATATTTATAACAATCTGTTTGATATTCAAAAAAGATAACAAGAATTATATTCGCCCTTTTATTTTTCATTTTTAGGCATCATGAGAAGGATTTTCTGCAGAATCTCATTGTGACATTGCGGTTTCCATCGAAAGAGGAGAAATATTTCTTAAAAAAAGCATTTTTTATGTGCCTCAGAGTATTTTCAGTATTCAAGTTTTTCCTATATTTTCTCCAACAGGCAAGTCCCACTTACAATTTTGCACAATGACAATAGTAAATTGGATTAAACTACTTTTACAAATTAGTATACTAACCCTAAAATTGATCTGGGGTTAACACACAATATTTTATTCGTGGACTCCTCTCATGCAAGGGTTAACACACTAATTTGTACAACTATGTTTGTACAAGTAACAAAGTTGTAGTCAATTATAGATATGCTCTTTATTTGTTAAAAACTTTTGTATTTAAAAACATGTTTTTTTATGTTTTCGAGATAAAATATGTGGTCGATAAGTAAATAGAGAAAATATGATTAAAAAGTTGTTTGAGAAATTGTGTTATTTAAAAACATATTTTTAAACAGTTTGCAAAAATAGAGACTAATAATAACACTATTTGATTTATAAACTGATTTATAATTTATGATTTTGAGGTAAAAAACAGTGGTTAAAAATTGGAAAAAGAAAAATGTGTTAAAAAGTAGTTTGAGAAATTGTATAATTTACAATGTGTTCGAGGCCATGCTGATTTTTTTTTGTTTATTTTGATATTTTCTAGGTAGATGTGTGGTTGAAAATTGGAGAGAGAAAATGTGTGTGATTAAAAAATAATTTGAAAAATTATGTTTTTTATAAATTGATTTATAAATTGTAATTATTGCGTAAAACAACGGTGATTTATAAATTAATTTATTATTATGTTTACGGTTTACCAAAACATGTTACAACGTATATATACATGTATGTTGGAGCCACGCGCCGCGCGTTGGCACAAACACGGAATCTGTGACTGAATCCTAACTTTATCCACACGAGAGTGTGTGTATAAATATATACATACACATTTACATATACGTGGCTGTAATAAGTACATGTATACAATAGTAAAGTGTAGAAATATTCTAATGCATACTTTTGTCTTGGGGTCTCATATGTCGCTTTCAAGACTTCAATATACAGAGCTGAAAATGGGATTGACTCATTGACACCACACCTTTCAAGCGGGAAAATACGCATAAAGAAATGCCATCACTGTCTCTCTCTCTCACTAAAACTTTTTCTCTCATCTCTCTAGAAAAAAACCTCAAAGAAACTCATTTCATAGTTCATCATATTCGTTTTTCTTATCTATATTTTTTGTGGGTTTTCTTTTCTTGATTCTTCAGGATCTTTTTTATTTTTATGCAGTTGTGCTGTTTAGGTTGTGTGTATGTGTTCATTTTTTTTTCTTGAAGTTTTTTGTTCAGAAATGAGTTGCATATTTGTGTATATTTTTGCTAACTCTAAATCTATATATATTTAGGTGAAGAAACTAGAAAGTGATGGCTATGGAACTTGAAGGCTTTTCGATGCGGTTAGTTGTTAAGTTTTGTCAATTAACGTGTTATTATGCCTTGATTTTTGTTGGGTTTGTTCAAAAGGGTTGGTTTTGGTGTTTTATAGAGGATATGTGTCGAGGATGAGAAGTGTTAACGTGTTAAAGTGCTGGCCATTCGATGATACTGATGAAGATGTTGTAAAATCATTGCTCCCTCCGATCACTCTCAAGAAATTCACCTGGTGGTTTGAAGTACTCGAATTGTCTCGTTCAGAATCGATTAGAAGCGTCAAAAACTCGAAACAGAAGACGACAAAAGTTCAAGAAAAGGGAGAATCATCACTTAGACATCAAGAGTATATGGAAGAATCAGTTTTGGATGCTGAAGAATTCATAGGGGTAGAAGCAAAGTTGAAGCCTTTAAGGGGGAAGATGAAGCCAAGGGCTCCAAAGAAAAGGTCTATAAAGGAGCTTTTTGAGGTGGCGCCGCCTGTGGATAGAGTTAGTAGCGAGGAAGAAGAAGAGGAAGAAGAAAACTTTTGCGAATCCAAGGAAATTAAATGGGGTCTCAAAGGAAAGAGGAATGAGAAGAAAAAGAATAACAAAAAGATTTTCTTAAGCAAGTTGAAGAAGACAAAGAAAAAGATTAACAAATTCAAGAAGGAGAAAAGCAATTGGGAGATGGATCTACCAATTGCAAACAAGGTATGTGTTTTTCTCCTTATATATATATATATATATAATAATCTCATATTCGTAAATTAAAGGGGGATTCAAGAACTTTGTGTGCCCACCCACTTCACACATATAATCGTCATACAAACAAATGTATCGATTCTGATTGGATTGTCTTGATTTCTAGCAAATATAAGTAATTTGGAACATAAAATATAGGCCTAACTGAAGTTTTCTTGATTGTAAGTAGTGAAAAATGCTTGATTTTTACCTCTTTTTGCTTAGAATTTACTGCTGAAAAAGGCTGTACTTGTTTGTGTGGCAATTAGATTCATTCAGTATAAAGAGATAAAGTTAAAAAAATAAAATAGGAGAATGGGGTTCTCATGATAGAGGGATTTGAGCTGGTTACAAGGGGAAGATGGTATGTTGTTCCAGCTGTGCTGTACGGGTTGGACAGCAATTTTTTATGAGGTTGAAAGTTTTGTTAATTTAATTATGTTGTTTTTTCTACTGTTGGCCTATGTTTTTCTCTTGAACCATCATTGTCATGTCATTTTTAGGGGGCATTTCAATTCTTTCATATTCCCAAAATTTGACCATATGATTTCTCAACTTTTTTCTTTAGCTAGGGTTCTCAATCTAGAGAACTATTTGGTAGATAATTGGGGTTTGTAAATCATCGCGTACATTGAATGGAGGCGTGAAATGGTGAAAGTTACGTTATGGGCTTTCGTTTTTGACTAGTAAAGTTTTAAGATTTTGGTTTCTTGATTGTGTTCAAGTTAATTAGAGGGACTGGATTTCACTTTTTATATGATGCTTTCTCTGATCCTTGATTGAAGGGTTTAATGTAAATCTCTTGTGGTGAAACACTGAATGAATATAAAACATTTTGTGTACCTTTTAAGGCCTGGTTTCTGGTGAAATTTAATGAGTGGGGTAGTCACATAATGCTGGAAAGCTAAAGGATTCCACTGGTTTGATTGTACATTATGGGTTATTTGGTGGCTTGTACAGCGCCCCCGCGGAATCTACGTACGCACTGGAGGAATATGTATAAAATAAAATTTGTTAACACGTACGGGCTTCGATCTTATAATTACAAGTTTCATTACTTGCACTGTGATTTAAAGATAATCAGATCGTTTTTGGGGATGAATAATACACTGCTTTAACTTCTGTAGTGTTTTGATCAATTGTGAGCAAGAATGAAACAAATCTATGACACACTATTCTTACCTTGTAGTAACCTGAAATTAGAAATCACTAGGACTATTATTACTGTTGACATATCCAAGTAAGCTCTTTGGTTTCGGAGAATCACATGAAATAATGGTTTGATGGTATACATGACTTAAATAAAATCCCTTTAGTTATCTAAAATCATACATAAAATCACGCGATTTTTCTTCTTTTGCAATGTGATGCTCTAGTATCTACATAAGTGAATTGCTTTTTAGTTTAGTTCATGCTGATCAGCTTTGAATTTAATTATATTATTCATGAGAAATGATATAGATGATGAAGCGTAAAGAACACAAATAAATCATTAATCATGTCCTTTTTCACTACCATGTTAAATTTTGAAAGCCCCAAATCTCGTCAAGTTGGTCTGTTAACAACAGAAAAATGACTTGATTTGTTTAATTTCGAGGAATAGATTTTCGTTTAATTACTTACATGTTTTGTATTCTTTCTCAGGAGATATGTTGTAAGCTCCACTTGCAATCTCTAGGTGTTGTTAACGAGTTGGATATTGATCTATCTGATGCTGTTCCAAACCATAGGGGGAAACCAAAAGTGAAACACTTGGATGCAAAAAAGAAGACCATGGCTCGTAAATCCTCTAAGGTGACCTCAGGAAACAAAAAATCGGAGTCTCCCATGCGTGGGATTTTAAAGAGTCATAACAAAGTATTACCACTACTTCAATCAAGAAATTGTATCTTGCACGAGTCTATTCAAGCCAATCCATGTGGAACACAACAGGTGAACAAACACGTCACTTTCTCAGAAAAGGATGACATACTAGGATGTCAAGAGGAACAAAAGTTTCGCGGTTCAGATTCTGACACAGATGCTTCTTCTTTACTGGATGATCAGGCTGGAGAGAGGGGAAAGAATTTGACTGCTGTAGAGATGAGTGGAAGTGTAGATGTTTCGTGCAGATCCAAAAATGGGCACGATGCACAATCTGTAAGTAAAAAGCAGTTGACTATCGCATGCCATGAGTTTGATACACCAAACTTTGCGAAGACACATAGCCATGAGAGGCTGTTTGGCACATCTGTAAATTCGTGTCAAAGTACACCGCAAGACTTGAATTTACATTTTTTCGAAAGAGGCCATAGAGAAGCATCTCATGATCCTCTGCGTGCTTCTCCTTCGTTCTTTTATATGCATCCAGATCTCAATATGATTAGAAATTCATCAAGTTCTTACAATAACTGCGAAAGGTTGATTGAACACCTAGGGAATCCCGGTCTCGGAATTCCACCATTGTGTTTTGAGGATTATCCAAAAGCATATAATGATGCTTTGTCACCGTACTCGTATAAATGGGAGAAAAGATCAAACATGATGCCTCAATTCCCCCCGCGAAGTACCATAGAGAATTGTAGTGGCCATGCTTTCGAGTATCAATCATTTCCTCATCTGTCTCCCAAGGAAATGCTGAGGACTTTATGTTACCTTCCAGAAGTGAACCAAAAAAGAGTGGATGGAGATTTTGTTGGCTTACCTCTCAATTCACATGGAGAATTGATCAAGTTGAACTCGAGAGGTAAAGGGGAGTTTCAGCAGACGATAAAGCCAAGTATCACTGCAGCTTCTTCCATTAACTTAGCCCTGAGTAAAAATGTCATTCCGAATTGTTTGGGGAATCATTCAGAGTGCAGACATTGGGAATGTATAAAATCCAGTGAGGATCAGTTCCTTGACAAGGGCTGTATGAAAGAGAACCCTATTGTTGTTATGCCATCTAGATTAGGTATTACTGAATGCCAACGGGATGGAAAAACAAATATTGACTTGAATATGATCAAAAGAAACAACCATTCCTTTAGTACAGTAGAGCGAGACCTGCACCCTGAGATTGAGTCTTACCGTGGATACCAAGAAGATTACATGAAGAGCAGCAATGGTGATCATGTTTTGCCACATTTGGTCCAATCAAAAATGCGTTTGATGGGGAAAGAGTTTCTAGTTGGTGGAAATGAGCTTTGGAAAGACAAACAAATCATAGCCGAGCGTCATTCTGCTGGTACTTCCATTGAAAATTTAACAATTTATAGTCAGAATGAACCATCTTCAGGGAAATTCAGAGAAAATTTGGCTTGTTCATCAGAAACTGATATCAATCACATATCAGAAAGTATGTTGCGAACAAAGATTTCCGATTCTAGGTTTCCTCTCACTCATTTTGCCATGCAGAGTACTGATATGCACCAGAATGATTTTGTTGCAAGTAAAATAAATCCTGCTCCTGGATTGAATACTTGCCATTCTTCTGGTAACTTCTCCAGCGTTCATAATATGAGCTCTATAGTCCGGGATCCCGCACTTCATGGATATGAATCCAAAACAGTTAGTTCTGAGTTCCCTATGCCAAGACCTGCTTTTCAGGGATTGCCTCATGCTCCAAGATCAGTGATCCGTTTCCCATTCACACACCCGGATCTCGAAGGTCATGAGCAATCATCTTGGTATCAGCGCTCTTCTAAGAACGTGTCCCCTTTGTTGTTTGATGTTGCAGAAAGGGAAAATTTTTTAAGTTATGGCCAATCATATTCTAATTTAGACAGTAGATGTGGTTCACAGAAAATGCTGGGAACTAATTGTTGGACTGATCCTCGGGCGTTGCTGACACGTGAAGCTTTTTGCTTGCACAATTCTTTCACTTCTGGCTCGTCTTTTCAGAATTCAATTGCTCCAGCTCCATTGACTCAGCGTGCACGAGTGTCTTGCCACTCTGGGGTCAGGCCAAATTCAGCTTTGCAAAAGAGACGTGGAAGTCAGATAAAATTCAAAGAACCAGTCAGGTCGAGAATGAACATTAGAGGACCTAGCCATGCCGACAAAGGCAGAAAGCGGACTTCGGCTGCATCAGTCGATTTTTCTCAGTCCATAAAGATGCCAAAGTTTGGAATTCAAGAAACATCTAATTTTGCTATGACAAAATCGATGACCTGCGTTAATTTTGAAGGTGATGCTGAAAATTCTGGGCAACCATTTCAATTAGAGTTTGCCAAAAAGAAAACAAAATTCTTGGATTGTGGAGAACATGAGAATGGTGAGGATGAATGCTCAATTTTAACAGGGAAAGATTCGTTCAGTGGCACCGCAAGATCAGGTCCCGTTAAGCTGACTGCTGGAGCGAAGCACATACTCAAGGCCTGTCAAAAAATGGATCAGAATAGTTCCAAATCAACCAGTTCAACTGTCCCTTATGATGCAACAACTACAAGTTTCAGGCTTTTGGAATCTGAAAAATCAGCTCAAATCTACAGGTTCTAGGAGTAAGCCTGCTGCTCATCATGGTCAAAATTAGAGATTTTCCCTCATATACAGTTCTCCTAATACTTCTTTTAATGCAGGAGGATCGCTCCGATACTCAATTTTGTTTCTGCCTACACCTGTTCCAGCTTGAATAGCACAAATTCTTCCCAAATGTGCCATGTTATGCTGTCAAATAAGCTGAAAAGTGTGAAAATATGTTTCTAGTTTTTGGTTTCTTATATATGCAAGTTATGTTTAAAAAGCATCTTTCAACAAGTAGACAAGAAGATGATCTCGCATCAATATTGAGAAGAACGAAATGGTACCATCTTTAACTCTGGCTATTTGTGTGTTGGCCATGTCATTTTGTACTTCATATATTATATCCTTTCATCTTCAAGTTTTTCCTAATATGTTAATTTGCAACCAGAAGGCATTGCTGTGAGTTATGTGTGTTACATAGCAATGTCAAATCGATCATGTAGTGAAGTTGATTGTAATATCTTTGTTATTGATAGAAATCCGTATTTCTGTTAGATATTCGAGTTTGAACATTCGGTGAGATTGCTTTCCTTCTGAGTAAAGATATTGGAGTAAAACAGCATGCATAAGATTATCATTACATGTATATAATCTGTAGAAGGAATCATTAAATAGATAAAGTTACAAGTGTTATATTCTTTCAGACCCTTGTATGTACATACCATTAATTGATGGTTAAGTATCGATTCTATATACTTTCTCCATACTTCAACCAATTTTTATCAGACGCAAAGCTACTTTGAAACTTTTGAAGATGTCGAACTCCTATTTATCTCCTTCATTCTTCCTCTTCTTATTTCTCAGCCTGCAAAACACGATTCTTGTTGTCAGTAAGTGTTATGGTGTTGTAGCTGGATCAATGGAAGATTCAGGTGAACACGAGCAGTCGTTATATTACAAAGATTTATTTATTTTTTTGGGGGTGGGGGTGGGGGTGGGGGTGGCGCTGACGGGATGTTTGGTCGGGTTTCTTGAGTAGCTTCTTACCCCATTGATTAATTTATCAAATGCTTCTGGAATATATCTCTCCACAACGTTCACCGTCTCAGGCTTTATCCCGCCGCCCCAACATTCAAATATTTCTTCACAACTTTCTGGTATATAAAAGTTGCACCATTGAACGTTGGCAGATTCAGCCACTGGCAGATTAGTATCTTGATGTATGGCCACAAAGCGAAACTGCATCAGATCAGTGAAAAAAAGAAAAGAAAGTCGAAATTAATCTTTCATTTCGGATCGAGGAAGTAAAAAAATGTACTTGCGGTATGCGAATTACCATTCAAGAATGTGCTCGCATAGCTCTATAAACGAGTAAAGAATCCAATATGTTAACCATTGTTATTCATCTAGTGTCTCAATTGCATGCAGGGTTGCGTATCTGTTCATTCATTTAGGAAAAAAAAGTGTTTACAGTTATCTTTTGTATCAATTTGATGATTTTTTTAGTGCCAAAAAAAAAAAAAGTGTGAATAATGAACTCAAGAGGGTATAGAAGGATTGCTGTTGGCCTGTGAGAGAGAGAGAGAGAGAGAGAGAGAGAGAGAGAGAGAGAGAGAGAGAGAGAGAGAGAGAGAGAGAGAGAGATTATTTGCCTCTTTTTTAAAAGAGACTTGGTTACATGAATTTTAACACTATGCATCAAAGAATCGCAGTTTCTGTTGTATATTTCTATGTTAAAACTGTGTCGAAAATTGGAGAAATGCTTGCTCAAAATCAATTTTAAAGGAAGAAATTTTGGGTCGAATTTATCGAAAAAAGTTATAGGAATCATTTATAACTTTTTCAAAGAAAAAGGGAGAAAAACAAAGGATATGAAAACATAAGAGCATCAAAATCTTTAAAAAGATTACAATATTTGCTTTTTAAACAAAGAATATGAAAACATAAGAGCATCAAAATCATTAAAAAAATTACAAATGATTCTTTTTTTTTTTTTTTTTTTTTTTTTTTGGGTGGGGTGGGGATGATATCATAAACTAAGAAAATATTTCTTGACGCATCAGTTACGTAAAAAAAAGTACCCGACAAGTGAAAATAAAGTTCTGAAAATGAGTCCAAGGATGCCCATGTTACAAATTATCCATTTTCTTCTTGAATTTATAGAAATTTACTTTGAATTTATGGAAAATCCCGAATATTAATAAATGTAACTTATGAAAAAAAAAATATATATAAATAATTTATTTCTCCTCGTGCTTTTATTAATTTGATTGATATTGAAGGTTTGAAGGTTTTAATCTGAAGGCATGAAAACAATTATAAGCTAATTTATGGCTTTGGTATTTGATGCAATACAAGATACAATGGCATGCACGCTTGATTCGATTTAGTAACTTTTTATGAGATAGAGTGGGTCCTACGAAACGTTGGATAATAAATGAATAATAGTTATGATCTATCATTAAAATTAATTTTTAATTTTGACTCAATAGAAAAATGAATTTATAAACAACATTTTAATAATTAGGAACATAGATTATATATGTATGTTTTCTATATATGTGCACGCAGTGAAAACAATTTTAATATTTAAGATCGTTACATGTAGAATATATAGTTATATCATTTATTTATACAAGTTTATTTATGATCTACTTTTTCTATAGTATAATTCGAAAGCCAAAAAATAAAAAGAAAGAGTTCTAGAACTGCATGAAATATCTCGAATAATAGCGCAATGAAAAATTTAAAAGAATATATACATTTTTCCCTAGTTGGTTTATATACATAAAAAAGGTAAGAATTAAAAGCTAACTAGGAGGTGGTAGCAAATTATTCAAAGTTGATAGTAACCCAATAAAACCCTAAATTTATTTACATGATTTAGAAAGGCAATGTGATGTTACCATCATCAAGTCAATGTTTCCTTGATTAAGGCAGGTGGGCCAAACCTATTGTCTGTGGTCCTAATTGCATAGTAACCTTAATTATTCAGAAAGAAAAAAAAAATGTAGATATTAAGATCACTGTTTTTGTGACCAAAGGATTGTATATATAGACATAAGAGAGTGTATCTAGTAGTCATATATAGATTATACGACTTTAGATCAAGACTGTCGATTGTGTACGCTCCTTTTTGTACTAGCTCATCTCGAGGTCTATTTCAATTCAATTATTTAACTTTATCTTTTCTTTGAGTCGATGTTTGAATTAAATTTTATAATCTTAATTTTTCATAATAGAATGTTGAAAAGATACGCTCTTCTCAATTAATTTGTTAATTCATATATACATTGAGATTAATTAAGAATATTTTCACGATTTAAGCAAAATTTGTTTTGTATTCAAATCAAAATCATACAATGTTAATATATATATATATATATATATAGAAAATGCGGTTAAAGATAAAGATAATGAATGTTCATCGAGTGTTCATTCAAATAAGACATCTTAAACGTCCCCATGGATGTCGAGTGGTAAGAGAGAAACTATGTGGGGGTAGGGATGTCAACGAGCCGAGTCGGCTCGCGAGCCGAAGATCAAGGCTCGAGCTCGGCTCGAGCTTTCTTTGGTTCGAGCCGAGCTGAGCCAAAGCTCGTCCCCAAAAATAAGGCTCGACTCGAGCTTTAAGCTTGAACTTTTCTGAGCCAAGTCGAGCCAAGTCCTGAGTTTTTTATTTTTATAACAAAAATCCATAAAATTTTTATTGAAAATGTAGATATATAACAAGTTGAGCAGAGCCCGTGATCGAAATTCATGGTTTAAACTCCAATTGAACTTTTTGAGCGGGCTTTTTTTTGGCTCGAGCCAAGCCGAGCCAAAGCCCGTCTCTCAAAAAAGCTCGGCTCGAGCTTTGACTCGAAATATCGAGCCGTGAACCGAGCTAAGCCTGAACTTTTTTCGAGTTGAGCCCGAGGGGCTCGAGCCAACGAGCCATTTTGCCAACCCTATGTGGGGGTGAGCCAACCCAACGTCCAAAGTGTTGTAATAGAGATAATTGTACATATTACTTAGTTTATATGACCAAACTGAATTTTACTACTCAATATATATATATATATATATATATATATATATAGCCAACCCAACGTCCAAAGTGTTGTAATAGAGATAATTGTACATATTACTTAGTTTATATTACCAAACTGAATTTTACTACTCAATATATATATATATATATATATATATATATATATTTTAAATACTTCACTTACTGTTGCTCATCATCTTCACCAACTCATATCATCGCACAACCACTAACTTGCCACCCAACTACCCTCACCGAACCACCACCACCTGCATCAACCACCAACGAATTACCACCACAGCACCACCGAACCACCACCATCCTCTTTCCCAACAACATAATCATCGCTGCAACCCAAAACCACCAACTCACCACCACCGCCACCACTCGTATTAACCGCCACCACCACAGCACCATTGAACCACCACCATTCCCTTCTCCAAGAAACTCTCACATGTCCAGATTTGAGAATCAGAACATCAAAGGATGTAGTAGCTAGATCTAGTATCTAGCACCCAAATCCAACACTAAGAAGCCAAATGTGAAGAATCAGGAAAACATGAGTGCAGATTGCCGAGCACTAGCAGAGAAACTCTCATGATCCCTTCTCTTTATAGTGGTAGATCTTGCAAACCTCTCAAAATGGGAGAAGCATCCACTCACACAAAAAAAATTTCAAAACCTTTGTAGCGGTACACAAGACACGAGAGAGAGAGAGAGAGAGAGAGAGAGAGAGAGAGAGAGAGAGAGAGAGAGAGAGAGGAGTTTTTTTTTGGGGCCTTGATGTGGATGGTGCAACATCCCAAGCAATTCATGATAAACTACCATCTACATTCATAGATTCGATTTTACAAGCAAGTTCGATAATTCCAATTTGATCCAATCAATGACACCAAATTAGGAGTAGTAGCTACTAATTTTCAAGTCTTCTGATATTGGGTCTCTTGTGGAGGTGTAGCTACTGATTTTGTGTTCTTCCACTTTTAGAACGTGAAGATGAAGCATTTGAATCTGTCAGTATGTGGTCTTGTTGCAGGAGAGAAATGGAGGTCTCGTTTGGGTTTGGGGAGGTTTCTCGTGGTCTTATTGCAGGAGAGAAAGGGAGATATCATTTGGGTTATGGGAGACTTATTTTTATTTGGAAACCTGAAAATGTAGTAGAGAATAGTGTATGAAAAGTGTGATTTATGTTTGAGACAAAGTATTATAAAAATTTGTTAAGTATCAAATTGTGATACTAAAAAAATTAAAAAGTATCATAAGTATCATATTGTGATACTAAAGAAATCTGAAAAGATACTAACATATTTGAGAAGTATCATAAGTATTTTTTAGTTTTTAAGATTTTATTACAAGTAATTTTAAAGTTTTATAAAATTTAAATAAATTCAGTTTGATTCCTAAAATTAGAGTATTTATGTGGACAACCCATTGTAATATGAATGGCTCAATATTTAAGGTGTCATGATCTAATTGGACAATCTTATCACGTATGTAAGACCGTCCCACTAAAGTGTTTATCCCAATGTTTCCTATGGGTAATTTACATAGGGATGAAACGTGTTCTTGTAAAGTATGCTACGGGACTTGGCCCATTGGTTCTGATGGGATGATTTGTTGGGTTGATTATTTGAAATCGGGATTGCCACTTTAGAATGAAAATGTGTTTTTGGTTATTGCAACTCTTTTAAATCATGACAACTTCACTCCTCAAGGCTAGCCATTGATCTGAGGTTTATTTGTTGAGTCTTTTATAAGGCTCTTCATCAGGCTTCTGTAGCATTCCGCCGATTGAGCCTATTTAGGTTAGAGCTTAATTTCTTCTTCTACATACGTTATGTACTTGAGAAATCTCTAATTTCATACCTTAGTTTTCACTTTTTGTATAGATCTTTAAGGTTGAATCACATGCATCTTGTGAGGAAGGGTTTTCCTGGTTGTTCTTGAGTGAACTGAGCTTTGATGGTTTTTTCGTATGTTTGAGAAACTATGAACTTTTAGATCTTTTACTGGGTCGTCTGTAAACTCATATTGGCTGCCTCGTTTGGATCGTGATAGTGAAATCTCGAGCGATATCCTTTGTTGGATGTAAGAGGAGGATAGACAATGTAAATTGGAAACCAATTGCAATATGTCAATTTAAAAGTAACTACAAACTCCTGAATAATTAGTTCCATATATATATATATATATATATATATATATATATATATATATATATATATATACACGAATAATAATATTATTAATAGTACTTTTAATATGAAAATTTCAGTGTCCTCAGCAACCTGGAAGTTCTGAATGTGGCTATTATGTTATGAGAAACATGTACGAGATAGTCACACAATATTTTCAATTGACTTCTTTAGATAAGGTATTATAAGTTATTGAATACTATGAATTGTTTAATAATAGTTTTATTAGTTATTAACAAATAACTAATAATTCATCTTAATTGTTTGTAGGCATTTTATCAAGAATCTTACTGATCAATAGAGGAGATGGACGAGATTATAAAGTTATGGGCCAAATACTTCTATGAAGATTGTATGTAGATTTTGATTTTTTATGTTAATATATCATGTGAACATTTGTAATAACTAATTAATATTAATGTAAATTGACTTATTTAATTTTATTATGCATTTATATTGATTATATGTTGATTTTTGATAGCTACATTTGACGATGATATCGAATGTAAAATAATAAATAGGATTTTTGGGAAAAAAAATCTTTTTAAAAAATGAAGAATATCCGTCGATTGTACTGTACAACCGACGCAAATGACTGAAACTGTACTAGTGTAGACGTTAGAAGTGGCTGACGAACCTCTGGGGAGTTTTAATTCAGAATAATCTTGGTGCTCTTTTATGTTTCTTCAATTTTCTTTCATTACGATTATTATTTATTTATGATCATAGCTTAATAGTTGTATTAGAGCCTGGTTCTCATTATCCATGTTCTTAATCTTCAAAGAATTTGTGTTTACAGAAGTGTATTAAGCGGATCAAGTGAGATCTTTATATATTCATTTTTTCCCTTTAAATCTTTAGATACAAAAACATTTCGTCTTAAAAAATCATAAAATACCACTTTGGGTAATCCTTTGTCCAAAAATTCATGAGGCATTGAGAGTTTGAGTAAACCTCAAATTGGTTGATTTACTGCCTTCAAATCTCTAGTATTTAGATATCTGGGTTATTGAGTTCTGATCTATAATAAGTCTTCATATTATATCTTACTATCTACTTGTTATTGGCAATTGAACTGCATTTCATTAATTTTATCTTTTGTTTATAATTATGTTTTTAGTTTGGTATTTACTCTTGTTATTGTATTATTTGAATATTGTTATAATCCTACCTTCGACACCTTTATCTGAATTCATTCATCTTGTACAGTTTTGTTTTCCTATTTTGTGTTGTGATATTCTTGTTAATCATGACTTCTATGAAGTTAGATATACATGTTTTTGATGAGAAATATGATGTTAAGTTGTGGTGTCAGAAAATGAAGGCAATTTTAATGCAACAAAAATGCGCCAAGACCTTAGATGATTCTTGACTTATCAGAAGGAAAGAATTAGAGAAAATTGCATGGAGTACTATCTTTTTTCTATTTGTTTGATAATGTGTTAAGAACTGTGGGTGAAACCAAGACTACAGTTGAACTTTGGAAAAAACTTGATGATCTTAGAATGATTCAGATCTAGTTCATGGCCTACTAGAAGTAGAAGGTGCTTGGTCTTAAAAAAAAAACACAAATGTATAACTCCTTAGGAATTTCAATTTCGTTCATATTCATCACTGTAGGAATTGGGTTCAAGCTTTTCCCAGCCCCTTCAGATAGATTGGAGTGAAGTGGCACAAGACCTTGATCGACCATAGGGCGTATTCTACCCTTATGTTTTCTTCTAAAATAATTATTGTCTTTCAAAATGGACCTATCTATTGAATTAGATGATAATCTTGATAAGTTTAACAAGCTATCCCATGACCTTGCCAATTATGAGGAGAAATTCTCCCAAGATCAATTGCCTATGGCGCTACTCAATTCCACAAGTGAAAAATATAAAGATATTAGAAAAACCTTGCAATATGGTATAGATAAGCTAACAGCTTAAATTGCCATTAGTTCTCCAAGAAATAAAGAATTAGAAATTAAGTCTGATCATGTTAGGCATAACCTTGGTGGTGAAAACTTAATAATTTAGGGAAAGGGGCCTAATAAATCTTTATTGTAAAATAAATAATTAAACAAAAAATAAAAAAACTTTTATTGGAATCCTAGTAAAGACAATATTAATAACAAGAAAATATTTAAGAACAAATGAAAAGAAAAATTAAATAAAGCTAAGGGTAAACAATTTTATTTTTGTGGTAAGATTGGTCAATTTATTAAGGATTTTAATAAGAGGCTAAATGAATTAAAGGAAAGAGAGAAAAATAATGAATCTATCATGTAACCTAACTAAGATAAACTTGAAAATAGACAAGTTTTTGTGGGCACTATTGATGACCAAAATCAAGGATTTATACTCGATTCATACCGCACTGTTCATATGTGTCATCACAAACATTGGTTCTTTGATTTTAAAATCTCTAAAGGTAACAATGTGGTTATGGGAAATAGTCTGACATGTAAGATTGAAGGAATAGGTAATATCAAAATAGAAATAGAGAATGAAAATATTTTATTTCTTACTCACACTAGATTTGTACCTGAGTTAGAAAGAAATTTAATTTCCTCAAGATCTCTTGATGATCTTCATTATGATACTCTTATTTCAAAGGGATACACGAAAATATTTAAGAGTAATACTTTGCTTGTTAATACCTTAAGGAAATATGATTTATGTTGCATACATGCTAAAACTCTCTTCAATAACTCTGTTGCAGTCATTGGTGCTCACAAAGATAGAACTGAACTTTGATATAATAGGCTAGAGCAAAATGGTATGAAAGGACTTGTGTCTCTGCATAAAAGGGTATGTTTGGTTCTGAGTCCGTTAACAAAAAGAATATCTATGAGCATCACATTTTAGGAAAGCAAGCCAATCTTCCATTCTTGCCTAGCATGCATAAATCTAAAGGTTTACTTGAATACACCCATGCTTTTTTATGGGGACAATTTAGGTATAAATATTATCTTCTCATTGTTGATGATTTCACAAGAAAAGTTCGGGTTTTTCTCTTAAAATCTAAAGATGATTCATTCTATTTTTAAAGAATGGAAGACTCTTGTTGAAAAGCAAATGAATCTAAAGGTAAAAGTTTTAAGAACTCATAATGGATTAAAATTTTGCAATCACGAGTTTGATCATTTTGGCAAACAAAATGGTATTTTAAGGTATAAGAGTGTTGTTTATATACTCGGAAAAATGGTGTTGTTGATATTATGAACATAACATTATTGAGCAAGATCAAGTGCATGTTAATTAGCTCAAACCTTCCTAAAATTTCTTGAGGGTAAGTTGTCTTAACTGCGGCCTATTTGATTATCATGTATATTAGTCCATCCCGCTAAAGTGTTTATCTCAAAGTTCCTTTTAGGAAATTTACATGGATGAAGCATGTACTTGAATTGAAGAATATTGATTTTGATAAATATTTCAAAATTACAAGATAAATCCGCCCTTAATGAAAAATATGGCAATTACATCCTACATAATTTTTTGGCAAAATATTTTAGCAAACTACAGTGTATTTAATTACTTTTTGATGATTATAATTGTAATTTTTTCTCTCCTCAATTTGCAAGTATTAAATTATTAATCCTTATTTTCCCTTTCTTTATTAATTGATGTTCCATCCCAAAAGGTTAACCTATTAGGTAGAATAGCTCAATCCCTTATAAGCCCATCGTTTACTCCTATTTAACAGATATGAGATTTGTTCGCACTTCTCTAACAATCTGCCTTCGAACGAAAGTCTATACATCTCTCCTCCTCTAATCATAAAGAATTATATGCTCTATCAAGGTTCAACTCATCAACTATGCTAAGACCATCGCCTTATTTGGATACAACTGCCTTACGAGCTAATCATGGATATTTACCACAATTGCGATTGAAATTAGGGTCCACAACTTTCATTTGACAACTGCAACTTGGATCCATCTTATGCGTTCATATGATTAAGTTTGGGGCCTATCCTTGATACTATTTTCAACTTTTAGAATAACACCACCTATTCCTTCTACCTTGCAGGCTACATTATTTCTCATCACAACTTCACCACCACTTAATCATCTAAAATTTTGTAGTCGAGACTTTCATAAGTCATATGAATGGTACAACTAGAGACCAAGATTCGCTCTTGAACCTGGCTCTTCTTATCAGTATAATTTGTTGAGTTCAAACAAGTGACTGGATCAGTGATTACATTAACATCTATAGTGTTTGGATCCTTTGGCTCAACAACATTTTCCTCATCTACTTATTTATCATTTTGTTCATTCTTCCTCTTAAAACAAACTTTAATGAAATGACCTGATTTTCCACACTCATAACATTTCTTATTTCTTGACTTATACTTTGATCTAGACTTACTCTTGAACCTTTTTTTTTTTTTAATACTTCCCAATTTGATTTTCTTCTCCATCATTATATGTGTTGTGATCTAACCTTAAGAAATAAACTTTCAGTACTGCCACTCTCAACCCTATCAAATTTTATTTCCAGTTCTTTAATGCTAAGAGAGTTTATAACAATGTTAGGGGTTATGGTATCTCCACCCCCACGTTATGGCAATTTTGACCTCCTTATACTATTCAGGAGTATAACAGCTTTATGCTCTTTAGATATCTTCTCTATTCGTGATGTCTTGAACTGATTTGTCAAAGGCATCCAAGTTATTATCTAACTCTTTTGATGAGTCTATCTTAAAAATCGAGGAGCCTCTCTATAACATCCAGGCTAGGAAAGCTTAAAATATTTGATAGGTAGCACTCATACCAACAAAGTGCACCTTCTTTTCTATATGTTCATCATTAGAAACTCCACAATTAAGCGTGTTTGGCTTGGAGCAATTCTATGATGGGTGACCCCTGGAAGTTTTCTCGGGGAGCGTGCGAGTGAGGACGACGCATGCTGGAAAGACTCATGTAGGTACATTTGGGACAGTATGTCATAATCTAATGATAGGAACAGCCAGTTATGTGGGACTTGAGTTATTGCAAATGGTATCAGAGCTGGCTGCATGCTGAAAATCGGGAACTATGTGCTATGCGTGACAAAGTACTCCACCATAAGGCGGGAGTCACCTTTTGAATCCGTAGGAGCCACCTCTAGAATCCCAACGCCTGGCATCAAATCTTCAGATGACTTAAGCACGACGAGGACGTCGTGAGTCTAATAAGGGTGATTGTAACATTTAGGCCAGGAAAGTTTAAAAGATTTAATAGGTACTATTCATACCAACAAGGTGCACCTTTTTTCTAGAAGTCCATCATTAGAAACTCCAAAGTTAAGTGTGCTTGGCTTGGAGAAATTTTATGATGGGTGACCCCCTCTGAAGTTTTCTCGGGGAGTGTGCGAATGAGGACATGACATGCTGAAAAGATTCATGTTGGTACAGTGGGAACAATATGTTGTCATCTAACGGCTAGGATAGCATGTTATGTGGGACCAGGGTCGTTACACTCTCTAACAAGAATAGTTTATTTTGAAGGGACTTAACTAGGCGTGAGCGTGGTTCCATATGGTTCTAGTTCCTAGGGGAACCTAACAGAACCGAACCAAGAACCGATAGTTCTTTTAAAAAAAAGAACAGTTGGTTCTTTTACCAAGAACAGAACCAAACCGTTCGGTTCTTTTGCTTATGGTTCTGGTTTCGATTTCCTAAACTAAAATTTTCAAACTTAAGAGATGAAGCCATGGTAGATTATGGCTGGTAAGAGTTGTAAGACGGTAAGGTCATTGACCTTGATCAAATTGTAAGTACAACACTCAAAATCATTGACATCAAAAAATTCACTTCCTTTCAGAAAGTAACGTATCTCCTCGTCCGCGTGTATGTGCTCCTTCAAAAAAAACTTCAATTTCTTCTCGTAATTCTCCACCTTTTTCACGGAACAGTCGCACGAGTCCAGCAAATTCTTGAAAAAAAGATAACAATTAATTGTAAGATGAAGAGTGAAGATTTATTGAATTATTGTAAGATGAAGATTAAAGATTTATTGTTTGTTGATTTTTTGAAGAACCGACGGCTGAAGGCTTGATGACTGAAGGCTTGAAACTGAACGACATAATTAGTGAAAGAAAAATGATTTTTGATCTATGGTTTTTTGTTTATTACTTATTTAGCTTATAGTTATTGTAATGTTGAATGAGTTAATAATTGTTGGGTAATTGATATTGACTAATGGACTGGATAACATGCATTAAGATTAAGAATAGATATATTTTTTTTAATTTTTTTTTAAACTTATATTATAAGAAAAATAAAAAAAAATTGTGTTTTGTTCTGGTTCTGAACTAAGAATCGAAACCAGAACCAGAACCGATGATTTTTGATTTTTAGAACCAGAACCGTTTAAAATTTGGATAGAACCGAATTGAACCGAAACCGAACCACTGGTTTCAGTTCTTTTACCCTGGCCTAGACTTAACAAATATAGATCTTCTAATTTCTTCCATACAAGAGAAATAACGGTCAACTTTCATATGTTTCTAAGGACCTGACTAGAAAGGTGTAAAATAATAGAGGTGTATGCAGGATTACCAATATAAATTTTCTGGTCATGAGTCATAGTCTCAGAGAATGTACCATCTATAGCCTTAGAATCTTATGCTGTACTAAAACCCCCATTTTTTTTTATCACCATATAGGAAAACCCCCCTTCCCATTAAAAACACCAAGTTCAAAACTAGAGGAAGTCATTTTTTCCAAAAATTAAAATAAAATTGAGCACACGTAGAGAGCTGAATTTTGAAAATAAAAAACATGAGTATAAGTTCCAAAAAATAGGCCAAAAAAAGAAGAGATAATCTAAAAGATAAAATTTGACACATAACTTTGCCAACATCGCATAATGCAATATATACAACAACAAATATCACTTTAGCTATACAAAAATAACACAAAGCATCAGTGGGTATAAAATTGTATGATTGTACACATAAGAAAAAATACTAGACAAAGTATTTTTAGAGTCAACTATCCCGCTTGTTAGATTTCGATTTAATTGGCAATCTCGTGAACAAAAATGACTTGTTTATAAAGTCCCAATTGGAGTAAAAGTGTTGTAGTTGAGTTAGTTAAGTATTTGGATTCACGAAGAACAAAGAGTTATTCATGAAGACTTGTGATGCAATTATAAGTTAAAGATGAATCCAAAACCCGCAAAGATTATGGTCTAGATTTTCAATCGGAGGTTAAGACTCGATTTTCGCATAGAGAACATTTGAATTGGAAAAATACTAATTCTACAAGAATTCCTTTGAGTTATCTTTTCAACGCACCTTGAATTGACTCCATCGGATATTGAGAGAGAAAGAAATGATGAAAATACTGAACCTCATTGAGTATGGACAGATTCTTGCCTTTCCTAGTAGCCATGACAAGTTAGATAACATCCTAGGAAGTAGCAAGTTGGTTGGAAATAGGGTGGTCTAGGTCTTAATGGGAATAATGCTAGTACCTCTAAGACCATTTTTGTCCCTAATAATGACCAGCCTAAATATGCGCCTAACCGAGAATCGAAGAATAGAGGATGTTTGAAATAAAGGTCTACCAGACAGTGTAGGACATGTCAACCTAGAAATAGACGTCAAAGTCAAAACAACACTGGTTTTAGGTTTATTATCCGTACTTGTTTTAATTGTGGTGAGTTAGGACAAATACGCATTAGATGTTATCTGTAGCGAATCGAAAAGTTTGACGTCCTTTATTGTCCATTACGACGTAATATAAGTGTTTTATAATTTATGTAATTATTTTGAAGTTTAAAGAAAGAAAAATGAGTCTTAAAGAAAGAAACGAAAATATTAAATAAAGAAAAGTTTACGTAAAAAAAATATTTAAGTGTCCCTTTTCCCTAGACTTTTTCTAGCACTCCCGACCTTATTTGATTATATGTCATTTATGTACGGGAAAGTTCTCGGAGTGAACTTAGAGAATATGAAAATAGTTTGTTATTCCGACCAACAGATAGCCCTCGGTGAATTTTTAAAGTTAGGACGATAAAAACTGTTAACCCTAAAACTGTTTTAAGTGGCCTACTTTGGAAGCCCGTAACTTCCCCCTCGGTAATCCATTTTTAGCGCCTTAAATTTTACATTAAAGTACTCCTTGAGTACTTCGAAATGGTACCAAGAATCGAAGATTTCAACTCTGTTTGATGCCTCGAATCTGAGCTCAAATCAGCCTTTTTGAAACTAAAATTTTGGATGTTTCCTTGCATGAGGTGGCACCTATATTTGCTATAGCCATCTTGCAGCTTTGATTATTCATCTTATGCATGTTAAACATCTCCTGCTTACATGTTTTAGTTCTTCCACCTCCACCATGGGAGTAATAACTTAGGATATTTTAATGATTTCCTAATCCTAAAGAAAGGAATGAAATTTCATACGGACAAAATATCTCTCTTTGTGCAATTACTTTTTCATATAAATAGACATGAATGCTGGATTCAAAACACACACCAAAAGTTGCCAAGAAAATTGTGGGGAAATATTGGTATTATTCCTCCAAAATTATAGAATTTTCAAAGTTAGGATTAGGTTTGAATATTTGTTAGGATCAAGACTTGTTAATATAATAACATGTTCTTGATTTCCTAAATGAAGTTCTGCTTGACCAACATGTTCTTGAGTAAAGTTCTGATCAAATAAAAACAGTTAAAGCCTTGAAGAAAACCCAAAAAATAAGTCCAGAAGCTGAAATTTCCGCAAGTACCAATACATGGTATCGATATATATACTTTTCTACAGCATGTTTCAATACCTCTACAGTATGTATCGATACATGTACAGTAATAATCAGGATAGATAGTATGTATCAATACATGTGACAACATCAATACCTCTACAAAGTAAAGAACTTATTTCCGACCATTCTGAATCAAGGTGAGTGGAATATATTTATTTTTCTACTTGATTATGTAATCTTGTTATAATTCCATATAATAGTTATGATGTCATTAATCTTGTCATGATATTATTATTATCTTGATATCACCATGATCTCGTTATAAAATCCATATATATATCGTCGTGAATATCATTTTTGCAAATATGATCAAGAATTTTATTATTGGGATATCTTGAGTTTTTATAGTTCATATTGATATAATCCCAAAATTATTCTGGATGTAAATAATTAATATTGAGTATCAATACGTTGAATTTATAAAAAGGTTCTGCTCATCATGTATCGATACATGATACATTAACAAGTATTGTTTTTTTGTTCTTACTTATGTGACGTTTGATTTATTGAAGTAATAATAATATGCCATTTACTTGCTAAAAGATATAATACATAATTATATGACTTTGATGTCACTTGAATATTATCTTGATCTTGAATATGTCAGATTAATTTGTCTATATGTAACTCTTGAACATATGAACTTGTCTTGACTTAACTTAACTTGGCTTGGCTAGACTTGTACTTGATTATGTGATCTTAAATGCTACTTCGTGATATGTGTTCATTAGGCATTGCATTAAAAGGATTTTCATGTTTTTCCTTAAGCATTGCATAGAAATGAATTTCTTGATATTACAGTCACTCTATCCTGCTTGTCTTGATATACGTGCCACAGAGTCCGATAACTGGATCACAATGTGGTTACGCTTGTTAATGAATTTTAGGGATCTTGACTCCCTATTTGAAACATGTGGTATAGAAACCACGCTTGTAAAAGAACTCGTGGAATAAACTCCATGTTTGAACTCGAGATTATATTCCCTGCTTGTGCGCGCTTGGGATAGTAGTTGATTTGTAATATGGGCCCCACTAAAAGTCATGCTCTCTTGAAAAGACATGCATTTGAACCAGTCATGATTATATGAACTTGATTTGATTTGATTAATATGCAAATGCATATGAACTTGAATACATTAACTTGACTCAACTTGAATATATGTATTGTCTCGACTTGTCTTAATTATATGACTTGAGTATAGGAATTAACTGATTTAAATATGTAAGACATGTATTTATGTTGATATTATTTATATGAAGTTGACTCAACTAGAAAATGTGAATTTGACTTTATTTGAATATATGAATTGACTTGACTTGACTGAATATAACTTAAAATACATATAATCTAAAATGTCTTAACTTAAACTTGACATGGGTCTGATCTTGAATATAAGCATTGTCTTAAATATATGACGTGAGTCGGAGATATGAATATAGACTTGATGGATTTAATAAGTAAAACTTGTACGAATCATGAATATGTGAGGTTGACTTATCTACATGCAATAGCACATGTAGACTGTACTCCACTCACTGGGCAAGTGTATGCTTATTATACGACATATCTAATATTTTAGGTAATAATAGAAATGAGAAAAAAATTGGCACGGACCTTCAGACGTGAGACAGATAGTGCTGCGCTAGGTGATGACTTGTAAGTTCTTGACTCACCAAATAAGTTCTAAGTTTGAACTGCCAAACTCACTAATTTTATCTAAAAGATTTTAAAGTCAAGATATTATATTAAATGTTTTATCGTTACATTTTGAATGAATGTATTTTATTTTGAGTAAAATGATTTTGAAATCACAGTTAAGTGACTTCGTTTATGTCACAGACTTATTAAAAGAGAGATAAAAGAATTTTTGTAAATTGTTTTATGCACCACGTGTTGACATCGAATTTGAAAATAAAGGAGAAATTCGGCCATGCATCACATTATCGATTCATGACCAAAAATAGAAACATTAGCTATAATAGGAAAAATAATCAAGAGTTTATTGATCAAATTAAATATCTTATTGAACAATTAAATTGTTTGACCAAGTTGGTGACACAAATGTCTAATAATTGTTCTTCCACTAAATAGTTTTGAGAGAAAGAGTGATCTATAAGATTTTGAAATATATCATAGTGCTCTTAAAGGAAAGAGTGTTTGTTTATCTAACTAATTAGGTAACTTTTGATGCATGCTAATGTTTTATCACTTGTGTAATTTATTGTAACATGCATCTTATTTGTTTATCTGCCTTTTAGGTAATTGTTTCTTGCTTATGCATTATTCCTTTGTTTGCTTTGGCACATGTATATTTTAATTTTGAAAATGTGCCCTGTTTCTTATCTTCGTATGTGAACCATTCATATTTTTATACAAAAAATTGAAAAATGAAAAACAACAAAAATATGGTCATCTAGTTGAAGTATTTTCGACATCATGATATATAACATTCTTAAACGTGTGTGTTGTGACCATGTTTAAGTAAGATTGATGAGCTATAGCATAATTTCCATTACTTACTTATGTTACTATGAAGTACTTAGTAAATTTATATTCATGTACCATCTGCACTGCACATACTACGATCTTGTAAGTATAATTTAACTGCATGTGTGATATTCGGGATGACGGTCACTTGTTATTAAGATGACTTTGAACATAAATTGACCAATTTGTTAGACCTAAGTTTAAGTATACCCCCTCATAATATAGCTCAATATCTTAAGTTCTTCTTCTGAGCCTATTGATTGAGCAATTAAGCCTACATGATGTTTCAACACTTGGTGTCTATGGTCAATTGATTTGGGTTAACCGGCCTAAAACTCGCTATAGGGGTCATCTTAGTTGCATAATGAAAACAATCTGCACTTAAGATGAAAAAAAGCATGAGATATATAAATTAAAAAAAATTGTAAAAAATATATGCTTTAAGTAAGGGGAGAAAATAAGTTTTATTAGGTCCTACTGTGCTAAATTATTTGACTTTCATTAGTAGGAGAAAAAGCTTATTTGCAGTGATGTTTAGCATGTTCCTTCTCACAAAATTATTATTTGAAGTCCTATTTACAAAGGATTAATGACACGTTATACACATGAAACACTTATATTATTTACTCCATTTTAACTTAAGTATATGGGAAAAATTTACTTTTATTGATTATACTTGTGCATGCTAACAACTATGTTTTTAAGATGTTCCATGTACTTGCTAAAAAAGAGTTTACTATTGCACCCTTTTGTCATTTGTGACAAAAAAAGGTAGAAAATATGGGGCAAAAGTTGCATTTTATGTCTTTGGGGTCGTTGGGGGGAGAGACATGGATACATTTTGATACTGCATAAAAATGTATGTTTGCAGTAATGAGGAGAATTTGAATTCTCAGTGCATTGCATTCCTTTCCATTCCATGTATTGCACTCCATAATGTATAGTTGTTTGAGTTTTGATGTTTTGGGAAGTTAATGTTTCGGTTGGTATTTTGATTAACATTAATATCATGTCTCGAACTAGCATGCATATATTTATGATTACGGTCTTCAATTTTATATTCCTGTATCACATTCTTTTACACTTAGTATTTGAGTTTTTGATGTTAGGAAGCAGGTATAACAAGGAAAGCAAGAGACGGAAGAGCTTGGGTAGTGTACATTGTTTATTTACTATTTTGACTTTATTATAGTATTTTGTCACGTAATGCCAAAAGTGAAGATTGTTAGGTTTTTGATATAATTGACAATCCAGTGAACAAAATGACTCGTTTATAAAGTCCCGATTAGAGTCAAAGTATGATAGTTGTGTTAGTTAAGTATTTGGGTTCAAGAAGAATAAATAAGTGTTTAAGAAGACTTGTTGATGAGAATCCAGGGAGTCATTCGAGTCAAAGTCAAACAAGTCAACCATTTATCAGAATACCGGTGGGGCCCATGACAAGATCCAAGGCTAAAGAGGTCCAAGAGTCGATGGCGGGACTCATTTTCAAGATCCGAAATCAAGTCCACATGGAAGAGAGCAAGATCGAGGTCAATTGCCTAAGTTTTGAAGTTCAGGACATTTCGGTCGACCGAAATGTCCTCCGGTCGACTGAAACTCTGCAAGATTTTGAGACATAGCTTCGGCAGGATCGGCCGACCTTTGTACTACCGAAACTGCCAATTCGGTCGACCAGGTGTTCGACCGAAATAGTTTCGGTCGACCGAAAGTCCTCAGAATAGAATAGCGGGGTTTTTTGTACAATTTTGCAAACTTTCTTTTCTTTCAATTTGTATATCTTCTTGTAAAGCCTCAAACCCTAATTAGTTTTGGAACATTGAAGAGCACTCCTTGAGAGTTTGAGAGGTAAAAATCCTTTCTTTATCTTGTAACATTTTCTTGGAATTTATTTCAACTTATATATTGAGGGTTTGTTCTTGTGTATTTGTTGATAATTATTCCACAAGTCTTGGTATTTGTCTTAATCTCTCCATTGGGCTAGGGTTAACTTTCTTTAGAATTTTGGTTAGGTTAAACTTGGGTCAAGATTTCTCATTTATTACCTATTTTAGCTTTCTTGGGTTGATACATTATTGTTGTGGGAATTTTTGGTTTAATCACCAAAGGGATTCACATCATTTGGTATCAGAGCTTGGCTCTAAAATTGGTAATCCTATCTTTACATTTATTGTTGTTGTTCTTGATAGTCAAAAAAAAAAAACGAAAATTACAAAAAAAAATTGGGGGAAATTAGTTGCCCATGAATATTTCATGATTCCTACATAGTGGGCATTGTTGTTATCATCAATTTGAAAGTTTCTTGGGGATACATTTGAACAAACACTTGAAAATTTCAAACTATTCAAGTTGCATCCTAAGTGTTTGACAAAATGTTTCAAAGAGTGTTTCCATATTGAATCCTACATTTCAATTACCAAACACATTCCTATTTGAATTCCTTGTGTCTTACATCGAGTTATTGTGTCTATACCCTTGAAAATCATTGATCAATTTCAAATCCTTACTTCCTTGTATAATGGCAAGCAACTAAATTCTACTTGCTATTGTGTCAATCCTTCCCTTTGCTTCCTTTGTTATTTGTGAAAATTGTGCTACACAAGAGTTGAATTCTCAATTTAGTTGAATTACGGTCCTTGGAAAGTTTGGGTAAGAAAGTGAGGAGTGGTAAAAGGCAAGAGTGGTGAGCTCATTAGAGGGAAAAAACCTAATTGAGTGAAACACGAGTGAAAAATATTTTGTGAGGACACTTGCACACTTACACTCCATGGCTAATGCACATACTTCCAGTGGACAAGATTCTAATGCACAAACTCAAGAGTTGAGGGATATGATACAAGCTCTCACGGTTACTATGGCGGACATGGGGGGAAGGTTGGAGGGTAGATTAGCAAGGTTGGAGACTAGGAGGGAAGTTCCACCTCCAATGGATGATAATGTTAGGAGGGGTGATAGGAGAAGGCCTAGAGATGAGTATGAGGATGATGATGTTGATGATGATGAATTGGAGAGTGAAGGGGGTAGTGACCAAAATTGAAACATGGGTAGGAATAGAGGAGGTAGGAATGTGAGGGGAGTAGGTCGAGGACATGGGAAGAGTGATCCGGATGCCTATTTAGAATGGGAGAGGAAGATGTAATTGATTTTTGAATGTCATAGGTACTCCGAGGATAAAAAGGTTAAGTAAGCGGTAGTGGAGTTTACCGACTATGCCTTAGCTTGGTGGGATAATTTATTACTCACTAGGAGAAGGAATTTCGAGGGTAGTGTGGATACTTGGGATGAGTTGAAGAGCCTTATGAGAAAAAGATTTGTACCAAGTCACTACTATAGGGGGCTTTATCAAAGACTACAAACCCTTACTCAAGGAACAAAGGGTGTTGAAGATTATTATAAGGAGTTGGAGAAAGCTTTGATGAGGGCCGACATAGAGGAGGATAGAGAAGCCACTATGGCTCGTTTTATGAGTGGGTTGAATAGGGAGATAGCCAATGTGGTTGAATTACACCATTATGTGGAGATGGAGGAGTTGGTCCACATGGCTATTAAAGTGGAGGCTCAATTGAAGAAGAAGGAGCAATTTAAAAGAAAGGGACAAGAAAAATTCTTGGGGGGTCCTAGTTCCAATTGGAAGTCTAAGTGGGGGAGTGAAAGGGTTGATAAGGCACCACTTAAGGACAATATTGAAACCTCCAAGGGAAAGGAAGTTGGCTTCGTCAGGGATAAACCAAAGGTTGTTCCTACCACTTCTAGGAGTCGGGATATAGAATGCTTCAAGTGTAGAGGGCGGGGGCATTATGCTAGAGAGTGCCCTAACAATAGGGTGATGATTATCAAAAATGGGGAGTGGTACTCGGAAGATGAAGAGGACGAAGAGAGGGTGCCATGTAGAGGAGATAGTGATGAGGAGGAAGAAGAGGTGGAGGGAATTGTTAGTCCACCCAAGTCTTTAGTCACCATTAGGTCTCTCAACACCCAAGCTAAGGTTGATGATGCGGCTAAGCAAAGGGAGAATATCTTCCATACTAGGTGTCTTGTGAAGGACAAAGCGTGTAGTCTCATCATTGATGGGGGAAGTTGCACCAATGTAGTTAGCACTAGTATGGTCGAGAGGTTGGGATTACCTTTAATGCCGCATCCTAATCCTTATAAGTTGCAATGGTTGAGTGATTATGGTGAGTTGAAAGTAAGCAAGCAAGTACTACTTATTTTCAACATAGGGACCTATGAGGATCAAGTACTATGTGATGTGGTGCCCATGCAAGCTACACATATATTATTGGGGAGACCATGGCAATATGATAGGAGGGTATTGCATGATGGTAGGAAAAATCGGTATAGTTTCCAAATGAATGGAAAACCCATGACACTCCTACCTTTGAGTCCGGAAGAAGTTTACAAGGACCAATTGAAACTCAAGAAGGAGGAGGAGGAGGAGGAGGAAAAAGAAAGAAGAAAAAAAAAGATGGAGTTGAGTGAGGGACAAAAGGAAAGTAAAAAAAAAAAGAGGGGAAAAAATAGTGAGAAAAAAATGAGGGGATGCAAGAAAAAAGAAAGAGAGCAAAAGAGATTGAGAAAATAATGATTTTTTATGTGAATAAAGATGATGTGGAGAGAGCTTTAAAAGAAAATCATTCTATTCTTTTGATGGTGTATAAGGAGTCCCTCCTTACACTTGACGACCCTCACACTTCCCTCCCCACTTTAGCTACTTCTTTGTTGCAGGAGTTCGAGGATGTCTTCCCGGAGGAGATGCCTAGTGGGCTTCCACCCATTAGAGGCATCGAGCATCAAATTGATTTCATCCCCGGAGCCGTCATTCCAAATAGACCGGCATACCGAAGCAACCCGGAGGAGACCAAGGAACTCCAAAAACAAGTTGAGGAGTTGATGAGTAAAGGATATGTTCGTGAGAGCATGAGTCCTTGTACCGTTCCCGTGCTACTTGTGCCCAAGAAGGATGGAACCTTTAGAATGTGCGTCGATTGCCGAGCCATTAACAACATAACGGTAAAGTATCGACACCCCATTCCTAGGTTAGATGATATGCTAGATGTGTTGCATGGTTCTTGCATTTTTAGTAAAATCGATTTGAGAAGTGGATACCACCAAATTAGGATGAGAGAAGAAGATGAATGGAAAACCGCTTTTAAAACTAAATATGGTTTATATGAGTGGTTGGTTATGCCCTTCGGTCTCACTAATGCACCGAGCACTTTCATGAGATTAATGAACCATGTTTTGCGTGCATTCATTGGGAAATTTGTGGTAGTTTACTTCGATGATATTTTGATTTATAGCAAAAATTTGAATGAGCACATTGAACACTTGAGAAGTGTACTTGTGGTTTTGAAACAAGAACAATTGTATGCTAACCTCAATAAGTGTAATTTTTGCATGGAGAGTGTGGTCTTTCTTGGATTTGTAGTTAGTACTAAGGGAATAGAGGTCGATGAGGAGAAGATCAAAGCCATTAAGGAATGGCCCATTCCCACAAGTGTCACCGAGGTAAGAAGCTTCCACGGGTTAGCTAGTTTTTACCGTTGTTTTGTCAAGGATTTTAGTACACTAGCTTCACCGCTTACCGAGGTTGTCAAAAAACATGTTGGGTTTAAATGGGGGGAGGCGCAAGAAAAGGCTTTTAATGAAATAAAGAACAAATTGTGCACCGCCCCGGTTTTATCCTTGCCTAATTTTGATAAAAATTTTGAGATTGAATGTGATGCTTCAGGCACAGGTATTGGAGCAGTTTTGATGCAGGAGAAAATGCCGATTGCCTACTTTAGCGAGAAGCTCAGTGGAGCCGCCCTGAACTACCCCACCTATGACAAGGAGCTCTATGCGTTGGTGAGATCGTTAGAGACATGGCACCACTACTTGTGGACTAGAGAGTTCGTCATCCACACCGACCATGAGTCATTGAAGCACTTGAAGGGGAAAGGGAAGTTGAGCAAGAGGCATGCCAAATGGGTGGAGTACGTGGAAACTTTTCCCTATGTCATCAAATACAAACAAGGTAAGGAGAATGTGGTAGCCGACGCCCTTTCTCGAAGGTATGCTCTTATTACTACCTTGAGTGCTAAATTGTTGGGTTTTGAGAGCATTAAGGACTTGTATGCGCATGATGCAGAATTTGCTAGTATATTTATATCATATGAGAGGGTTGGATTTGGTAAGTATTATAGGCATGAGGGGTTTTTGTTTCGAGAAAGTAAACTTTGTGTGCCAAATTGCTCATTGAGGGAGTTGATGGTAAGGGAGGCCCATGGCGGGGGATTAATGGGTCACTTTGGGGTAAGGAGAACCTTGGAAATCTTACAAGAACATTTCTTTTGGCCTAAAATGAGTAGAGATGTTGGGAGAATTTGTTCGAGGTGCATAACTTGTAGGAAGGCCAAGTCCAAGGTAGAACCACATGGATTATATACACCCCTACCTGTCCCTAGTGAACCTTGGACGGAAATTTCTATGGACTTCATTTTAGGATTGCCTAGGTCAAAGAAAGGTAGTGATTCCATCTTCGTGGTTGTAGATAGATTTAGTAAAATGGCGCATTTCCTTGCTTGTCATAAAACCGATGATGCCATTCATATAGCTGACCTATTCTTTAGGGAGATAGTGCGACTCCATAGGGTTCCTAGGAGCATTGTGTCGGATAGGGACGTTAAATTCCTTAGCCACTTTTGGAAGGTCTTGTGGGGGAAATTGGGAACTAAACTTTTGTTTTCAACAACTTGTCATCCCCAAACCGATGGCCAAACTGAGGTGGTTAATAGAAGTTTAACACAACTTCTTCGCACCGTCCTTAAGGGCAACCTAAAGAATTGGGAAGAATGTTTACCTTTTGTTGAATTTGCATATAATCGAAGTGTTCATTCTACTACTTCTTTTTCTCCATTCGAGATTGTTTATGGTTTTAACCATCTAACTCCTTTGGATTTGATTCCGTTACCTATTGATGAACGAGGTAGTTTAGATGGGAAAAGAAAGGCGGAGTTGGTAAAATCTCTCCACGAGAAAGTCAAGCTCCAAATCGAGAAGAAGAATGAACAATATGCCTCCAGTGCCAACAAAGGTAGAAAACGAATGACATTTGAGGTCGGTGATTGGGTATGGTTGCATTTGAGGAAGGAGCGGTTCCCGAATCAAAGAAAATCAAAACTACAATCACGTGGTGATGGCCCCTTCCAAATCCTAGAGAAAATCAATGACAATGCCTACAAGCTTGACCTTCCTGGTGAGTACAATGTATCGGCTTCTTTTAACGTCTCTGACTTATCCCCTTTTGATGCAGGTGAAGATTCGAGGTCGAATCCTTTTCAAGAGGGAGGGGATGATGAGAATCCAGGGAGTCATTCGAGTCAAAGTCAAACAGGTCAACCATTTATCAGAATACCTGTGGGGCCCATGACAAGATCCAAGGCTAAAGAGGTCCAAGAGTCGATGGCGGGACTCATTTTCAAGATCCGAAATCAAGTCCAAATGGAAGAGAGCAAGATCGAGATCAATTGCCTAAGTTTTGAAGTTCAGGACATTTCGGTCGACCGAAATGTCCTCCGGTCGACCGAAACTCTGCAAGATTTTGAGGCATAGCTTCAGGCAGGATCGGACGACCTTTGTACAACCGAAACTGCCAATTCGGTCGACCAGGTGTTCGACCGAAATAGTTTCGATCGACCGAAAGTCCTCAGAATAGAATAGCGGGGTTTTTTGTGCAATTTTGCAAACTTTCTTTTCTTTCAATTTGTATATCTTCTTGTAAAGCCTCAAACCCTAATTAGTTTTGGAACATTGAAGAGCACTCCTTGAGAGTTTGAGAGGTAAAAATCCTTTCTTTATCTTGTAACATTTTCTTGGAATTTATTTCAACTTATATATTGAGGGTTTGTTCTTGTGTATTTGTTGATAATTATTCCACAAGTCTTGGTATTTGTCTTAATCTCTCCATTGGGCTAGGGTTAACTTTTCTTAGAATTTTGGTTAGGTTAAACTTGGGTCAAGATTTCTCATTTATTACCTATTTTAGCTTTCTTGGGTTGATACATTATTGTTGTGGGAATTTTTGGTTTAATCACCAAAAGGGTTCGCATCACTTGTGATGTAATTAGAAGTTAAAGATGAATTCAAAACCCGCAAGGATAATGATCCATGTTTTTATTTGGAGGCTGAGACTCGATTTTCACATAGCAATCATTTGAATTGGAAGACTAACATTTACAAGAATTATAGATCTTTGAATTATCTTTCCCACACACTTTGAATAGATTCCATCGAATATCTGGAGAGAAAGATATGATAAAAATAGTGAAGGTCGTTGAATTTGAAAAAATTCTATTTTACGAATGTTAAGGTACCTACAATCCTAAACTGTCCCATACACTTCATACTATATATATACCCAGTCCCTATGCACGAAAATGGTATGGTTTTTTCATTGTGCCTTACATTATAAACACATTCATTATATTCTTTAAAGATCCAAGAACCCATTTAACCCAATATTGAATCTTTTACTTGAGATCTCACAACCACCTATTGGGGAAAACATCAACGTTTCATAACTTAAAACACCTACTTCCTTAACCTAGCTAGGAAGGAACTTTCTCAATTGTAACTTTAGAGGCTGGTGGAGATTGAGAAGGTTGGACTACAAGCACAAGAATTAAAGAACAAGAATTGCAAATTCTTGGAATCCACTTGGGAGAGACTGTCGTACAAGATTGGAAAGTTGCAGGAGATAGTAGTATTCTGGAGTTTGCAGGAATAGTGTAGGAAGCCTAGTGGAGTTTGTTGGACAACATCTAACAATAATTATATTGTCTATAGTGGAAGTAACTAGATTGGTACCGCAGTATTTACTCAGTTTGGTTTCTCTATCATCATATTGGTGTTGATTTATTGTTTATTACTTTTATATTGCAAATTAGTAATTCAACATAAGGTAAATTGAATTGCATGATTAATCACCTAGAAATGATTAATTAGTGACATTTACTTTTTAATTGTATTAATTTTGCACTAATGTCGAACTATCTGGATAATCCAGAACTTTCACCGCTCTACTTGGATTTCGTGAAACTAATTTCTCAGATCAAGGAGAGTGAGGAACATAGGTTTTCATTAGAATACAAAAAGGGATCTCACACAGAGGGTATTGTGAAACGCTAAATGAGAGAGATACAATATATCAACAGAAATTATACAAGATATACTCAATGAATTAAGAGTTTCCTACAAGTAACATCTAATACATTCAAGAACATAAATATTTATACACAGGGAGTGGTTGGGGTTTAGTATTTTCAGACTATAGCAGTGGTCTTGATTTTGACCACTAGAGAATTCAATGCAGAGTTGGTAAGTTTGTAGTTTCTTGTAGTTGAGTCACTTTCAGAGCAAAACATGATCAAGAACATTAAGTCCGTAAACAAAACCTCCAGATCTGGGGTTCTGAATAAGATACATATATTTCTGCATGAAGAAGGTTCGATATATCCAAATGCCAATGAATGGCTCTGATACCACTTGTAGAGAAGTAAGGTTTCGTCTCAAAAGGTTAACCTATTATGTGGAGTAACTCAATCCCTTATAAGCTCATCAATTACCTCATATTTAGGCCCTGTTTGGTACTGGACAAATTGTAAAATGTGTGTGTTTTTTCCTTTCAGTGGACTCCATGTAAATGTAGAATTCTGACTTCCATCAAGTACAGTAAAATAATCAACTCTTCAAGCCATAAAATTCTATATCTACCATTTATTTTAAAAAAAAATATTACATTGTTGTACTGAGATCATTATCTCAACCAAAAAATGAAATGAAGGGTAGAATTATATTTGCAAAAAAAGCTTAGGAAGCCTGACTCCTAGTCAGCCTTTTGTAGTTTTTTATTAGTTTTCATTAGCATGGGTTCCATTTTTTGGTGTAAATTTACCAACCTATGCATTTTTTCACGGTACCAAACATACTCTTAAGGAATAATTAGATGGTACACTACATACATTTACTAGTTTAGAATTAGAAAAATATGAGTATTTTAAACAATATACAAAAATCCCACTCTTTTCTCTCTCATCCAATATTACTTTCCCTCCCTCATTCACAATCTCTCCTCAAATCGAATCCATCTCTCTCTTCCCCATTCAATATCTCTACTAAACACAATAGTATTTTCTCTCACTTTTCTCTCATATAGAATCTCTCACTCTACAAACCGAAATCGAAACCAAAACCAAAACAAAATCAACCCCTCTCTCATCAATCTAATGTGTAGAGATGTCGCCGTTGAACAGCCCCTGAACTTGTTCAACGACATGAGGAAGGTTCTATGAAGATTTAATAATTGTGGTTTTTTATTAGTGCATATTATAGATGTAAATTTGTATTTCAATTTAGTGGGTTCGTGGTTTTGATGTTAAATTTTTAATGATGCTTCCTGATTTCTATGTAAATAATTGATTTTTTTTTTTTTATTTAGTTCTAAGCATTTATATATGGTTTCATTGCTGCAATTCTTAAAAGGGTTCGTATTGGTGGCAACTATATATAGTGGAAGTTGACGGCTGACTTGCTATGGGCAGTGGCACCATCTTTGATCTGGTTCAATAGCAAGAGAAAAAATTCGGGGAGCTATCCTCAAAACTACTGAGATCTAAGTCGATTGTTGATATTGACGATGATCTCGAGGTAGATTTTCAGGACTTAAGGGATTACTCCGTTGATGAAGTGGAGTTCGAAGTCAAGTAATTCATTTTCTTTGCTTTCAGAAATCGTTTCCAACATTACATTAAGTGTAATAAAGATTATGGTACTTGTAACAAAGATTATATGTCCTTTAATCAAACGTACTCCCTTCATAATTAGTTTCACAACAAAAATATATATATATATATATCTTACAATATGAGGAATGAAAGTTTAACAAAGATTATAATATTTGCAATAACACATCTTTCATGTAATAAGTATATATTACAATTTTTTATACCAACATGAATATATGTCACTTACAAGTTTCACGACATGAATTTGCGTAATAATTCGTCGTCAACTATTACAATTCGTGTAATGAAACATCATCTTGGAGGAATTATGATTTATGTCAACTGAAATTTACAAATGCCCTATAAATTACACGATGTGTAATGTACCCAGTACTAATGAGATACATGTTATTACAACATCCGTAATGCCGAATAATCACTTCAGATTTATGAATTAAGAAGTAATTACAGACACCAAAACATTACACATTAGTATACATGTTGTAGAATCGTAGACAATAAAATACCACAATATTACATACAATGTAATATTACGACATTACCGAACATGTTCAAGACTATAACATACAACGATATCACATGCAGTGTAAATATCACGCCCAATCTAGAAAATTGCTTTCCAAATTATTAAACTAATTTAATAATTGTAACAACCATAATTATTAAACTAATTAAAAAATTGTCCTTTTTTGGGAATCTCTTTAGGAATGACAATGGGGGGCATCCCCGCCCCACCCCGTGGAGATTTACCATCCCATCCCCGCCCCATCCCCGTTTAGACGGGAACGGGGTGGGGACGGGGACGGGACGAGGCGAGAATCCCCATAATCTCCATTTACATCCTCGTTTATTATTATTATTATTATTATTATTATTATTATTATTATTATTATTACACACTTTTGTCCACTAATGTTTTTTTATAATGATTATCTAATATCTTAATTATACAAATTCTTTTTTTAAAGTATGATTATTTTACAAAATTTTCATTTAATAGCTCTAAAGAATGATTAATGTTAATAAAAAAACTCATAATAGCTTTTATAGAGTAGTACAAATTTAATTATGCTGTGAAGTATGTTTGCAGAGAATGAGATGAGACTTGAGAGTGAGAGATTAAAAGTAGTATAAAGTTGAAATGTAGGGCCTGATTTTGAAAATATATATTTGAGCGTCGCGTGCATGAACCCATCACGCTTTTAATTTGTTTGAATTTTTTTAATTGAACTTATTAATCGAGGATGATTTGTGGCTAGTCTGGGGCAGGGATGAGGATTTGATAGCAATCCCCATCCCTAGTCGGATATACTTTTTCATCCACATCCTCATCATTTTCGAGGATTCCCTGTCCCGTTGGGGCAGGTCCTGGTCTGGTTCGGGGATTCCCCGTCCCATTGTCATCCCTAAATTTTTTTAAAAGTAATTGTAACTATGTTAATTGTTAAACTAATTTAAAGGTAACTATCCCTAAATTTAAGTTTACCATAAATAATGAAATTAATTACCATTACATTTTCTCTCTCCAATAAATCATATTTATCTAAAAAGTAGAATTGAAGTTGTGTAGTGTTATAAATTATTTTAATATTATGTAATTTTTAATTACAACCCATTGCAATGTGGTAGTTGTATAAGTTTCGCCATATTTAACAAACGGGTAATTAGGCCCACTCATGTGTTTAAATTTAAAATCTCTAAAATCAGGTAATTTGATTATATTTTACCAAATCAGTTAAAAATTCAGATTACACCTTTCTCTCTCTTTTATCTCTACGAAAACATCCCTCAATTACTGTTCTCACTCATCCCCTCCAATGAACAACCGTCTTCTCCGATTAACCGCCACCGCCACCACCCATCATCATCATCCTTCACCTGCGGCCGCCACCGAGACACCCTTTCTTTCTCAAGTTTTGATTTCAACCCATCCGAATTTGATTTATATGTCTGAAGCCACACTAGAGTTTGTCTCTTCATTCTTCTTCTGACCGTCCTTCTGTGCCTTCTCCTTGATCTACTTAAGAGCACTCATGATTCCTTTGATATCATTGGAGATGTCCTCATTAAAATCATCGTCGATGATGGCTCGTTTTTGACTCTCAGATTTTGAAATGTTTGACTCCGATACTTGTTTCTTCGCACTCCCTTTTGTGGCCGACATTGAAGATCGGACTTCTGTTAAAATTTTCAAATTGGTGCGCAGATGTTCGTGCGTCTCTATGTTGAGGGAAATGGAGTTCCAAAAAAAATGAAGAGAAGAAATTTTGGTTGTTTCTATGCTTGAGTTTTGCTGAGAATTTGGTCATGGTAGGATTTGATTTGGTTGGTATTGTTTTCAGATTTGGTGAACCTTGATTTCATCTGCTTTTGTTTGAGTTTTTTTTTTGGTTGATGTAGTTGTGGTGATGAGACAGTGGCGACGGCGATGATGATGGTGATATTAAGATTTAATTGCATTTGTAATTAATTACAAATTGAAATAAAGTTACAATTGTAATTAATTACAAAATTGAAATAAGTTACAATTGTATTTTTAACGGTGGCAGTTGTAGTGGTTGATTACAAATTAGTTAGCGATCTGTGGCGGTGGTGATGGTGGTGGTGGTGGTGGTGGTAATTAATTACAATTGTAGTTAGATTTACAATTGTAACTAATTACAAATTGAAATAAAGTTCTAATGCATAAAATACAATTGTAATTAATTACAAAATTGAAATAAGTTACAATTGTATTTTCGATGGTGGTTGTGGTAGCAGCTGATTACAAATTAGACGGTGATCGGTGGTGGTGGATTACAATTGTAGTTAAATTTACAATTATAACTAATTACAAATTGAAATAAAGTCTTAATTCATAAGTTACAATTATAATTAATTATATAATTGAAATAAGTTACAATTGTATTTCCAACAGTGGTTGTGGTGGTGGCGGCTGATTACAAATTAGGCGATAATCGGTGGTGGTGATGGTGATAGTGGTGGTGATGGTAATAAATTGCAATTGTGGTTACATTTACAGTTGTAACTAAGTGTGTTTGGTATTGTATAAAAAGAATTTTTTGAAATGAATAGTGATTTTTTGGAGAATGGATGGTTAAAATTTGGTTGAAAAGTAAAATATTGTTGGCTTGACTTTTAATAAATGGTTGAGATTGAATACTGTAGAAAAAAGTGGAAATTTTATAGAAAAACAAACAAATGTTAATTACAAATTGAAATAAAGTTACAATTGTAATTAATTACAGAACCTAATTCTTAATTTAAAAAAATACCTGTTTTTGAAAATTATTTTGATACTTGTGTAATTAGTTACAAAACGCATGATTACAAAAATTTTCAAGTCTAAATGTTTGTAATTGTGTACTTAACCCTTTAACAAAGGGGAAATTACATAAAACCTTGTATTTCAAAAATGCAATTCAAAAATAATGTGAAGGAATTTTTTTTTTTTAAAAAAAAATCAGGTGTTAATTCATTTAGTTAGATATTTAATAATTAAAAATAAATATAATAATATATATATATATATATATATATATATATATATATATATATATATATATATATATATATATATAAGATAAACATAATTATCTACTATATATTATATTAAAACTAATATAATATTAAATCAAAATTTCAAATTTTGACGTCACAACCTACCACCACCCTACCCCTCCCCACCCTATCCATCCCGAAAATAATTTTTATTTTTTTTCCTTTCGATGTTTTCCTATCATTCCCCATCTCACCCCATCCTGACCCCACTCGACCCTACCCCACCTCATTTCAAACTGATAAATTGATCTCACCCTATTCACATCCTCGACCCCACCTACCCTGCCAACCCAAAAATAAGTTTATTTTTATTTTCTCTCGATGTTTTCCTACACTTCCCCACCCCAACCCAACCCTACTCGACCCCACCCCACTGTAAAGTGACAAATTGATCTCACCCTCGCCACATCCCCAGACCCCACCCACCCCACACCATCTCACCACCCATATCCTACCCCACCCCAAAAATAAGTTTATTTTTATTTTCTCCCAATGTTTTCCTACACTTCCCCAGCCTAGCCCAGCCCAACACACCCCAACCGCACTCCACTTGACCTTACCCTACCATTACCCTACCTCATCGCCAAGTGACCAATTGATCTTATCCCAGCCACAGACCACCACCCCACCCCACCCCACCCTACACCAAAAATAATTTTTATTTTTTTCCTTTCGATATTTTCCTATCATTCCCCATCCCATCCCACCCTACCCCACCTCATCTTAAAGTGACAAATTGATCTCACCCTAACCACATCCTCCGACCCCACCACCGACCCCGCCTCACCACCCATATCCTACCCCACCCAAAAAATAAGTTTATTTATTTTCTCTCGATATTTTACTACACTTCCCCAACCCAACCCCACCCCACCTCAACCTAACCCCACTTGACCCTACCCTACCCCACCTCATCGCAAAGTGACAAATTGATCTCACCCTAGCCACTTCCCCCGACCCCACCAACCCCACCTCACCACCCATATCCTATCCACACCAAAAATAAGTTTATTTTTATATTCTCCCGATATTTTCCTACACTTCCCATCCCATCCCAACCCGAACCACTCGACCCTACCCCACCTCATCGCAAAGTGACAAATTGATCTTATCCCAGCCACAGACTGCAACACACCCTGCCCGCCCGCCCGCCACCCACCCCTACCCCACCTCACCGCAAAAACGATTTTTTTTCCTTATACTTTTCCACCTACCACCACCCAACCCGACACCACCCTACCGATCCCACCCTACCCCAAAAATGATTTTTTTTCTTCTACTTTTTCACGCCTCCACCAACCCCACCCCAACACCACCCTGCCCCGACCCTATCAGCTACCCACCCAACCAATCGACCCCACCCACCAAAAAATTATTTTTTTCTTCCACTTTTTAACACCCCACTCAGACCCTACCCTTGCTCCCACCCCACCATACCCACCCATCCCATTCCTACCCAGCCCCCAAAAATGATTTTTTTCTTCATTTTTTCACACCACCACCCACCTAGCTCCATACCCCGCCACCCACCTAACAAACTGACCCCACCCAAAAATGATTTTTTTTTCTACTTTTTCACACCTCATCCTGACCCTATGCCCGTCACCCAACAACCCCACCACTACCCACCCCACCGAAAAATGTTTTTTTTTTCTTTTCCACACCCCGTCTCGACCCTATACTCGTCACCCACCAACCCCACCTCTACCCAAAAATGATTTTTCTTCTTCTAATTTTTCACACCCCATCCCTACCCCGTCACCAACCCAACAAATCGACCCCACGCAAAAATGATTTTTTTCTTATATTTTTCCTCGTCCAATGATCACAAAAAGTTATAGATGGTCACAACCTTTAATATAATTGGTCACAATCATTTATAGTTGTTCACATATTATTTATTTGTGGGTCACAACTTACTCTTTTTTTTGGGTTGGAAAATTAGAAGAAAAAAATTATTTTTTTTGGGTGGGTGGGGGTAGGGTAGGGTGGGGTCAGGGAGGGGAAAAGTAGAAGAAAAAAATTATTTTTTGGAGTGGGGTGGGTGGGTGGGTAGGGTGGGGTCGAGGTCGGGTTGGGGATTGAAAAAAGTAGAAGAAAAAAATTATTTTTTGGGTGGGTGGGTTCGTGGGTGGGGTGGGTTGAGATTAGGTGGTTGGTGTGAAGTGTGAAAAAATAGAAGAAAATTAATTTTTTGATTGTGTATGGTGGGTGGCGGGGTGCGGTGGGATAGGATGAGGCGATTGAGGTGAAGTGTGAAAAAACAGAAGAAAAATCATTTTTGGGTGAGGTGAGTTGTGATGGGGTTGCTAGTGTCGGGTGTGGTGGGGTTGTTAGGGTGGGGTGTGAAAATATAGAAGAAAAATCATATTTGGATGGGGTAGGATGGAGGTGGGGTGGGGTGGGTGGCGAGGTAGGGTCGGGGCGGGTTGGGTAGAGGTGTGGAAAATTAGGAGAAAAAAATTAATTTTGGGTTGGGTTGGGTTTGGTGGGGTGGGGTTGGGGTTGGGGTTGGGGATGGGTGGCGTGGTAGGGTCTGTGTGAGTCGTGAAAAAGTAGTAAAAAAAATTATTTTTGATGAGGTGGGTTGGGGTAGGGTCTAGGCGAGGCTGGTAGGGGAGTCGAAAATTAGAAGAAAAAAATTAATTTTGAGTGGGTGGGGTTGGGGTAGGTGGAGGGGGTAGGATAGGGTAGGGTCTGGACAAGTTGTGAAAAAATAGTAGAAAAAAATCATTTTGGGTGAGGTGGGGTGGGGAATGGTGGAAAAATATCTCAAAAAAAAAAAAAAAAAAAAAAACAACTTATTTTTGGAGTGGAGTCGGCGTGGGAGTGTTGGGTGGGTGGGATGGGACTAGTGGGTGGGTGATTGGGGTTGGGTTGGGGTGGGGGGTGATGAGAAAAAAAATAAAAGTAAAATCATTCTTGTGGTGTGGTGTTGTGGGGTGGGGTGGGGTGGGGTGGGGTGGGGTGGGTGAGTGGTGGCGGGGTGGTTGGGTGAGTGAGGTTGGGTTGGGTTGGGGAGGAGTGTGTGGTGGGGTGGGTAAGGTGGTTTGGGGGTGGTGGTGAGTGTGGAAAAGTAGAAGGAAAAAAGTTATTTTATGGGGTGTGGCGGGGTGGGGTGGGGTGGGGTCGTGTTGGGTCGGGGTGGGTGGTGGGTTGTCGGGGTGGTGGGGTGAGTGCGGGGTTGGGTTGGAATGGAGTGGAGTGGTTATGGATTATGTATTGTTTTGATTTTATTATTTAATATTATACCTTTGTTTGGCAACTTATTATAATTATTATAATATTGTATTAATTAATTAACTAATTAACACCTGATTTTAAAAATAAATTTTAAGTTTGTTATAGTTAAAAAGTGAAAGTTTTAGTTGTATAGTTATATACTTTTTCCTTTAACAAATATTGTATTCGTTTGCACGTTTTCCAACAATGGCCCATATGATATGATTCATTAGCCCAAAAATAATAAGCCCAAAGACTAAACCCATTATTTTCCCCGTCGATCGTGTTGGCGCCCCAAGTTTTCCGTATCGTATTATTTGATGTACGCTGCGCTGCATATACTGTCAACTTTTTGGTTCAAGATATTCATTTGCAGTTAATGACTGATGCCACAGATAGTGTGATTTCATTAGCTCTTCGGCATTATAATTGAAATCTAAATTTGATGAATATATAATGGAAGAAGTGTACGTAGCTTATTCTTGGGTATTGCAGCCATCTTTGATCCACGATTCAAGATAAAACTGGTGGAGTACTATTACTATCCTCAATGTTGTGAAGATAATGCTCTAGATTCCATAAATTAGTTGGATTTGACAGATTCCTTCATGAAACTTCACCTACCCAAAATATTATATATTCGGACCTGGACAAGAATTTGAGGAACTCCTGTTCCTACGTCATCTTGATTTCAACATATTTTAGTGGAAAATTCATGAACCAAGGTACCCTGTCCCATATATGATGGTTCGTAAAATACTGTGGATTCCAATTTCAAGAATTACATTAGAGTCTCTATTGGACAATAGTGATAGAATGGTGAACCATCATTGGTGCTCATTGAATATTTTATAGGTTTGGTAAATAGATATTCCGCTTTCTACTACTGTATGCATGCAGGACAAACTTGATAAACAGTACAATACAAGTAATAAAAGAAATTATAGTGAATAAAAGGACCTTTGTGAGGATGAGAATTGAAAAAGAAAAAGTAAAAGACCTCAAGGTTGAATCCTTGAGCTCTCGTCATCTTGCTAATGCCCTTAAAACAGGCTGCTTAATGTTCTATAAACATTAGCCGATTTTGACATTTGAAAAATATGCTGTGGCTGGCAATAGTTCAGTGTGCAGAGTGCCATTCTATTATTTCTTTCTTGGAAAAAAGTTCCAAACCTAACCCTTCACCGATAGTCCAATAAGTAAATACTGTGTCTGTATTAGAATCGAGCATTATATGTATAAGTGGGACTGTCCTAAGTACTATGTACTGGAATCGAGCATTAGATGTAATCTTGGTACAACATAAAGTGGGACTATAGTCCTTTATATTAAGATTCTTTTAAAGAGGGACCCCAAATAGTGTTTCCATATATGTTATAACTTATAATCATCTATTTGGTGATGCTATACTTTATTGGATGGTCCACTCTTCTTAAACACCATATGCATGAATCAGGTTGTAATATTCTCAACCTTGTAGGCTCACATTACCGTAAGATCCGTCATTTTTGATGCCCTGTGATGTATAAATTCGTAGTCATGATTATTAATTGGAATGTCAACTAGCTAGTATACTGCTGTTCCGCGGTGAGAACTTATAGTAAGATCGATTTCTGTAAATTCAATAAAACAATGTTTTTATATACTTCTTAGATGTTCGCATTTTGCAATTCTACTTCACGGACGTCAACATAAAATTTGTGTTATGTCAAATAGTCGTTTTTCATCATCCGCACGTTCGAAATTCATAACTTTATCGTGGGTCTTACATAGGTAATTGTATATTTGTTTAATTAATTATTTGTACATTATTAATTGAGTACCAAGTTTCCATCATCATTCTCTTACACATGCATGATAACAAAAACTTTAGTTACCATTTTGCCCAAATGGGACAAACATGCCCCACCGGTCAGTTTTAGTGATTGTTTGAAGAAGATAATATGTTGAATGGAATGCCCTTTTACTTGTTCATATTCCAAATTAAAGAAGAAGAAATGCAAGAACAGGCTATAATTTGATGCAAGTAACATTGCATTGACATGAATGGAGTTACGGTGGGATGGGGACCATGAATATTGTGGTAAAACTTCTGCACGGAGTATAAGGCCCTGTTCTTTTTGTTGTTTTGGGATCGTTTTCTGTTTTTATTTTTGAAAACACTAAAAATGCGTTCTCTTTACCATTTTCGAAAATACATTTTGAAAAACGAAAAAAAAAAAAATTGTACACAAAACGCAAAACGTCCAAAACCTTGTTTTGGGCGGGCGTTTTATGTGTATTTCAATAAAAAAATGTTCAAAACGCGGAAAACGCGTTTTGAGGATTTTTAATATTATTTTTTTTTTGAGAATTATCCTAACTTGAAATTAAACCTAAATAATATTTTTTTTGAGAATTATCCTATCTTGGAATTAAACCTAAATAATATATATATATATATATATATATATATATATATATATATATATATATATATATATATATATATATATATTTTGGAAAATTATCCTAATTTGGAACTAAGCCTAAATAAAGTTTTATTGAATTCAATATCAACATTACAAAAAAAATTAAGTGAAAATTCTTGTTATTATATTTCAAAAAATTCATTGATAAATGGACTCTGGTGATTTTGAAAGAACTTGCATTTTCTGGATTTTAATAGAACCAGAGCCTCCTCAAATCCCGAACCTGACCAAGCTGTGTTAATATAGACTCTTAGTGTCCATATTAGTGTATTGCAGGTAATCATGCTTTCAATGTATTTTGAAAGAAAATTTGAGTTTGAGCCAGTAGTATTCTGTAATCAAATTAATTAAAAATAATTTAAGTAGTATTCGGCAAAATTTCAAATAGAACGTGTTTTTCAGCTTTTTATTTTCAAAAAATGTTTTCAGAAATGACAAACCAAACGCGTTTTCAGCAAATTTGAAAATAAAAATAAAAACAGGAAATACAAAATATTTTCGAAAATGAAAATACAAACAAAACGCTACCTAAGATTTTCACGAGATTGATCTTGATTTGACATCCCAGTGCAAATACCTTAGTTAATATAGCATTTTGGGTTAGAAAGTCTTGGATTCAAGATCTTTGCTATGCGAATTTCTTGAAAGATGGAGTCGTGTCTGTAGTTACAGGTCAGATCTGCAGTGTATACATACTGGTTAGAAATTGATGCAAAAGACAATAATTAATTGCACAATAATTGCAAATAGTATTGTCGATGTCACAAAAAATTAGAAAGCTGCTCCCTGAAAGATAGAAATTGACCCAAAAAAAATCTGGTTCTGCGGTGTCCAGCTCTGGGGAGGGGCAAGAAACACCCTCGGGGATGACCATAAGAAATAGATTGGAGACTAACTTGTTATGTTGGAAATAAGTTTTTGAATTTTTGGTGAAAATGAGGTATGAAATTTCTCGTGATGCCCTATAGACAATTGTAGTCATACTTCCTTGATTTGAGATTATTATTATCCTCGTATTAATATTTTGATACCTCATTACATGTCAATGTGGATTATTGGCTTAGAACCAAACAGATAAGCCATTAGAAATGATATCTTGTTTAACATAAACTTGTGTGGCATTTCGAGGATTACTTAAAGTAATCGAGGGCAAAAATAAAAAAATGGCTTACAACCGTTAAAACCGATTGGGAACTAATTTTTTACTAGTTGCATAAATTTGTTAAAAGTTTTTACAAGTTAATTTGGACCTGAGTATTTTTACTAAAAGGGGTCAAGGTTTTATAAAAAGGGTGGAACAAGATTTTTCTTAAGAGGTGGTGCATTTCTCTTGAAAAAAGGGTTCTAGTTTCACTCTTCAAAATAGAAATTGGATTTTTCATCATTATACAAAAAGAAAGTTTATCTTCTTGATTTTATTGAGAGTGCATATTGGGTTTCCAATTGTATGGTTGTAAGTCTACATCTCGGTCAATATTCGAATTCATTGTGTTTTTGTCATTCTTGAGTGATTATTCTTGGTGTTCTTGATTGTAAATCAAGGATTCAAGGTAAAGATCCTGCAGTGGTATCAGAGCGAGTAAGAGGAATTGTCAAGGGAAAATTGTCCAAGAACTGTGCCATGAAGTGCGAAACAAGAAGCTGTTGAAGCAAGACTCGGTGAAAACTAGTGAAGGCAAAGAAATCAGTGCACTGTCAAGAAATTGGAAAGTGAGAGAGGTCCGACCGAAGCAAGAAGGGAAGAAAGAGTTCACTGACATTTTTTCAAAATTCGAACTCTAGCTAATCAATCTGCGATCTAGGACCACCGGCAGGACCGCAAGGTGGAGGAGAAGCTTCTACAGGATTTTGGGCAGAATCTGGCAACTGGATGGCGAGAATTTGGTCGGAAAAGGGAGTGACAACCGAACATAAAAACTGAAATTTCTCCCGGTAGGGAGCTCTGATTGAGAAACGGTTTGCGCCATTGGATTACAATATCAAGGAGAATCTTCCAGTGTGTCGAGCATATTTCCGACGACGGTGGCAGAGGAGGTTTCTACCGGCGGAGGCTCCGACGACAAATTTCGGACATATTGTTCTACAGGACCTGCAGAGTCCATATTCTAAGTCCATTTCACCAAATTCAATTCAGATCTTTAGTTGAGGTTTGCAAATGATATTTTGCATGAATTTTAGTTTTATTTTTTGAAATTAAACTGGTGCATTGAAGACTCCTATTGTAGTTGTACGAACATTTAGGATAATTTCTGAGCTCGGGTTTTGTGAAAAAACCGGGGAAGGGCTAGAAGTTGGGATTCCTTGAGGTTCGGGTTTGACAATATTAGGTTTTGATCTTGGGTGTTATTCAAGTTTACAAGATTAGGTATTAATCTTGGGTTTGGTAGGAGGTCTTTTTGCTGATCTGAAGTGAGAATAATATTCACGGGGATATTTTTACAAGATTAGATGTTAATCTTGGGGGTTTGCAAGGTTACAAAATTGGGTGTTAACCTTGGGTATTAAATTCTGTATTGTATACCGGTTTTGTTACTATGGTTATTTTACTTGCTGGAATTTGCAAGGGGAGTGATAAGTATCATTCAATGAGCAACGGTGTTTTTTGAACAATGGTTTCCAGGATGGGAACTATGGTTGAACTGGAGAAGTTCGATGGTAAAGGAGATTTCTCCCTTTGGAAACAGAAAATGAAAGCAGTATTGGTTCAGCAAAGGGTTGCAAAGGCATTGGAGGAACAATCCGAATGGCCGGAGGCAGTATTAGCCAAAGTTGATGTTGTAGATGAAATTCAAGAAGTGGCATACAGTACTCTGATTCTTCATCTCTCAGATAATGTTCTGAGGCAGGTAAATGATTCTAAAACTGCTTTAGAAATCTGGAATAAGTTAGATGAAATTTATGCTGCTAAAACTGTTCCTAATAAGATTTTTCTCTTAGAAAGAATTTTTGGTTTCAAAATGGACCCCTCCAAATATCTCGAAACAAATTTAAATGTGTTTACTGCAACGACTTTAGATCTAACGAACAGGGGACAGAAAATCGAAGATGATCAATTACCTATAATTTTGGTAAATTCCCTTCCAGAATCTTTCAAAGAACTTAAAAATGTGATTAAATATGGATGTGATACCATCACTCTTGCAAATGTCACTGCTTCGATTAGGTCTAAAGCATTAGAAATCAATTTGGAGGAGAAAGTTGTCCGCAATGAAACGACTTATTTTGTTAAAGGTAAATTTGGTAAAAAGGAGTCAAATGCTATGAACTTTAATAAGAATAAGGGTAAGGAACTGTGGAAGGGAAGGGGGTAGTGGTAGAGATGGAGATAAGTGCTTTTTTTGTGGTAAAACGAGACACTTTAAAAAGGATTGCTACAAGTGGCTAAGGAAGAAAGAGGGCTTCCGGATGTAGCTCAAAGTAATATTGCTTTTGGGACTTTTGGGAATGATGATGATCAATTGAGGGTGTTAAATGTGACATTAGATGAGCGGAATCAAGAGTGGATACTTGACTCGGGGTGTTCCTATCATATGACCTCCCATAAGGTTTGGTTTAAGACCTATAGGGAGATAAATGGGGAGTCTTGTACTGTAATGGGAATAGGTGAAGTTGTGGTCAAGATGTATAATTGGGTGGTTAGAGTTCTAACTGGGGTGAGTTATATACCTGCTTTATTCAAAAATCTTATTTCTTTGAATACATTGCATATGTCTGGTTTTCATTATGAAGCAAAGAATGATAATATGTTAGTATGTAAAGGTATTGACATTGTGATTAAAGGAATATTGAGAAATAGACTTTATTATATGCTTGGAACAACGGTAGTACAAGATCATTCATGCTCACACATAATTCAAAAGGATGATAATACTTAATTGAGGGACAAAATGTTAGCCCATGAAGGAAATAAATTTCTTCGTATTTCTGTTGCTACTATCAATGTTGCAGGTTTAGCTCCAAATTCATTTGAAAATGATTTTTTGGAGGGTAAGGAGTTTGAAATAACCTCAAGTGACCAAGGAACAAGTGGTCAAAGATGTGTAATTCAAAATCAGCTACAAAATAGTGATTTTGAATCAGCTGTTGAGGAAATTCAGCAAGAAAATGATAGAAAAGTTGCTGAAAATGATGGCGGAGTTCAACAAGAAGCTACTCACCAAAGCTTGTATGACTATTTATTAGTCATTGATGGTGAAATGAGGCACGTAAACTCTAATCCTAGTTTTTATTCCATTAGTCTAAAAGAGTGTTCTCTTTTGATAGGTATTAAGGAATCTACAAGTTATGGAGAAGTTAGGAAGATTCAAAGTGCAATGTAAGAGAAGATGTTTTCTCCTAAACCATCAAATCAAAAGGCTTGGAAGGATGAAAGCTTCCAAGAGGACTTTCGGCTTAGGTAAAGGTATTTTTAGATTAGGTGAAGGTTTGGTTTAAGCCAAGATGAAGGAATGTAAGATTATTGGCTTAGAACCAAACAAATAAGCCCTTAGAAATACTATCTTGTTTAACATAAACTTGTGTGGGATTTCTAGGATTACTTAAAGTAATCGGGGGCAAAAATAAATAAAGGGCTTACGACCGTTAAAATCGATTGGGAAATAATTTTTTAGTAGTTGCATAAATTTGTTAAATGTTTTTGTATTTTTACTAAAAGGGGTCAACGTTTTATAAAAAGGGCGGAACAAGATTTTTCTTGAAAAGTAGTGCATTTCTCTTGAAAAAGGGGTTCTAATTTCTCTCTTCAAAATAGAAATTGGATTTTTCTTCATTATACAAAAAGAAAGTTTATCTTCTTGGTTTCATTGAGAGTGCATCTTGGGTTTCCCAACTGTATGGTTGTAAGCCTACATCTCGGTCAATATTCGAATTCATTGTGTTTTTGTCATTCTTGAATGATTATTCTTGGTGTTCTTGATTGTAAATTAAGGTAAGATCCTACAGTCATCTGAATAGCTAACAAAAAGATGATATTGCTTGTAGTATACCATTTGAATAAATGAAAACTTGTTATTTTATATATGAGCTTGTCTAATGAAGTGTCAAATTTTGAGTATCAAAACAAGAACCATGCTACATGTACAATTTTTTGTGTACACATTTTTACACTCATTCAAATGGGGATGAAACCCGATTGTAGGGAGATTAAAATAATGCGCCCATTTGAGTGGATGTACAAAAAAGTTTACTCAAAAAGTGTACAAGAAGCTTAATTAATGAATCAAGGGGACACTAGATGACCACTCAAACTTCTTTGGATGTAAGTTTTCATTTTCTTGCCTAGGAGGAAAAAATACGAAAAATGAGTGGTTGATATTAGAGAACAAATGGTAAGAAAGGGAAATTGAAGCAAGAGAACAAGATTTAGATTTGATTCTTATATAAACTAGACCTCTTCCAAATCGCCCTACTAAATAAGTTCCAAAGCAAGACTGTGTATGTATCTGTGATGAGTCAAAATGTTCAAAATGGAAGATATCAAAGCACTTACTATTCCCACTAATTCCAATGCGAGGATCCTGGATTTCACGATTTATTATGTTGTCAGCTAGCGCCTACCGGTGACTAACAAGACTTTTTGCCCTTAAAATCTTGGGAAGTGAAGAGGCAAATTTTTTTAACTCTTGCACTCAACATGTATTTGTGATGGAGTACATGATCTAGCATTGGCGTTTTTGGAGCGTTGGGATTGCAACAAGTGATTCGTAAGTGGTGTAACTTCAAACGGCTCTAGAATTCGCATACGATGTCATAATGACTATTATAATATGTTTTCAGAATCACCTCGACGATCCCTACAAGACTCAACACCACGCCATGACAACGATGTATTTTAGCCATTTTAAGTCATTTACTTACTGAAAAACTGCATTTTGTTATTTTTATTAGTGTTTTTCAATCTCTCATTTATTTTGTTGGCGAATCTAGCCTGTTTCTTTGACAAAGCCCATGAGGGATTTGTATTTAAACTATTCCATCATTATTTCTAGGTTTTGGTTGATTTCGAATAAAAGTATGAGAATTGTATCGAATTGCAATTTGTGTTAAAGTTTATTTGGCGCGTGTCAATTGTGTGAATTTCGTAGGCGAGCCTACATCAATTTGGAACCTGTCCGAATCAATCGTCTAATTAGAGGTTTGATTTCCCTACTTTTGAACAATTTAAAAATAATTTTTGAGCAAGGTAATACATAGGAGCTACAGTTGAAAATTTATCCATAATAGTGTAGTTTTTTTTTATTATTTTTGATAACAAATTTAAATATACATGACAAATTTCGATATTCAAAAATGTAGTGCTAAATTTTTTAATAATCTGATTTTCATGAAATTTTAGAATGGAAACCAAATTAAGTATTAATTATTGAGGTTTAGATGTTAGAATAGATCTTATGAAGGATTGGAAATAGAAAGTTAGTGAATAAATTAATAAGTTATAATGTCGGATGATTGGTTGAGTATATGAACATAATACAAATCATAGTAATTAGAGAATCAGAATAAGTTTATAGTAAATGATTGAATTGTGTATACTAATGAATAGAATGAAAAAGAATTAAGTTATAAAAAGTACTAGCCTATTTCTAATGGTTTGATATGATTGATTTTAACATAAAAGATTTATATTGTTATTTCAAAAGATGATGTGGACATTGAATCAGGCTAATCGGGCCAGCTAGATTACACTCTAGTTCTGTGAGTGAAAAACATTTCTTTTAAAAACTTAAAAAGTCTTACGTTATTCAAGTATTTCCATTACTACATTGATTTCTACACATTACAAATGATTTTATTTTTTCTTTTATGTTACAAATGAATTTGATATTACTTTCTTTTAGTATGATTATAAGATAAGAATGATTGCCAAAACAAATCTTTTATAATTAAGTTTGTTTTAGCACGATAGTTTTATTATACTACAAGAAAATTAGATTTATCCTACAAAATTTCTGTATACAAAATGAAATTTGTATGTGAAGTCCACTTTTTCCTACAAAAAGAGTTTTTGTAGGTATACGAATTTGGCTCCAAAAATATTTAAACTTAACTACAAATTTTCCACATACAAATGAAGTTTGTATGGGGAGTCTATTTTCTACAAATTTTCCGCATATAAATGAAGTTTGTACGGGGAGTCTATTTTTTCTTACAAAACGAGTTTTTGTAGAGATAAGAAATTGACACCAAAACTATTTATACTTAAACTACGAATTCTTCGCCTACAAAATTAGATTTGTAGGCGAAATTTTATTTTTTCTCATAAAAACAAATTTTCATAGGAATATGATTTGGCTTCAAAAATTTCAAATTGAGATTATTCGTACTCAAGAACATGTGAACTTTTCTTGACAACAGATTTTTTGTGCAAGATATATCTTTTGGTGTCAAATAATATCCCTGCGAAAATTTGTTTCAGAGTCTAATAATATCCCTACGAAAATTTAAGGGAATTAAGGGACTACATTGCAATTTTACAAAAGTTAAAATTTTAAACCCTAACCCCCTAACCCCAACTTGTCACTCATCTCTCCCTCTCTGCCTAACTATCTCAACTTTCTTCCTCAACCTAGGGGTGTCAAACGGGCCAAGCCGGGTTGGCTCGGCCCGTTTGACCTTGGTCCAATACGGTTTCACAGACCAGAAACGGGCCGGCCCGTGGGGAGACGAGCTGGGCTGAGCCGGCTCGTCCCCCCACGGAGGCGGCCCAAGTTCGGCTCGTGGCCCGTCTGACCACGGGCCGGACGGGCCGGCTCGTCGCCCTTTTTATTTATTTATTAATACTTCCTAACGGTTACGGCTAAATAATTGAACATTAAAAAACCCTCCTCCTTTAATTCGGGCTTGGGACCGGCTACATTTAAATTATTGTAGGCAGAGTTAAAATTGTACACGAAAAAAATGTTACGTGTACAATTTTTTTATTTGAAAGAAACAAATGAAACAATTGAAAATACAGAAAAAAGAAAAAGAAAAAATTTACTCACCAATACGATTGTTCTTCGAATTTTCGGCAAGAATTTCACATATCCTATCTTGTTTCCTTTTCTCCACAAACTGCCAATCCTTTAAACACATTAAGGCCTCCAGTATGTCTTCTTTAAGCCTTGACCTATATTCAGATAACACTCTACCGCCTGCACTAAAAGCAACCTCCGATGTTACAGTTGATACCGGAGGTGCTAGTAGATCTCGTGCAATCATAGAAACAACCGGGTATTGACGCTCGTTTTGTCTCCACCACTTAAGAATGTCAAAATTATTTCTTTCGTCCTCGTCTAACATATTAAGAAGGTCATGTGAGAAATACCTATTTAACTCTCTTGGAATTTCATTTGAAATATATGTACTAGAAGAACTAGAACCACTAGGAAGTGTACTAGAACTAGAAGTTCCCTTCATAGTCATAAGGTAGGAAAGTAAATCACTGTCTTGATTTTGTATCACATTAGGGGTGGGAGCAGTTCTTCTAACATTTTTACCTGACCTTTGGGCATTCATCTCGTACATTTCACATAAACATTTTTCTAAATCTGTGCATGTTAAAGGGGTTTCAAAAGTTAATTTATTTGATATTGCCTTTATGGTGTGTTTAGTTCCCTCTAAATTTATTCTAGGGTCCATAACCGTTGCTAATGGAAACAAAGCTGGTAAATCTTCCCAATACTTTCTAAACTTAGTCTCCATTGCTTTAATGATATCAGAAAAAATAGAAAATGTCTTGTACTTGTTAAAGTTATTAGCAATACAATAAAAATGCTTCAAGACTAAAGGACTAGTAAGATAATAAACACCGGACAATTCGTTTGTAGCATCGTAAAATGGTTTCAATTTTTTTTTAACATGAATTGCAAGTTCCCAATCATTAGTCCCCAAATCAAAAGTTGAGTCGTTTGAGTGCCGACCGTTGTAATATGCACATATTAAATTCTCGTAACCTTCACAATGTTCAATCATTAAATAAGTTGAGTTCCATCTATATTCTATATCAGTAATAAATGATCGTGGGTTCATACCATTTTCTACACACAGTGCATCAAAAACTTGTTTTCTGGAAGGTGCTATCATAATGAAATTGCAAGCACAACTAATTTTTTTCAATTGATTTTCTATAAACATAAGACCATCTTGAACTATTAAGTTAAAAATGTGACAAACACAACGAACATGAAACAAGACTGCACCAAACTCAGGATTTATGAGGGCTGCTAATCTATCAATCACCACTTTATTAACAGAAGCATTATCTAGTGTAAAACCACGAACTCTACTATCACAGTTAAATTCTCTAAGAATTGCAAGTAGTATATTGAAAATATTTGTTGCGTTATGTAGGTAATCAATAATTTTAAATGCCATAATTCTTTTGTGTATTACCCAAGAATCATCAATGTAATGACAAGTAACAGCTACGTAACCTCTATGATTATTGCCATTCCACAAGTCTGAAGTAAATGACAAATTACCATTCCATTTATTTAAAGCATCTATAAAAATTTGTTTTCTTTGTAAATATTTAGCTATGCAATCAGCTCGTAAAGTATTTCTAGAAACGGGTTTGTACCTGGGTTGGAGATACTTCTGAATGAATTCCGTGAATTATGAACTTTCTACAATTGAAAGTGGGAACTCACCACTCGATACGAACATGACCATCCCTTCTCGACGTGCTAGATCTTGGTTGAAGACCCAATTGGTTAGGCTCGAACTTGATTGACCAAATTGTAGAGTTGATTGGTTTGCTTCAACCGTGCCAGGTTTTCGACATCCTTTGCAGTGTCTATTGAGGTGTGATGTGCCCCCACCCTTCTTCCAAGAGAAAAGTCCCTCGCAACTTCTACATTTTGCTTTGGATATCAGTTTGTTTTCAGCATCTTTTTCCGATGTCTCAATCACATCGAAAAAATTCTAGCACTGGGATTTTTTCGTCCTCTTTGGATTTCTGCTAGAGACTGCCGTCGTGCTAGCGGAGCCAGATCCATATGTAGCAGTGACATCTTCATCAATTATGTCATTCAAATCAATAGGAATTCTTGTATCTATATCTTCGATCTCATTTTCAAAATCCGTCAAATTGTCGGGAATTGGAATATCATTGAGAGGTGCAAATTCATCAACAAATTGGCTAGAAGAATAACAATGAGATTTTGAGTGTGCCATTTGAAATAATAGAATTGAAAAATTGGAGATGAAAATGAAATATGGAATGGAATTTGAGACAATATTGTATATTTGTATGTGAAATATTATAGCACTAGCCACTAGAATTTGAGACTTGAGAGAATGAGACTTGAAAGTTGAGAGAGTTGAGTTGAGATTGTGAAAAAAATGAAATAAAAATGAGTATTTATAGAAGAAAAAAAAATAAAAAAAAATAAAAAAGATGTAAAAAACGGTCACAAGACCGTTTGAGAGGCTCACGGGCCGGAACGGACCGGCCCGTGAGCCAGCCCTTTCCGGTCTGTGAGCACGGGCTCAAACAGGCCCAACGAGCCGACCACGGGCCGGCCCGTGGTCGGCCCGTTTCCGGTCCATTTTGATTGTCCGTTGGACTAGTCTGCGAACAGGTCCACGAACTTCACGAGCCGAACCCGAACTGTCCAACACTCAAATTTTTAGTCTGGTCCAAGTCCAAGTCCGTTTTTTTAACGGGCCGAGCCGAACTTTTAACGAATCTAGCCGAGCCGAACTCACGAACTCTCGAACTGTCCAGTCCGTTTGACACCCCTACCTCAACCTGATTCCCTCTGGTAGCGCCCCTCTCCCTCGCTTCCAGTCGGACACCACAGGCCACCACCACCGTGGTAAGACACCCTCCCTTTTCCCTCCGTTCCACGCACGCTGCACACACACATCGCACAACACACACACACACAGTGCGACACACACGCAATGCACGCACACGAACTCACACCAATATGAATATATAATGATGTATATGGATATTTGACTTATCTAATGATGAATGGTATTTGGAAGTGTTCACTATTTCTGTCGAATATGGGTTATGTGATTTATCTCCCAAATGCATAGGTGCTTCAAGGATGGGTAGAATGGCATGGATTATTATGTATGGGTAATTATTAAATGCATACTAGTAAAGATAAATTAGGATGCTAATTGAAATTACCTTTGTGAATTGTTAGTTGGATTAGATTCTTGCTAGTTTTGACTTTTTATAATGGAAGAGAAGTAAAAACTCTAGTAAATTAAATTAGAATGTTAGTTTTGACTTTTCTCAATAACGATGCATTCTCTTCCAAATTGACTTGATAGTTTTGGAAAAAAAAAAGTCATTTCCTTAATGTGTCCCTTTATTTGTCATTGTATTTTTTCTCAATTGAATAGAAAAATTTGATTATTAAATTGAATATCTTTTAGGGACAGTGGAACAAGTTTGGGATTTTAGAACTTCCTTAAATTCAAATTGAAACAAGGTAAGTTGTATATTCACGTAATGCACCTTCAGTTTATGATGATAGTAATCTCTACATAAATTGTCATAACATTGTCAGTGATATTTGTTGATGTTACTTACCATAGAAGAAATTTTTTGGACCGGGCTGTTTAGTAGTATTGGTTATGGCATTGGATGGAATTATGTCAATCTTGGTAATCTTATAACAATTGCAATTTCTCTTGTATTCTAGTTTACATGAACCTGCTTCCTACTTGCAATGTTTTAATGCAAATCCTGCTGCACAAGTTCTCATCATAAAAGGCTGTTGGATTTCGTGGCCAAGAATTCTCTGAAGGGTATACTTATATGTTCCAATTTATTTATAATTTTTTCTATAAATCAGATGGATACAAGGGGATGAATTCATGACTTTCTTTTATTTTTTTGGGATTGGGTCTTGTTTATACTTGTATCTTAGAAGAATTTCAAATTTTTAATGCGGGAGATTGAGTTAAGTCGTGTCCTCATATTACTGACTTGTTTTTGATAACTTTTTTTTTTATCACTTCCGTCTAGAAGTTGCCACTACATTACTTTTTGGTTCGCTTACAAATTTATTTTTACGTGTTTTGCATTTAAGAACGATGATTCACTCTAATTGCCTCCATGTAGGTGGGTTGAGTTCACTGACTTCTCATAATAATTTGTTTGTATATTATCTGTGAGTTAGCTAATCGGGTTATAGTTGAAGCCAGATGTGGCATATGATTATGTGAATTCGATACGACCAAGGGTCCTCTTAGCATCTGCCCAGTGGAAGGTTTGTTTTGAATTTTCTTTTTTCTTTTTTTTTTTGATGGAAGTTGTTTATTTGGTTTATACATTTTACATATCTGTTGCTCTATCTTTCTGCTATTCTGTCCAAGAATTTTACCATCTCAAGGTGAAGGGTAATAGCTCAAGGTTATTGGCTAAGAGAGATTTCTTTGCATTTGACGATGTCTCAGTAGTTGTCATAACAGAATCCGATGTGGGTGAATATGTAACAAGAAATGAACCAAGCATTGATGGAAATGAGATACTAATGAGAAAAATGATGATATTGGGGACGAAGAGAACGGTTTCGATGAGGAGGGCTACTTTGGTGACGATGAGTAACGTCTAATTTAGAAAGAATGTTTGCTATTTTGGATGATTTTTATTTATAGATTTTGGTATATTATTATTTCGGGTTTAAATATTGACTGACATTGATGAATTGTTTAATTAGTTTAATTTATTGTCTTTTTGCATCTTTATTTTATTTTCAATAAGGTTAACAAAAAGTATGTAATATAAATAAAAAATAATTTTTTTTAAAAGGATTAAATTTCTCCCTACAAATTATATTATTATTGGGATAAAAAATATATATTGTTCACAAATATGTTTTCCTACAAATTGTTTTGTTAGGGAAATGTAGGAATAGGCCTACAAATATTTTTCGACACAAAAAAGTTTTGTAGGGAAATGTACGATTCAATTTTTATCTTGTGCCCACAAAGCTTATGTTGTAGGTCAAACTAACTTTAGCAGGCGAATAATTTTTTCGGGAAATAACTAAAGCGACAAATCGCATTTGTCTCCAAATGATTTGTAGGGAGAGACTTTAACCCACAAAATTTAAATCTTTGTCGTCTAATACCTTTTCACACGATGTTTGCGCTACTAAAGACCCTACAAATCTTTTTTGTCTCGAAAAGTTTTTCCCTACAAATAAAAATCTTTCCCTACAAAATTAATTTGTATGTGGAATGTAAAATTCTTGTAGTATGTTGTACTAGTATGATTTGTCCAATTTCGTATATACGGATTTTAAAACCACCAGAAGTACCCAATGTGGTTATTAGATCTTGTACTAATGCTGGAGGGGACTTTTGGCTCGTGTACTATATTCTATTATGAGTCTTCAAACTTTCTCTGATACCGAGAGGCCTGTAGCCCATGTTCGATGGATCTTGAGATCCACTCTTATGCACAGAAGGGATTTGAGTAGTGTGTAAGAGTGCATATATATATATATATATATATATATATATGACGTCTTTGGGACCCACATTTTTACACAGAGGGGCTTTGGACCGTGTACAAAGGTGCTCAATAGTGCGCGTGTGTATGACTAGATACAAAATTCAGGTTTAGCATATGATTTAGTTGAGTGCTTTTTGATGTGATTTCTTATATATTAAAGTTTATCAGTTTTCAGTTACCGAATTCAATTTATTCAGTTTACAGAATAAAAATTTCATTTTATAGTATGGTAAAATGACAGTTTATTTTGATTCTCCATAATATTCAATTTCTTATATTCCTTATACTTGTGAATATTTAAGATAAAGAATAAAGGATTTTATAATTACAACATGTTTCAGTCTTAAAAGTAATTATTAAAATTTAGAAATTCTTAAAGTTGTAATGGAATAAATAAGATTTATTTTAATAAATATGTATTTATGAGAAAATTATATTTGTTTCAAAATTTCCACTCACCAAGCAGGGTCGTACCTGTGACGACCCGAATTCTCGACCATTCGAGTGCCACTAAAAGTGACTCATATCATATTATCGAGACTTAAATAGTAATGTAAAATTATTCAAAAGAATAAATTAGAATCCCATAATTTTATTTGTGAATAAAAATAGAACATAATCTTCTTACATAAAGTTCAACATAATTATCTCATCAATCTTAACCACTTTTTCCACTTCCATGTTGACCGCCTCGAACCTTCAATTATCTGAAAATGGTAAATATCGTGGAGTGAGATTTATAAAATCCCAGTAAGTATACCAAGCATAAATTTTCTTTTGAAAGCATATGGATCATTTTCATCATAACATAGGATATGATCGAAATACTCATAAACATAGGGAGACACAAGAATTTTACCGAACTTAAATGGCAAGAATTCTTATGTGTAGCGCTACTAAACTCCGGTACCCTTAGCATAATCATAAACATATCATATGGGACCCATAGAAATCTTGTGAGATTTATTTCATAGCAATGATCCAAACATTTTCGTTAAAAACATAAGGTATTTTACTTTTCATAAAAACATACTTACTTTTCTTAAAAACATAAGGTGTATTTACCTTTCATAAAAACATACTTACTTTTCATAAAAATATAAGATATATTTACATTTCATAAAAACATACTTACTTTACATAAAAATATAAGGTATATTTACATTTCATAAAAACATACTTACTTTACATAAAAACATAAGATATACTTACATTTCATAAAAACATACTTACTTTACATAAAAACATAAGATATACTTACATTTCATAAAAACATACTTACTTTACATAAAAACATAAGATATACTTACATTTCATAAAAACATACTTACTTTACATAAAAACATAAGATATACTTACATTTCATAAAAACATACTTACTTTACATAAAAACATAAGATATACTTACATTTCATAAAAACATACTTACTTTACATAAAAACATAAGATATACTTACATTTCATAAAAACATACTTACTTTACATAAAAACATAAGATATACTTACATTTCATAAAAACATACTTACTTTACATAAAAACATAAGATATACTTACATTTCATAAAAACATACTTACTTTACATAAAAACATAAGATATACTTACATTTCATAAAAACATACTTACTTTACATAAAAACATAAGATATACTTACCTTTTAAAAGATTAAAATGAAGTGTAGTAGTAAACGAACCAAAACTTTCTTGACCACCTTGAATTTCTCTTACTTGTGGATTTTGTCAAGAGATTGGAAATAAGTGTATATGTGTAGAGTTGTGTGTAAAAGAGATGGGTTTAAATAGATGTATAAAGTTGGCATATTGTAAACATAATCATTCAATTCTATTAATTTTAACACATCCTTTTCTTAAAGTAAAGCACCATTCATATACTTTTCCATATTTATACAAATAATATGCTCTTCATGATTATATATAATGGAGTCTATCAATCATTCATATATTTTTCCATATTTATACAAATATTATGCTCTTCATGATTATATATAATGGAGTATATAAATCATTCATATACTTTTCCATTTTTTATACAAATATTATGCTCTTCATGATTACATATAATGGAGTCTTATCAATCATTCATATACTTTTCCATATTTATACAAATATTATGCTCTTCATGATTATATAATGGAGTATATAAATCATTCATATACTTTTCCATATTTATACAAATATTATGCTCTTCATGATTATATATAATGGAGTATATAATTCATTCATATACTTTTCCATATTTATACAAATATTATGCTCTTCATGATTACATATAATGGAGTATATAATTCATTCATATACTTTTCCATATTTATACAAATATTATGCTCTTCATGATTACACATAATGGAGTATATAATTCATTCATATACTTTTCCATTTTTTTATACAAATTATTATGCTCTTCATGATTATATATAATGGAGTATATAAATCATTCATATACTTTTCCATTTTTTATACAAATATTATGCTCTTCATGATTACATATAATGGAACCTCTCATGCTTGCATATATTTTCTTAATTTAAATAATAAAAGTAATTTTTGTATAAATAAATATTGGGATTACATTGAATTAAGTATTTGGACTTAATATACTTTAAATCAAGAGAATGGAGATATTTTTAGAAATTCGGAATTTAATTTAAAATCGAACGATCTCGATTATTTCTTGACTTGGCTATACGAATACGTCGCGGCGTTAACTTAATAAAAATGGGTGAAATAGTAGCGACACGATTTTCTATTAAAATAATTATTAATCGCGTAAAAATTCTTGGTCGCTACAAACTTACCCCCTTAAAAATAATTTCGTCCTCGAAATTAAACTTACTTGATCTTATGATTTCTGAACACTTAATCAGAATCTCTTCTCTTCTTCTCTTAGGTAGTATCATTGCTACTATATTTAACCCACTGGACTTTGACTAAATGCATATCTTTGTTTTTCTTAAAAACATGGACTTTTCTATCAATAATAGACATATGTGTCTACTCATAAATTCTGACTCAAAAGGAAAATTCCCAATCGTATGTGATATTTCATCATGTCTTGTAGTACTCATGTAACCTGTCACTTATCATCGTATCATGTGACCTCAAATATTCGTATTAATATCTCTAAAATTTCAATAAATCTTTACTAACATATCATACCATAATAATTAGTCATTTCTTCTTATCACCAAATATCCCAAAGTAAATAAAATGGTTACCTGAATATTCCCTATGTAATATATCCAAACATATTATTCATCAATCAACATAATATCATCAGCTTATCTTTTCCCATATTTGTAACCAAAACGTTCTGCAAAATTCAAATAAATAATTAGCTCCCAAATAACTAAAATTCTTCACTTAATTGTCACAACATTTCCCGCAAGGTATTTCTTTCACTTGTACATACTTATGAATTCTGATTCGATACGGTCCTTATTTCACTTTCACGTATTCCCGTATCATCACACCATACCTTAATTACTTATTATTATACCTAAAATATCAGTACCAAATCCAAGAAAATATTCTGTATCTCAAAATCTTATCATCAAATCTTCCTTTATCGATAAAATTAAACAGCGCATTAATTCTTGTCTCTTCTTTTCATTATTCTATTCCGCGCTTTCTTGCTGGAATCAATATCAGATAGATCCACTTAGTTCCTTTATACCTTTAAATAGATCATGTTGGGAAGAGGTTAGATCCATCAAAAATGGATATCATCCTTTCAAACATTCGCAAGTATTATTCCAATCTTCCTATGAATGATCTGAGAAAAATTTATCGAATTAGGCTCGAAAGGTTGAGGTTGCTGATGGCTCATGGTATTCCAGAAGATGTTCGCTGGTTGATCGAAGCAAAAGTTCGATTATCTGGTGAATTACCTATGACATTTCCAAAGCACATGCCTGGTTTAGGCAAAAGCACCTTCGCAAAGAAACGAAGAGCAAAAAGGCTGAATGGTTGCTACAAATGTGCTCGTTGGAACTGTGATACTCGTTGCGAAACAGTAGGATATTCTTCTACTAATCGGGATGATAAAATCAAATTCATAAAGGGTGGACTGAGTAAGGAGTCTTTGGATGATATTCGACTGACTCTTGAGACGCACCCAAGTGGTTATGTGCAACGTGAACTTCTCTCCTTATACGCTCAGTTTAACGAAGACAAAAATCGTTATAGTCTCAAAAATATAACTGCAAAAGATCCTATCTGCCAGTCTGTTTTACACAATGAGGTTGTGGCAAATCAGCATTGATATAAGGTAAATCTCTTGATACATATTTAAAATATTCTTCTGTTTCCTTTCACGCGTTTTGATAAAGGTTGGTAAAAATATATTTTCCTTTCTCGAGGTTTGATAAAGCTGGAAAATAAATCACCGAAAGATGAAAGCTTTGATAAAATAGTCAAAAGTAGGCTGATTTTGTCAAAAGTAAATCTTTACTTTTTCAGAATCAATCAAAAACAGTAAATTTTTCCGGCTTTAAATAGCCAAACATATTTCATAGTTCAGGCATCCCAAAATCACATCTTCTTGGTAAGTTTTCTCTTCTATACTATCAAAGATGGAAGCACCAAAACTTCGACAGATCAAAACTATTTGTGTATTTTGTGGATCAAAAGTGGGGAAAGGCTTCAGTTATCTAGAAGCGGCCGTAGATCTTGGAAAGAAACTGGGGGAAAAAGGTATCACTCTTGTGTATGGGGGTGGTAGCAGTGGTCTAATGGGTTGTGTTTCCCAATCTGCTCTTGCAGAGAAATCAAAAGTAATCGGTGTCATACCTGTCCCTTTGGTAGATGTTGCAGGAAAAACACGAGGGCATGAAGTTCAAACCTTATCCATCCATGAACGCATAACTTGTATGCTATATGGTTCTGATGCCTTTATAGCCCTGCCCGGAGGTTTTGGTACCTTAGAAGAAATCTTTAACATTACCTCATGGGCTCAACTAGATCTCCATACTAAGCCTATTGGGCTTTTGAATGTTAACAATTTCTTTGATGGCTTGTTAACCTTTCTTGATTATGCTGTGGAACAGGGATTCATCTCTCCATTTTCCAGAAGGCTTCTTATTTCTGCTCCTACTATTGATGAACTACTGGATAAGCTGCAGTCATATATCTCAATACAAGATCCAGCAGGGGTTAAGATAGATTGGTCGCAAGGAAGGGGAATCAAGCGAAAATGGAGTCCGGTTAATGTAAACTTAACTTTATGAATCTTAGAATATGTGGGGGGTAGAGTACGGAGTATTCTTACTCTCGAGACACCCCTCTAATTTCCTAGGATTTTCCTTAATGTTTAAATCTTGTGTGTACCTCAAAGGTTCCAGGTGGTAGATTACGGAGTATTCTTACTCTCGAAACACACCTCTTTGAAGGTTTCTATATTTCCTCAAAAGGTCAGAGGTGGTAGGATACGGCTACTCCGGAAACACATCTCTCAATTTGAGGAATTTCCCATGTTGCTTTCTTTTGCTTTTGCGTGTTTCATGTATTTCCTTTCTAGGGTGACTCTTGTGTGTTCTCCTTATGAGAAAATAATAATATCTCTGTTATCATCTACTAAATCTCGTTTGTGATGTAAATGAACTTGTATGTCTAACCTCAATTCTCTTAGTGATTGCATACCATACTATGCTCTTAACTCCAAACGATAAAATTCTAGGCAGTTTTCCTTTGAAATTTGGACTTATCCAAATCGTAAGCATACTTCATAACTCACAATAATAACTAATTGTACATTTGATCACAATTTCATCAAACTTCAATATCATCATAAATATTCCAGAAAATCAATTCATAATTCCTCAACATAGAAATTTCAAATCATAATTTCTAATATCACCATATCAAGTCCTTATTTCTCAATAATTAAGAGCCTAAACTTTAAATCTCCAACTTCATAATTCTTCTCATAAAAATCTCAATAAAATCATATCACTTATAATCTCAACATCTCATCATAACTTCATAAAACTGACTTTCTATTTCTCGTTTAATCTAAACGATGAATAATTCGAAAATATTATCTAGTCCTTTCTGTTGACTTCTCATACTTAGTGCCATGTCTAAAATCAATTATGCAAAGTCCATTTAGGGCTCATCATTTCTAAACTTGACGACAAAGATTATTTTGAAAATCATTCGTAAATCATTTTTTTTTTTTTTAAATTGAAACTTGAAGAGTGGTACCAATAATCATCCACAGTTTTTCCTTGCTTTTAAGCAAAGGTAGTGATAAAGGGATAAATTATTGAACCGAAAATTGAAACTTGAAGAGGAAGTACTAATAACCATCCACAGTTTTTCCCTTGTTTTTACACAAAGGTAGTGATAAAGGGATAAATTATTGTACAATTCATTATCAATTTTGTTTGTTTAATATATTATTCCATATATTTTGGGCAAAAGTTACAACCCAACTTAATTTCTAATTGAGTCAATCTTACTAAGCTTAATATGCACCAAAATTCATATAAATATCCTCTCTGTCTCATGATTCTACATTAAAAGGAAATAAATTAAAATTTAGGCTTCTATCAATTCATATCATACTCAACATGTATATTTCACTTAAAGATTCATAACATATGAATATTTCATACTTAACATGTCTTAATAAAATCGTAAATGACTTGCAAAGCATATAACATACCTGGTTCGAGGAGTCAATACGTGGAGAGTGACATAGTAGAGTGATGAGTTAAAATATTTTTAAAAAAAATTATTATTAATCATTTCGCATCTTTACATAAGATTGGGCCTAATTAACCCAAATAAAAATTTATCGTCAAATCTTATTTTCCTTTAGTCCCCGAACTTCTAGAAATTTATCAAAGACATCAATATAAACATCATATCACTAACTAATTATATTCCATAAAATTTTTAGGACATTACAAACTCCCTTGCTTAAAATGAATTTTGTCCTTGAAATTCGCACATCAAATTTCATCATGCTTTTCAAAATCATAACCATACTTGACATGTGAAAAATGCAACTTTTTTTTTTTTAATGAATAGTGATTTCGTTCACTGTTCATCATGAATAGCACGTCGTTTTACTGTTCACGTGAATAGTTTTTTTTTTTTTTTTTTTTTTTTTTTTTTTTTTTTAAAGAAATAAAATTTCAAAAATCTACAGAATCGTTTTTAAAACTCTTATCTCTGATACCAACTGTGACGACCCGAATTCTCGACCATTCGAGTGCCACTAAAAGTGACTCATATCATATTATCGAGACTTAAATAGTAATGTAAAATTATTCAAAAGAATAAATTAGAATCCCATAATTTTATTTGTGAATAAAAATAGAACATAATCTTCTTACATAAAGTTCAACATAATTATCTCATCAATCTTAACCACTTTTTCCACTTCCATATTGACCGCCTCGAACCTTCAATTATCTGAAAATGGTAAATATCGTGGAGTGAGATTTATAAAATCCCAGTAAGTATACCAAGCATAAATTTTCTTTTGAAAGCATATGGATCATTTTCATCATAACATAGGATAGGATCGAAATACTCATAAACATAGGGAGACACAAGAATTTTACCGAACTTAAATGGCAAGAATTCTTATGTGTAGCGCTACTAAACTCCGGTACCCTTAGCATAATCATAAACATATCATATGGGACCCATAGAAATCTTGTGAGATTTATTTCATAGCAATGATCCAAACATTTTCGTTAAAAACATAAGGTATTTTACTTTTCATAAAAACATACTTACTTTTCTTAAAAACATAAGGTGTATTTACCTTTCATAAAAACATACTTACTTTTCATAAAAATATAAGGTATATTTACATTTCATAAAAACATACTTACTTTACATAAAAACATAAGATATATTTACATTTCATAAAAACATACTTACTTTACATAAAAACATAAGATATACTTACATTTCATAAAAACATACTTACTTTACATAAAAACATAAGATATACTTACATTTCATAAAAACATACTTACTTTACATAAAAACATAAGATATACTTACATTTCATAAAAACATACTTACTTTACATAAAAACATAAGATATACTTACATTTCATAAAAACATACTTACTTTACATAAAAACATAAGATATACTTACATTTCATAAAAACATACTTACTTTACATAAAAACATAAGATATACTTACATTTCATAAAAACATACTTACTTTACATAAAAACATAAGATATACTTACATTTCATAAAAACATACTTACTTTACATAAAAACATAAGATATACTTACATTTCATAAAAACATACTTACTTTACATAAAAACATAAGATATACTTACATTTCATAAAAACATACTTACTTTACATAAAAACATAAGATATACTTACCTTTTAAAAGATTAAAATGAAGTGTAGTAGTAAACGAACCAAAACTTTCTTGACCACCTTGAATTTCTCTTACTTGTGGATTTTGTCAAGAGATTGGAAATAAGTGTATATGTGTAGAGTTGTGTGTAAAAGAGATGAGTTTAAATAGATGTATAAAGTTGGCATATTGTAAACATAATCATTCAATTCTATTAATTTTAACACATCCTTTTCTTAAAGTAAAGCACCATTCATATACTTTTCCATATTTATACAAATAATATGCTCTTCATGATTATATATAATGGAGTCTATCAATCATTCATATATTTTTCCATATTTATACAAATATTATGCTCTTCATGATTATATATAATGGAGTATATAAATCATTCATATACTTTTCCATTTTTTATACAAATATTATGCTCTTCATGATTACATATAATGGAGTCTTATCAATCATTCATATACTTTTCCATATTTATACAAATATTATGCTCTTCATGATTATATAATGGAGTATATAAATCATTCATATACTTTTCCATATTTATACAAATATTATGCTCTTCATGATTATATATAATGGAGTATATAATTCATTCATATACTTTTCCATATTTATACAAATATTATGCTCTTCATGATTACATATAATGGAGTATATAATTCATTCATATACTTTTCCATATTTATACAAATATTATGCTCTTCATGATTACACATAATGGAGTATATAATTCATTCATATACTTTTCCATTTTTTTATACAAATTATTATGCTCTTCATGATTATATATAATGGAGTATATAAATCATTCATATACTTTTCCATTTTTTATACAAATATTATGCTCTTCATGATTACATATAATGGAACCTCTCATGCTTGCATATATTTTCTTAATTTAAATAATAAAAGTAATTTTTGTATAAATAAATATTGGGATTACATTGAATTAAGTATTTGGACTTAATATACTTTAAATCAAGAGAATGGAGATATTTTTAGAAATTCGGAATTTAATTTAAAATCGAACGATCTCGATTATTTCTTGACTTGGCTATACGAATACGTCGCGGCGTTAACTTAATAAAAATGGGTGAAATAGTAGCGACACGATTTTCTATTAAAATAATTATTAATCGCGTAAAAATTCTTGGTCGCTACAAACTTACCCCCTTAAAAATAATTTCGTCCTCGAAATTAAACTTACTTGATCTTATGATTTCTGAACACTTAATCAGAATCTCTTCTCTTCTTCTCTTAGGTAGTATCATTGCTACTATATTTAACCCACTGGACTTTGACTAAATGCATATCTTTGTTTTTCTTAAAAACATGGACTTTTCTATCAATAATAGACATATGTGTCTACTCATAAATTCTGACTCAAAAGGAAAATTCCCAATCGTATGTGATATTTCATCATGTCTTGTAGTACTCATGTAACCTGTCACTTATCATCGTATCATGTGACCTCAAATATTCGTATTAATATCTCTAAAATTTCAATAAATCTTTACTAACATATCATACCATAATAATTAGTCATTTCTTCTTATCACCAAATATCCCAAAGTAAATAAAATGGTTACCTGAATATTCCCTATGTAATATATCCAAACATATTATTCATCAATCAACATAATATCATCAGCTTATCTTTTCCCATATTTGTAACCAAAACGTTCTGCAAAATTCAAATAAATAATTAGCTCCCAAATAACTAAAATTCTTCACTTAATTGTCACAACATTTCCCGCAAGGTATTTCTTTCACTTGTACATACTTATGAATTCTGATTCGATACGGTCCTTATTTCACTTTCACGTATTCCCGTATCATCACACCATACCTTAATTACTTATTATTATACCTAAAATATCAGTACCAAATCCAAGAAAATATTCTGTATCTCAAAATCTTATCATCAAATCTTCCTTTATCGATAAAATTAAACAGCGCATTAATTCTTGTCTCTTCTTTTCATTATTCTATTCCGCGCTTTCTTGCTGGAATCAATATCAGATAGATCCACTTAGTTCCTTTATACCTTTAAATAGATCATGTTGGGAAGAGGTTAGATCCATCAAAAATGGATATCATCCTTTCAAACATTCGCAAGTATTATTCCAATCTTCCTATGAATGATCTGAGAAAAATTTATCGAATTAGGCTCGAAAGGTTGAGGTTGCTGATGGCTCATGGTATTCCAGAAGATGTTCGCTGGTTGATCGAAGCAAAAGTTCGATTATCTGGTGAATTACCTATGACATTTCCAAAGCACATGCCTGGTTTAGGCAAAAGCACCTTCGCAAAGAAACGAAGAGCAAAAAGGCTGAATGGTTGCTACAAATGTGCTCGTTGGAACTGTGATACTCGTTGCGAAACAGTAGGATATTCTTCTACTAATCGGGATGATAAAATCAAATTCATAAAGGGTGGACTGAGTAAGGAGTCTTTGGATGATATTCGACTGACTCTTGAGACGCACCCAAGTGGTTATGTGCAACGTGAACTTCTCTCCTTATACGCTCAGTTTAACGAAGACAAAAATCGTTATAGTCTCAAAAATATAACTGCAAAAGATCCTATCTGCCAGTCTGTTTTACACAATGAGGTTGTGGCAAATCAGCATTGATATAAGGTAAATCTCTTGATACATATTTAAAATATTCTTCTGTTTCCTTTCACGCGTTTTGATAAAGGTTGGTAAAAATATATTTTCCTTTCTCGAGGTTTGATAAAGCTGGAAAATAAATCACCGAAAGATGAAAGCTTTGATAAAATAGTCAAAAGTAGGCTGATTTTGTCAAAAGTAAATCTTTACTTTTTCAGAATCAATCAAAAACAGTAAATTTTTCCGGCTTTAAATAGCCAAACATATTTCATAGTTCAGGCATCCCAAAATCACATCTTCTTGGTAAGTTTTCTCTTCTATACTATCAAAGATGGAAGCACCAAAACTTCGACAGATCAAAACTATTTGTGTATTTTGTGGATCAAAAGTGGGGAAAGGCTTCAGTTATCTAGAAGCGGCCGTAGATCTTGGAAAGAAACTGGGGGAAAAAGGTATCACTCTTGTGTATGGGGGTGGTAGCAGTGGTCTAATGGGTTGTGTTTCCCAATCTGCTCTTGCAGAGAAATCAAAAGTAATCGGTGTCATACCTGTCCCTTTGGTAGATGTTGCAGGAAAAACACGAGGGCATGAAGTTCAAACCTTATCCATCCATGAACGCATAACTTGTATGCTATATGGTTCTGATGCCTTTATAGCCCTGCCCGGAGGTTTTGGTACCTTAGAAGAAATCTTTAACATTACCTCATGGGCTCAACTAGATCTCCATACTAAGCCTATTGGGCTTTTGAATGTTAACAATTTCTTTGATGGCTTGTTAACCTTTCTTGATTATGCTGTGGAACAGGGATTCATCTCTCCATTTTCCAGAAGGCTTCTTATTTCTGCTCCTACTATTGATGAACTACTGGATAAGCTGCAGTCATATATCTCAATACAAGATCCAGCAGGGGTTAAGATAGATTGGTCGCAAGGAAGGGGAATCAAGCGAAAATGGAGTCCGGTTAATGTAAACTTAACTTTATGAATCTTAGAATATGTGGGGGGTAGAGTACGGAGTATTCTTACTCTCGAGACACCCCTCTAATTTCCTAGGATTTTCCTTAATGTTTAAATCTTGTGTGTACCTCAAAGGTTCCAGGTGGTAGATTACGGAGTATTCTTACTCTCGAAACACACCTCTTTGAAGGTTTCTATATTTCCTCAAAAGGTCAGAGGTGGTAGGATACGGCTACTCCGGAAACACATCTCTCAATTTGAGGAATTTCCCATGTTGCTTTCTTTTGCTTTTGCGTGTTTCATGTATTTCCTTTCTAGGGTGACTCTTGTGTGTTCTCCTTATGAGAAAATAATAATATCTCTGTTATCATCTACTAAATCTCGTTTGTGATGTAAATGAACTTGTATGTCTAACCTCAATTCTCTTAGTGATTGCATACCATACTATGCTCTTAACTCCAAACGATAAAATTCTAGGCAGTTTTCCTTTGAAATTTGGACTTATCCAAATCGTAAGCATACTTCATAACTCACAATAATAACTAATTGTACATTTGATCACAATTTCATCAAACTTCAATATCATCATAAATATTCCAGAAAATCAATTCATAATTCCTCAACATAGAAATTTCAAATCATAATTTCTAATATCACCATATCAAGTCCTTATTTCTCAATAATTAAGAGCCTAAACTTTAAATCTCCAACTTCATAATTCTTCTCATAAAAATCTCAATAAAATCATATCACTTATAATCTCAACATCTCATCATAACTTCATAAAACTGACTTTCTATTTCTCGTTTAATCTAAACGATGAATAATTCGAAAATATTATCTAGTCCTTTCTGTTGACTTCTCATACTTAGTGCCATGTCTAAAATCAATTATGCAAAGTCCATTTAGGGCTCATCATTTCTAAACTTGACGACAAAGATTATTTTGAAAATCATTCGTAAATCATTTTTTTTTTTTTTTAAATTGAAACTTGAAGAGTGGTACCAATAATCATCCACAGTTTTTCCTTGCTTTTAAGCAAAGGTAGTGATAAAGGGATAAATTATTGAACCGAAAATTGAAACTTGAAGAGGAAGTACTAATAACCATCCACAGTTTTTCCCTTGTTTTTACACAAAGGTAGTGATAAAGGGATAAATTATTGTACAATTCATTATCAATTTTGTTTGTTTAATATATTATTCCATATATTTTGGGCAAAAGTTACAACCCAACTTAATTTCTAATTGAGTCAATCTTACTAAGCTTAATATGCACCAAAATTCATATAAATATCCTCTCTGTCTCATGATTCTACATTAAAAGGAAATAAATTAAAATTTAGGCTTCTATCAATTCATATCATACTCAACATGTATATTTCACTTAAAGATTCATAACATATGAATATTTCATACTTAACATGTCTTAATAAAATCGTAAATGACTTGCAAAGCATATAACATACCTGGTTCGAGGAGTCAATACGTGGAGAGTGACATAGTAGAGTGATGAGTTAAAATATTTTTAAAAAAAATTATTATTAATCATTTCGCATCTTTACATAAGATTGGGCCTAATTAACCCAAATAAAAATTTATCGTCAAATCTTATTTTCCTTTAGTCCCCGAACTTCTAGAAATTTATCAAAGACATCAATATAAACATCATATCACTAACTAATTATATTCCATAAAATTTTTAGGACATTACAAACTCCCTTGCTTAAAATGAATTTTGTCCTTGAAATTCGCACATCAAATTTCATCATGCTTTTCAAAATCATAACCATACTTGACATGTGAAAAATGCAACTTTTTTTTTTTTTTAATGAATAGTGATTTCGTTCACTGTTCATCATGAATAGCACGTCGTTTTACTGTTCACGTGAATAGTTTTTTTTTTTTTTTTTTTTTTTTTTTTTTTTTTTTAAAGAAATAAAATTTCAAAAATCTACAGAATCGTTTTTAAAACTCTTATCTCTGATACCAACTGTGACGACCCGAATTCTCGACCATTCGAGTGCCACTAAAAGTGACTCATATCATATTATCGAGACTTAAATAGTAATGTAAAATTATTCAAAAGAATAAATTAGAATCCCATAATTTTATTTGTGAATAAAAATAGAACATAATCTTCTTACATAAAGTTCAACATAATTATCTCATCAATCTTAACCACTTTTTCCACTTCCATATTGACCGCCTCGAACCTTCAATTATCTGAAAATGGTAAATATCGTGGAGTGAGATTTATAAAATCCCAGTAAGTATACCAAGCATAAATTTTCTTTTGAAAGCATATGGATCATTTTCATCATAACATAGGATAGGATCGAAATACTCATAAACATAGGGAGACACAAGAATTTTACCGAACTTAAATGGCAAGAATTCTTATGTGTAGCGCTACTAAACTCCGGTACCCTTAGCATAATCATAAACATATCATATGGGACCCATAGAAATCTTGTGAGATTTATTTCATAGCAATGATCCAAACATTTTCGTTAAAAACATAAGGTATTTTACTTTTCATAAAAACATACTTACTTTTCTTAAAAACATAAGGTGTATTTACCTTTCATAAAAACATACTTACTTTTCATAAAAATATAAGGTATATTTACATTTCATAAAAACATACTTACTTTACATAAAAACATAAGATATATTTACATTTCATAAAAACATACTTACTTTACATAAAAACATAAGATATACTTACATTTCATAAAAACATACTTACTTTACATAAAAACATAAGATATACTTACATTTCATAAAAACATACTTACTTTACATAAAAACATAAGATATACTTACATTTCATAAAAACATACTTACTTTACATAAAAACATAAGATATACTTACATTTCATAAAAACATACTTACTTTACATAAAAACATAAGATATACTTACATTTCATAAAAACATACTTACTTTACATAAAAACATAAGATATACTTACATTTCATAAAAACATACTTACTTTACATAAAAACATAAGATATACTTACATTTCATAAAAACATACTTACTTTACATAAAAACATAAGATATACTTACATTTCATAAAAACATACTTACTTTACATAAAAACATAAGATATACTTACATTTCATAAAAACATACTTACTTTACATAAAAACATAAGATATACTTACCTTTTAAAAGATTAAAATGAAGTGTAGTAGTAAACGAACCAAAACTTTCTTGACCACCTTGAATTTCTCTTACTTGTGGATTTTGTCAAGAGATTGGAAATAAGTGTATATGTGTAGAGTTGTGTGTAAAAGAGATGAGTTTAAATAGATGTATAAAGTTGGCATATTGTAAACATAATCATTCAATTCTATTAATTTTAACACATCCTTTTCTTAAAGTAAAGCACCATTCATATACTTTTCCATATTTATACAAATAATATGCTCTTCATGATTATATATAATGGAGTCTATCAATCATTCATATATTTTTCCATATTTATACAAATATTATGCTCTTCATGATTATATATAATGGAGTATATAAATCATTCATATACTTTTCCATTTTTTATACAAATATTATGCTCTTCATGATTACATATAATGGAGTCTTATCAATCATTCATATACTTTTCCATATTTATACAAATATTATGCTCTTCATGATTATATAATGGAGTATATAAATCATTCATATACTTTTCCATATTTATACAAATATTATGCTCTTCATGATTATATATAATGGAGTATATAATTCATTCATATACTTTTCCATATTTATACAAATATTATGCTCTTCATGATTACATATAATGGAGTATATAATTCATTCATATACTTTTCCATATTTATACAAATATTATGCTCTTCATGATTACACATAATGGAGTATATAATTCATTCATATACTTTTCCATTTTTTTATACAAATTATTATGCTCTTCATGATTATATATAATGGAGTATATAAATCATTCATATACTTTTCCATTTTTTATACAAATATTATGCTCTTCATGATTACATATAATGGAACCTCTCATGCTTGCATATATTTTCTTAATTTAAATAATAAAAGTAATTTTTGTATAAATAAATATTGGGATTACATTGAATTAAGTATTTGGACTTAATATACTTTAAATCAAGAGAATGGAGATATTTTTAGAAATTCGGAATTTAATTTAAAATCGAACGATCTCGATTATTTCTTGACTTGGCTATACGAATACGTCGCGGCGTTAACTTAATAAAAATGGGTGAAATAGTAGCGACACGATTTTCTATTAAAATAATTATTAATCGCGTAAAAATTCTTGGTCGCTACAGTACCTGTAGTCAAGTGGGCCAGGGAGAATTTCAAAATTTAGGCCCCTAAATTTTTCTTTGTCCCTTGATCTCTAAATTTTCAGGTGTTCCTTCATTCTCTTTATTTTTTTGTTATTATAGTACTTATCCATATCTCCACTTCGAATTAATGCATCCATTCTTTTTCTCTTCTTCTTCTTTTGAGCTCCAGATACATATTTAGGATTCATATGTTATTTGACTTAACAATAAACTGTCAAACACTAACAGAAATTTTGAATATAAAAAAGAAGTTTAAGTTAGTTTAAGAAAGAAAGATAAAATGGAGTTCAAATTAGACAAATGGGCTCCTCAAAACGGCCCGCTCTTTAAAAATACAAAAAAGGAGGAAAAGAAAAATGAGTTCGCCAAAATGTTGGGCCAAAGGCATCGCCTATTGTGCCTATGCTCAAGTACAGGTCTGGCATCGAGTTACATGATCATGTTTTTCCCCGCCTCTGCATTATATGGAAAAGATAAGATTTTGAGTAATGTGGAAGGAGTCTTTGTGGCCTCGACGAACTTTAAAACATAGGCATGATTTATTTTGATAATTATGTATTTTAGGTTGTGTATATATAAAGGAGTCGACTATGAACTGTAGTTATTTTATCACATTAATTGTCATGTTTGGAAGATTGAAGTTCTATAATTATTTATGCATGTTTGCTTGAGGATTTATCGTCGCATTACATGGTTATGTCAATATTATAGGGAGACTTTGTCAAAATATTTATAAATTCATACAAGATCAATTTTATTTATGAAAAATTATGAAAGATAAGAAAAGTCAAGGTTGCCTGATGGGATGATATGTGAAGGATCGTGATAGGTGAGGTAGGACTAGACTGGTAATTGTCTGGTTGGAAGTTGGAAATCTTCCATTGAGAACTAAGGTGTAAAAAAATAGAAAATGCCGAAGAGATAAATACAAGGGGAAATAACCCATGACCAACTTGTCACATTACAAATAAATTGAAGACTAATTTACCAACTTAGACTAACTTAATTACTACAATTTTATGCAGACATGAAGTAATGAAACTTCTCGTGTGATGCTCTACTAGATCTATCACCCGTGCGATACACGTTATTAAATATACACAAAATATTTGAAGTAAAATGTCAAAAATTAAACTTGAAAAGAAAAAGCTAAATTCTAAAATACGGAATATTTCTCATAAATCTATACATATTTATGAAGTATATATTAAAAAAAAAAAATTATTTCATAAACGAAAAAGAAATGTAGCAGCAACAATCACCCAAACATGGAATAGATATAATAGAGCCGAATAAAACAAATATACCACCATTTGTTAATCACCTCTAATTTATTCCATAGATTCAATCTTCTATGCTTCTAACTGTAACGAAAAACCATCAATAAGAATCCAAATTCTATTCATTAGCAAACTCTATCTTTCTTTGTGGACGGATGAGGAAGAGTACAATACTCCAGCTAATTGAGCTATTTGTTCTTCATTATCAAATTCTTTTTGGATTCTACAATTAGAGTTATCATCAATAAGAATCCTTATGATTCAAGTAATTAGTATTTATGGATGTAGAGTAAGTGCATTCATTCTATGTGTTAGAATAATTAGCACATTCTAGAATATGCTTTTGAATATGCTTAGAATATGCTTAGAATATGCTTTATATGCTTTAGAATATTCTAAGTATATGCTTTTGTTTTGTATGTATATATAGGATTGAGTATTATAATGAATGGTGTGGTTTTAAGGGTTGTCTCTTCTCTCTTTCTCTTCTTCCATTCTTTCTTCTTTCTCTTAATTTATTTGTAGAACATATATAAGGATATATATGTTATTGTGTTTTCTACATGGTATCAGAGATATTTGATTCACATTGCCTTCGAAAAAAAAAAAAAAAACGAAATCAGCGTGCATCTTTCTTCTTCGCGAAAAACCCTAAACCGTACTGTTTCACGAATTTCGAGGCACTTGCAGTAGGAATTCCGGTGAACTAAGACCATATTCAGAATCTGCAGGTGGAGCCGCGTCGACCGGAGTGGCGCGTGAGATTACACGCGCCGGTGTAAGGCGGCGCGTGAGTCAGGCGGTCGGATCTTCTGGTGGCCCATGGGGGCGCGTGCGGCAGTTCCTGGCGGCACGGTTGATGGATTTGCGATCGACTATTCATCCTCTATCTGCTTGTGGTGTTGGTTTTCAGTTATCCATTCTTTTTACACACTGCTTTGCTTGACTTTGTTGGTTAGTATCGTTTTCTCTCTTTTAATGGCATCCGATGATTCTCTTCAGGCTATTAATGTGCGTTTGAATGGTAAAAACTATGCTTACTGGAGTCATGTTATGAAACACTTTCTTAAGGGTAAAAAGTTGTGGGGTTATGTCAGTGGAATAGTTGAGAAACCGGAAAATAATGATGCAAATTATGCAACTCTGTTAGATACCTGGGATTCAAATAATTCAAAAATTCATACATGGATAAATAATTCTGTAGAACATAGTATTGGTACACAGTTGGCTAAGTATGAAACGGCAAAGGAGGTTTGGGACCATTTGCTGAAGTTGTACACTAAATCTAATTTTGCAAAACGATATCAGTTAGAGATTGATATTCGAGCATTGCAACAAAAGAATATGAGCATTCTGGATTTTTATACTGCTATGACATCAATTTGGGATGAGTTAACTCTTACTGAACCGGCAGGTCTGAAAGCAAGTGCGGATTATATTATTTATAGAGAGGAGCAACGATTGGTTCAGTTTTTGATGGCACTTCGTAGTGATTTTGAGGGACTCAGAGGTTCTATTTTGCACCGTACTCCTCTTCCATCTGTTGATTCAGTTGTTAGTGAACTTGTTGCTGAGGAGACACGGTTAAAATCCCTTACTGAAGATGTATCTCTTCCACATTCTGGGACTTCAGTTTTAGCTTTACCATCTACACAGAATCGAACCAAAGGACATACACGGTTCCCAAATGATGTTTGTAGTTTTTGTAGACAAAAGGGACATTGGAAGGCTCAATGTCCTAAGTTATTGAAGTCCCAGCAGTCTTATAGATCCAATGCCCACACAGCAGCGATTGTTCCACCTGTTGGCTCCTCTATACTTGGTCCACCGCCCTCATCTGATTCCCGATTGACTGATCTTAGTGAGCAGTTTCAGAAGTTTTTAGCCTCACAGTCACATGTCATGTCAGCCTCTACTCATGTAGGTTTGTCCTCTCAGAACTCCTCAGGTAAAACCTCCTCGTGGATTTTTGACTCGGGTGCTTCTAAGCATATGTCTCCTAACTCATCACTTTTTGATTATTTATATCCTTCTATGTCATCTTCACCTGTTATGACTGCTGATGGCACCCCGTTGTCCTTAGCAGGTGTTGGTTCTGTTCATACTTCTAATCTATCTTTATCAGATGTCTATTGTGTTCCTGACCTTACTTTAAATCTTATTTCTGTTGGTCAATTATGTGATTCTGGTAATTCTATTCACTTTACTTCTACTACTTGTTATGTACAGGATCCGCAGTCTCGGAAGCTGATTGGGATCGGCCATAGGCAAAGAGGAGGACTTTATGTTCTAGATAATCTGAGACCAGCGCATGTTGCAGCCTCTAGTACTGATTTATCGTCTTTCCATTTGAACTCTTCTTCTTCTAATTTCTATTTATGGCATTCTCGCCTAGGACATGTGTCTGCTAGTCGTTTGAGATTTTTAGCTTCTAAAGGTTGTTTGGGAGACTTAAAACCTCATGATATTTCTGATTGTAGTGGATGCAAACTTGCTAAATTTTCAGCTTTACCTTTTCCTCGTAGTATTTCTTCTTCTATTGCATCATTTGATCTTGTACACTCAGATGTATGGGGCCCTGCTCCTGTTTCTACTAAAGGAGGATCCCGATATTATGTTTCCTTTATTGATGATTATAGTCGTTACTGTTGGGTATATCTTATGAAGCGACGTTCTGATTTTATTTCTATTTATCGTTCGTTTCGAGCACTTATTAAAACTCAACATTCTGCTGTCATTAAATGTTTTCGATGTGATTTGGGTGGGGAATATGTTTCTAATGATTTTCGTGAGTTGCTTGCTCTTGATGGTACAATTCATCAAACTTCTTGTACTGATACTCCTCAACAGAATGGTGTTGCTGAACGTAAGCATAGACACATTGTTGAAATTGCTCGTTCCCTTCTCCTATCTGCCAAAGTACCTAGTGAATTTTGGGGGGAGGCAGTTCTCACTGCTGTCTATTTGATAAATAGGATACCATCTTCTCATTTATCTGGTTTGTCACCATTTCAAACCTTGTTTAGTTATTCTCCTGATTACTCTCTCTTAAAAGTCTTTGGGTGCACTTGTTTTGTTCTTCGTCCTACGGCAGAACGTACCAAATTAACTCCACGCTCAGCTATTTGTGTCTTCTTAGGATATGGTGAGGGACAAAAAGGTTATCGATGTTTTGATCCTGTCAGTCACAAGTTATATGTCTCTCGTAATGTTGTGTTTCTTGAACACATTCCCTTCTTTTCTATTACAGATAATACCTCTCACATGACCACGTCAGATCTCATTTGTATTGATCCTTTCACTGATGATATTGATAGACCATCTACATATGTCCCTACTATTTGTTCTCCATCTTCGTCATCTGCTACAGGTACACATGCGCCATCTCAGAATGTCCTTCCTTCTCCTATGGATCCCCAAGCACCGTCTGAGGCTGAGGATTCGCAGTCTCCTCCTCCTCGATATCCTCAACGTATACGTAAGTCTGCTCACTTACCCGAGTTTGATTATTCTTGTTATTCTGAGTCCTTTTGTTGTTTTTTGTCTTCCATTCATAAGCTTTCTGAACCTTCCTCTTACAAAGAAGCAGCTTTAGATCCTCTTTGGCAACAGGCTATGACTGATGAACTTAATGGTCTACATAAGACAGACACTTGGGAATTAGTTTCTTTACCACCAGGAAAACATGCTATTGGATCTCGTTGGGTCTATAAGATCAAGACCAAATCTGATGGTTCAGTTGAGCGTTACAAGGCTCGATTGGTTGCTAAGGGATTTTCTCAACAGTATGGCTTGGATTATGAGGAGACATTTGCCCCTGTTGCAAAAATGACTACTGTACGTACAATTATTGCGGTTGCTTCTATTCGTCAGTGGAGTCTCTCTCAAATGGATGTTAAAAATGCCTTCTTGAATGGAAATCTTCAAGAAGATGTTTATATGGTTCCTCCACCTGGTGTTCCTCATTCTCCTGGATTTGTTTGCAAACTTAAGAAAGCTCTATATGGTCTCAAACAAGCACCTCGTGCCTGGTTTGAGAAGTTTTCTACAGTTGTGCTCTCTCTTGGTTTTACATCTAGCCATCATGATTCCGCTTTGTTCTGTAGATGTACTTCCACTGGTCGTATTCTCCTTCTGTTGTACGTTGATGACATGATCATTACTGGTGATGATGTTGTAGGGATAACCAATTTAAAATCAGAATTGGCTCGTCTTTTTGAAATGAAGGATTTGGGTCCCTTAACTTACTTTCTGGGGATTGAGGTTGCTTCTTCTCCTCGAGGTTATATGCTCTCTCAGTCTAAATATGCTGCAGATGTCGTTGAGCGTGCTCGTCTTACTGATACTAAAACAGCTGATACTCCTATTGAGGCTAATGTTCGTTACTCATCTTCTGATGGTGAACCACTGTCTGATCCTACTTTGTATCGTACTATTGTTGGTTCCCTTTTTTATCTTATCATTACTAGGCCAGACATTGCTTATGCTGTGCATGTTGTCAGTCAGTTTGTTTCAGCACCTACCATGGTTCACTGGGCAGCGGTTGTTAGAATCTTGCGCTATCTTCGTGGCTCTTGCTTTCAGAGTATTTTATTCCCATCGACCTCCTCCTTAGAGCTTCGAGCTTACTCTGATGCAGATTGGGCTGGGAACCCAACTGATCGTAAGTCCACTACTGGCTACTGTGTATTTTTGGGTGACTCTCTTATCTCATGGAAAATTAAGAAGCAGACAGTAGTTTCTCGCTCATCAACTGAAGCAGAATATCGCGCTATGGCCTCCACTACTACTGAGATTGTGTGGTTACATTGGCTACTTGCAGATATGGGTGTTTCTATTTCATCTCCCACCTCTATGTATTGTGATAACAAGAGTGCCATCCAGATCTCACATAATTCAGTGTTCCATGAGCGCACGAAGCACATTGAAATTGATTGTCACCTTGTTCGTCATCATCTTCAGCATGAGACTATTGCCTTACCTTTTGTCTCTTCATCATTGCAGCTTGCAGACTTCTTCACCAAGTCCCATCCGACTTCTCGCTTCCGATTCTTACTTGACAAACTCTTGTTGCTTCATGGTATAGCATCGTGAGTTTGCGGGGGGATGTTAGAATAATTAGCACATTCTAGAATATGCTTTTGAATATGCTTAGAATATGTTTTATATGCTTTAGAATATTCTAAGCATATGATTTTGTTTTGTATGTATATATAGGATTGAGTATTATAATGAATGGTGTGGTTTTAAGGGTCGTCTCTTCTCTCTTTCTCTTCTTCCATTCTTTCTTCTTTTTCTTAATTTATTTGTAGAACATATATAAGGATATATATATTATTGTGTTTTCTACACTATGCACCCTTATAAATATGATATTTGTGTCTATTAATTTTTCTTGCACAACTAAAATCACAAAGGAATTTGCTAATGTGTTAATACCTGGCAAAAATCTTCTTGTTGCTTCACCAACTTCATATAGCTTAGACTTTAAGAATCAAATGAGCCAAGTGACTGATAGACCTCCCACGACCCACATTTGTATCAGACACATAACTTAATCTTCAAGGACAATAAAAAAAACCACATTTACAAAAAATAATAATAAATAAATAAAAATAAAAATAAATCGTGACTCAAGATCCATGCCCATTGAGTTTGACAAGGGGATATGGATCAAAACAATGCCAGAGTACACCTTGAAGCAAAATCTTATGCAGAACAATAGAAGATAGAATAAATGCATCATGATTAACATGCTGAACAGATTAGAATGTAATAAATTACAAAAAATAAATTGCAATTTGGTATGAAATGGAATCTTACCACACCAGATTCATCATTTGGAGATTTAGTCAGAAGTTCTAGTTCGTTTCCAATGTTGTAGCGTGTTAAGTCACTTTTGTGCTGCTTCCTATTGACACGAGCTTGTGAAAACACCACTGAGTAATTAGTATCAGTCCCAACCTTGTTATCCCACCCTCCAAATTCGGGCACAACCTTCCAGTTTTTCTGCTAGTCAAGAAAAATAACAATAAATAAGATCGGTAAATACTAACAAAATATGAGAAGATAATGTTAATATTAACATTAACATGACATACTTGATGAAATCATCTCATCTAAGCTCAAGTTCTTAGGAAAAGAGATATTTATTATTTCATATTTGATCATCAAAAGCCTGCTACGTGAATATGCATCAGTCAACATCCCTATGGTCATAAAGCACATTGACCAATGCATATAGCATAAATTGATGCTTGAATTATATCATGAATTTGTATTATGTGAACTAAGATCTTATATGACTGCTAAAGGCCGTGATAGAATACTATCCGCGACAAGAGTAAAGACGCATCATGTATGCATAAGAGAAAATTGATAATCAATGATGAAGTAAATGATAAGAAATCGGCTTCTTGAATACGAATAAGGTTTTCATAAAGCAATGATTTATCCACTTCAGCTCCTGTTTTGCAAGATCAAAAGTTAGCCAACTGAAGAAAAAAGCAGCAATAAGATTAATAGTGTGCAACTTCAAAAAGCAATATTGAACAACTTACTAATCAAATTAGTTTAGACTATTTTATTTGGGCCATTAAGCATTTCCTCATGATTAATTATCTTTAGCATTTATAGAATGTATAAATGAAGAATCCAATCTTCCTATATTTTGCGCATAGCTAGAGATCATATGCTAAAAAGGAAAGAGGGTTGTGATAGGTTGACAATTAATAAAATAGAGCAAAGCGTAAATTTATTTTCCAATTGTGCATTCCATGCATCCCTTGGAAGGTCATCCTGAGCCCATTGATATCTCATAGATGATAGCATGAAAATACACTTAAGATTAGAATTGATTTACTGCCCAAGTATAAGAAAAATGCAAGCAAGATGAGCAAGTTGAATATTGTCTAATCTGAGTTGACGAATGAACATATTTTACAAAATGTTGGCTGAAATCAATTATTAGTTTATTATCGATGCTGATGGGATATTTAATGAGTAGTCTATCATGGATCACCTCTGTAATTGAAATTTAAGTTCCACGATACTTCTATCAGATACAAAGTCATTAGTTGTAATCAAAATGCAATAGAAACTTTACAATGTTCAATATTAATCATGGCATGCAAAAAATACAGAAAATAAATTTCTAGCACAATTCATCTTTGACAGTATATAATTGATTATGGAGCTCATACCAGGCCTTCCAGATGATGTCGAACTTGAATATCTTATCAGGGCTCCCTATAACCACTTATCATCTGTTACATCGCTCATAGATTTCAATCAAGTTTGATTTGAATAAGACAGAAAATGAACTTCTAATTTCCGTCGAGTGAGGACTAATAGACAAATATAAGCTTCTCAATTCATAGTTGAAGAACCAAAATTCAAACAAAATGCAAGTTCAAACATTTTCGAATTTTCCATTCCAATGTTCTTTTCAGACTAACTAACCTTTCAATGTTCAAAGTTTTTAGAACTATGCTATGCAATTAGAACTCTTAACGTAGGAAAATTCAATGTTTGGTTCATTGATTCAATTACAATAAAGCCATTAGCATTTCTCTTAATGCGATAAAAATGAACATAAATACCAACAACAGTGAAAAAGAAATTCAATATATACTTTGAGAAAAACAAAAATGATAAACATAAAGCAAAGTACTTGCAGCTTTCAGTAGTAAGACTGAAGCAAGCGGAGTCTTCAAGATAAACGTGAAACTCTTATCCTTTAAAAGTTAGAAACAAATACTGAGTTAAGGACTAACTATCCAATTAAAAATTGTTAAAAATCAAGAAAAATACCTGCCAAACAATGAGCAAAATCTACAAGAAAAAAAAGGATATAGCTTCAGCAATAACAATAGAAAACCATAAACCGAACACAAGGTGTGAAGTTCACAACCTACGAACCCTAAATAGTGATCGGTCTTAAAAAAATCTACAACCTCAAACCCTAAATCGAGACTTATTAAACCTTGTTTAAATGATTATTTCAATCAATCTCTTTCTCGATCTCATATGTCATATGACGAAAACTTCAAACCTTGTTAAAACAAGCAAACAAAATAGGGTTAGATTTTTTCGACGAAATCACAGCAGCATATATGTAGAGAAAATTCTGGAGCAAGAAATAGAAAAGCAAGAGGAGGAAAATCTAAGGCGCCGTTCTCTTTGTCGTTTTCCAGCCGTTTTCCATTTTCTTTCTTCGAAAACGCGGAAAACGTGTTCTGTCATTGCGTTTTCGAAATTTTTTTTCAGAAAACATTTTCTAAAATTGCAAAGAAACTGGAACTTGTAAGTTTTGGAAAAAGCGAAAACGCGGTGATTTCGTGTTTTCCGTATTAAAAAAAAATGTTAAAACATAACTCCAGAGACCGAAAGCACACTGCATCATTCTCTCCCTCACACAAGCTCCCTCACACTACGTTGCTGCATCCTTCTCCGCCCGAGTCCACTGCGCACAACCGTCGTCCGGCACCACTGGCCACCACCACCGGCAACGGTAAGTTGTATTTTTGTCCTAATTTGTTTCTTTTCTTCAATTGGTAAAGGAAGATCTTGCTTGTTGGCACAAAGAAAGGGAAAAAATGGTCATCACACCTCACCCCATTATCACTACCACACATAATGAATTCAGCACCATGTTTATCATATTTCTCTATAGGAGTCCAATTGTATCTGATTTTGACCGATTTTTCTCAGCTATGAAGGAAGCCCTATTTCGGGCTACTGTGACGTTTTTTTTTTCTTTCGAATTTGAATATTTGTCTCAATGTAGATATATGAAATGTTGTGTTATTATGAGTACTGTGTAGGCGTTTTTTTGTCTACTGATTCAGAATAATTTCTGTCAATGAAGATATATGAATTGTTGTGGAGATTGTGTGTAGCTTTGCTTATAATTACTTAATGAATCCCAATGTGCAACTAAAACAAATTATCTTCTTCTAATCTTGTTATATTAAATGTTATAGTAAATGTGTTCATAATTAAGTTGAATGAATATTGATGTAATTGATCTCTAGTTTATTTAGAATAAAACCCAGTTTGTCATTAAGTAGAGGTGAATGATAGAAGTTGCTTGATGGAGCTTCAGTGGTAGTAGGAGGGGCTTCAGCGTGATGATTGAACTGATGATGAGAATGAGGACCTGAAGTAGAACCCTCTATATTCAAGGGTGATAGAGAAAAACCCAACCAGTTACTGTTATTGCTGTTATCATTCATGGACTTCATCTTCTACAGATTCAGTTTTTTCCCCCTCTCTCCTCTCTTTTGTTGCCTATTTTCAGGGCAAGTCAATCATTGAGAGCAAACAAAGTAATTAATTCTCCATTTTGATTCTTCATCTGAAAAACTTTGTAGTTTTGTTGCAGAAATTTCATAATAACAAGAAAAACATTGGCTACAAGAAAACTCCTCTCTCCCTTCAAGAGAACACAACAAGTCCTTATCCTATCCTCCCTTGCTATAAACAAAAAGAGAGTTTTTAGAAACAAATGCTGGGAAGTGGGTAGAACTAATAACATGGGGATCTGTGTACATCTACATCTTTGGAGTATCTAGGAAAGAGGAGCCTTTTGCTAAAAAAATTTCTTGTAAAATTTCCTTGCACAACTCTTGAAACCCTACCTTTAAACCTAGAAGAATACGTGAAGTCAAGACCTCAAATGCACCTGTATATATAATACTTAGCAATATCCTGACATGTTATCTAAATAATAAGAATTTTAAGTTGATTAATCCCTAAACCATTTTAGAATAGGGCAAAATGTATTTTTTTTTTTTTTTACTTCTGTGTTCTTTTCTTTTGTCTCTTTCTTTCTTTTTCTATTATATATATATATATATATATATATGGGATCTGACTAGCTTATTTGGGGAACAAAAAATCTGAAGAAAAAAACTACTCATGTATATCTCAATAATTAAATTTTGGGGCATGATTTTATCCATGTTTTGGTCAGTTTACTATCTACAACACACCTCTCAAATTTTTAGACTACTATACTAGTAATGCCATGGTTCAAAGGTTCTTGTTATGGGGATTAGTGCATTTATCAAGTCTTATCTATTTGTGAAACAATGAATACTAGTATGAATCAATATAAAGTTTCAACTGAAGTTAGACATTCTTTATAGACAATATGGGCGGTCAAAGAAATACTAGGGAAACCACTATGACGTGGACTAATCAAAAAGAGACTGCCTTTATCCAAATATGCTACGATTATGTGAAAGCTGGTAAATTACAGTGTTCAACATTTAAGGAGGAGTGTTGGGGGAAGATTAGCGAAGATTTGAAACGCGTCATAAATGAGGACTGTGACATTGCTCAATTACAGGGTAAATCTGCGGAGCCTTCATCGGTCGTTCTCTAAACTTATTAAGCATACAGGAGTCACATGTGATTCAGATACATGCACAGTAAGTGCTCCTGAAGAAGTTTGGCAAGCATTTTTTGCGGTAAATTTTCCTTCGCATAATACCTTTTTTTTTATCATTTACCTTTACTGTTTATCAATTTACATTACTTATTTTTTAATATGTACATATTATTTCATGTTCTTCTTAATATGTACATTTTATTTCATGTATTTGTTGTTTATTAATGCAGAAAAATGCAAAGATTTACGAAAAATTCAAGAAAGATGGATGCCACATTATGAGATGCTTGGAGAACTCTTTGGTGGAACCATGGAGACTGGAGGGTTAGGCACCCCCTCAACTCAGCTTCCACCCTCTTCAGATGATGAACGACAGATGGAGGACGATTTTCTAACAAAGGGCGTTCATGTACGGGTACATAATGTCTATAAATCGGACATTGAAAAGCCTCCCCGTCGTCGTAAAACACATAAGATCAGTAAATCAGAGAAGATAGATGAGTCCCTGACGTGTTGGGAGTCCACTATGAATAAAAGAAAGGAGGAAATTGAACTTCGATAAACTTACTTGAAGGAGAAGATTGCAAAAATGCAAGGGAAATCATCTCTCGGTACCAGTGGGAGTGAAGCAACTAGCCAAGACCCTTTTACGCAAGCGAAGTGCATGGCCATATTAAACAATATGGAAGCATGACTGATGAGATATTCGCTAACGCTATGAAGGCACTCAGAGATCCAGAATTAAGTTTTGCCCAATATGGATGATGGCGAAAATGGAGTAAACTGTAAAGAATGATGAAGATGGAGAGAGAGAACCAAAGAGTCGAAAGTGGAAAATGAAGAGGATATGAACACAGATTAGGATATAGATTTTTGGGCGGGATTGTTTGGAATTTTTGTGCCAAATTTCCTTCTTTTATATAATACTAGTGAAGGACTCGTACGATGTACGAGTACCGTCCTAATATCAAATTTATTTGCGTGAACTCAAATCATAATCGAAATTGAATTTATGAAAATAGCTTAAACTAAATGTAACTTAGAACAATATAGATAAATATTCCTAATTAATTGTGTTATTTGCAATTGATACAACTGATAATCCATACAATTATACATGGAGTATAAATATCACTCCAACAAATGAATTAAACATGGAAATCATTCCTGATAGAGCTACAAATGTGGATGAATATCCGAAGAATCAATACCATCTCCACCAAATAAAAGTAATTCATATAGTTGAAAATGGCATTTGTTTTCTATATTCACACTATATTGTATAAGATAAACTGTAATGGGCGATTGAGAAAATGTGAACAAATATTATAGCACCTTGGGATTCCTCGGCTAATGCCTCTTGTAGGGTCTCAATGACAGACATTTCAATTGTGTTTGATGCAGCAACAAAAATATGAATATTAGAGGGCCTTAGGTTTCCTTGGTGGCTTCCTTGGTGATGCTTACTTATTCCAAGGTCTCAATCATAGACCTTTTAATTGTGTTTGATGCAACAATTGATAGCTGAGTAAGAGATTTAGATGCATGCTGGCACTTTGAAGACCCAAACTTGTCAAAAGACGACAGAGAAGGAGCTAGTGGAGAAGGTTGTCCTTTAGCAACCTGTAACTTTCAAAAAAAAAAAACACACACACACATAATGAGTTCATCAACCTAAAATATTTTGGCATCGATAAGTTTGACCCTTCAATAAGTTGAAGACAACACCAGTCACTATATAGAGCACATTAATTATAAGATAGATATAATTTTATTTTGGGAAGAAGACCAAGTAATCAATAATAAACAAGTACATACACTACCACACACCTTTTTTTATTTTTTCCTTGCATTTGGCTTAAATTTTATCTTCATTTAAATTTTGATCAATACTCACAGGGCTCGAGATCCAAACATCACTTGTTATCTAAGTAGCACATGGCACATCAAGTTGAGGAGAATGTATAAGAAATTATGAAAAAATAGAACAAGCAGCGGAACAAACCTGTAATAGACCAGAAAAGTAATATTTGGATAGTATATTTTTGGGTATCACTCGTTTGTGATGAAGTAATCTCCACTTGTTTTCGAATTGAAAACCTGTGAAGTTTCCACAAAGGAAACCAAGTGATGTACAAACAAACTCAGAAAGATTAATACAACACAAAAAATTGAACTGACGCTGATTTTTAAATTTGATGGATATTGAGTAATGAAACATCCTGTTTTGACATCAACAAATGAACATGGAGATGAATATTTGGCGTGCAGGTTGAAGATGTTTTAGGATTCGGCAAGCTAGGTGATGAAATACACTATAAGCACTTACCAGTGGAGTATTATGTCATGTTGAAAATAATAAACTCAATCATGAAGTATTCACATAACCAGGTGATTGATACTATCTAAACCAATTGTATGATGCCAAGATAGCAGAAAATTCCCTTCCAAGTACACTTCAATAAGCTTTACATAAATTTGACATATGATCCAAAAGTGTAAATATCCCCTAGATTATATGGTCTTACTAAATATAAGATGTGTAGCAAAAATTTATTAAATCAGAACCCATTAAATAAAACAAGAAACATTCCAGAATGAATCTTTTAGTTATTTGAGAAGGCAAATATTGATAATAAGGAAGCCACATGTCCATACAAATAAACTACCATTTGACCTATTATATTGTTTTCACTCATAAACGAATGAATTAGTGAAATAAGTACATAAATTAAACAAACATGTAAAATGAAAAGACAAAAAGTTTGTAGCAGTGACCTTAACTAATTGCTGAGGTGCTTTGGAGGAAGATATAGTCCATTTGAGAAGAGAGGAAACATGTTTTATGAATGGCCCTACATTTACATAAAGAAAAGAATTAACAAATACAAGTAATTAAACTTTTGCATGCAAAATAAGTACATTGATAACGCTCTACAAGTGCACGGGTCGCGCAAGTAATAAATTGGACGTGAGTCCAAGTATCGATTTCACAGAGATTGTATTTTAGATTACTACCTTAACCGGAACAAGGAATTTGTTTGAGTTTGAAAATTTTGTTTTTTGAAAATTTAAAATAAAAATTAAACTAAAAATAAGAAAATTTGATTTGTTAAAACTTATAAAAGTAAACGCGTTAGAATTATGAATCCATTTTAACCAAATCATCCATGTATTTAACCAATCATTTAAATACAACTTATGGGGTTTTGAAAATCCATGTTCCTAAAATGTTTTAAGTCCTCTTTCGAGCGATGCATAAAAACCTATCTCTAAATGCCAATTGATTATATTTCTATGACAATTAACCAATTAGAAAAGTATTAAAGGTCAATGAACACTATATAGGATAACGCAAAACATAGGGGTATATTTCTATCCCCTATCGGAATTTGTGGCAATTAAATAGCTTCTAATGAAATCATACTCTTTCGAAAATTGAAAATCATGAAGACAATCACACAAAAGCTAGCCAAACAATTGCATAATAATAAAAGCACTTATTTAATTACATCAAACCCATAAACTGCATATATTAAATAATTGGTAAAAACATGGAATCAAATAGTTAAAACTTCATCACAATTCTAACACAATATTTCTAGCCTAAAAACATGATAAAATATAAATTACAACTATGATAATTGGAGTTCATCACCCTTTTCACCATGCTGTAGAAGAATCTTCAATCATGCGCCAGTTGGTTCTTTGAAAGTTCGACAGCCCTTCGGGATCACCTTTGACAAGTTTGGAACTCCTAATTTCGTGCCCCAAGTCTCTTATTTGTAGATGTTCACGAAGTCTAGGTCAAAAATATGAGAATTTGGCTAAAATCCGCGCAAAAAGCCTAGCTGTGGCCCAGTCGGGACTAACGTACGACCGCATGGTAGGAATTTTTGCGGTCGCAACCTCGAAAAGCCAACATTCAATCGTCATTTTCTCAAGTCATGCGACCACACGCTTTTTCAACCGTGCGGCTGTACGGTTATACCGGCAGCAACAATTTTATTCTTTAAATTTCAGCAATTTGGTCATCATCCTTTTATTGCACAGCATTTAGTATTTTGATGATATCTTTCTATTCCCTTATCTAATTGAGGCGATTCAAAGTCCTTTAGAAAGATAACTTCAAGAGATACAATTCATCTTGAAATAGAATTTTCCAAATTTGAATTTTTACTTCCCCGAAATTAGCTCTTAAAGTCCAACTAAAACTCTGCCAGAAATCTTGTTTGATTGGAATGAATTTATGGTAATATTCTTAGCATATTTCATTCCTTTTTGACTTCTAATTGCATCCAATTGACTCCTAAAATCCCTCAAGTATCTTATCTTGATCCGAATCAAATATTGAATATTTGCAACTTGGTCCTTCTTCATTTAATTTGTACACTTTAGTCCTTGAACTTCTAATTTCTTACAATTTGGTTCTTTCTTTGACTTTTCTTTAAATTTAGCCCTTGATCTACTTCATCCATTCTTGATTTGCATACTTTGGTTCTTTTATCATCCAATTTGCTTGTTTTTGCTCCAATTCCATTGTTTTCTCGATTTTGAGATTATTTCTGAAATATAAACAAATAACACAAAATAAATAGCAAATATTCTAAAACAAACATATAAAATCATACTTTTAGAATAGAAATAAGTGTATAAAATACACTTATCATACATCAATCTGACAAACACAAATTCATCGTGAATTTTTAAAATCTCAGAGCTTCGAAGTATCAAGCTTCAAAAAGAATATTTATGAAGTCCTACCTCAAATGTTTGGTACTCAGTTTACACATTATCAACACGAGACTAACGCCTAAATTTGTAGCTCTTGGTTATGTTTGGACACAGTCCTAAAGTTATTGAAATTGAATTAATTAAGTAAAAATCTAGACGCCCAATTGGAAAAAAAAAATAAAATTGGGAAAGATAAAAATAAGATTTTTTTTTAATAAATTTTTTAAAAAACTAAAAATAATAAATTTTTGAAAAAATAAGGCTCAACTCTATCACAAGTACCAAAATTGGAAAAAAACAAGAAATAAAATTTTACAGTTTATTTATTTATTTTAGAAAATAAGAAAAATAATGATTTTCCAGATGATGAAAGATTTTAAAAAAAAGATTCAAGATCAAATGAGCAATTACAAAAAAGATAGTATATTTCAAAAAAGAAGTACTAGGGAATATTTTGATTAAGTTAATAGCAAAGTAAAACACTGCAAGATCTAGATTTTTTTTAGGAACAAAATTTAATTTCTGTAAATGTGACTTTGAGCAAAAAAGAGATAAAAATGAAACTTGGAGATGAAGAAGTAAACAACAGCCGAACATAATGAAATTGAAACCAAAAATTAGTTAGAGAATATAACGACAAAATAAACAACCTAAAAAAATTGCAAGCTGTTGAAAGCAACTGAGTGGTTTTCGGGTCAGCATCTTCCGAAACGCTGATTGTTCCGAAGTCGTCTGAGGTAAACGAGTTGGTGACGGTGATAAGGTCGATGCAGGAGAGGGTTGCAACAAGGCGACAATTTCGGTATGAGATGACGAATAAAAGTTAGAGGAGTCGGATGACGGGATTAGATCGGGAAGAACTCTAGTGTTTGTTATTGTGTAGAAATCAGAAACAAGAGAGAATGGTAGGAATTAGGGATAGGGCCGACCTCTGTGTGTGAATTAGAAACAAGAGAAAATGGTACGAATTAGAGATAATGACGACCTGTGTCTGTGATGTAGATAAAAACGTGTATCATGTGTGTGAAGATAAAAGCACGCAATTTTGGAAACCAATTCATGAACAGTAGAAACCGGTTCATGTGTGAAAACGAAGGGGACAAAATATGAATAGTATTTGTCTTTCCCCTCTTTTAAGAGAGGGGGGAGATAGATAGATAGATATATAGATTGTTGCTGTACTTCTTTTTATATAATTAAGTTTTAGCCAAAAACTAAAAATACAAAAACACAGAAGTAAAAAAAAAAAAAGGTAGAAAGAGAGAACCATTATAAGAAAAGAAAAGAAAAGAAAAAGAAAGTTAAGTGAAGGTAGAGAACAAGATTTAATTTTTATTCTTATAGAAAGTGGACCTAATCCCTTTTGGTAAAGTTTTGGACTCTAGTATTCAACATGTATTTATTACATGAAAATAATAATTTGAAAATATCATTTTTGTTTTTGAGCTTTTCATTCAATAATTTATTTTAATAAATCCTTATTAATATTATGGTTGTTTTGGTAGTATTAATTAATACAGTAAAGGAATATTTTACAATCTTTATTAAGCTCTTGTTAGATAGAGATTAAAATCAGATTTTAGTAGATTTTGATAAAAGTTGCTGAAATACGTAGCTGAAAAAGTGGAGTCCCGTGATAAATGTGATTTAGATTAGTAATTGACTTAAATTAAAATTTAGATTTTACTTTGTACAAAACAGGGGCTAAGTTTGAAGTTAGGGTTGTACATACGTCTTTTCAAAACAAGATCTCTAGTTCGTTGTTAGGTGCCTTGTTGGATAAAATTCAATAATGTGGGGCCAAACATGTATAAAATAAAATGTGTGGTGCTATCTTAAGGATTTAGTCAATAAAGTGATCTACTAGAGATTATTTAGGACCAATGAGTATTAAGTGTCGTGAGATTAAAGTGTAGAGACGGATTCAATGTTTTAAATTGATGAGGGGCCAATTTAATAACATTGAAACACGATAGCTGCCCTACAGCTATTTATATAGGTCATGGTCCCCAATTGAGCATGACTTTTCATAATTCTCTACATCCCCATCAACAGAGAAGAGAAATAAGGAGAAAACCACGAATCGGTTGGAAGGCCATAACCCCGTTCGATCAAACACAATAATGGATTCAGGTACGCTTCCGCTTCAGTTTCGATCTTGATAATTACAGTATGATGTTTGTGGATTTTAGATGAATAATCATCTATATTAAATTTAATTTCAACAAGTGGTATCACAGACAACATCGTGTTGAATTATCAGATCTATTTCGATCGCATATATGTGAAACAAACTCGATATATTTTATGTGCGTGTGTATAAGCGAAGAATAAAGTTCTGATTTCAAAATCGAAAAAATATACATACACAGCGAGATAGGAAAAATTGGGAAATATGGATTCTTGTTTTTCATCCAGCCGTTCGTTAACTCTGTATGAATATATATGCGAAAGTCTTGTTTTTTTTTTTTCAAAATAAAATTGATTTTCGGATTTGGTTCTGTATGTTTCGAATTGGGTTATATGAATTGTGGTTGAGTTTGTTGTGTATGGTGTTTCTTGTTGATGGAATCGACCGGTTGGTAAGGGGTTGCGTGTGGCTTGCAGCGTCGCCGCGCGCAATGGGATTGCGGAGGTTCACATCGTCACTACGAGCGACGCCGTGTTCTTGCAGGTGGTGGGCGGCGCCGGTGATGGTGCCGCCTTCTTGGACTGGTGTGCGGCGGGACTAGGGTTTGGTTGCAAACCCTAGTTCTTCCAATTTTCAACCAAACCCTAGTTCTTCCGATTTTGGTTCAGGGGCCTTAATCGAAAATTTGAAGTTTTGAAGGGCCTGGCTGCAATTCACTAAAATTACTTTTATTTCACATCAGGTCCTCCTAATTTGTTTTAATAATTAATAAAACCCTAAGCTTATGAAATCTTTTAAATTAGTCCCTCAGACTTCTGAATTTGCGAAATAAGCCCCTACAGTTATCAAATCATTTAAGTTGGGTTTTAAAGATTCTGAATTTTACGATTCAGTGCCTAAAGTTTCAGATTTTAATTAATTGGCTGCTAAAGTTTGGAAAAATTGCAATTTAGTCCTTCAAGTTTAAAAATATTTCATAATTGGCCAATCAAGTTTAATTAAATTGCAATTTAACCATCCAACTTAATGATTACTTAATCCTGAAGTATTGAATTTTATAATTCAAATCCTAAAGTCTTAAATATATGCAAAACAGTCAATTCAAGTTCAAATTTTGGTATGACGGACTCTTTTGAGAAATATAATATTTCGAAGTGAATTAATTGAAGCAACCTCTCTTGTGGAAATTAATTAACTTAGAATATTAGAAGGTTTCGTGTGTGTGTTGTTCATGCGGATATTGATCGGCCCAAAGGAAGGTCAATGTTTGGCTGGAATTTCACATGCACCCGTGGTGATAAACACGTGACGATTATTTGGTTTAACGTGTGATCAATAAATCGGTCCAAAGAAATGTTTATTGATTGACATATCTTATTGTCAGTGTTTGATTACTACATCGAGAGTACTACTTACAAGTCAATATTTCTGTCCAAAGACTAAATATTGATGTTGTGCTGGGTATCTTGTGATGGGCCTTACCATTATTTGAAATTATTATCTATATTATATATTAAAGCAGAACAGCCGTCAAAATTTTTCCCGCCCATTTTCAGTTTCTATTTTTGGAATTTTTTTTTTTTCCAATTGAATTTCCGGAATTGGAAAATGAGTTGTTGACAATTAATGAGACATTTAATGTGGGAAAGTGTGTAATGCATTGTAAATAGGCACTTGACTACATGTATTGAATGCTAATAATTTGTCTACTCACTCTCTCTCTCTCTCTCTATATATATATATATATATATATATATATATATATATATTTCCTGCAATTTTTATGGATCCTACAAGAAATAATTGTTAACATAACATTTATTTATATTCCAATTCATTCACTTCACTCATTAATCCATCCAAATTTGTAATTGTTTTAACACCGATGAATCATTTCATTGTACGTATTTTTCATATTTCGAAAATCAAGCTAATTATATTTAGGTAACAATATTCATACAACACATTTTTTTAAATTTACACCATAGTTTAATTGCAAGATAGATCTTCGGTGTTTGTTTAGTTTTGCTTTTATATCCTTAACTTTTTTTAATCGCATTGTTATTTATAACATTCAATTAATTAATAAATTTTATTTCTAATCACAAATTCTATTCAAATATTCTGCTAATTTGCATTGAAAGGATGTGCAATATTTTTTTTAACTTTTGTATTAATTATTTATTTTGATTATTTAAAAATATGAGAGATAAATAAGTGTTTTTCGCCAACAAAACAAATATATTGAAAGAAAATCGTCTCAAAACACAAGATGTGAAAATTAATAAAGAGTTGATGATAAAAAAATTACAAAAAATTTTAATATAACTATTATAATTTGAAGTAGTTTTATTGTTTGTTCTTTTTTGTTTAGTTAAAAATATTAGTGACAAGTAAGTTTGTTTGCATTAATATTCATCATTAATTGCTTTATAAAAAATAAATTTTATAAAGAAATTAATACATTTGGAAAACTACACATTAACTTTGAAAAACAAAAATAGCTTTACTTTTTCGTGCATTATTTGTGCATTAATTAGATTAATATTTTATTAAACTTTAATATTTGTTCTTTTTTGTTTAGTTAAAAATATTAGTGACAAATAAGTTTGTTTACACTTCTTAATAGATTTTTTTTTCCAGAAAACGGTAATTTATTTTTTTTTAAGAAAACGGTGACTATTCATTTTTTTTAATTATTTGAATTAAACTTGCTAAATCAACGTAAGAGGTACTTATGATAATTAATAATTTATTGAAACTAAAACTAATTATTATATCATCACATTAATAAAATTTGAATGGTATTATGGAAATCATTTTACGTAGTGAAATTAATTACTATGTTATGGATGACGTATTGACTGTATTTGGCTTGGAAACCCATTATTTGGAATAATGTTGTTTGAAATAGTAAATTTTTTGGAGATGTGTAGTTAAAAATTGGAGAATATTTTTGAACTTATGTGTAGATTATTTTATTGGTATAATGTGTGGTTGAAAATGAGTTTTTAAAAAATGAGATTTAAAAATAATAGGTACCAAATAGGGGCTTGATGATGCGTTTAGTGCAATGGGAAATGAAATTGAAATTATTAAGAATGTTCATTTTAATACTTAACAACGCTACTCCAAACAATGTGCAAATATTTGTTATTTTCGATAAAAAAAAATAATATCAATTTTTTTTGAACAACAACTTCAAAATTTTTTTTTAATTTTTTTTTGTGAAAAAATGTGGAAAACTTAATAATCATTTACTACTTAAATATATAAATTGATTTTTATCTATATTATATATTAAAGCAGAACAGCCGTCAAAATTTTTCCCGCCCATTTTCAGTTTCTGTTTTTGGAATTTTTTTTTTTTTTTTTCAATTGAATTTTCGGAATTGGAAAATGAGTTGTTGACAATTAATGAGACATTTAATGTGAAAAATTGTGTAATGCATTGTAAATAGGCACTTGACTACATATATTGAATACTAATAATTTGTCTATTCTCTCTCTCTCTCTCTCTCTCTCTCTCTCTCTCTCTCTCTCTCTCTATATATATATATATATATATATATATTTCTTGCAATTTTTATGGATCCTACAAGAAATAATTGTTGACATAACATTTATTTATATTCCAATTCATTTACTTCACTCATTAATCCATCCAAATTTGTAATTGTTTTAACACCGATGAATCATTTCATTGTACGTGTTTTTCATATTTTGAAAATCAAGCTAATTATATTTAGGTAATAATATTCATACAACACATTTTTTTAAATTTACACCATAGTTTAATTGCAAGATAGATCTTCGGTGTTTGTTTAGTTTTGCTTTTATATCCTTAACTTTTTTTAATCGCATTGTTATTTATAACATTCAATTAATTAATAAATTTTATTTCTAATCACAAATTCTATTCAAATATTCTGCTAATTTGCATTGAAATGATGTGCAATATTTTTTTAACTTTTGTATTAATTATTTATTTTGATTATTTAAAAATATGAGAGATAAATAAGTGTTTTTCGCCAACAAAACAAATATATTAAATGAAAATCGTCTCAAAAGACAAGATGTGAAAATTAATAAAGAGTTGATGATAAAAAAATTACAAAAAATTTTAATATAACTATTATAATTTGAAGTAGTTTTATTGTTTGTTCTTTTTTGTTTAGTTAAAAATATTAGTAACAAGTAAGTTTGTTTGCATTAATATTCATCATTAATTGCTTTATAAAAAATAAATTTTATAAAGAAATTAATACATTTGGAAAACTACACATTAACTTTGAAAAACAAAAATAGTTTTACTTTTTCGTGCATTATTTGTGCATTAATTAGATTAATATTTTATTAAACTTTAATATTTGTTCTTTTTTGTTTAGTTAAAAATATTAGTGACAAATAAGTTTGTTTACACTTCTTAATAGATTTTTTTTTTCCAGAAAACAGTAATTTTTTTTAAGAAAACGGTGACTATTCATTTTTTTTTAATTATTTGAATTAAACTTGCTAAATCAACGTAAGAGGTACTGATGATAATTAATAATTTATTGAAACTAAAACTAATTATTATGTCATCACATTAATAAAATTTGAATGGTATTATGGAAATCATTTTACGTAGTGAAATTAATTACTATGTTATGGATGACGTGTTGACTGTATTTGACCCCTGTTGGAGACCCATTATTTGGAATAATGTTGTTTGAAATAGTAAATTTTTTGGAGATGTGTAGTTAAAAATTGGAGAATATTTTTGAACTTATGTGTAGATTATTTTATTGGTATAATGTGTGGATGAAAATAAGTTTTCAAAAAATGAGATTTAAAAATAATATGTACCAAATAGGGGCTTGATGATGCGTTTAGTGTAATGGGAAATGAAATTGACATTATTAAGGATGTTCATTTTAATACTTAACAACGATACTCCAAACAATGTGCAAATATCTGTTATTTTCGATAAAAAAATAATATCAATTTTTTTTGAACAACAACTTAAATTTTTTTTTATTTTTTATTTTTATTTTTTTTGTGAAAAAATGTGGAAAACTTAATAATCATTTACTACTTAAATATATAAATTGATTTTTATTACTCAAAGAAGCTATTATAATTTGAAGTAGTTTTATTGTTTGTAAAATTTTATTAATTATTTTAATGTATTATTTTTTATGCATTTTGTGTACGGGAGAAATCTTATTATTATTATTATTATTATTATTATTATTATTATTATTATTATTATTATTATTATTATTATTATTATTATAACAGGATAGTTGACCCATGTTTTCCAGCCTAAACTGCTCTCAATTTTTCTTTTTTGCCTTCCTCACGGTCAAATTGTGGCAGCTGTTTGTCTGACTTATGATGATGAGGATCAGTGCATTGGTACAGACAAATTGTTTAATCTTTTTTTTTTTTTTTATCTAACTTTGTTTAATCAATTCTATAATGCATTGATTCATTAATTGGATCATTTTCATATGGATTTCAATGACAAATTATGTAACATTGAAGAATGGAAAAAAAAAAAAGCCATTTCCGTTTGAGAAATAGAAATTTTATTTATTTTAATTTTTTTATCATTATTATATTTTGATATTACTAAAAATATCTACAAAAATATTATTTGTAACGTTGAACAACACTAATGCAAGAAATAAAAAAACATTGTTATTTTCAAAAAATAAATTTAATTCACGTGTAATTCTTTTTCATGTATTGATTGATGTTCTGCACAATTAAATTGGAAAGTTTTAATATCTTAAATTTTAAGGATCCTAAATTTTGAAAGAAGTGTTTTGTAATTTACATTGAATTTTGCTATTGAAACTTTTATGTTTCTTCATATTCTTTCTCATAAAATATGAATTTAATTGTTTTCGTTGTGTAATTCTCACATTTTCATTAATTAATAATTATAATTTTTTTTTCCGTGCAACGCACGGGTGCGAATACTAGTTTGCATAATAAAGTACTAATGTAAGCTATTTCCATCTTCTTCTCTATACAGTTAATTCATCTGCTACCACAATATCTATAAATCTTAATTCAATTCCCATGCTTGATGGGTCAAACTTCAAGGATTGGAAAGAGAACGCACTAATTGTTCTCGGCTGCATGGATCTCGACCTTGCTCTCAGGGTTGAGCAACCGGCTTCTCTTACGGATGCAAGTTCACCTGATGACAGGAGGAACTTTGAGAAGTGGGAACGCTCAAATCGCATGAGTCTAATGATCATTAAGCGCGGCATTCTGGAAGCCTTTAGGGGCGCAGTATCTGAAGAGGTAACTAATGCCAAGAAATTCCTTGCCGGACTTGAAAAGCGTTTTGCTAAAAACAATAAGGCTGAAACAAGCACGCTTCTGCAAAGCTTGATTTCAATGAAGTATAGAGGCAAGGGGAACATAAGGGAGTACATCATGAAGATGTCTCATACTGTTTCAAAACTTAAGGCACTAAAGCTCGATTTGTCTAATGACTTGCTCGTGCATTTAGTATTGATATCGCTTCCTGCACATTTCAGTCAGTTTAAGGTAAGTTACAATTGTCAAAGGGAGAAATAGACTCTAAATGAGCTCATTTCATATTGTGTGCAAGAGGAAGAAAGGTTGAAGCGTGATAGAGCTGAAATTGCTAACTTGGCAAGCACCTCTAAGGATAAGGGCAAGAAAAGAAAAACAGAATATGAAGCTGCTAAGGGTCTAGATCAAAAGAAGCCACATAAGGACAATGAGGGTTGTTTCTTTTGCCTGAAACCTGGACATTTAAAGAAGGATTGTACTAAATATAACGGTTGACGTGCAAAGAAAGGTACATTTCTTAATTTGGTCTGTTTTGAGGTTAATTTAGCTTCAGTACCTAGAAACACTTGGTGGTTAGATTCTGGTGCTACTACTCACATAAGTGTTTCTATGCAGGGTTGCCTGTTCTGCCGAAAGCCAAATGATGCTGAAAGATTCATCTTTGTGGGCGATGGAAAATCGGTAGAAGTTGAAGCAATAGGAACTTTTAGGTTATTATTGGGAACTGGTTTTTATTTGGATTTGAAAGACACTTTTGTTGTGCTATCATTTAGACGGAATTTAGTTTCTATTTCCTTATTGGACAAATCTGGATATTATTGTTCTTTTGGAAATTGTCAGTTTAGTCTTTCTTTAAATTCAAATATTGTTGGTACTAGTTCATTATGTTCATACGATAACCTTTCATACGATAACCTATATTTGCTCGATACTATTGCATCATATAATGAAACCTTGTATGTGGAATCACGTGGTACTAAGCGAAAATTAAATAAAGAAAATTCGGCAAAACTATGGCACAAGCACTTAGGTCACATCTCAAAAACTAGAGTTGAACGACTTGTGTCAGAAGGCATTTTGGATTCCCTCGACTTTACGGAATTTGATGTTTGTATTGATTGTATCAAGGGAAAACAGACCAAAATGAAAAGGTTAGGTGCTAATAGAACTTCGGACGTCTTAGAATTGATACACACATAAATTTGTAGACCATTCCCTACGGCTTCTTGGAATGGTCAACAATATTTTATATCATTCATAGACGATTACTCACGTTATGGGCATCTATATCTTATTCATGAAAATTCTGAGTCACTAGACATGTTCAAAACTTTCAAAGCTGAAGTTGAGAATCAACTCAACAAGAAAATTAAAAGCGTTAGGTCTGATCGTGGTGGTGAGTACTACGGCAGATATGACGGTTCAGGTGAACAACGTCCAGGACCATTTGCTAAATTCCTAGAGGAATGTGGAATCGTCCCACAGTACACCATGCCGGGTCCTCCTAGCATGAATGGTGTAGCTGAAAGACGAAACATGACTCTTAAGGATATGGTAAGGAGTATGATTAGTCATTCTACTTTACCAAAAACACTCTGGGGAGAAGCATTAAAGACTGCAGCTTATATTCTGAATAAAGTACCAACTAAAGGTGCTGCTAAAACACTTTATGAGCTTTGGACAGGCAGAAAGCCCAGTCTAAAGCATTTCCACATTTGGGGATGTCCAGCTGAGGCAAGGCCTTATAGGCCGCATGAAGATAAATTGGACTCCAAAACTGTTAGCAGCTACTTTATTGGTTATTCTGAGCAATCAAGGGGTTACAAATTTTATAATCCCACGCTTAAGTCAATTTTTGAAATGGGAACTGCAACATTTTTTGAGGATGTTGAGTTTGGGGGGAGAAATAAGGTTAGAGACATTATCTTCGAGGAAGAAGCTGAGGAATGATCGATTTCGATTCCTATTGTTACTTTTGACAATGTGCAGGTTTCTATACTTGTCATTGATCAAGAAGTATATCCGAAAACTCAGCATGATAATGTTGAAGAAACTCCCATCCAAAATCCAGAAGTACAAACTCAACAACCTCAACAAACAATACCATTAAGGAGATCCACTCGAGAAAGGAAAAATGCTATTTCGGATGACTATATAGTATTTCTCCAAGAACATGAGGAAAATAATGGAATGATGGAAGATGATCCAATCAATTTTCATCAGGCCATGAAGGGTTCTAACTCTCAAAATTCGATTGATGCCATGAATGAGGAGTATAAGTCTATGCAAGACAATAAAGTTTGGGATCTTGTCCCATTACCAGAAGGTGCAAAACCCAGTGGTTGTAAATGGATTTTTAAAACCAAAAGGGATTCGAAAGGTAATGTGGAAAGATATAAGGCTCGTCTTGTAGTTAAAGGTTTTACACAAAAGGAAGGTATTGACTTCAAAGAGACTTTCTCTCCGGTTTCAACGAAAGACTCTTTCAGGACAGTCATGGCACTTGTTGCACATTTTGACCTTGAGTTACATCAGATGGATGTAAAGACGGCGTTTCTCAATGGAGACACTGATGAGACGATCTATATGGTGCAACCATTAAACTTCGTGTCAGGAGATTTGAAGAATATGGTTTGCAAATTAAAGAAATCTATTTATGGACTCAAGCAAGCTTCCCGTCAGTGGTACTACAAATTTCATCAAGTGATCATCTCGTTTGGTTTGAGACAAATGTTGTTGATGATTGTGTGTATCACAAGTTCAGTGGGAGTAAGCATATTTTCCTGGTTTTGTATGTCAATGACATATTGCTTGCCACTAATGATATAGGCATGTTGCACGAAACCAAGAGCTTTTTGTTAAAGAATTTTGAGATGAAAGATCTTGGGGACGCCTCTTTCGTATTAGGAATTCAGATACACCGGGACCGCTCTCGGGGTATTCTTGGATTATCACAAAAGAGCTATATCGATAAAGTTCTTATAAGGTTTGGCATGCAGGATAGTAAACCAGGGGACACCCCTGTTGCTAAGGGAGACAAATTTAGTCTCAATCAGTGCCCGAAAAATAATCTTGACGTTAAGGAAATGCAAAAGATTCCCTATGCATCAGCTGTTAGGAGTCTGATGTATGCTCAAGTTTGTACACGTCCAGACATAGCGTTCATTGTTGGAATGCTAGGCAGATATTTAAGTAACACTGGGATGGATCATTGGAAAGCAGCAAAGAGGGTTATGAGGTACTTGAAGAGAACAAGAGATTGCATGCTTACATACAGCAGATCGGATCAGTTAGAGATCGTAGATACTCCGATTCTAATTTTGCGGGATGCCAAGATAGTAGAAGATCCACATCAGGCTACATATACCTGCTAGCTGGAGGAGCCATTTCTTGGAGGAGTACTAAGCAGACACTCCTAGCTTCTTCTACTATGGCAGCAGAATTTGTAGCTTGTTATGAGACATCTAATCATGGGATATGGTTGCAAAATTTTGTCACTGGGCTGCGCATTCTGAATGGAATTGAAAGACCATTAAAGTTATATTGTGACAATAACTCTGCAGTGTTATATTCCAATAACAACAGGAGTTCAACTAAGTCAAAACACATTGACATTAAGTTCCTGATTGTGAAGGAAAGGGTACAGAGTAGACAGATTTCCATAGAGCATATTGGGACAAACTCCATGATTGCGGATCCGCTTACTAAGGGATTAGCACCCGAGGTCTTTCACGAGCACACTGCTCGTATGTGTGTAATATTTCTTGATGATATCATGATTTAGTGGGAGTTTGTATTTTGGTTGCTTTATGTTTTGGTTTTGGATACATTTGTGTATTTGGATAATTTTCTGCACAGAAATAAAGTATTCAGTTCATTCTACTATGTTACATTATGTTTGGTATTGATCTCACCTAAGGAATAAAGTCGGACCAATTGAAAATAGGCATGCTTGGATCACATAACATGTAATTTTCATACTACACTCTCATGATTGATCTATGTCATTTGGTTGTATTGGTATATGTGACCATTGATGAATTTAGTTACGATTAATGTAACGAAAGTCGCTTCGATCCTATATTGATATGATTGATGGACTAGATTGTTTGGAAATACCCTTAATAATGATAGCAAAATTTTGAGCTCATAAGGTTGTACACATTTGTAATGATACATGTATGACCCAGTGAGAGATTGTTGGATAAAATTCAATAATGTGGGGCCAAACATGTATAAAATAAAATGTATGGTGCTATCTTAAGGATTTAGTCAATAAAGTGATCCACTAAAGATTATTCAGGACTAATGGGTATTAAGTGTCGTGAGATTAAAGTGTAGAGACGGATTCAATGTTTTAAATTGATGAGGGGCCAATTTAATAACATTGAAACACGATAGCTGCCCTACAGCTATTTATACAGGTCATGGTCCCCAATTGAGCGTGACTTTTCATAATTCTCTGCATCCCCATCAACAGAGAAGAAAAATAAGGAGAAAATCACGAATCAGTTGGAAGGCCATAACCCCGTTCGATCAAACACAATAATAGATTCAGATACGCTTCCGCTTCAGTTTCGATCTTGATAATTACAGTATGATATTTGTGAATTTTAGATGAACAATCATCTATATTAAATTTAATTTCAACACGCCTTTGTTGAGTGATAATACCTCGAGTACTCTCAAATTATTGGGTTCTCAATTGATTTCTCTAAGTTTAGAGTTCTCAAATTTGCACATTCTTAGAATTAACATGTTTCGATCGAGTGTGTTCGTTATTGGTGTTACAAAAATGTTTTACTCCTTAATTAATTGAAAATGATTTAAAAAATATACATGGAATGTGCTAAGGCAATGTGTGGGAGTAAGGAGAGAGCAGAAGCCCAACCTTTCAATCCCAGCACTGTGGAACGCGCTAGAGATGCTTTTGGCTACTCTAATGGAGAATGGGACGAAGAACTTCCCTAATTATGTAAAGTTTATTTATTTTTAATCTTTAACTAGATGACAAGTCGAACTTCCATCCCAAGTATCTACTTCTTTTATTTCCCTCGTTAATAAAAAGTGTGATGTAGACTGATGTCTACAAATTCACACAAACAATTAACAAGCGAATAATAATTCGAAGGAACAAGTGAATAATAATTCGAAGGAACGAAGCCTTCTATTCGAAATCAATCAAAAAATCTACAACTAAATGTATACAAATCCTACTGGGTCAACAAGCCGTTCGGCTGGGCTGACCAAACAAACAAATGACAAACATAAAAATAGCTCGTAAAGATATAAATAAGCTGTTTTAATAAAGATAACGATCTCAAATAACCAAAATTTTTCATACATCATAGAATAGCGATGAGTCTTGTTCGACTCATCAAGAGCCTTCTGAAAAGTGGTCGTAATAATGATTCTGACAATGAATTTATGCTAATTTGAAGTTATTAGCTCTGCCGCTTCACATCTAGTGCTCCCAACTGGTCAGAGAGATTATCGCTTTGTCTTGTATCATTACCTCTCGCACTCCATCAAAATGCCACATGAAATAATAAATTATATGAATCTCACACAAAAATGACAAAATTAATTCATATTTATTTGATGTCAAAGTTTAGGGAAAGAAAAGGATAATAAATTATATAAATCTCACCCAAAAAAATCAACTAGAAAATGGTATGCAAAACAATATAACTTGCTGTTTTAATCAATGGTATTTATATCTATAGTATTTTTAATGACACATGTAAATAGTAATTACACCCTATATACAAGATGTATTTTGTAAAATTTCCATGTAAAAAAACATTATGAAGTTCACCTTATAAGCTTTTCTGGTGCGAACGAGGAAAAGGGAGAAAGAGAAGGGAAGACGTAAGATATTGTATAAAAATGCAAATTCACGTAGACTCAATGTGTTTCGATTAGTCGATTTTAATTTACCCTAGCTAACTTGTGCTACAACTTTGACTAGTAATGATAATTTTAATGAAGGTAAAAAAGATAAATAAAAAAAATTCCAAAGAAAAAGACTGACGAGAAGGTTAAAAATTGTTTGTAATTATAATCGTCTTTCCCCCTTAGAAATTGGTTATAAAATTTGTAACACAAAGTGCAACATGAAGAAAAATGGACGCGACATTATTTATGGATCCCACACATGAATAGAAGGTCAATAATTTCAGATAAATGTATCATGACGTTTCTTTTTTCTTACCATAAATGAACTCTATGGTGAGTAGATGTCACATGCCAGTCGCCTTCAATTTTGTCACAACTTTAAACCTCAAACCAAACTAGTTAATGTTGGGTAAAAAAAGAACCCTTTACATAAATTTCATGATTTATTATTGAAATTTTAATTTTGTTTAGTAACTTAGCATCTGTTTGATAAAAGAATCCTTTTTTTTTTTTTTTTTTAATAAAATGTTTATAAACAAGACAATTTCCTAAACCATTTTTTAACTACACATATTTTCTCTCTTCAATTTTCAATCATTACTTTTTATCTCAAAATCATAAATAAACAAGTTTATAAACCGAAAAGTTTATAAATAAGACTGTGTGTTTGACCTCATTTTTTTGAAAAATTTATTGTTTTGAATAGTATTTTTTGGAGAATGTGTGGTTAAAAAATATTTGAAAAATAAAAAATGGTAAGCTTGACTAAGATGGATGGTTGAGATTGAGTGTTGAATAAATTTGATTTGAAAAAGATAGGAGTCAAATAGGGGCTATATATATTAGCAGAGCTTGCTAGACTTTAACATGGAAGCCATGACATATACATATATATATATATATATATATATATATATATATATCTTTTAACAAAAATATGTGTTAATGCATTATACCCTTAACTTATTTAGACGTACTACTTATATAACATAAAAATTGGAAAACTTTTTACTACGGGGTAAGGTCAGAAGCATGTGTAAGCAATTCTGTCATTTTGTTTCTCTTTGGCTCCATATATATATATATACACACACACCACAAAGTATGGTTGAAGCCCATTAATTGTCACTTTCCAAAAGAACTTGTCATTATTTCTCCTTTTTCCCATACTTGAGAAAAAGAATAGTTAATGGATTCTGAAATTATATTTCAACGCAATAATCTTTTTCTTCTTTCTCAATGTAATTTACTTATTTATATACATGTGTGTGTAGTACATGTGAAAGCTACATAACAAAAGAATACTTGTTCAAATAAAACTTTGAAAGTTGTGTCCCGTCTTGTTCAACTAGCTCAATTAAAAGTTTAACATGTTAAAGAGATTATATATTTGTAGTTAATAAATGTTACCTTTCAACATGCCCTTATAGGATCCTTTAAAGTTTAACAAGAGAAAATTTATAATTGAATGACACAAAACTTGAATTTTAGATCTTGTTTGACGTAGGATGTTTTGGAGGAATTTTGAGTTTTTCGGAGACTGTGCGTGGTTGAGAATTGTGAAAAGCAATGAGTCCATATAAATGTATGATTGAAAATTAATTTATGTGAGAATGTAGAAAAAACTTGTTCCTTCCAACAAACTCTTGTAAGAAAACTTGTTAAACAGTTTACTAATTAAAACAAATAATTTACAATAAGCAGTAAACGAAACAATGTTAGACAGGAAATAAAGTGAACGCGTTGGAGTCGGGGCCTGTGTTCAACACAGTGTAGTCCATGGAGGAGTCTCTATGCAATAAATTATTACATCTTACAAATTGTTAACCATATATAAATTGGTCCAAAAACTCATTTCTATCCTATGTAGAATAACTATTTAAGCATTCCCAACATTTTCACATTTTTTTCATCTTCCAATGTGGGATGAAACTATTATTTATAGCCTCCACTTATTCTCACTTTTTCATTTCTAACCAATGTAGGACTGTAATCCCAAGGCTCCTCTTCAAATCCCAACTTCCAATCAATGTGGGATTAATTTTACATTCACAAGTGAAAATCAGTTTCCATTAATATATTTTCTAACAACTCTTAGATACGATAGCGCCACTTCATTTTAAAGAAAAATTGAGCAATTAGAAAGGGGAGATCGATACATTTATTTATGTACTATCTTCGACAAGTCTCTCGCCTATAGAATGGACAACAGCTACACATCCATCTTTATTTCCAGCAAAATTAGACTGGTGTCCAACTACGCTTCCTATTTCTTTGATGTAGGCCATTTGATACTTCAAGTCGAAAGCAACTTTTACGCTTGTCTATTTGTATAGGTCATCTTGTCAAGTTAAACGATATCTCTTTTTGATAGAGATTAAAATCAGACTTTGACAGAATTTTATGAAATGTGTGGTTAAAAAATTATCGATCCTATTAAATTTGTGGTTAAAATTAATTATTGACTTTGACTTAGATTTTTAATCAGTACCAAACGGGGCAAATTTTTCAAGAAGTATGGGTGCAAGGTGTGGGGGGCTATTTTTAATTTACAAATACCTCCCAGCTATAACTGTTTCTTGCAACTTCATCTACTGCTATGGTATATAGCATAGAGTGAATATTTCAACAAGAGGAGAGAAATACAATACAATTGTTTGGTTCTCTTTCATCACCTTCTATATTTTCCTTACAGGTCAGTGAATACTGTTAACTATAAGCATACAAAAGTTTCCATTTTCTAGCATTCCCCAAATCAGGCTATAACCTAATTCAACTTCTAAATGCAATAAAGAAATTTGCTTTGCTTGTTTCAGCTTAGGTTCAATGGAGTTTCCTAATCAAGGATCCGAGTCATCTTCACAACTGAGAAAAACTGGAAGAGGAAAAATTGAAATCAAGAGGATCGAAAACACCACAAATCGACAAGTCACCTTCTGTAAACGTCGAAATGGCCTACTTAAGAAGGCTTATGAATTGTCTGTGTTATGTGATGCTGAAGTTGCTCTTATCGTCTTCTCGAACCGTGGAAGGCTCTATGAATATGCAAATAACAGGTTCATTTTTCATTGTTTCCTTTTCAAGATCCATTTTAAATAATTTAACGCTTGATTTTTCATCTTCAAGTACCCTTTTACACGATCTAGCTTAAATGGTATGGAAAATTCAAATATTTCTCATTTCCCACAGTTCTTCATCTGTATTTTACTGATTATTATTATTATTATTATTATTATTTGGGAAACTTTTACTGATGATCACAAAAGTGTTGAGATTTCATCCTGCCATTGATTTCAGAGGAAACATATACAAAGATTCACATGCCTTTCTTGCTTGTTTACTTTATGAGATTTGTGAGGATTTTTTATTTTTATTTTTATTTTTTCGTTTCTTTGTGGGCTTCTTCTCAGATCTTGTATCTACCTCTAAGATCTGCTCCAATTGATGGAAATAGAAGTGATGTAATAAACTGAAAGAGGTTAAAGATCTTGTAGGGTTAAAGAAAATATGAAAGTATTGAAAAATCACCTCCACTGTGAGTCCACTGTGTGCTATACTTTGTCAAAGTTCTCATTTGTCCAATCACTTCATCTCATTGACACTTCCTAATTCATGTCAGTTTCAACAAATCAAAGTGACCATTAACCTAATATTTTACAAATTAGGGTTTCAAATCCAAAGCTCAAATGGGTATAAACAAAAACTCATTAGATTTCCATATCAGTTAGTCAAATGACCTATTACATCAATTTTACAAGATGGGTACTTTTCAATATGCCAGTTTTTACCATTTTACCCCCCTTGTTAGAGTGCAGTTGTTCATGGAACATTATAGCATGGCCACCATGGTTAGGGTTTGAAATGAGATGTGTACAAAGTTATTTCTCTTAGCCCACGAATCTTTGGTCATGTCAGACATGATTTTTCAATTCTAAACTTATTCCCATTCTTGGGGTTTCTCTTTCATCATCTCTTTGGTCTAAAACTTTTATCTCAAAAGGTGAAAAAATTAACCTTTCTGCATCTTCACTCTCAAAGTCCACTTTTTGAAGCTAAAAAGAGCTTCTGAAGATATACAGAGGCAACAGAAGCATGAATAAATTACATAGCTAAAGTGGGTAACCATTTTCTTTAAATTCTTCCCTCATTTTGCACCTTCTGAAAAAGTGAATTTTTAGAGGGAAAATCAGTTTTCTTTTCTGTTTTTTCTTCCTCAAGTTTAAGTTTATGTGTTAAGATCATTTATTCAAATCACGACACCTCAAGATATCGATTGGCTTCCGGTCCGAGCCATGATTTGAATGGTTTGGAATTCAAGATGTCCTCTTTGAATGAAAGGTTCTACCACGTGAGCTTAGACATAATTATCCCACTAAAAAATTTCTCCAAGATATGATTGTAAGACTAAAGAAAATGAAACAGCCAAGGGTTTGTTTGCTTTGCTCTTTCCGTTTCTTGGGAAAGAGTGCATTGAAATGGCTGCTCTGAACAAACATACAGAAGAAGAGTTCACAGACAAACAAGATTTACCATATATAAATACACATTTTCATATACATATGTCTGTGTGTCTGAAAAAGTAATTTTCATTAATTTAAAAACATAAAAATACTCAAACATCACTGCTAGAACTGAATCCATGAAAGCAATATCGGGATTTTGAATGAATCGAGGTGGGTAATAGGGTTATTTAGTGGTTATTACACTTAATACAAAAGGGTGTCTGGACTCATGGCAAGATCCTAGAACAAAGATGCTTGAGCCAATCATATTGTGGGATCTTGCGCCAGCGTGGCAGAGGACAACCAATCAGTAGCTCGAGAAAATTAAGGTTATCCAGACTGAAAGTGCATGTATGTATGTGTTTTCACTGTGACGTTCTGTGGGACGGAAATTTTTACTTTTTGACTGGTAAAAAAATTACTTTAACACAGTGAATTGATGAAGTGAACAAGAAATAGAAGAAGAATTAGTAGCAGAAATTATTGACATTATCTGTTAACCAAAATTTTATGACCAAATAAGCACGATCTACGAAGAAGTATTGGCAATCCGGATCTAGGGGACTAATTATTTTTTATATGCCGTACAATGAACTAGACATATGTTGAACCACTTAAATTTTTATGTTTCGATCTTCTTGTTCTTCTCTTTTCAATTTTAAGATCGGGTTTGGGGTTTAATAGTGTGATGTACCTGTTATTTGAATTATAAAATGTGTTTTCTTGACATTTTTTAACACGATATTCAATTATCAATTGACGCGATGTTACATATACGTCTATCGTCAATTAGCTAAGCTATATTTGATGTTCTTGTGCAATCCAAACTTTGTTTCGGCAGATCTGGTAGAGAAGCTGTTTTGAAGTCCTTTTGAGCAGTTGTATAGGAAGATTTATAAAATAAATTGTTTTTGTCATAAATAAAAACAAGAACTACAAATATGATTTATTTTTAAATTTCTATATATATATTTTTTATATGCATTCCCGTAGAAGAAAGTTTCTTTTTACTTCTAAGTAACATTATATTTAATGTGAAGTATTTATCCATATTTGACATGTTTAGCCACATTTTTGGACATGGATATTGATATGATATTGTGTAATTGCAGTGTTAGGGCAACCATTGACAGATACAAGAAAGATTGTACCGATTCCTCGAATTTAGGATCTGTCTCTCTGGCTAACACACAGGTATTCTATTCTTATAAACTGTTACTCCCTGCAGAACAAAAAATTAATAAAATACTAAATCTAACTTTATAAATGGTGACAATGGACAATGAATATTTTATTACAAATTGACTCGTTTATAGTGAAATAGAAATAATAATTTTTCACAAGATAACATCAAATAATAAAGACTATAAAATCTACATTATCTTGAATTATATTCTTCTCATCTTGTTTTGCTTTCTGTTTGAAATTGAATCTCATTATATCATTTATCTTAATCATTTTTTTGATATTTTCTAACATCCTCCAGCAAACTATGCTGGGGTTGAAAGCTGTCTCGAGTACTGATTTTGGGAAAAACTAGCATTTTTTTTTTTATCTTCATCGTTGTGAAGATGTCACCTGTTGTGGTGGTGTGCAATATTTTTTTTTTTTTTAAAGAATCATGTGTATCCCTATATTGCATGGATTGTGTATCTAGGAATTTCTTCAGAGAATGTGTCGATGATTCGGACTTTTGATTGACAATGAATTCATACGTTGATTATTTGTATGAATTTTTTTTTATTTTTTTTATTTTTTAGAATTTGGTGCAGATAGGATCTATATTTGTATTTTCCTGGATCTGGTACGATATATTTGGTGGAACATAACTTGAGATAAGTGAGAATCAAATTTTTGTGTGTAGGATAGTGAAATCATGATGAAAGAGAGGAGTTGTTGAAAAGAAAATTGAAGAAAAATAATGTAATGCTTTAATTAATTTACGTGAACACAGGCCTTCCAGGGCTTTGATTATTGAATTTTTTTATTTTTATTTTTTTTATTTTTTATTTTTTTTTTTATTTTTTTTTTGCCATGTGTTCACTTTGGCATGATACAAGAAGAAAATATGAAGAAAAAAAAATATGAAAATGGATAAAATACTAAATCTAACTTTATTGAATTAATAATGACCAAGAGCCATGAGTATTTTATTACAAATCAACATTTGTTTATAGTAAAATAAAAATAACAACCCTTCACAAGATAACATCAAATAATAAAAACTATCAAATCTACATTATCTTGGACTTTGTTCTTCTTATCTTATTGTGCTATCTTCTGTTTGAATTTGAATTTGAATTTGAATTTCATTATCTCATTTTATCTTTATCTTTTTTTTTATATATTTTCTAATCGTCCCTGACGCAGATCTGAACAAGGAATTCAAGGGAAATATTTTGATAAAACAAAACTTGGAATCCACCAAGAAAATTGAAAAGAAATCTCAAGATTTTTATTAAATAATTGGAATGTATAATTTGTTTACAAGAGCTTTCTTTTATATTAGAAGGAAAATCTTAATTCTTGTAGGACAAGATAACTAAAATAAAGCAAATAATTAAACAAATAAGGTAAACTAATTCTAACCAAACAAAATCACTCTAGGCATGCCCAAGTGTAAAATAAAAATCAAAACAAATAAAAATGAAATTACGAAAATAACAGTAAAGTAATAAAATGTTGTTTTGATTGCTTCAATGTACTCGAATGCTCAAAATCTATCGTATATCACAATGTTGTGTGTTCACCCAAAATAGATATATTGTGGGTCCGAGGTCAGACGCCAAATCTTCAAATTTCGGCCTAGCCACTTTCGGTCAAATTCTTCTTCGATCCACTCAGTCATTTGTTCTACATCAGTCTCATAAAAATATGCTCATTTATATTTTTACATAGATTAAAAAAACGTAATTAATATATGTTGGAATTATAAATTCACTTATATTTTACCTATTATATCCTACATTAAATAATGTATAGTTCATATTTGTTGATAACAATACACATTAACTATTGGTATATTAGAAAATTAAGATATTAATATATTCTCAACATGGAAAGTGACCAATAATTTGAGACAAACAAAATCTTTACGAAATAGAGGGAGTACATAATATAATGGTAAAATTATTTGTGTCTCCTCTCTATTTGTAATAGTATTAGTATATACTATTCTTTGTCCCGTCACACCTAAGCATTGTTACATTGGAAGGGATGTGCTGCCACCTTACTTCCACCAAGGAATTTCACCCTATGACTTCGATTTTAGTGAACTATTTGATCGAAAATATGTTGTTATACATTATAACTTCATATGTAATCTAATTTCTCAGTTCTATGAGCAAGAAGCGACCAAGCTGCGAAAACAAATACGAGAGATACATTATACAAACAGGTATCAATCATTAGATGCTATTACTTAATTAGTTAATTTGTCGCCAATAAATTATAAGTTGACAATTTATTCATATTGCAACGTGCAGACAAATTCTTGGCGAGGGCATTGGCACTTTGAAGTTCAAGGAACTCAAGAACTTGGAGACCAAAGTGGAGAAGGCCATTGGAAGAATTCGTTTGAAAAAGGTGATACAGTTTTTTTTTGGTTCGTAATGTCTTGTTGAATTTGGTGAGTTTATTGTTAATTTGATGAGACTAACGCTCGAGAAATCTTCCAGAATGAATTACTGTTTGCTGAAATTGAGTTCATGCGGAGGAGGGTAAGTATAAATACTTACTTTAATAGTTTTTCAAAAATAAAAAAATAAAAAATAGACCAACTGTTAAAAAAACGTTGGGAAAGTCCTTTAGCAAGAATGTTGCCAAAACTCAATTTAGTAATTAATCAACGGCAATATACACTTGCTGAATGTTGCGATACATCCTTTTTAGTAATATTTGATGCTAAAATCAAGTTTCAATGGTGACTTAATGTGCCAGGAGTTAGAGCTGCATAACGCGAACATGTATCTTCGAGCAAAGGTACGATGATATACCTCTCTCTCTCTACGAGCCACAACAAGAAGAAAAAGAAAATGAAAAGTAAGAAAAGCTGATAAATTTTGATGAAATGGTGCAGATAGCTGAGACTGAGACAGCACAACAGCAAATGAACATGATGCCATCATCAGAATACCAGCCGGCTATGACTTCTCAGCCTTATGACATTCGGAACTTCCTTCCAGTAAACCTCATGGAGCCTAATCCCGACTACTCCCGTTAGGATCGTGCCAACTGCTCTCCTAACACAAGTACTGTACCATATGGGGAGTAAAATTAGATTTTTTTGATAGATAAGTCAATGAAATTTGTGGTTGAAATTAATTATTGAATTTGACTTTGATTAAAATCTTGATTTTAAGTTCACCAAACGGGGGCTTAATTAATAAAGACAATCCATTAAGGATCGCGAAAATGCATGTATCAAGATAAACATAATAAAAATATTCTTTCATTTGATTGGAGTTTTGATCGTATGCTCCCTTCAAAGTTTCGTATTTTTTTTCTGCATACTGTATATCTAACCAAGAACTAACCATGTTTTTATGCAATGCTGTTTCTGCAGTTAATATGTGGAGAGTTCTTGAATCAAGCCTTCAAAAATAGTTGGCGTCGTTCTTCATAATTGTAACAAGAAATTCGGAAGATCCATCTCTAGTTTTCTGAATTTTATCTACTTTCTGGTGTCATGAATTTTCAGTGTAAGAACTAACTATTTTGCATTTAATTTGTACTGACAAATCTTGTTTTGGAAATGCACATTATAAATTCTACCCTATTTTTTTCCGGACTTAACCTATACCTTAAAGTGGCTACTTGTCCCAAACTAGATTGTATCCCGAAAAAAGCTTCCAGGACCTACACCTACACCTACACCTATATATGTATACCGTATAGTGCAAATGCATGATAGCTTGAAAACACGAATTGTCCCATGAGGTTGAGGGCTCAAATTATTGGAGACGTGCTGATCCAAGCTTGAGACAAAAATCCCTTCATAAGGGAACAATCTGTTGTGTTACAGGGTGAGCCATCGGCTAGCATCAATCGTAATATAAAAATGCTAGTTTTTATGATGAAGGTAGCCTTGGGCTTCCCGCAGCACACGATTCATGATTGTCCCCTAAGAAGTTCATAATGGTATCAGGGAACATCCAACAAACCTCTTAAGGTTGAGAGTTCAAATTATTGGGACGTTCAACCACGTTTGGGGCAAAAACTTCGTTCTCAGAGAACAATTCGTTTGTAGGTCCTAGGTTACCGTCAACATATAGTATAGAGCTAGTAATTCTACTATCCATACACTCTTGATATCATGAAAACTTGGCTTGAGAAATGATTTCGAAGATGCCATTTTTTCTAGCTTTGTATGACCAAAATTGCAAGTGACTGTATTTTATAGTATTTATTTTTTTATTTTTTAAATTAGGTTATGCTTGAATGCCTCAGCCCTTGCTTTGTACTTAGGCTCGAAGGTGACAACAAATTGAAATGTACATACCTCTTTGTAGGAAGATAGATTCGTAGATTAAAAACTTGACGTCAATCTTCCCTTGTATCAATTTGGTCACAGTACGCGTGTCGTACTAGACATGGCTTTTTAAAATAGAGCCATATGTTTAACCTTTTTTGCTTCTGATACCGTTAAACAATGTCCGTTTTATTTAACATAAAAATATTTCAATAATCGACTCTTGATTGTTAAATTCGGCCCAAAATGATGGTCATTGATTGATTAATTAATTTCCTTATAACCCCTGCAAGTGCCAATTATAAAGTCAATAAGCATTTAATTGAAAATATTAAAGGCCAAGAAGGATCTTTGAAAACGAGTGAGTTTATGGACTACAAAGAATTATATATTCCAATGCAATGCTGATTTTCGCCCATGGCGGAAAGAAATATTTGTCACTCGAAATTTGGCAATGGAGTGGGGGGAAAGATTCTTCTTCTTGTGGTCAGACCACGCTCGATTTTTTTTTGATTTTTCTTGTGTGTAAATGGAAATTGATAACCTTCAATTTTGTGATTCTTGTTACCATACTTGTAGGTAAATTTTTTTAGTTTTTTTAGTTTTTTGGTTTTGTCAACCAAAATGAAGAAAAAATTGAAGATAGCAATTCAGTTTTTCTGGCCTTGTTTATGATCATCTGTCATAATAATAAGCGAACTTTTTCATATTTACAATTTCATTTCTATTTTGATTAGTCGTTATTACCTTTATTATTTAAGCTATTCGGTTATTGAGTATTCGATTATTGCTTTTTTAAAATAGCGAATGCTCATTTCTGTAGGTTCGAGCTAGATTAAGGTCTTTCCGTATTTTTCTAAATGCAAATTCTTTATTTGATTTTTTTTTTTGTGTGCACGCATTTTTGTACAACTGTGTGGGATCAATGAAAATTACTTGGGATGTGTTTTACATTGACCAAGTGCCTGCGATGTAGGACAGAATCGAAGCAAAATTAAATTGAAAGGGACGTAGCAGAAATTTACAGATTTGGCGTCCGACATTCGTTTTGGACCATAATATGTCTATTTTGGGTAGCTCGACGAGATGAATTGGACTCACTACTTTTTTGTGACATACAATGAATTTTGAGCATTCGAGATCGTTCAGACTGGGAAAATAGTGTTTTAGTATTTTAGTGTTATTTTTGTTATTTAATTTATCTTGAATTCTTTTATTTTAGGTTTTATGCTTTCCTAAATAATTTAGAATATATTTCTTTTTTTATTTTAGTTAATTTAGAATATGTTTTATACTTTTCTAGTTGATTTAGAACATATTTCTTCTTTTATGGCCCTATATATAGAGTGTTATTTCATTGTTTTATTTATTTATTCATTAATTAATAAAATTCTTGAGGTTTCTCTTAATTTTCTTGGTGGATTCCAAGTTCTATCTTTAGGGATTTCGTTTGAAATTCCTTGCTTGCTTTCGTCCTGCGTCAAGTGGTATCAGAGAGAGGATTTGCCTTGTTCAATGGTCAACAATGAAGCCGGAATAGTCCCTCGCGACGCTGGTCGCAGGGAAGGTGATGCAGATATATGTGCAGCAATTGATGAGCGGCGGCAAACGCTGGAGAGAGTGGAGGGCATGCTACAACAACTGTTGGTGCGTCTCCCTAACCCCAACGCACCCGTTGTTAACACTCATGCCCCTGCCAACCGAGATGGAGTCGAGGGAGTTTCCCTTGGCCGTCATGGGGGGTGGACATCCACCTAGGGTGGCAAGGCCCATGCAGTTCAAGACTTTCAATAACGAAGATTCTAAGGATGATTTGGCAGAACATTCGAGAAACCATCAGCAGATCTGAAATAAACTAGATTACAGAATTCGCGCAGACATCTCATTGTTCCATGAGAAATTACAGATTGACGAATTTTTGGATTGGCTTTCTGAAGTCGAGAGGTTCTTTGAATTTATCGAGGTCACAAAAGAGAGACAAGTGAAACTGGTGTCGTATAAATTGAGGGGCGGCATTGCTGTTTGGTGGGAAAAATTACAGATGCATAGGAGGCGCCAAGGTAAGGCTCCTTTGCGCTCACGGAGGCTAATGAAGAAATTAATGATCAAACGTTTTCTTCTTCTAAACGATGTACAACAATTTTACATTCAAAATCAAGATTTTCAGCAGTCTTATCAAGTTGTACCAGAATTCACTATCAATCTTCAGGAACTTGATACTCGTATTAACATCCAAGAATCAGAAGAAGATATCTATAAAGATAGGGGTAGTTCCTTAGAAGAAGAGTATTTAGAAGACAAGGAATGCATAAATAAAGCTGAACCAAAAGAAATCATCTCTGTAGGTGAAAATGTTTTCTTAGATGAAGCCCATTTTGCTTTCCCAGCTGAAACTCAGATTTTTTTTTACCCAACTCAAGCCCGTTTGGCTTACTCATTCCAAACCCAAGAAGAATCAACTGAGTGGTTCAAATTTGAGGAAAAAGATGCCGTTACTTGTAATGAGATAGGAGATGTGATCGCTGGTGGTAGGAAGAACGTTCAAGAGAAAAATGTGGATTTTATTTATGGGGATGAAATCAAAGAATACGTCATTGAAAAAGTAGAAGATTGTGTTGTAAATGATAAAATTGAAAAGTTAAAAATCGAAGAAACAATTTTGGTGGCTTGCTTACATGCTAAACATGTTAGCTATTATGTTTTAAAGGAACAACCTGGTAGTGATGATGATTCGTTCATGAAACCAAAATTTATTGAAATGTTAATCCTCGGGTTTGAAACGTTTAAATTCAAAGAAGCAAGACATCGCCAATTGTTAATAGCTTGGAAATTTTCGAGTTCAAATTATAACTCGAGGTCGAGTTATTTGGAGGTGGAAGGTCTGATGTAGGACAGAATCGAGGCAAAATTAGAGTGAAAGGACGTAGCAGAAATTTACAAATTTGACGTCCGCATCTGTTTTGGGACCATAATATGTCTATTTTGGGTAACTCGACGAGATGAATTGGACTCACTACTTTGTTGTGACATACAATGAATTTTGGGCATTCGAGATCGTTCAGACTGTGAAAACAGTGTTTTAGTATTTTGGTATTATTTAGTTTATCTTGAATTCTTTTTATTTTAGATTTTATACTTTCCTAGATAATTTAGAATATGTTTCTTTGTTTATTTTAGTTAATCTAGAATATGTTTTATACTTTTCTAGTTGATTTAGAACGTGTTTCTTCTTTTATGACCCTGTATATAGTGGGTTAATTCATTATTTTATTTATTTATTCATTCATTAATAAAATTCTTGAAGTTTCTCTCAATCTTCTTGGTGGATTCCAGGTTCTATCTTTAGAGATTTCGTTTGAAATTCCTTGCTTGCTTCCGTCTTGCGTCAGCCTGATTTTGTTTTATACTCAAATATTAGTATTCATGCTAATAAATACTAAATAGAAATATAGCACGTGACTTGCATGTGCAGCTAACTAGTTTTTAATGTATAAACTACTTTTTATGTTGTCATAATAATAATTTGTATTCTTTTAATAATTATTATATTATTTTGAAGTTGAAAAATATGTAATATGAGTATCAAATTGAATATTTCAATGAAAATTTTAATACAAACAAACAAATGAGAGTAAATTGTAAATATATTATCCGTTAAATCATCTCAAAGATCAAAGGTAAAAGTTTTAATTTATATTTTTTACTTTTCCTCAATATCTCATTCATTTTAAATGATATCATTTAAGTCCTATATTATTATCTATAATTTTTAACTGAATTTAATTTAATCATAGTTAATTATTTCAGTTCAAATTGTTTTTCTTATCATATTAAAACAAATAATAAATAATACAGTTTTTCTAAATAAATTCAATTAAGTTATATTAATTTTTATAACTTCATATTTCAATCACTTCATTCGTTATTTTGACATTAATACTTTATTTATTTACTAATTATGTTCGTTTTTTTTTAGTTTTAATATTATAATAAGTTTAAGCAATCACAATATGCAGAATATGTATTAAAAAATTTAACAATTAGGCTATATTTGATTAGCCAAATTTTCATAAAAAATGTCATGTTCAAAGAAAATATTTTCCACATTTTTCATTTGGTTAGTGTTTGATTGACAAATTTGGCTAGAAAAATATTTTCTAAGGTACAATCAATTAAAGTACAATTTAACCTATTTGCCTTGAAAATATTTTCTTACCTATTCGGTGGGAAAAAACATTTTTCACCTTATGTCAAAAAGTTTTTTCATCATATTTGATCATTTTTTTTGTTGTTAATTGACTTATTTTTTTCAGAAATTAACATTACTATTATCAAGTACAAATGAATGAAAATTAAAAAAAATATATATATTTTGATAAAAATAGCTAAATTTTATTTTATTTTCCATATAAAATAATGTCAACTAAACAATAAAATTAAGAAAATTCCCTACTTTTTCACCTGAAAAATTAATCTAATCAAACACTTTCAATTGATATTTTACAAAAAATAATAATTTCAAGACAAATCATTTCCCTAAAAAATATTTTCTAACCACCAATTTTCCATCTTTCTAATCAAACACAGTCAGTTTCTATAATTTTTATTAAACAATTGATAGGTTAACAATTTTTGTTCAAATATTAAAATAATAATGTAATAATATGAATAAAGAAATTGTCAATATGAAGAAAGAATAACCAATTAATGTAACCAAATTTATTAAAATTAATGATTACTTTTTTAGAAAAATGCATTAAATTAATAATTATTGCTTAAAACCCAAAATATACTAGGAAAATTCTGCCTTACATCTCTTTTGTGAAGAATATAATAAAATATAATATGTAAAAAGAGAAGTGTCGATTTTAAGGAGCATAAATGTAAGTTGGGTCTAGCACATGTGTTTTAGAGCCTAATTTTGTAATTCAAAAATTTTCAAAAAAGAAAATTTTATTTATTGAACCACGAAATTCAGAAATCAAGTTAATATGTTTGTAGAACAATCGTTAAAATACTTAATTTATGCCATGTTTCTTCGCAAACATGATAAAACAATTGATCAGTTAGCAATTTTTATTAAAATATTAAAATAATAATTATATGTCGTAAAAAATAGTAAAACTTTATTTTAAATATATTATTATATTTTGAGGGTTATTGTTTCTATTCATGGTGGTAAAAAAATATTTGGACAAATTTTTTAATTTATTTTACACAAGTTTGAGAAATTACATTGTTTAATTTAAGTTTGAGCTAAATGTTTAAAATTTATTTTGTTTATAACTTCTGTGCATCACACGGGTACGGGCAATCACAAACTGTACAACAATGTAGTATTTAAAGAGGTTTTCCAAAAATTTGTGAAAATTCTAATTCATTTCTATTTTGAGAATTGCTTGATAGTATTATCGTTAATTAAAGCAAATTATGTGTTTAATTTTTTTGTAATAATTAAATATTTTATATTGTTCTTCCGTACAATGCACATGTGTGATATAATAATACTAGTCCCCTTTTTTATAGGTTAAAACTAGTTTTAATCGTACAAGGCAAGTCATATATGAACAGATTGTTATTGCTTGGTAGTTTTGAGTTGTTCAGACAAGGTAATTATAATTCTAGTCAAAATGGATTTGTATTTACTTACCGATGCGGGTGGGTAAAAAATATATTGTTTTTATTAGTTTTTTAATGTGCATATATAGGAGGATTAAATTTAGCAAATAGAAGTTGTTGAAACATAAGTAATCAACATTAAGTAACGTATCATCTAGAAATAGCATACAAGGCGAATTCGCTCAATTATAATGAATACGGTAAAGTAGAATCCGCCAAACCAGAGCGAAGAAGCAAAATGAAGCACTCATCACAGGCAAGATCTCATTAGAACATGTTCTGAAGAAAAGGAGAATATAGAGCAAATTGACAACGTGCACTACAAGAAAAAAAAAGGTTGAACCCCAACTTTAGTGGCCCTCACCTGCCCTACCCTGAACCTTAGTGAAGGATGTAAATCGCAGGTTATGCCTCCCAGAGTGTAGGGTGAGGGCTTACCTTTTAACTTGGTAAGGGTCGGATTCGAATCCCTGACCAAGCGAGGCTGGTCTTTAAACCACCCCCCTTTCACTGCTGGGAGATGTGCACTGGGGCGGACAACGTGCACTACAAGAAACGATAGATATAGTCGTCCCTATAACTTAACATAAAGCCCAAAGTCGTCCCTATAACTTAACATGGACACAATGTCATCCCAAAAAGTCCTCCCAACAGTTTAGTTGGGATAGGTCAACTGGGATGACAAAAGTTGTCCCTATAGTGATCCAAATTCGTTCAAAATTTGTCTCAATACCTATAGCGAAGGCTATTGTCGTCGCAATATATAATACTATATATTATAACTTTTTTCATGCATTTTTTAATTTATGAAATATTAATTATTTATTATTTTATTGATCATAATATTTCCATATTTTAGTTATTTATTAATATATACAATACTACAATGTAAACAAATGCATGAAAAATTTAAAGCTTAATTTTTTGACGAGAAAATGTAATAGTTTTTATTAACAACAGTTTAACACATAAAAATTAAATGATTTCAAAATATCATAAAGGCATGTCATCCTCATCACTAGCATCATCGTGCATATCAGACATGTTCGGTTGGGAGCCGACAGAGGTGGCGGCGGTGGCACGGTGGAGGCAACATCATCAATTGGATTCCCGTCAAATAGGTTTGAATAGAATACGTCATAAGCGCAATTTATTCATTCATCACTCGAATATGTTCATTCTGCAAATCAATTTGAGCTTTCATCTCAGCAGAACTCTGGAAATAAGATGAAGCACGTGATTAACTAGTGGATGACAAGGTATGAGACGAGCCCTTCACAATTCGTCCAACTTCACGAACATGTCTCCTCCTTTCCCCGAGCACCTATTTAACAACATTGTGTTCGTCTACTGGAGTACCAGTCAAAGCAGTCTCTTGTGTCTGCGTGTTTCCCACCACAACCATTTGATCTTGATATTTTAAATTTAAATGATTAGTCATCAACATATGAAATCGCAAATAATTAACATAATTATAATGTTTAATGTCAGCTTTAACTTACGTAATTGATTGTCGCACGATCATTCACCCAGTTTGTTTTCCTTCGACGGTGAAACATCTCAAAACTGTCTATGACATTCAGCCATTACATTCAGCCATTCATGTGTCTGTTGGTCACGCTACATAATTAATAAAATATGAACAAGTTTTACATTCACACTTAAGCATTCGAAATTGAAAAAATATAGGTTTATTATCAAATTCTTACCATCTCATATCGTGCAGCAGAAAAACTCTGACCCTTGCAGACTAGGATATTTAGATTTCAATCGGTTAATTTTATTTTTCTTCGATCGTTCCTTAAAAACAACATTCAAATTAATACAATTTAAAAATTAATCTAAAATGAAAGCACATTAAGTTAATTTAAAGTATTCAAAGTCACAACAAATTTCGAATAAGTGTATAACTGAACACACTTTTCCCAGTCAACAGCATTCATAGAGTGATAAAGCTACTGGGTCCGTGCTGTTTGAAGTGACTATTTACTATGTTCTTATAAGAGCAATATCGATCGGCCGCCGTCCGTTCGAGACCCTTGATTATGATGTCATACTCCCTCTTCGTATAGCTAGTTGGTTGTAAGTTGAAAAATTCCTACATGAATTCAAATTCTTAAGTTCAAAAAACTAATTAAAAATCAAAAAAGATTTAATTTACTTACGTGTATGCTGTTGATGACACGTTCTTTCAATTCTGACGGAACTTCATCCCATTTATTATAGTAGGGAACCACAGTTTCTAACTTGGTTCCCCACATGTCTACTTACATATTTCTGGTTGTTTCAAATGGGTTGATACTTCTTCTCTTCATTATCGAAATCGATGTGAATCGGTTGCTTCCCATTGGACTCGAAATCCTTAACCAAATTGAGACCATACGATGGGCCCTGTCTTCTCGAAGATAATGCTACATGTTTATCATAACATTTTAATAAATAATGCAAGTTACATACACAAAATGAGAAGTGTTACGAATATGTCTTACCAGACTCGTAGTGGCATGGAATCTTGCTTCCACCTTCATGTGGAGGCTCCCCTCCACCGTAACCACCCGTGACATTACATTAGCCATGTATATATCTCTACATTAAAATTTTATATTTAGAACATAATATGCACAAATTGGCCATCAAGATTCAAAAGCTGAGATATTATCCTAAACACGCCAAGAATAGTGTAAGCAAGATATGACTTTCAGAACATGAAAATAGAGTAAACAAACTAAATCACTTCTAAAGAAAGTATGTGAAAGTATAAAGTCATCTTCCCTTGGTTTCCTAAGCATTTAACACAAACAAGGCCTTTTTTACAGACTGGATGAGATTGTCATGCAATAAAATTCAAAAACACCATAACTTCAATTTTTGCAAATTTGTAATATGATCAACAGGTAATTTCATTTTCTAATGCAAGTTTATTTCATTTCTAATGATAATATTTACCGGAACTCCTTGACCATTTCTTTTCTCCTTAAGTTGATTAACCATAAAAAGTTCACAATCTTCATATAAACTCTTCCAAGTAAACTGAAAATTGACGGAAGGTTGAAGGTTCTCTATTTCATGGATTAGGAAGTAGGGACGATATTCAAGTCATCCCTATTGATGTCTCCCCTTTTGATGCTTTTTCTTGTAGTGGTAGTAGAGCATTTATCATACATGATTGTCTACAATTCAATATGATCTTGTAGTTATTAGTCAGGATGTTACCAGTCATTTAGGAAATGCGAGTAATGGAGTCATTCAAACCAAACATGGCAGTTACAAGATCAAGATGCGGTTTCAGAGATACGGTTTTAAAGTGTATATAAAAGCAAGAAATCAAGATATTTAGAGAGTCCAATTATGTTAGCATATTTTACTCACATTGATACACCACTTGCCATTATTTAAACCCTCATGACCATCTTCTAGATATGTTATCATCATGTTGCCAAAGATTATAGTTATTAACTTATTATTAAATAAACATTACGCTTTCCTATAATTTAGGATAAATTTAGCATCTTGTTCAAATCATTTTTCATTTTAACCCCACTTATGTGATTAAATATGCACTACAACAAAAACAGCCTACGATAAAGCGCAAAAATGTTGCAAAAGACATTTTGCAATGTTCAAGTGCATGTTGCAAATTTCAGTGCTGCCGTAGAGGGAAAGGATACAGAAACATTCATTGCGTGTTGCAAAAGTTTAATCATCAGGACTCCAACTGCACTGAATGCAAAAATGTAGAAATAAATCATAATAAATATTAAAATTATCATTTTCTATTGTAAAACTTTACAGAAATTTGGACAGAATCTCCCCTATAAATTGGACTTAGCCAACCTGTAGAGGGATATCACAACCACCATAATACTTTAAAACATCAAACGAAAAACTCATTCATCATCAAACTACAATCAAATCAATCCAAAATCCATCCCTATCTCCACGCCAACAATAATCTAGAATCAATAATCATCACAACCAAATCATTTCAAAACTTAATCCGCAACAATAGAAATTGAAATTCATTTGTAAATAAGTTTTACCTTCATCAAATAAGTCTAATACAGCTTTTAGGTCAAGTAACAGTACTTCCCATGGCTTCACTAAGCAATCGAAATTCATCTGTAGGTCTATATAAGGCCAAATGACTCATGTACACTTCATCGACCCAAACCTTCTAACAATCTCGTCCAAGTGGCATGTGATGCACCTTTGCACTTGGGTCCGTTGTTGCAATCTTCCCTTCGGCAACAATTTCTTCCTCATCATACTTGTACCAATGCAACAGTTGACACCTTGCATTCTTCATATATGTACTTCCTTGAACACCACTGCCTTGATGTGACTACAAATTTACAGTTAAATGAAGAAATTTCTTTTGAAGTTAAGACGCTACAATAATAATTTATATTAAATATAAAAAATTAAAATTTTAAAATACAATATCCTGAGGCGTATACGCATGTGAACCCCTATCTTCGGCATTTTGTAAAATGACACAAACAATAAAAAAGTTGTTCCCATTAAACATGTTATCATATTAATATAATGTAAATTGTTATACCTGTTGACATAGCCTGATTAATGCTTCAACCTTTTCTTCTAGCGATTTCATTTTTTCTGACTGAGTTTGTAATTTTTCTGACTGAGTCTGTAGTTTTTGTGATTGAGTTTGCAATTGATTCTCAAGTTCTTTCACTCTTCCAGTACTTTGAAATTGTATATCAAATTTTGATGGTACAACTCCAAATCCAAGTCCCCTAACTCTTCCATGATTTTCAGGACCTAAAATACGAGCAATAGCATCATTTCAGATGGAATCTTCTGTCGGTGTATCAGAAATAGATTGTGCACAATCTTCTATCTTTTTCTACATTTATGAATCTCATTTTTTATGCTAAAAAGTGATACAGATAATAATGTAAATTTATTATTAAAAGAATGTACATAGATTTCTAACATACTAGAGTTTCGGTAACTGCTTCATTTATTGGAGTTCCGTCCTTTCTTATATGTTCTTGAGTCCATACCTTGGTTCTTATCCCTTTTATTTCTGGGTTGTTTTTCCTCTGCAATAAAAAAAACCAACAATTGTATGTATTAGCATTTAACAATTGAAGTAAAAATTAAAGATATGTTTGTAATTGTACCATTTCATGAGCCACACGTGGATAATCCTTTCATCCCATAGTGTGAAGAAGATTTTGATTATTTCTCATTCCGCTGAACTTGGAACTTATTTCCTATTCACAAAATAAAGAGTTATAAACAACAATAATTAAACAAAAATGAACATTAGTATGCAAATATTACTTACGTTAAAGTCATTGGAAAGAGTATCTTCAACAAATTTTCCTCATTCTTCTTCAGAGAGCACACTCTTTGGTCTAAGAAGGTTAATATTACGTGTCCTATTCAAAGAAGATTTGACTTGACCTCGAATTTTTTTTCTAAGTCTGCATTTGTACATCCTCCAATAATTTCCCGTACATTGAAATTTCATTTTTTATGGCAATCATCCACATTGAACATTTGCTGTATTTGTACACAAATATAATTTTACAACTTATTTGTACAAAAAATAATCTTAAAATTCAATTAAGAATCATACCTGTACAATACTCCAAAGTTCTTTTTTTTTTTCTTCTCATCCACCGAATGTCAATCTGTAAGTACAACAAGAACATGTTCTCGTACCATAGCTCCAACTATACTAGCAAATTTATCTGAGTTAGTGCCAACCACTTGCCGAATTCATTGAATTCAAGATCCATCTTCTGATAATTATTTCCCGTAATCATTTTTACTTGAGTTGGACCTCTCTTTTTTTTGGGAACATTTTCAGCAGTTGATGGCGTGCTTTGCTCATTTACTTTTGGAGTCGATATGACATTTTCTTGCTCACTAAAAGTATAAAATATGAATGATAAAAATATCAAAACATTTACCTTCCAATATGGTAGGTTGAAAAATATTGACTTTTTCTTCCAAGTTGCATTAGATTGAGTTGTATTTTTCTTTCTCTTTCGTTTACCACTTTTTCCCCAATCATTTGCAATTTTATCAACTTCAATAAAATCTTCTTCACCACTTTTTATCTTCGACCTAATACCTTTTTCAACATGTCCATTAAACCAACTCTTTTTTTCATGCGAAATGGATGATCCAAGAAAAGAAATCTTATATGCCCCATGTATGCAAATTTCCTACCATGTGACAACCATAGTGAACATGTATTTTCACGACAAATAGGGCATGCAATTTTTCCCTTCACAGGCCATCCAGATATATTTCCATATGTAGGAAAGTCATGTAGTGACCACATCAGAATAGCTTTTAAATTGAATGTAGACTTTGTAACTGCATCATACATCTCAACCCCATCACTCCATAACAACATTAAGTCATCTACAAGTGGTGCCAAATAAACATCTATATCATTACCAGGCTGTTTTGGCCCTGGGATCAATAAACTCAACATCAAACTTTCCTTTGACATGCATAATGAGGGAGGCAAGTTATATATAGTTAAGATCACTGGCCAACAACTGTATTTAGAGCTCAGATCTTTGAAAGGATTAAATCCATCAGTGGAAAGACCAAATCTAATATTTCGAGGATCTGATGTAAAATCTGGCCACCTTCTGTTTATCATTTCTCAACCCAATGAATCAACTGGATGCCTCATTTTACCATCTAAACTTTTATTACTTAAGTGCCATCTAAATTGCGTTGACATCTCATCTATTCCAAACATCCTCTTAAGTCTTGGTAATATAGGAAAATAATGCAAGACTTTTGCTGGAATTTTTTTCTGAATTTTCTTAGTCCGTCGGTTAACTTTTCATCTTGAGCAACTACATTTTGGACATATTTCAGCATGCTCAAGATCTTTCCTATATAGACAACAATCATTTATGCAAGCATGTATCTTCTCATAGCCAAGATCAAATATATTGACAAGTTTTTTCATCTCATAAAGTGATTTAGGAAGTGTATTAGTCTCTTGCAGCATGTCTTGAACAAGATTTATAAGATCATCAAAACCACTATGTATAGCTTTATGCTTAAACATAGCAATCGAAGCTGATATCTTCGTGAACGCCTTACAACCAGGATATAAAGGAGTTTCAGCATCATCAACTAAAATTTCAAACTCCTCTTCTCTTCAACCAATTGGGTTTTCAGGATCCACATAATGTTGTGCATAGAAGTCCCTAAACATCATATGCGATTTAGGTATTTCTACTTCAACCAAATTTGGTTCACTTGGTTGTTCTCCATGAAATACCCAAACGACATATGTAGGATCCATACCCTTAATAACCAAATGTTCATACACCATTTCATAATGGTGATGCTTTAGATTTCTACACTTAACACAAGGGCATACTATCATTTTTAAATTTATATAGTCACAGGCTAGCTCAACAAAATTTTGTGCTCCATCTCTATATTGTTCGACAATCTACAAGTAAAATATACTATGAGTATAATTTTTTATTTTTTATTTTTGTAACTAGATTAATAGATGATCTAATTTTAGATGATAACCTTGATAATTGTAGCCATGTTTTGTCTATCATATGCAAAGATATTATCCAGCACTGAACAACTCAAAGATATTATCCATTAATCGAACATATAGATTCAAATTAAGAAATAAAATATGAGATATCAACTCCTAAGAAAGTGTAGATCATAGACAAAATCAAAATTCATATGTCACATTTTCAAAATCAAATTCAAATGTGATTATCTAAATCAAATGATGCACTAACCTTGCTAGTCCTTGCAGACTTGTAGTTGCACAGTTGTTTTGGAGTCTAGGAGTGAAGTTTAACTCGAGAATTTATCAAGCTTTAGCTTTCCGTTTCGCAAGTTATCCTTACGCAAAACAAAAGTTCTAGGTTTACAAACGTAAACATAATCGATAGAGACTTGTAATTCACACGAAAATAATAGCCTCCAAAATTGAATAATCTTATTTAGAAACAAAACAGTGTTTAAATAGTTCCCAAATCCATAATTTAAGTAAAAATACTAAAATAGACATCCACGAAATTAAAGTAATTAAAACGAAAATTCTAAAAAAAAGTTTGACTCCCCGGTAACACGTATTAAACTATGAATTTGAGAATGGAAACGACCTCAACCGGGTAAACCCCGGTCGGGATGCTATAGAGCGCTGAGAGAAGTTTCCGAAACATATTACAATAAGAAATCTGACACCGCTGCAAAAAGTTATGACCATTTCTTCGAAACAACTCTTTTACTCAAAGCCCCACCCATGATTATTCATTCAGATATATACACACACACAACATACCAAAAAAATCAAACACATAAAGTATCAAATAGAGTAAAAAGGAACTTCTTTGACCACCTAACACTTGCTCATAAACATTTGCAAGTGATTCATTTTAAAATAGAGTATTGGTAAACAAAAACAGTGAGTATTGCTAATTATAAGCTTGGATTTTCAAGTTGTGAATGTAGATCATAATTATGATTTATGATAAGTGTGTTTTATACACTTATCTGTATGTCTAAATTAGAAGAAATTATTGTCGTTTTAGAATATATGCTCCTTAATTTGTGTTTATTTGTTTACTTTTCAGAAAATATCCCAATCGAAGAAGAATGAAGTAATTAATGAAAATAAATGCAATATTAGATGTTAATTGGAGCTTAATTGAGCAAGTGAGAGATATGTGACGTCAACCGGGAAGGTCCATGCTGCTCAAGTGAATAAATCAGAGGATGGAGGACCTAATTAAAGGATTTGAGAGCTTAAATGGGCAAATCGAGAAGAAGATAAAGTTTGGGGACTAAATTGCAACAATTGGAAGTTGAGGATTGAAGGTACAATTAAAAGTCAGGGACCAACTTACACAGTCGAAAAAAGATGGAAGTCGCGATAGCTGGATATATAACACGCGATCACGAGAAGATGCAAAATTGTAACCCGAGAGTTTAAACGAAGTCCACGCGATCGCTAGGGTTGAAGCAACGCGATCGCGTGCTTATCCGGCTGGGCCGACTGTGGGCTTTTTCTCGCGATTTTCAACGGAATTCTCTCTTTCTTGACCTAAGTTTCTCCAAAACCTATATATAAAACACATGAGGCACGAAATCTGGACCTTTGCCTCTCCATAGAACGAGACACAATTGAGATTTCAACATCAAATTCTTGGAGAATCAAGCATTGCAGAGGGGCGTGAATTGGAGATATTTGAAGAATTGATAATTGGTGCAATCTTTTCATTCTTATTTTCAATGAACGTCATTATATTTTGTTTTTTCTATTTAAATATGACGTGTAGCTAAATTTGATGTTGGGATGAACGATGTAGCCTAGTTAATTATTTTAATTTCATATTCCTTGTTTTAACGCTTTAATGCATGTGTTGATTTATTATTGCGTTTAATGCGTGAATGAATTGGCCACTCCTTCATGATTTCATGTGTTATTTTCATAATCCGAGAGGTGAGTTAATAACATAGATCTAGGTAATAAATCCGGTAATTGAACGAGAGATAGAGATATACTCTTATTATTATTGCGATCGTGTGTGAATTTTCGTGTGTAATGCATCTAGATAAGGGATATTCGGACTCGCTGTAGAGATACAATGTTGACTTATTTAGGTAGGATTGATTTAAAATCGAGAGAGCAATCTCAATTTGAATCAGTGAATTCGATCGAGCACATATTTAGAAAATAAAATCTGGAATTGGAATTGATTTAATTGGCTGGGTGAATTCGTGAATCCCAACTACCTTACAATCGTTTTTAAAACAAAAACAAATTCGCAAATTTAATTCTTTTGTTTAATTTCTTAGTTTTAGTTCACAATCACAAATTCTCTTTTTCTGTTCAAATAAAGTGTAGAACTAAAATATTTCGGTACTTAGTAAACAGTCCTCGTGGGAACGATCACTCGACTCAAAAGTCATCTTATTACTTGATTGCGATATCGTATACTTGCGATTTTAAACAAAAAGTTTTTGACGCCGTTGCCGGGGACTATTAATTAATATTGATACCCATTAGTTCTTATTTTACTTTGAACTTTATTTTGATTATTTTTATTTTTATTTTTATTTTTATATTAATTTTCAGTTTTTATTTTTAATTTTTGTTTTATTTAATTTATGTTAAGAAGGACTAAGTCATTTGATTTGCTTCATTTTGATACAGAAATTGAACGCACATTTTGACAGAGGCGTAGACAACAGTTAGAAGCGAATCAACAAACAAACTTAGCCATGGCAGATGATAGAATTCAGGATAATCACGAAAATCAACAAAATCTGCCAGCAGCTGTGAATGGATAGCAACAAAATCATGGAAGGCGCATATTAAGAGATTTCATGGTTCCTCCTGTGGGGAACATTGGAACCTGCATAGTACCTCCTGCAATCCAAACCAACAATTTTGAGATCAAAACCTCTTTGATCTCACTGATCCAAAACTCATGTATTTTCCATGGATTGACGTCTGAAGATCCTCATGCACATCTTCGATCCTTTTTGGAATTGTGTGAAATGCAGCGCATGAATGGAGTTTCAGATGATGCCGTCAAATTAACGCTGTTCTCATTCTCTTTGGCGGACAAAGCAAAAGCCTGGTTTTACTCTTTGCCCCTAAACACAATCACCACTTTTGAAGTTATGAGCCAGAAATTTGTAGATAAATTTTTCCCACCTGGCCGCATGTCAAAGCTAAAGCGTGAGATTTTATCATTCAGTCAATAGCCTGGGGAATCATTTTTTGAGGCTTGGGAAAGGTTCAACGAGCTCATCAGACAGTGTCCTACCCATGGAATCGCTGATTGGATCTTAGTCCAAACATTCTACAATGGGCTAACAAATGAAAACAAGAAGTACGCCGACTCAGCAGCTGGAGGATCAGTAATGGATATGATATATGAAGAAGCATCTGAGATTTTTGAGAAGATGGCTGCGAACAGTTACCAGTGGTACTCAGATAGATCTACACCAAAGTCTGAGAGAATTGTTGCAGTTAGTGAGATTGCAGTTAGTGAGATTACAGCTTTGAGTGCTAAGCTGGATGCTTTAACAAAGAAAATCGACAGTATGGGTGCGCAGCCAGTGAATTCAGTACAAACGGTTTTGTGTGATTTTTTCCTTGAGAATCACGCTGTAAACTTCTGCCCATTACAGCAAAATCAATCGAATCCAGAGCAGGTCAACTTCATTGGGAACAGAAAATAGGGTGGTCCATATTCACAAATATACAACCCAGAATGGAAGAATCACCCAAATTTTTCTTGGTCTAATAATCAGACTGTTCAGTACCCACCTGGATTTCAGCAACAGCAACAATCTCAGAAAAACATATCCGAGAACATAGAAGTGTTAATCCAGCTGGTCAAGAGTCAGAATGGGGAATTAATGAATCAAGCTGTTGAAATAAAAAATTTGAAGAAACAAATGGGAGAGCTAGCAGCTCAACAAGAAAGCCAGGACAGTTACCGAGTAATACTGAAACTAACCATCGTGAGCATGTTAATGCAATAACAACAAGGAGCGGGGTTTAACTATCTAAAGTGACTGTAGAGGAATATGAAAAGCAGAAGAGCCAAAAGAAAAATGTGGTGGAAGAGCAGAAAAGTGAAAAAGAACAAGGGTCTACTCTTGAAGTTCAAGAAAAAGTTGAATAAGAAGTTCGAGTTAGACCGCCAATCAAAGCTTATGTACCTCCAATTCCATATCCACAAAGATTGAGAAAGCAAAATCTGGAGGAGCAATTCGGGAAATTTTTGGAGATTTAAAAAAAAAAAAATTACATATAAACATCCCTTTTGTCGAAGCTTTAGCGTAAATTCCACTCTACTTGAAATTCATGAAAGAGATGTTGTCAAACAAAAGGAAATTGGTTGATCATGAAACAGTAGCTCCTAGAGAGGAATGCAGTGACATTATCCAAAAGAAGTTGCCATAGAAACTTACTTATCAAGGGAGTTTTTCTATCCGTTGCACTATTGGTAATTTCAGCTTTGATAATGTTCTATGTGACTTAGGGGCTAGTGTTAATTTAATGCCTCTTTCTGTGTACAGGAAATTAGGTTTGGGGGAGCCTAAGCCAACGAATATTACTTTAAAGTTGGCAAACAGATCAATCCAATACACATATGGGATAGTGGAGAATGTGATAGTTCAGGTTGAAAAATTCTTCTTCCAGTCGACTTTGTGATTCTGGATATGGAAGAGGACACTCAAATGCCCCTCATTCTTGGAAGGCCATTCCTAGCTAATGGAAGAGCCTTAATCGACATTGAAAAGGGAGAAATCATCTTTAGGGTCGAGAAAGAACAAGTCACTTTCAGCATCAAGCCAAGGAAAGATCTTGAAGTTTTAAAAGAAAGTTGCTTCAAGGTGGAAGGAGTGATCCAGAAACCCGAAGAAAATGTGAAGCAAGAGTTGAAACTTGAGAATGCTTCAATGTTACAAAGAGGGATTTTAGAAGCTAAGAAGGATAGGAATAACTCAAGGAAAGAGGAAAAACCTAATTTTACTCAGCAAACAGTGGAAAAGGAGGTTTTAGACTTCAAGAAAGTGAGGAAACGGATCGAGAAGTGCAAGGCAGGTAATTGCAAGTTGTGCAAGGGCTCAAGAGGATCATTCAAGTCTCCATGATAAAGAAGTGCAAAAATTCGAGCTTTAGACTTAAAACGGAGCACTTGTTGGGAGGCAACCCAACCTTTCCTCCCTTTTATTTACTACGATTTAAGAATTAATTTATTTATTTGTTTTATATATTTGCATGGTAGGTAATTTGTTTAAGTGTTTCTCATGTTACATATAAGGACACTTTTGCATGTTAGTCTATTGTTGCAAATTTAGGTATGTTTATAATTTTGCATGTTTTCATTATACTAGGTTCTTAATTGTCATCCCAACTCACACGCACACTAGTTTGGATCATGAAGTTAATGTTGGAACGTCATTGCATAAATCATGAAGTGATTGAGGGGCTAAAAACGATTTTGAAAATCAAAAATAGGAAAAATTTTCATAAATGCAGGGAAATACGCGATCGCGTGCCAAGAGGCTATAGTGATCGCGAGTTTGCATTAAAAAATCAACAGGTTTTAAAACCTTGAACCACGCGATCGCTGGCTCTCTGGGCTACAAAAAAAGGCACCTTTTTTTTGTAGCGTACCCGGTCCTCAAGGGCTGCCGGCCGTCTACTCATGGTCTTTCCACTCCCCCTGGTCATCCTGCTCCTCAAGGGCTGACAGCCTCGTTTCCAGGAAGTGGATTTTTGCCTTCCGCAGGATTCGAACCATGTACCTAGGGGTTTAGTACAATGATTCTTAGAATCCTGCTACCATTAGACCTAATGGTAGCAGGATTCTAAGAATCATTGTACTAAACCCCTAGGTACATGGTTCGAATCCTGCGGAAGGCAAAAATCCACTTCCTGGAAACGAGGCTGTCAGCCCTTGAGGAGCAGGATGACCAGGGGGAGTGGAAAGACTATGAGTAGACGGCCGGCAGCCCTTGAGGACTGGGTACGCTACAGTAATCAATATCTTTATATATTTCTTCTAATTTGGACTAGGCAACAGAATATATGCCTTGATATTTTTCAGTAATAGTTAATAAAAACGAAATATCTTTATCATCCAAATACAATTTATCACAATCACTAGAAGTAGATGCTTGTGAAGTGTTCAAAATTCAAACGATCAGGTTGATCAGGATTATGTCTAACTATTCTATTTTCTTGATCTAAGGTTCTTAAAACTAAACCTGGGAATCTAATTTCAGTATTTTCTTGTAACCAAATTAGATGTTGTTGTTCGTACTGATGGTATTTAGTATTTTTTCCATTTTTCTTGATTATTTTCTTGTTTTAATTCTCTGAGAAGTTTTTCTATATCTATGGATCTTAAATCAAAGGTATTATCTTTAACTATTCTAAGTCTCTCAATATCTTTTCTATCATCATTGTTCATAATTTAAAATAACTAGCTTGTGGAAGCTTATGATTAAAAGCATGTAATCAAAGTATGTAAATGATAGTAAGTAATCTTACAGTAATCAAATAGAAATAAGCAAGTTTTCCCTCCAGTGTCGTCCTATAGCTGCCTTGCATGTACTCAATCAATCCTTTGAATCAAATGAATATTAGATGTTTTTTAATAAATTGGGTCCACAACTGCTTCCGCAAAAAGTTTTTCAATCAAGGTTGCACTTCTCACTCTAGAGAACTAGTCGTGTTTCCAATGACGCTATTTCACTGTTATTCAGAGTCTCTATTTTCACCCCTATCTCGACTCCTTTTAGGAAGACCTTACTTAGACCTTTTTCAAAACTACATGTTTTAAAAACAGGTTTTAAAACTAAAACAAAGCTCAAATATTATCCCAAAATACCACAACACATCAAAAGGCTGACGGGATTTCTACTGAGCAACAAATTCTTCAAAGAAGAAAACTCATTTTGAAAAATATTAATACTGCCGGGGGTCATGAGAAATTTAACAAAAACCTTTTTTAAGAAAGCTTTGATAAAAACTCAAACATCATTTCATACATAGATTGACATTGTACATACTGCAAACTATATATAGACATCTTTGGTACTCACCTTATGAAGTTTAGAACTCCATAAGTGATTATCTTATTACAGGCTTTGATATCTTCAGACTATCTACTAATATTTTTCTTGAATACATGTGGTGTAAACAATTTTTGAATAAAAGAGTACAAGTGCTTGACTCAAATATTTCGGGATGCCTCTTTACTGAATCTCTTCCCCCTTTTATAGAGGTTCTGGATTATTTTCCTCCTCTCCTTTTTGATGACAAGATAGGACTTTTATCTCTTCTGCAATAAATTTCTTGTTGAGTAGTCATCTTTTCGCTCAAAATAGTGTACCGCAAGCGCACGGGTCGCGTACAAGTAATAAAGTGGACTTTTTGAGTCCGGGTTGTCGATCCCACGAGGAATGTATACTGTATTATACTCTATTTAATTTAATCTTAACAAATAAAACACACGATTAAAAGATGGAGTTGGAAAATTCTAAATTAAAGAAACTAATTTTAAACCAAATTAAAATAAGGAAAATGAAAGATAAAATAGTTGGGATTCATGATTTCACTTAACTCTTGCTTAAGTAATTTCTCAACACATGCAAATTAATAATTTACTCATTTCCAATGTTAGACCCGATTTTTCAAACTTAGCTAATTACCTCTCTCGAGTGAAATTAACCCTAATCAATTGGTTTAACTTACTATATCTCTATGTCGATTAAAGTCCAATCAATTGCATTAACTCTTTGTGAAAATAGCTCAATGGATCATCTAGGGTTTAAGGTATATCTCTATCCTTAACAAGAACCTAGAGCATTCGTTATTTGGTCTAAAATGCATAATATCTCTCGATTATCATACACTTCACAAACCATATATTTGGTGATCAATCAAACACATGGAATAATCTCAATAACAAACACACATGAAATAGGCTCAACATTAATAAACAAACATTAAAATTACTTAATCTAAGTTAAGCTACATCAATCATCCCAACATAAAACAACTAGCCCATTGTATAAATATTGCACAAAAGTTGAGGTTTACAAAAATACATCACAAAATATAGAAATCAAAGATTAAAAATACAAGATAATGAAATAAATCACTTCCCTTGAGTTTTTGCCCCAAAATTCCTTGAACTTTGTTTTGAATCTTCACCTCACTTCTTGCTTCCTTGCTTCAATGGTGACTAAAACTTTGAAATCAAAAATAATTTACAAACTAAATTACAAACAAAACAAAAACAAAGAAAAGAAAAGAAGAAGAAAAGAGAGAAAAAGAGGCTAGGGTTTTGGGGAGGAGGAATTCTTATTTGGGTGTTAAGAAATGGGAGTATATATACTCCCATAAATTAGACCTAAAAAGTCCCAAAAAATGCGTACAATTATAGTCAAACACGCCCTTAATTGAAAATAACAAAAACAGAAAATAAAATCCGGTATTGGCCAGAAAGTTGCCCACGCGATCGCGTGGCTGAGTGCCTCACGATCGCATTGTTAGGCTGAAATCTTTCGGGTTGGATCTGTGGCCTAGTTCACGAACGCGACATGATAGATCCACGCGATCGCGTGGTTCACCTGCAGCTCCGTCTTTCCATGATTTGCAATTGGGTCCTCCAACTTCTGGTCTTCTTCAATTTAGTCATCGAATTTTTACTTTTATTACAAATATGCCTCTGAAATATTTGCATCTTTAGTCCTCTAACTTTCTGAGATATTGCAATTGAGTCCTCGAACTTTTGATTTCTTTTGATTAGGTCCTTGGACATCAAATTTGCTCCTCTTTTAGCCTGATTGCACTCCAATCTTGTCCATTTACTTTCCAATTGAGGTTGTACCTAATTGTACAACATAAACACAATATATAAGTAGATATTTGCTCAATTTGTCAATTAAATTGTCTATTTAAAAGCACAATAAGTATGTAAAACCCACACTTATCATCATCAACCATTTTTTTTGTTACATTTATCTTTCTTTCTAGCTGGCTTCAATAATTCTTGACAAGTTATCTTTCGGATTGTGACAAACACCACAGCTTTTCTTTAATAAAGAGACTTTATTAAAGTAGTGAGTGAAGGGTCTTTGTCATGGCAGCTACCTTTCATTATCTTCTTGTTGTTTAGTGACCACAATTTTTCTTTAATAAATGACTTTATTAAAGTGGTGATAAAGGGTCACTATTTGACAGCATTATTTTTCCATCCTTAAGTCAAAGAACTCTGTTAGGAATTCTGTACTATCGAGTGATGCATGGCTCATATCTTCAACAATACAATGTTCAAACCTATGCTCTGGATGGTCCCACATTATCTTGCATAGCTCTTTTCGCATAGTTTCACTTCCATTTACTTCATTGATAATAATTTTCTCAAGTATGTGGTCCAATTCACAAATATCTACTTCTTTAGATGGAAATCTTGCATTGGAGTAGATTATATGATTATCTGAAGGATATAACCAAAATTTTTCTTTTTTAGAAATAACTTGACTTAAATTATTAAATATTTCTTTATATCCTTTAGCTATTCTGTAAGAAATCATGTTAACAATATCTTCATATCCATTCTTAACAACTTTTCTGCTAGTTGGTAAGAAGTGTTGGTTTGTGATCCTATCTTGATACAATGAAATGATGGTATCATTGTTCCTTCATATTTATCTCATTCCATTGTGGCTGAAAATAACCGGATATATATGTTCGTACTTTTGATAACTTCAGTAAATCTTCGAACTGCTTTTTTAACATCTATGGGAAGTTGTGAGATTTTCCTTAGATCTTTGCTTGGATATATGCAGAGTATATTCCCTAGTTCAAAGTAATTTTTAACACAATTAGCTGGGGCTCATGGATAGAAATTTATCTTGCTGTATTTTTCATAGTGTAAGGTCTTCATCCATTTCCTTACTTCAAGATACCAATCTGACAATATATTGAAAATAACAATAAAGAAGATAACTTCTTCATAGTTATCTTTGTTTGGTAATTTTTGTTCATGTCAAACTTTTACCACATCTTTTGAATTTATTTGTTCAATATGGGTTTTGGAATCAATTTCATTCATCTGTGAAGAGGTTTCCATAACCTTCTTGGTATCTTGATTATCCTTCTTGAATGAAGGCTTTGCATTCGTTTCCATTCTTTCAGTACAAACATTATGATTAATTTTTCCCTGTGAAGGGGTTCCTAATATTATCTTGTCTTTCCCTTTACCCTCGAGAAGAGCGCTAGTATTCATAAGACCCGGTGAAGGGTTACTAGACTTTGTACAAGTATTTTCTATCGAATGGGTTATCTTGGTACTGCCTAGAAGGATTTCTTGTATATTTTGAACTTGCATCTCCAAACAAGAGACTTTAAGTTCAAGTATCTAGACTTTTGTCTTTAATTCCTTCAGCTCCATTTCTGCTAAGATAATCAGGAAGAAAATTAGACTGTCCTTTAATATATTCAATATCAAACTTGAAATATGAAAACTATATCTGGATTCTGATAATATATCTATTGGCAATAGATGGATCAACATTATTTTTTAATAATGCTTTAACTTGTGTATTATCAATTCTAATCAAGAACTTTTTTGATAGCAAGTAATCTTCATATTTTTGTACTCCTCGCTTCACAGCAATGAGTTCTTTTCTATTTGTTTCATACCTCGTTTCAACTTCTTTGAATGTTCGTGATGTATATCCTGCAAGTATTTCAGGACAAGAACAATTCTTTTCACATTTATATTCTTTATGATTCTTTTTTACCTTAAGTACTACTCCCCAGTAGTTATCTGAAGCGTCTGTTTCAAGGATAAAGAAATCTTCGTCCTGTGGAATAATAAGTTTTGGTAGATTTTTTAATTCATCTTTTACCTTCCTGATATTTTTGCGATCTTGTTCATCCCAAGACCACATTACATTTTTCCTTAATTTTGAAAGAAAGTAATTTTTTAACTTGGCAAAATTTTCAATAAATCCTTCAACATAATTAAATATACTGAGGAAACTTTGTAAATATTTTTTATCTTTGATTTCTTCAGGAAAATCTTGAAGTTTTTCACCAATATGAGATTGCAGTTGCAATTCTCCTTCTTTTATAAATAATCTAAGAAACTCTATCTCTATTTTTTCTATCTGAACTTTCTTTTGAGAAAGTGTAATACCATGTTTTTTCATGATATAACAAGAATTTTCAAGATGTTCAATATGTTCGTTCATACCTTTTGAATGAATAAGTAAATCATCTATGTAGACAATACAAAAATGAGTAATAGGTTTTATTACCTCATCCATTCTTCTTTGAAATATCTGTGATGCATTTTTCAATCCAAATGGCATTACATTCCATTCAAATTGGCTTAAAGGATTAGGAGTGCTAAATGCAGTTAAAGATTTGCTATCTTCTGTGAGCATAATTTGCCAAAATCCTGATTTACAATCGAACTTTGAAAATATCTTCTTGTTTTGTACTTGTATAATAAAGATATCCTTATTTGGTAAGTAATATCCATCAAATTTTGTAACTTTGTTTAGCCTTTTATAATTAATCACCATTCTGGCTTTTCCTATTTTTACTTCACTATGATTTCTAACCATAAATGTTGGACTATTATGTGGACTTTTATTAGGCCTAATTAGTTTGGCTTCTAGTAATTCTTTTATTTGGACTTTAAATTCCTCTTGGTCTTCAACACTATATTTCATCGGTTTAACTCTTACTATAGTATCTGGTTTTATAAGCTCTATCTTGACTTTAACCTTATTTGTATCCCATTTTTCTAATGGGTTTTCAGAATAAGTTCTAGAAATTTCTTTCCTAAGTTTTTCTAACTTATCTTCTATTGTCATTTTTAGCACATTAATTGGTTTAAATTTTTCTTTATTCCAACATCCACCACGTTGGGTTGAGGAGCTCTGATGATTAATTTCTTTGTAAGCTATGCTTACGGCTCTTATGATTTTAATTGTAAATATCTTGTGTGCACAAGATGTTGTGAACATATATTTATCAATAAATTGAGTAAAAGGTGCATATTTTAATAGGAAATTTTGTCCTAATAGAATATCACATCCAATTGTAGTTGACATATATATATATATATATATATATATATATATATATATATATTATCAACAAATACTTCTCTAAGAAATATTAGAAAAGGTATTTGTGTAGCATATTTGCTATATATTATCTTGTTTCCTCCTGCTGTTATAGCAGTTACAACTTTCTTTGAGTCATATTTCCAATATTCAGATGGTAGTACATTTGGTAAGCAAAGGCTTATAGTACTTCATGTATCTAAACAAGCATGAAATTTTATTTTACAATAATTTTTTAAATTGAGTATAACTTCAATAAATGGACTCATGGGATTGATATTTATTATCTTTTCCATGGTAACAATGATCTCATATTTTCATCTATCCTTGATATAATAATTGGATTTCCTTCAAATATTATTTTTATATATCCCTGACATATCTTGTAAGGGCTTACTTTTCCAAGAAAGCTCATTCCAAATAATATAAGTGTTTGGCTAAGTCCATAATTATAAGAGGGAAACTCAGATATATTTTTATTTCAAGGTTATGTCCCAAGTAATATTTAAAGACATATTTTTGTGGTAACTCATAATCTTGTAGGTGACTAACAAGCATCTACATGGTTTTTATTTGCTCCTGTATCTATAAGGACAAGAAGATCATTCTTTATCCCTTCTTGGTTGATATATCTAGTCCTGATATAATATTGTGAGCTTGCTGGTTCACCAATACTTTGGTTTTTAAATCGTTCTATATTAAAATTTCCTCTAGGTGGGAACCTTGCAATAATATTTTCTCCTTGTAGCCTCAAACTACCTTTTCTTATTATTCTTCCTTCAGAATTAATTCAGAATTAATTTCTTTAGCTTGTTTGTGAAAATCAAGCATTATTTTTCTGATATTGTAACTTCATGTTCCTTATATTTTCTAGGCGGAATATACTGTGCCAATTCATCAAAATCTTTGTGTATTATTATGTTATTTGTTATTTTCCTTAAATTTCTATGATGGATAGTACTAAAAACAAATATTGATTTTATACTTATACTAATAGCCTTACTTTTCTGTAACATTTTCAAGTTTCCAATTCTATAATAGAGATTGAAACTTTGGTCTATATTTTCATCTGTTATTGAGATTGTATAATTTGGTTTTACTGTAAATATTATCTTCTGATATACTAGATTTCCTACAACAGTTCCTAATAGAGCATCTATAGTATCTTGTAGAATTCTGTTATTCATGCAATAAATTTCAATAGGTATATTCATACCTTCTCTAAAGAATCATTTAATCATAACTTGGATTCCTCTAATTTCAATACATTTTAACTTCTTCCTAATATTTTCTGGAATATTGGATAATTTTTGTTTTACCCATTCTTTAGTAATTATTGGGATTCTGATTTTTCCCACTACATCTTCTATGTTAATTGAGATTTCTTTATAATTCATACTTACAATTGTTTTGTTCATCCTAGGGAGTATTCCTAAGAATCCTTAATGAAATACATATTTTTCTTGTAGGTCTAAGATTCTTTTAGTTATCTCCTTATATATTTTCCTATCAAATGTAATTTTCTTAACAAATTCTTTCTACTGAGTCTTCTACTTCCTCAGTTGTTTCAATATCTAATCCTTGTACTTCTTGAATTTCATTCATATATATATTTTCTTCAGCTTCTTCATCTAATGATGATGTTTCCAACTCATAAATACTACTACATTCACTATCTAAATCCTTAAAATACTCAATTGGTTCTATATCACTATCATATATAAATTCTTCATAAACTTTGAGAGTTTTTATATTCTGTTTATCTTTTCTCTTAGGACATTGGGGGGTTATGTGTCCTTCTTCATTACAAATGAAGCATCTACATTTTTTGAAATATTTCTTTTTGGACTTTTCAGACCAATTTCTTTTCTTGAAATATTTTTTGTATGACTTGAAGTTTCTTTTCTTAAATTTTTAAAGTTTTTGAATTTTCTTTTATGTTTTTTATATGGCTTATATTTCTTCTTATGACATCTAAATTGTTCTATTTGACCTATATCTTTGTAACAACATAAAGAATTCTTCCTTATCTTATATGCTTTTTTTATTTTCTAGTACTTCTCTGCACCAAATACTTATCATTCTTTTTGTAAATTCAATTATACTTCCAAGACTATCTATGTATATTCCTTCTTCATCTCCTTCAGGTAATATTTTATTATATTCTTTTAATAGCTTAGTTCTCCATGGAAATGGTAATTTTGTGAAGTAAGATCTTAAGATTGGCTTATTATCTGTATACTCTCCTTGGCTGATTGTATAGTAAAGTTCTTGAAATTTACATGTATATCTTTCTAATTCACACATATCGCATATTCTTAAATTTTCATTGCAATCATTTCTTCATTAAATTCATTTTGTTTTATAACTTCTTCATCAATTGTGTATCTATCTACTAAAAATTCTGTTATGAGGGTTCTTTCTAACCTATTTAATATATCTCTTATACTTTGATCATTTAGATTATTTTTATTATCTAATGTATCAGTTATGTTTTCTCCATATTTTATTCTTTTTTTTTTATATTTACATGTAGTTTTCTCCACCATTCTGATACTATACCTCTAAATGTATGTTCTATAAATCAAAAGGCTGTATATGTGTCCCATTTATTAAATTGTATTGCTAAATTAGTACTTTTTGTCCATGTTTTAATAGCTTTGTTTGTATCTATACAGTCTAAATCTAACCATATTCCTGTTGTGTGGATTTGTTCATTATATGATTTTGTTGAATTAATTTTTTTTATGGATTGTTTTCTAATATTTCCACTATTTCTATTCTGAGTTTTCCTATATCTTTGGAATCCTTGTTTTCTAGGTATATAAGTTCCATATGGATTACTTGTATCTTCATCACTACTAAATTCTTCTTTTACATTACTTGCAGACGTGTTTGTATTCATTTTAGTATTTTCTACTTATTTTGCTAATTCTTCTAATTGATTTTTATATTCATCGTATTCATCTCCTGTAAATTCTAAGAATTTTCTTTCTAACTCTTCTACATCTGTTATCACAAATTGTTTTATTTCAGGTGTCTTTTCTTTTCCTTTCCTTTATTTTTATCTTTAATTTTTCTTCTGTAATCTTGAGGAGGATTAATTATAATTTTATCTTTTCCTTTTAGGTTTTTATCTAATATAATGTTTCCTATTTGTAAATTATATTCTAAATCTTTCAATTTCTTATTCATTTCTTCAAATCCTTCGTTTAAATTATTTTTTTGTAAATAAGGATAACTTGGTTTTTTTATGTTTTTCTACATGTTTTTAGAAATTCTTCAATTATATTTTCTTCTTTTGATAAATTCATTATGATTTTTTTGTTCGCAACGGGACTCTGATACCAATTTCACCAGGGTGCGCAGAACACACTCTCTATTTTCTTAGGGAATTATATGCGGAATTATAATCGTCTTATGATTCTCGACAAAAAATATTTCTTCTTGTCTTATTTTGTTTATTTCTATTAATCTTAAATATTCAATATGTTGTTTAACCAATCTTTTAAGTTCTTCGTATAATTCTTTAGATCTGGTACTTGATTCTCCTTCAATACTAACTAATTCTGTATATTCTCTATGTAAACTCCTTATTAAATATTTCCTTTTTTCCTTAAGTATATGGGAGTCGTAAACAGGCATAAATTAAATTAAGAACTAATTTTACTATTTTGTTTCCAAAAATTATTTGGGGACTAAATTGAAGTTATTTTATACTTAGATGGCTTTGATTGAAAATCCTATATATGAGGGTATTCAAGGAATGAATGGTTGAAATCTATTTTTAAAAGGTTATAATTTCAAAGTTTATTTATCAAAATATTATGGTTGTGGGATCTATTTGTGGATATTTCCCATTAAAGATTTTCATATAAATCAAGTAAAACATGTTAACGATAAAACTCAATTTTGAAATCAAGTTTTGATTTTTGGAAAAAATGGTCAAATGTTAATTAGTAAGTTACGTGCCCTAGTAAGTCATTAATTATGGCATAAGTATTAATACAAACAAACCACTAATATTATAGCAAACCACAAAGTTGGTATCCATCTTAAATAAAGTATGTAAAACATTACATTAGACTAAGAATAAACATCCCAAAGACACAATTTGAGGTTATACAGATTGGACAAGAAACTAAATATGGGAAAACGCAGTCTCTCACTCAAATTTAAAAATGAAATTCATTGATAATTCAAGCTGTAGGCTTGGTTCCTCCCTCATTAGCTTGCTTGAAGAGCTTAGCTTGAGCTGCTGCAGCCTTGTTTGAGCTAAGTGCAGCTGCAAAACTATCCCTAACTTGCCTTGTTGTGTAAGGGAAGCCTCTGTACACCATAGAGTTGAGTAAAGCAGCTGTGCCTTCCCTGTAGAGTGCTCCGAGCCCGTCAGGTCGGGTAGTTGAAAGAGCTTGTAGCAGATTCGTGCTTGATCCAAACCCAGGCGGGCTAGCCACACCGAATGCTCCACCAAGGTTTCCCAACCAGCCGAGCAGTCCCCAGATTAGTCCCGGGTGAGTCCTCCAGTAACTAGAGTTTACAAGAAAAAAAAAAAAAATTAGTGTTAATTTATTAAGCTAATATTGTGATTTTTCTTAAGAAAAAAAGATGAATTGTAGTACTTACTCGCAAGTAAAAGGCGGTGAGTTTGGATCAAATGCATATGGAGGTGATGGTATCGATGGAGTTCCGGGGTCGATAGGAGTTGTTGGAGGACTTAAAATGGTGGGTGGACTCACAATGGTCGGTGCTGGAGTAGGGTTATAGTAACCACCACCACCACCTCCAGCGGGAGGAGTAGGAGTAATTGGAGTTCCGGGGTCGATAGGAGTGGTTGGAGGACTTAAAATGGTGGGCGGACTCACAATGGTCGGCGTTGGAGTGGTGGGTGTAGTTGGGGTAGAGCTTGGAGGGGGGTCATAGTAACCACCACCACCTCCACCGGGAGTAGGAGTAATTGGAGTTCCGGGTTCGATAGGAGTGGTTGGAGGACTTAAAATGGTGGGCGGACTCACAATGGTCGGTGTTGGAGTGGTGGGTGTAGTTGGGGTAGAGCTTGGAGGGGGGTCATAGTAACCACCACCACCTCCACCGGGAGTAGGAGTAATTGGAGTTCCGGGTTCGATAGGAGTGGTTGGAGGACTTAAAATGTTGGGCGGACTCACAATGGTCGGTGTTGGAGTGGTGGGTGTAGTTGGGGTAGAGCTTGGAGGGGGGTCATAGTAACCACCACCACCTCCACCTCCAGCGGGAGGAGGAGGAGGAGGACTATAGTGGTGGCCTCCACTTGGGGGGTTCCCGCAGTTGCCAGATGGTGGCGTGGCACCATAGCTTCCTCCTCCATGTGAAGGCGTGCCATAAGAGGGTGTCGGCGTTCCATAGCCGCCACCAGAACCATGCGGTGGAGGCACGAGAGAGGGTGTTGGCGTTCCATGACCACCACCAGAACCATGCGATGGAGGTGAGTGAAAACCTGTGTTATTACATAATGAAGATGTAAGTTGTGTCAATTTTAGTTACAAACTTGACGTAATTTTGCTTGTGTCAGTTCGAGGGTTTACAAATGTGTGCCCAATGGATAGTAATTGCAATTTAAAAAATGATTTGAGAAATTATATAGTTTATAAATTAATTTATAAATCACTTTATTTCATTTACCAAACACTTATGCAATTAGAACGTCGAGAAAATATTTCTAACTGCTCCCTTACAATAGGAGTCCCAAAAAACCAATTTTTAGGGTCCATATTGCAAAGGAACAGTTCCTCTGTGGCAGTGTTTGCACCTACTGATTAAAAAATAAAAAAAATTAAATTAAAAATTAAGAACCTGTAGGTGGAGTTCCTGTACTTGGGTCCGGAGAGTAGTAGGTCTTTTGATCCTCAAAGGTAGGCGAAGACAATGCAGGAATGACCAAGTTCTGAGTAAGCAATGCAGCTACGGTGGCCCAGAGGAGAACCGAAGCATTTTTACTTCTTTTCCGATCCATCTTAGTTTCAAGAGAAAAAGAATAGGAGAAGAAAGTGATGAGAATTATTCCAAGGTGTGGAGAGCTGTGTATATAAATAGTTATCAGAAGAAGTAAATATAAAGAGGAGAAGTACGTACGTGGTTAGCTGAAATTGTTACAGCTGCATTTAAATTCTCATTTATATCTCACAATGTAAAAGCTAAAATTTGAATCTGTACTCGATTTTAAAGGCATGGGAGGAATTGGAATTGCATGCCTAAAATATATAAACAACTTTCCATAAAATTTGAGAAGCATGTCACATGCTAAATATAGTGCTTCTGCTCTCTTTAAAGTTATGTTTGATGTACATTTGATATTTTGGGAATAAATTTCGTAAAAAAATATTTTAAAGAATGCACGTTTAAAATGTAGGACAAAATTATGGATTCATGTGTAAAATTATTTGATTGGATAATGAATAGTTGAAAATGAATTTTGAACCATCCGTATCAAGAAATTTATAAGGATTTATTATTTATATATGGGAAACAATATTCTTGTAATGTGAGATTTTTTTACTTTTTATTTTTTATTTTTTATAACATTATTTTGAACTTGGGAAAAATGGCAACATTTGTACTCAACGTACTGATGAGTTGCAATGTCTTTCTAACTTTTTTTTGCCCCCTTCCAAAAAGTGGTATAAAAACAGTCATTACATTGTTCATGTATATAGTGTGTAATATACTATGTACATATAGCATTTTCCAACTTTTTACCTATCCAAAATTAAGCATAGATTATACAGTAGGGACAACCTTATTCTTAGCAAATCTCATTTTAAATAAAGACCATATATATCAAGGTTATGTTTGACACATCACATTAAAGCATAGAAGAATCTAGTATAAATTATGATAGATATTACTAGATGGTATTATGGTGGATTAAGGTCATTAGAAAAATACATTTGATATAGCTTTTGTTATCAACCTAAACGTAAATTGCCTTTTTCCTACATTCACAACATGTAAAACAGTAATCAGTTTAATAATGTGGCTATTGAAATCCAGGAAATACATAGTAAGCTAAACAGGAATTGTAGACAATCTTTAATTTCACTAATGGGAATGACAGAGAAGTAGGTGAAGAGTGTGTGACATTAAATTCTAATAGTAAATGAGGCAATAGGCTGTCAACCCAAAATACATCTCGCAATTTACATCATTTACAAATCTTCAGGACATAGAGCTATGGAGGCTCCTAAGGTTGGAATACAAAATAGTAAACGAGGCAACAACAATTCTATTACAAAACGTTAAATGAACAACACATATGAACAATATGATGGATCTCACCCCATGTGAGTGTGTTGTTCACCGTTTTGTCTGTAAGTATTGTTCATCATTCTATCATGCATGTCCTTGGGATTCCGGGCTTCTTCTTCATCCTCTGGTAAATCTCTCTTTTGACTATTCTGTGATTTTCAAAAGAAAAAGAGAAAAAATTTCCTCCTCTTATTGTCTGTCAGAGATACAGCCAGCTGTACTTACACAGTAGAGCCAAGCTGTTCTAAATTTTGTGGACTGGTGTGTATTCATTAACTTGTCTGACCCCATTTTCGTAGTATGGAGTTGTACATTTAATTAACGCAAGAGGAACGAGTCGACACGTAGAACATGTTCGCTACATAATATTAAATAAGATTGAATAGCATAATAAATAATTTTTTTTTTTTTTTGTTAATCTTGTCCAATACTATTCCATACGATTTTCCAATGGGGTTATCTTTTTACTTGCGCTCTATGGCGGATAAAAGAAATTGTAGAACTTCAGAGCAATCTAAATAGATCTAGAAAATGACCCGAAATTGGATTTGATCAGTTTCCAAAAGTTTGCGAAATACCATCTCTATCATTTTTTATAGCTTATATTTAATGGGAGATTCCCAATTTTTTTTTCTGGTGTTTAGCGAGAACTTCGATAAATTGCACGATGAACTGGTACTACAGGATATCCCTTTTCAAGATTGAACATCAAGGATATGGTTGATACGCAGTACACGGCAGTAATATTTTCTTAATATTTCAATAATTTCTAAATTACCTTACTAGGGCTTGTTTGGTCCAGAGAAATTTATCAACATTTTGTTCAAATTCATTTTTAAATTACACATTTTATGAGACTCGCTACTTTGCACACTTTTCAATAATTTTTCAACTAAACGTTCCAAAATTTCTTCAATTTCTCATTCACCAAATAGGGAGTAAACATGCTAAATCACTAGGGGTGCACATGAATGAGCCTTACGCATTCACAGAATAGACGAATCTAAAGAAGGAAAGAACACTGTTCTATATTTATCGAGCAATAAATGAAGAGGGAAGCAGAAGCCAGCATGAGATATATTGAAGATAAAGCCTTTCTTGCAATCCCTCTGCCATTTTTTTCTTAACAACAATTGGTAAAGATTTTCTTGTGTAATCTAGATAAACCAGCGTTACAAACCCAGAACTAATCGGATGGAGTAGATAATTTCGCTGTACATTTTGGATATTTATCCAATTTACGACGTTCTTCTTTATAATATAAATACTTAAGTACACTACTTCAACAAACAGAAATGATATGGTACACAACAACCCGACATACACGCCTCTTACATGGGAGTGGGTTCCACTGCACATGCACGTGCACTACACTCCACTCCACTAGATCATTTTCAACAAATTTTGCTTTAGAAAAAGAACAAACGAATCTTGTAAGATTTTCAATAAATTTTTCGATTTCTTTCGGAAGCAGAAGTTTTTCATAATCTGAGTAAATCTATGTTTCGACATGGGCCACATGAGTGGTAACAAATCGAGGAAAACTCTGAATACTAGATATGAACTCAAAATGACAATGATACTTGATCTTGATCTTTGAGAATCAAAGCATTACCTTAGCATTGAGTGAATGAGTTTACACCTCCGAGAAAGACATCATTAGCTCGGGATCAAAGAGCATCTTCATTTCAAGTTTTCAATAAAGTAAATACTTCATCGTTAGGAAGTGAAATCAAATAGTCCATGATTCTAAAACAAGGCAGGTATGGGTTATTTTTACAACACTATTGAGCAAATGAACACGAATTGTGGAACTGTGGAATAAACAATAATGAGGAGTACAGAATGCACCATTTCAAGTAAGTTCTACAATGATTTCAACTGTATAATGAATGAAAAATGTGGGCAAAATGTAGTAAATTAACGGCTACCTGAATTTTTTACGCCGAAAGAAAAATAGACAATTAACTACAAAAAATTGATTTTTCCTAAGCATAATGACATTTTCTAGAGTGTTATATCTTTTACACATTCCCTGGGATCTGGAAGAAGCCTGTGATTGATTGCCTTCAACCCTTTTCCAGTCCATCGATTCACAAGAGTCACTTCAAGAGACCTCACCTGAAAAGATTTTGCTTTCTCATATCAAAATCTACTCTGTAATAAGCAGAACTTAAGCTCTACTTCAGTGACCTGATTCTCCAAATGCATAAGCAGTGCAACAGTTCACAGGACAAACAAATCTTCAGGTTCTACGAAATGTGTGAATAATAAATGGATAGTACTTATAAATGTGTGGTCAAAATTAGTGCTTGACTTTTATTAGATAGAAAAGGAAATTTTAGTAACTTTTCAATAAAGTCGAACTGAGGTAAATCTGTTTCTACATCAAACTATAACATACATAGTCCTAGTGGACTTGAAGTCGGCTACATGAATCCTTTCCATCATTTCGTTCGATCTATCGCCACATTTATCAAACGATCCTATGAATAAACTTCTTTGTAATCACATCAGAACATGTTCACTTGTTCATCTCACCATTTTTAACTTGTCCAATTATGAATCAATTCCTTTAGGCTCTTGTGGATACGAGTTTCTTTTGGCCTATGCAAGACATGCCCCAGCAACACAAGTAGCCATTTCTCTACAACATGTTTCTCATTATAACTGTCTGTAAGTTCAGTTCTCATTGTTCATTTTTCTTTTGTCAGTTAAACTGTGAATGAATCTAGATACAGATAGAGCATTAAATGAGGAAACAAGAACCAAATACCCTTTTTTTAGTTTCATTAATTTATTAATTTTTTGCCTGGAAACTCCTTTATTGATCTTCCATTTTAATTTTTATTCAAGTAATGTCTCATCAATATGATCCATTACACACATAATGGAATATATAATAATTGTAGCAACATATAAGCATGTAATCTCTTCATGTAGTTATATATGTTTGGAGGAATCAGACCTATAAACAGAACATTTAGCAATTAGAAAACTAGAATCAACTCTGATGGAGTACTATGTAAGTCAAATGGCAGTTTCAAAAATGGTCAGAATTATGTATTTTTGTCGGAAAATATTAGCTAGTGGAAGAGGTTCACTGAGATGGAACTCTCCAAAATGGCATATGCTTTAAATTATAGGTAATTCATGACACAGGGCTTTGCTGCTCTCCCAAGGGTTCTGAAGTAATAAAATATTGAATAAGGAGTGAAAATGTCTCTTGAGAAAACCATCACTCTGAGGCCATTCCTATCTGCAGACTGCGGTTTTAAAATCTCCAATTTCCACTATTATTTGGAAGGAAAGTAAAACGATTCTACGAATAAATTGATTTAGAATTGCTAATAGTAAACCCAAGAGATTTTGATAAGATGGAACATAAGGGGATTATATGCAAGCTTCAAATAGTCTTTTTCACGCATGTGCATTGTGCAACAATCACTTTAACAAATTTTTGGCACTCCTTCCTTTATTAGTTCCAAGAAAAAATATGGATCCTTGACATCAGAACAAATCTCCAGCATTGTGCTTTCATTTTTTGATGGAGATATTTTGGTTTCGAAGAAATGCATGGAAGCTATAGCTCCAGCCTGTGGCTGGCAATGTCATATCTAACATCAATTTTCACAGAACTCATAAATAATGAAGTTTCCAAGATGCATCTCCTCTGTAGTTATTTTTGAGTAAATGAGTTCACAATTACTCTGTGATCATCATGAGATGAGTGAGTAAAAGACTTTGCAACACAAAAAAATATAAACAAGGTGTCTCAATCGTCAACTCACAGTTACAAAAGAATTTTGTAGGTTCAATAATAATACTCTATAAAAGACAGGAAAGGGTTGCTCAGACAGCAAAGAAAGAAAAAGTTGAGAAAAACCAACCTGCTTGACGATCAATGGCTCTCCCTGAAGACTAAGTGGTTCGGTCAATATCGTGAAAAATCCATTTTTGTTTCCATACACAATATCCGTGAAGGGCCGATCACCCACCTATCATTTACAAAACCAGTTTATTGTGCAATGAAATGGCTAAATGAAAACAGACAAAAGATGAAAAGAACGAGAGCATAGATTAATCGTCCATAAAAATCGTATTACCATGATAAGTCTTGAGGACTCTGAACCAAAGTGTTTTTCAATTTCTTCAGCTGTTCCAGCTGGCTTCTTAACCCCTAGATTGGATAAATAGTCAAAGCAAACACAAAAAACATTAATCAATACTATCCCAATGTCAAGATGTGTTTATTACCCTAAAATCTTGATCGATATATTTAACAGAGTCCACCAAATCGAATGCATACCCAAAATACAAGAAATTCGAAAATAATAAAGTTAAATGACAGCTTTTTAATTGATGAACAAATCAAAACTTACTATGCCTAATCACTTTTATTCCGATTGCATCCTCAAGAGCTTTAGCTTTTGTACCATCAGGGTCATACTCAAATAGTCCTAAAAGTTCACAATATATATAGTAAAAAACATCAGATAATTGATCAAATAACACTAAGAACCCTTCAAAACAATAAAATTAGCCTTAAATTCTAAATAGTTTTCATCAAAATTACCGGCGGAGTTACTGAACACTGCAATATCATTACCAAACAATGATTTACACTGCTCTATGGATGATCCAAGGGGCGCCCACAAGCTCAAAGAGTAAGGAAGAGTAATAGTATTATCCTTATCAAAGACCACACCTTTAAACCCTCTTTTCTTCAATTCACCCCAATCAACGTACCGTATATCAGGCACAGAAACATGTGGGATTGCCAGGTGCTTGTCTTTGGACAAAATTCCCACAGAAGAAGCAACACCTTCCAAATTAATTCTTTGCCCCAAAAAAGCTTTGAAATCTGTCCACCACATGTTTGATGAAATATCCAAAAGGCTATCTATATCACAGTCTGGTTCTCTTTCACTCTCTCTAAATTGGGTGTTTGGGTTCTCAATTGAAGAGTAAAAATCTTGGCATAATTTGGCGTTTTCTTGATCTGGGTCGTTTCTTCGATAAAACGTTTGATTCTTTTCTTGATCTTCGCTGCAACTGTTTGTCGCGGTAAAAGTGAAGAAACTGTTGTTTATGCAGGGTTTTTTTGAGGATTTTACAGATATTGTCTTCTGGTTTTGATGGTGGACATTTGGGGAGAACAAATGTTTAGGTACACGATAATAGCAGCAAGTATGCCATGGAGCAATTGAAGTGGACTGCATAATCAGTTGAACATAGATTTTTGTAATAATTATTATTTTTTGGAAAATTAGTGAAGATGGGGCTTGGTTTTTAAGGATTTTCAAATGTCAAGTGGGGCTTCAGGCTAAAGCCTAAATGACATTTTCTCGTACTGTTCATATCGATCCTAATAATGTCAATTAGTTATGAATTATGGTGTGGAGCCTACTTTAGATCCAATGGGCCGATGCTCAGCCCAACAAGAAAACATCTCTTAATAAAGCCCAATTAAGTTCATTAGCCATTGGGGTAGATTACACAAACAGGACAAAAATAAATGAGTGAATTAATAACCTCATTTTTAGAATTGACATAAGTGACAATTGAGATAAACACTATCAATACATAATACATGTAAAAAAAGATTGTGTTATTCAGGCATAATGAATAGCTAGGAAGATGAAATTATAGAACTTGTATAATTTATTAAAAGACTTTATTTTACATTTCAAATATTCGACGGTTCTACACCTATTTATAAATAGAATATTGTTCTTTTCAAGGTAAAATATATAATTAAAATTGATTTCGAAAATATGTGTATTTAAAAAGTGATATTGAAAAGTATATCTAACTGAATACATGCTGAAGCTTAAGCACGGCAAATTTCACGAGACTAAAGCCACTTGCCTCCTCATCACCATAGCCCATCTCATGCCAAACCCTAACCATCCTCTCTCTATTGTCGAAGTCGCAACCACCCCACCATGAAAAAAAAGGGAAATCATCAAATTGTAATTTTCTTGTCGAGATAAAATGTGGATTACATTATTTATAGTAAGGAATAACATGTCCCAATTGTTGAGAAATTTTCTTTCTTCAAAGTAATAATATTCGCCTTGAAGTAGACACGAACCTTTTAACAACAAATACAAGAAAGTATATGAAATAACGAAATGAACAAAGATTTGAAGCGCAAAGAATGTTGTCCTAAAAGTTTAATTTGCGCCCTCTTGATAATGATGAGAATGCTAAAGGACTAACACACAAATTGCTTTAACGGATTTCAAGTCAAGAACCAAGTTGAAAATAATACTATTGAAACTTGGAAAGGGGGAACAAAAGGAGCAATATGAAGGATAATACTAAGTTTTTAGAAAGAGATTTTTAGGGGATAATCTCAATACATATGATGTAAATCTTGTGTTTTGAACCATAAATTATATCTTAATTTATAGAATTATATCATATTATTTCTTTGTTTACACAGCTTTTCAGCTATTCACAAAAGAAGTTTACACAGCTTTTCAGCTATTCACAAAAGAGTGGAAATTGTTGATGAAAAGGCATTTTTCAAAAAATTGAACATTCTACCAACGGTCAAATTTTTTCACCTGCGATTACATCGTATTAATGGCCACGCGATCTCACATCGTGCATTGGTAGAAGCAGGAACGAAAATTATCTACCATGCAATCGCATGGTTCAATTTTCTAGCCTGGCCGGACTAGTCCGTCTGATCGAGTCCATCCGATCCTCCTGGTCCGTTTTCACTCCTTTGATTCATTTTTTGCACATTTTCTTTTATTTTCAAGTATACTCTTTCAATATATATTTGAACAGCACTTTTTTATAACAATCCCTCATTTGTTCAAATATCAAACTCATCTTAAAATCATAAACGATGTTACTCATAAGATAAGGTATCTTTCGATTTGAACCTTACATCAGTACTAACATTGCAAAGTAATATCGAGATCTCAGGTAGTCTTAGCTTTGAATAAGCTATCCCTTATGATGTTACCGGAGATAATGCATACGTAAACATTCTAACTCAATATGTTTCGCACAATTTTACTTTGGTGAGTTAATGGCCTTGCCCCCATCTGTGTTCATGAACTTATAAGAAAGTAACTCCAACTTTCTTTGAAGCGACACCACTTCTAAGTTCATATAGGAGGGATTCTTAAAGTGTCTTGGTAATGTATTAAAGACACTTATAATATGTACTGAATTACTTCAGGATTTATTCAACCCTCCAAACCATTACCCCGGCACTTACATCATTAGGATAGAGCTTTATAATTATTTTCTAAGAGCTGTAAACAATTCACTTATTGAATAACTTGTTATTACCCTTTGAACCTGTAAATTACTCTTTTCATAATAACATGTGGGGTTGCCGTCATTGGTGAATTTTATTTTAGGAGGTTAAGCCCCATCCTACTCGATGTTTGTTTTACTCTTTGGTAAGAGGTTTAGTAAATGGATGAGTCAGGTTTTCACTTGATCTCACATAATTAAGTGAAATTATTCCATCATTTATTGATTTCCTTATGTAAGCATGTCTAAGACTCATATGTCTAGACTTTCCATTATAGACTTCATTATAAGCCCTTGCTAGAGTAGCTTGACAGTCACATAATATACTTATTGAAGACTCATTTCGTATCTACTGGTACTTCATAAAGAAGATCTTTGAGCCACTCCACTTCTTTTCCCATTTCAGCTAATGCTATAAACTTGGATTCCTTAGTGGAATGTGTAATCATTGTTTATTTCTTAAATCTCCAATATATAGCACCTCCTCAAAGAGTAAACAACCATCCCGAGGTTGATTTTTTTTTCACTTGCACTGAATATCCAACTTGTATCGGTATATCCTTAAAATACGGCTGAGAATTTAGAATATTGGAGTCCAAGATTTTTGGTTCTCTTTAAATAACCAAGTGCTTTTCTAATTGTTTTCCAATGTTCAACACTTGGATTGCATGTAAACCTACTAAGTTTACTTACAAAAATTGCAATTTCCGGTCTTGTACATTGAACCACATACATTAGACTACCAATTGCACTTGCATACTCGAGTTGTCCAATAGTTCTTCTCACATTCTTCATAAGTTTGATTCTTGAATCAAACAGAGTATTTACTTCTTTAATGTTCAAATGTTTGAACTTTTCAATCACATTCTCAATATAATGTGATTGAGTTAATGCAAAACCAAAATCATTTTTTATTACTTTTATACCCAAAATGGTATCTACTTGACCAAGATCTTTCATTTTAGATGTTGAAGATAGAAAACTCTTTGTTTCTATTATACCATCCATGTGATTACTTATAATCAACATGTCATCCACATATAAACATAAAAATATAATATATTTATCACTCTTTTTAATGTGTAGACATTTATCTACCATATTATGCAAAAAATCAAAAGACATAATTGCATTATCAAATTTCTTAAGCCATTTTTCGAAGTCTTTTTTAAATCATATAAATATTTAACAGGTTTACAAACGTTATTTTTATTACCCGGAGAATGAAACATTTCATTTGTTCCATGTAACTTATTCATCTAATTCTCCATTTAAAAATGCAGTCTTAACATCTATTTGATGTACACATAAATCATATATAGAAGATAATGCAAAAAGAACTCTAATAGAAGTAATTCTTGCTACGGGTGCATAAGTGTCAAAGTAATTTATTCCTTTCCTTTTGTCTAAAACCTTTAGCAATTAATCTTACTTTATAAGTTTGGATTGAGTCATCGGTATTATATTTCCTTCGAAATATCCACTTACAACCAATGACTTTTGATCCCCAAGGTAAATCAACAATCTTCCAAGTATTGTTGGACATTACAGAATCTATTTCATCATTGATAACATCTTTTCAAAATGTACTAACTATAGAAGCCGTTGCTTCTTTAAAGGTTTTAGGATTACGATCAATTTGAAAAATATATGGAATTGTGATTATTATATCTTCTTTACTTACTTCAACCAAGTTTAGGGAAATCCTTTGGAAATCAATCTCATCACGTCCTAATACATTTTCTTTATAAGATCTCTTACTTCTTCGAGGTTCACTAGACTCAGTCACATCTTGAGAAGATGTTTCGAGTGGTTTATCTGAAGTCGAAATTTCTTTTTGAATTTCCAATGAATTTTGAGGAATTTCATCAACACTTAATGAATTCTCAAAATACTCAACGTCTCGTAATTCTATAATAACATTGGATGTTAGATAAAATAACCTATATGCGTTGCTATTTATTGCATATCCAATAAAGGAACTTTTTAATCCCTCTCGGTCCTAGTCTTATCCTTCCAGGACCGGTGTTTTTATAATAGGCCAAACACCTCCACACTTTGAAATATCCAATTTTAGGTGTTCTTTCTTTCCATAATTCATAAGATGAAATTTTAAGTTTCTTATAATGAATTCTATTACTTATATGATATGCAGTAAGTAAAGCCTCTCCCCATAAACTATTAGGCAATTTTGACCTTTTTAGCATAGCATTAACCATTTCAACTAAGGTTCTATTTTTTCTTTCCACTAAACTATTTTTGTTCTGTGTTCTAGGTGTACTATATTGGCATATAATACCATACTCCTCACAAAAGGTACTAAATTCTTTAGAAAAATATTCACCATATATATCGCTTCTAAGAATTTTAACCTTTTTATCATTTTGGTTTTCTACTTCATTTTTATATACTTTAAGCATATTAAAAAGTCCATCTTTATGTTTCATCAAATAAACATAGAAAAATCTAGAATAATCATCAATAAAGGTTATGGAATATTTATTTCCACCTCTAGTTAACAGGCTATATAGTAAGTTTACAAATGTCGATATGAACTAAGTCAAGTATATGAGATGATCTTTCTACATTTTGAAAATGTTTTTTAATCATTTTTTACTTGGTGCAAATTTCACATTTTTTCATTTTTAGTAAATTCACAAGATAGCATGCCACTTTTTATCCTTATATGTAAAGTACAATAACCAATGTACACTAATCTATCATGCCATAAATTTGAAGTACAAACAAAGTAAGAATAATTAAATTTATTGATATTATTGTCAATAGTACATAACTTGACCATTCCATTAGTGGAATAGTATTTTCCGACAAAGAAACCATTATGGGATAATACAATTTTTCTCAACTCAAAAATACATTTAATGCTCGATTTTTCCAACAAATCACCAGTTACAAAGTTTCTATTCATATCCGGTACATGTAAAACGTTTGTAAGTGTAACAACTTTTTCGGATGTGAATTGAAGATCAACATTCCCTTTGCCTATGACTTTTGAGCAAGGTTCATTTCCCATTTAAATATGTTGACCATCATCAATTTCTTGATATGTCTTGTAAAGATATTTGTCATAGAAAACATGAACGATGGCGCACGTATCATATCACAATCCCAAAAATTTTCCTTTGACATAATTTATTTCAATTACAATCAACTATTTCTTGTCAATGGAATTAACCTTGCCTCCAATTTTGCTTTGTTTTCTATGTTGGCAATCTTTCACAATGTGGTCGGGTTTTCCACATACAAAGCATTCTTCCTTGAGCTTCTTTTTGAATTTGTTGTCTTTAGTAAACATTCTCTTGTTTACTTTGATCACTTTGTTGTTCTCAAATGCATTGGCTTTAGAAGTGCAAAACATGAAAATTTTCATTCCCATCTCTTACCATAGATCCTTCATCAATTTAGAGAATTTTTGAATTTGCTCCATTGAAAAGTCTTCGGAGTTATGAAGAATTTTATTCCTATATTCTCTCTAAGTAGAAGGAAATTTGGCATTACTCCTACTAGAAATGATTCCGGAAGTTCTATCTTCACCGATTTTATTTTACTGACAATAACTTGTAATTCATGTACTTGGGGTAATAAAGGAACATTTTCGGAAAACTTAAAATCAAAATACTTTGAAATTAGGAACTTTGTAGTAGTTTCTTTTTGGGACTTGTATTTGTTTTCAAGTGCATTCCATATTTCATTTGTAGAAGTTGTGTTGGTGTATAAGTCATAGAAATGATTCAACAACGCATTTAAAATATGACCAGGACATATAAGTTCATCTTCTTCTTGCTTCTTTCGATTAGCCCTTAATTGTTCAGTGTCTTTGACGGAACGTTAGGGTAGATCTTCCAAATTAGGATCAAGGACGTAGAATATTTTCAGTGCCGTTTGTAAGCACTTGATCTTATCTTCCAATCTTGTAAAGTTTGAATCTTCAAAATAATCCAATCTCACCAAATCTTGATTCATGAGTTTGATTGTAGCCATGGTTGAGTCTCCTTTGGTTGCCATAACAACAGGCAAATTAAGCTTTTAGATTGTTGAGAAATTTTCTTTCTTCGAAGTGATAATATCCACCTTGAAGTAGACACATACGTCTTAACAACAAATACAAGAAAGTATATGAAATAACGAATTGAACAAAGACTTGAAGCGCAAAGAATGCTGTCCTAAAAGCTTAATTTACATCCTTTCGATATGATGAGAATGCTAAAGGACCAACACACAAATTGCTTTTGAGAATTTCAAGTCAAGAATCAAGTTGCAAATTACATATTGAAACTTGGAAAGTGTGAACAAAAGGAGCAATATGAAGGATAATTCTAAGTTTTTAGAAAGAGATTTTTAGGGGATAATATCAATGCATAGGATGTAAATCTTGTGTTTATAGAATTCTATCATACCATTTCGCTATTTACACAGCTTTTCACAAAAGAGTGGAAAATGGTTGATGAAAAGGTGTTTTTCAAAAAAACTGAACATTATGCCGAGGTCAAATTTTTTCACCATGTAATCGCATCGTATAATGGTCATGCGATTGCACATTATGCATTGGTAGAAGCGGGAACAAAAATTCCTCTACCATGCGATCGCTTGGAAATGAACCATGCAATCGAATGGTTCAATTTCCTGGTCGGACCAGTCCGTTCGGTCCCCATGGTCCGTTTTCACTCATTTGATCCTTTTTTTGTACATTTTCTTATATTTTCAAGTATTCTATTTCAATATATATTTAAACATAAAATCCATGTGATAAAATTGACCAAAGCTTCTTCAACACCACTATGGTGATACGGAGCAGTTAGAAGAAAAGGTTAAAATCCAAAGGAAAAAGAAAAGAAATAGGAAGGATCTACTCGGATGTGCATAACTTTCAACTGTGGTATTGGAGTTACGCGTGCAAGTACATTTCAAAAGCACCTTTTAATTTTGTAGAGGTTAAACTTTCGGCACCAAATATCACCGTTTAGGGGTCCATTTACGTTTTTATGTTTTGGGTCAATTAAGAGATAATTTCGTCATTTTTACAATTTTTTTCAATTTTATTCAGATTTATTTTATAATTTCTCAGTTTATTTGGACGTGCTTAGTTTTTGTTATATTTTTTTTAAATAAAATTTATTTCAATCCTACAAGTATGTGATAAGGACCGAAAACATTAAACATATTTTTATTGATTAATAATATTTTAGATTTTTCATTTTTTAGTGGATTCCTATTTATTTCCCTTTTTTAATGGACATATTAAAGTAAAGTATCATATTTATTCGAGCGAAATTCGACCAACAATGTCACAAACAATATCCAATTATTATTATTCATGTTTCCGTTATGTGTCAAATGAAGTCTTGGATGTTGAAATTAGATTTGTACCACGAGTAATCAAATTACTATCATATAAGTAGAATGACAATGAATTTACCAAGAAAAACTCATCGGAGAAAACCAAGAATTTTCAATGGAGTAACAAGCCTCTTCCACTCGGCTCCACTCTTTATTTTTCTTTTTTTTTTTTGTCAAGTCCAAATGAATTTAAGGTCCTTAATATTGGAAGTGATCCCCAAATTAAAATGTTTCAAACTTGGAGGGCACATTTGGCAACCGGTTGAAACTTGATGGATTTATGATGTAATTTCTGTTTTAAAGCTTTTAATTTCAACCACCAGATGATATCCTACAGCCGGGAAGGATTGAGGATTATTATCTCTCTCTCCCCTTCATTTTTGACATAGACTTGGGGCTCTCTCTCTCTCTCTCTCTCTCTCTCTCTCTCTCTCTCTCTCTCTCTCTCTCTCTCTCTCTCTCTCTCTCTCTCTCTCACAGTTTAAACTATTTTCTTGCACCATTTTTTTGTGTAATTTCTTGTAGCATAACTGGGCCATAATGTAGTCTAGTTGGGTAGTGCTATTGTGTTGATTTTGGTGCAGTGATGTTGTATTTGTGAGGGGCGGTTTTGATTTCTTCAGAAGAAATTAGTGCGCACGATTCTTGTGATTGATCTCTTGTAATCATGACTCTCATTGGAAGGTTTTGGCTAGTGGAACGAGCTTGATCTTGAGCCCCCCCCCCCCCCCCCGGCCCCGATGTAGGCAATTTGTCGAACTGGGTCACCAATGTTGTCTCGTTCTTTGCTTTTATTTTTTTGATTCTTGTATGATTATGTATGTTATCCGAATTATTATCACTCAATTAGGCAAGAAAAACCCGAACAATTGGTATCAGAGCCAATTAGGGCTTAATTCGAATTTGTCCTAAAATCAAAATTTAGGAGTTTTCTCGATTTTTGGATTTTTTGTGTTTCTAAATTGGTATTGCATTGTGTTTGTGTTTTTTGTAATTTTTCACAAAAATTCCAAGACATGGCTGAATCTCTACAGTGCCGAATTCTATGATTGGTGGTCTTCTTGATCTGCTTATCTTGTCTCGGTGAATTGGTGAGATTGTTCCTATTCCTTCTTTTGTATTAAGAACCAGATTCTTGTCTTGGGCATATTGTAATTGTTTTGGGCATGTTGTAATTTGTGTATTCTTTGATTAGTTCATAAATTTGTGGTTTGTGAATTGTGCATGCTATAATATATGTTACTTGGCTGCCTCTGTTGTGTTCCTTTGATAGGTGTTGGTATTTGTTTGAAAATTATTTCTAAATTTTGAAAAAAAAAATTGAAAACTTTTTTTGTTGATTTGTGAATTTGAATTGTAAATTCACAAATGGCATCAAGTAGTCATCCCTTGTTTTAGAACCGATTATGGGTTCGAGGGTCGAATTGCAACAATTCAATAATAATGGTGACTACTCGATATGGAAACAGAAAATGAAGACCATTTTGGTCGAACATAGCTAAGGCTATTGAAGATCTTGAAAATTTTTCTGAAGAACTAAAAGCTAAACCTAATCTTATTGTCTATATGAATGATATTGCTTGTAGTTCTATCATTTTGCACTTATCTGATAATATTGTGAGACAAGTAGATGAACATAAGACTGCTAAAGACTTGTGGGAAGCTTTTAACACTATGTTTCTAACTAAGACCTTGCCTAACAAGATTTACCTTCTTGAGAAATTATTTAGTTTTAGAATGGATCTCAGAAAGGAATTAGAATCGAACTTGAGTGATTTTAGCATCATAGTGAAGACTGAAGAGTCTGGCTCATAATGATAAGAATTTGATGATGAGGACCTAGCGGTTATTTTATTGAACTCGTTACTCTAATCTTATAACTATATCAAAAATGCCATAAAATACTCTAGGGGACAAATTGACTCAAGCTATTGTAAAAAATCTAAAGAATTTGAAATTAAGAAAGAACAAAAAGCTAGCTATAGAGATATGAGTATGTTTGTGAGAGGTAGACTGGATAAAAGAGACAAAAACCTTTACTTTAAGAAAGTAAGAGGTAAGGGTAGATCTAAGTCAAGAGAGAAGTTCAATAGAATGTGTTACCATTGTGGAAAAGAGGGACAATTTCAGAAAGATTGCTTTGAATTGAAAAGAATGCAACAAAGAGACCAAAGTATCGAAGAAGCAGGCAATGCTGCTGTTGGTCTAGACTTAGATAGTCTACATGTCATGACTGTATTGGGCAATGGCATGAGTGAGGAATGGATATTTGATTCAAGATGTATATTTCATATGTGTCCTGTTAGGTCTTGATTTTACAACTATAAAAATACTGAACCAAAGAAAGTATACACGAGGGATAATAATACCCAGACTGCTGTTGGCATTGGTGACATTGTTATCAGAATGCATGATGATATTGTCAGGACAATGAACAATGTTAGATATGTTCCTCAGTTGAAGAGGAACCTCATTTCATTAGATGTTCAAGAGGATGAGGGACATGTATTTAAGTCTGACAGGAATACTTTGTATTTAAGTTTGACAAGAGTACTTTGAAGGTTATGAAGGGTTCAATGGTTGTTATGAATGGACCTAAGAGAAATGGATTGTATTACCTTGCAGGTGAAGTTGTGTCTTCATAAAACTGCAATTCCTTCACTGTGACTGAGGGTAAGTCTGAATTGTAGCACAATAGACTGGGACATATAGGAAATAAAGGGTTGAAGTTCTTAAGTGAACACAAATTACTTGGAAAAGAAGTAATTAAACCCATAGACTTTTGCGAGACATATGTTCTCAGAAAATCACATAGAGTGTAAAATTCATATGTACTCATGCTTGAAAAAGGGGGCAACTGTAATGGGTATAAAAACAAACCCAAGTACTAGTGGATCTCTTCTGAGCCTAGGATGATAAAAGAGGTTATTGGACTAGAAATCGAAGCCCAATATCCAACAATGAGGTGCCACAATCAGAGACAACTGAAATCCTACTAATTGGGCTACAAATAAAGGAAAGTAAATAGATAAAAGGTCCAGTCCCTGTTGATCCCATGGATCTTGCAAAATTGGCCTAGACTTTAGGAAAGATTAAGAGTAATGGAAGAATTACCTAATAATCAGACCTGCACCCAAAGAAAAGGAGGATGAGCGTTGGCTGAAATCAAGGGAACTGACATTTGGGGAGGACTACTACTTATAGAGAAGAAAAAAAGAAAGAAGGGACAAGAAATTTTACTTCAACATCATATCACTCGAAAAAAATACATCAACAACCACCATCACCATCATCGCGACCATCATATCACCATTCATAATATATTCTATAGTAGCTAATTAAAAATAGTAGCCAAGTTCTATAAGGTTTTTAAGTTGGCTACTGTCATCAAGCTTCATCAATTTTCCACAAGCAAATAAAATGAAAAGTTAGCCTTTGTGATGTATTTTCTAACAAGTTGTATCAGAGCCAATCATCATGTTTAATTATCAGATCAATCATACGTGCACATATTATGAAAATCTGCTTGTGTGCGTATTGTAAGTATCCAGCCGTATGGAATCTTTAGAAAAAAGAATTTTATGGTAATGGTTTCAAAAGGCTCACTGCTTTAGTGCCGTGTGTATATAGATGAATTTAAGAACAATTTCTGTTAATACAAATGCATGTTTTGAATTTGGGTAAACACTGCCAACCATCGTATGTATTCAGATCTGTTGATGAGGATATGAAACTTATGGATTCCGTTTCTGTATGTGAAGTTCTTGTATGTATATTATGTGAATCTTAAGATTTGGTATTGGATTAAATCTGATGTTGGTTGTTGAAATATTGAATCTGGTTATGGGATTTTACGGAATCTGGTTTTGGAGTTGAGTTCGGACTCGAGATTTGTAGAAGGTGTGGCCGGTACTAGCAAAGGGCAGAGCGAGAAGGGCACTGTGCGAAGGGCATCCGGGCGCAGCTTTTGCGAGTGGTTCCTCCGCTATGGGCAATGCAGGCGCGCATCGCCAACTCTGGCACTGCGCTGCAAGAGATCAGCGCCCGGGGCTGTGCCCCGGTCGGATTTGGCGGCGATGGCGGCAGCAGTTAGGGTTAATCTGAAACCCTAACTGCTGAAAAATGAATTTTGGGGCAGGGGCCTTGGTTGTGAATTAGAAGTCTTTGAGGGTTGTTCTGCAATTTTGGATATTTTGTGTAAATTGCAACTTTGATCCTCCCTCATTGTTTTGAAATAATGTTTAAGCCCTGCAGTTATGGTATTTACGACCTAAGCCCCTAAAGTTATAAATTTTTAAGTTGGGACCCTCTAAAAGTTATGTGTTTCACAATCCAGTCCCTACAGTTTGAAAACTTTCCAAATTGATCTCTAAAGTTCGAAAAATTTCATTTTCAGTCCCTGAAGTTTGAAACTTTTCTAATTCAGTCCCCTAAGGTTTGAAAATTTTCTGATACAGCACCTAAAGTTTTGAAATTCTCTAATTTGGTCCATAAAGTTTGGAAATTTTCATATTCATTCCTTCAAGTTTGAAAATTTTCTAGTTCAGTCATTACAGTTTCCAAATTTACTATTTTGGACCATAAAGTTTGATTTATTTCAAATTTGGACCTAAAGTTTGGAATATCTCTAAATTAGCCAATAAGGTTTTGGAAAAATTGTAATTTGAGCCCTTCAAGCTTAAAATTGCACATAATTGGCCACCTAAGGTTTAAGAATATTGCAATTGACTCTCTCAACTTAAGGATTGCTTTATTCTAAAGTTTTGAATTCTATAATTCAAATCCTAAAGTCAAAATATATACAAATCAATGATTTCAGTTTCAAATCTTGGTACAACAGAATCTTTTGAGAGATATAATATTCGAAAGTAAGTTAGTTGAAGCAACATGTTGCCAAAGCAACCTCTCTTGTGGATATTAATTAACTTTGAATATTAGAAGGTATTTGTGTGTGTTATTCATTGCGGATATTGATCGCCGAAAGGAAGGTCAATATTTGGCTCGAATTTCACATGCACCTGTGGTGATAAATACGTGGCAATTATTTGGTTTAACGTGTAACCAATAAATCGGTCCAAAGAAAGGTTTATTGGTTAACATGTCTTATTACCAGTGTTTGATCACTACACCAAGGGAAAATTAGGTGTTTGTGTGTTATTTCATGCGGATATTGATCGGCCCAAAGGAAGGTCAGTATTTGGCTCGAATTTCACATGAAATTGTGGTGATAAATACGTGACGGTTATTTGGTTTTACGTGTGATCAACAAATCGGTCCAAAGAAAGGTTTGTTGGTTGACATTTCTTACTGTCAGTATTTGATTACTACACCAAGAGTACCACTTACAAGTCAATATTTCAGTCCAAAGACTAAATATTGATGTTGTAAAACCCCAAGTTCAAAATCTTAAACATAGGCGTGTTAACTTTTCTTTACTTAAATGCGGAAAAGAAATCATTTAAAATTTCAACGTTCTCATTTTCTATTATGAAATTTTAAAAAATTTCGACAAAGTCTCCTCTGTAAATTGGACATAGCCAACCTATAGAGGGACATCAAAACCATTTTTAAAATACACATCGTAACTCATTCAATCCCAAACATCATCCAAACCATTACGATAAGTCCCAAAGTCCTCAACAATATAATTATAAGTAAATAAACTTTAGCAAATGAAATAAGAGGTACTTTAACCTCAATAATACATGAATTAAAGAATAAATAATGAGAAATTGAAATAAATTCTAATTTAACTTTATTTAAAAGGGTTGAAGCGGGTATAGCCTGAGTCAGCTGCCGAGTACTCTCCTCGGATCACCTAACTTTCATCACCTGAAATGTTGGGGAGGGATTGGGGTGAGCTTAAGCCCAGTAAGTAAACTTTATGCATGAATGCATGCTTATGACATGAATGCTTTAAACTTTGAAATATGTATCCCCATTCACTTTAACCTTTCAAAACTTTCAACATCTCGAACTTTCGCTTAACATTTCAAAACTTTCACTTAACATTTCAAACTTTCACTTCATTCCATCGTGAGCTCACTTGATGTAACTTCTAGTCAATCAGATAACAGTGGGCAATTCTTATTTGGAACCAGATTAACTTTCACATTTCCACCGCAAAGCGGTTTAACATTCACTTTTCCACCGCAAAGCGGCTCATTCATTTCATTCCACCGCAAAGCGGCTCATTCACTTCATTCCACCACAAAGCGGCTCATTACATTTGGGTACGCCGGTCCCCCGCGCCCCATTTCCCACTCGCATCTTTCATGAACTAGAAGTACACCCATTCATTTCTTAAAAACTTGGGATACATAACGTTTGAACAAACTTGCACCTTGACACATTTCTTTCATTTAAAAACATTTGAATTCCCAATTTCGATGTCAATGCATGCTTGATGATGCAATGACATGACAATGTGCATGCTTGAACATTCTTCTTAATAACATATACTTTCATAAAGTAAATGAAATTCAACAAAGCAAGTAAGTTGCAAGACAGTCATTTACACATTTCACATTTACATTCAACTTCTATAAAAATAGGGGGAAGTTTACTTACCTGCAGTCCTTAGTATTTACCGTTTCTGAATTTGTAAATGGAGGAGCCTCGGCTGCCAGCGTCGTCAATGTACCAAAATCCTAGTTGTACCCATTCATTTAATAAAATATACTTTTAGTTCAAAATCATATTTTAAACTCTAAGCAAGGTTTAAAACTTCTATTTCATTCACAATTTAATCCCAAACGTGACCTTACGCTAGGTCCAACACATATAATACCATACTCGAAATGAGAGATAAACTCGAAGGCAAAAAAGAAAAAATTGAAATCTCACTTATCAATTTACACAAAGGTCAAAGCTATAGAACACTCCTGATTATTGTCCAATTTTACGTATTGTAGGTAGGCAAATAAATGAAAAATACAATTTTGAGGATTTAAATTTTGTAATTTAGAGTAAAACTTATAAAAGATTTAATTTTAATTCTTAAACTCTAAATTGATTTTATTGGCTAATAATTTCATTTATTTAATTGCAGATATATTTTCGATAATTTCAACTCAAAAATCCCTAATTTAATTGACCTGAAAAAGTCCAAAACGGATAAAACCCAATTTCCCAGCCCACACTCTCAGGCGCCAATCAAAAACCTACACACACCATACCAGCCTCGGGGGGAGTCTCTGCCAGAAAACCTCTCTCACGCATCTTGGGTCTTCTCTCTCTTTGACCTTCAGCACTCCAGCCGCTCTCATCAACTTACTTCAGCCGCCAACCACTTCGTCACCTTCAACCACCAGCCGCTCCTCTAACTCAGCCATCCGCAAGTAACCCCCCTCTCATCTCCCTCACCTTCAAACCCGCCAGCCTCCACCGTGAAGAACCATTCAGCCGTAGCTTTCCCTCTCCTTTGTCCTCTCTTCCGTCAACGACCAGTCGCTCCCCAGACTTCATCAAAACCGCCAGCCACCTTTATCTCCCTCTCCTTCACTGCTCGGCAGCAGCAGCTTCCCTCAGCCTCTCTCATTCCAGCAGCTACAACACACGCCCAGCAGCCACGCGATACAAAAGCAACAGCCTCCGATTTTGGGTTTAATTGAATTGTTCAAGTTTATAATTTGTTTTGTTTGACGTTTAGTTGTTTTAATTGTTAGTTTCAATAAATTAGATTATTCATATTAGTTTGTTTTTAGATATAATTTTAGGTATTGAATTTTCATTTTCAAAGTTGAATTTCATCTTCTAGCAATGGTTATAGTTTGTTTGAATTTTATTTCGTTTAGTTTAATTATGTTCGGCTAAGTTATATTTGAGGGGAGTTATTCTTAGCTCAAATGGGTATGCTTTAATTCCTTATGAATGAATTCTTGTTATTGATAAGCGTTTACAAATTGTTTTAAGTTTTCAAATTATTTTACTTGGATGAACGTTGATGATGTGGTGTGTATTGAATATGCACACAACATGCTCGACAATATGCGGTAGAATAAATTGAGTAATTTTCTCACTAATATTTTTACATCTTATCGATATCAAGAAATTCATATTAATCTCATTTGCAAAACTCAATTGATAGCGAAAGAATAACTTCACTCAATTTTCCCTTTCATTGCAATTTAATTATATCATCTTTTTATTCATTTAAAAACAATTGAACTCATAGTTTAAGTTTCGAATTTAGCAAATATTACGATACCAATAAAAGCCCTAGGAAGAATGACCCTGGATTATTGCTAGGCTATAATTTGACCCCTTTATACTTGGAGGGTAGATTTAACTTCGAGTCAAGTTTTTGGTGCTGTTGTCGGGAATAAATTTGGTGTTAACTGATTTTTTCTGAATTCTGTTATTTTATTATTATTATTATTTTGTTCGACTACTATTCTTGATATTGTTCATTGTTTTTGTCCGTTTGGTTCCGAGATAATACTAAGCGATTAGTAAGATCGGAATCCACTAACCAGTTTTTACTTCTTGACAATCAGCAGGTAGTAATGGCAAATAACGCAGACCCAAATGAGGCGTCAGTCGTTCGAAATCTTAGAGACTACATTTTTCCAACGATGGCAAGCACTCCGTCATGCATAGTGATGCCTGCAAATGCAACGGTCTTGAACTTCAAACCGGGAATGATTAATCATCTACCACGCTTCCATGGGATGCCATCAGAGAGTTCATATCACCACATCCAGGAATTCGAAGGGGTTTGTTTTACTTTTCTTGAAAGAAATTGCACTGAGGAAGTCATTCGACTCAAGCTTTTCCCTTTTTCAGTAAAGGATAAAGCTAAGTCGTGGCTTAACTCTTTGAGGCCTAGTTCAATTACAAATTGGGCAAATACGCGGAAAGAGTTCATTAAAAAGTTTTTTCCACCACAAAGAACCACTGCTATTCAAAGACAAATCATGAATTTTTCTCAAAAGAATAATGAAAATTTTTACACTAGTTGGGAAAGATTCAAAGATTTGTTGTTATCTTGTCCCCATCATGGTTATGAAAAATGGATGTTAACGAAATTTTTTTATGAAGGGCTTACACCAGAAATGAGACAATTTGTGCAAACCATGAGTAATGGTGACTTCTTTGCAAAAGACCCGAATGAAGTTTTTACATTTTTTGATGATTTAGCTGAGAATGCCCAATCTTGGGATAACATTGATGAGTTTGATAGGGGCGTTACAATAAAAACTGAATTTCCAAAAATTGCATCTGGAAATGGAATTCATTCACTTAGAGCAGATGATGACATAAATGCTCGATTGGCTGTCATCACTCGAAAACTTGAAAACTTGGAAACTCAAAAAGTGAATGAAGTCAATTCCTCTTCCGCCATTTTAGAAAAATGTTCAATTTGTGATGATGCACAGCATTTAACCTCTGATTGTCATGCACTTCCCCAACTAAAAGAGATGTATTTTGATCAATCTGTTGCGGTTAATATGATTTCCAAACCTTATTCTAATCCATATTCGAGTACTTATAATCCAGGTTGGAGAAATCATCCAAATTTTAGTTGGAGGAATGATCAAGGAGGAAGCAATAATGTTGTCAATAATGCTGGACCTTCACAACCAACACCTTATATGCCACCGCAGAAGAGAAGTCTGGAAGACCAAATCCAACAATTCATGCAAAGTCAAGCTGCCATCAACAATCAAAACTCTCAGGCCATTAACGACATTCGATCTCAACTTACTAAGCTTACTACCCAGGCAAGTGCAACAGAAAAAGGTAAGTTTCCAGCTCAACCAATGCCAAATCCTCAAACTCAATACAATGGGGGCGATGAGTCCAATCTAAGACATGTGAAAGCAGTAATTACCTTGAGAAGTGGTAAGCAAATCCAAGTTCCTGAACCTAAAGAGAACTTGGTGGGTAAGCAAGCTAAACCTCCTGTTGATGATACTGTGTTAAAATCTCTATCTGATGTTCAGGAACCACCTAGGCCAATAGTAGGTGCACCCCCTGCCCCTTTTCCTCAAAGATTACAGCCTGGTAATAAGACCAAAAATCAAACAGAAATTCATGAGATTTTTAAGCAAGTTAGAGTAAATATTCCTCTATTAGATGCAATTCAACAAGTCCCTGCTTATGTTAAATTTCTTAAGGATTTGTGTACAGTGAAAAGGAAGGTAGCTGTTAAGAACAAGGCCTTTTTAACTGAACAAGTGAGTTCTATCACACAGTGCCAAACCCCTCAAAAATTTAAAGATCCTGGTTCTCCAACCATTGCTTGTATGATAGGAACCACTCGTATTGGTCATGTATTGTTAGATTTAGGTTCAAGTGTGAATCTTTTGCCCTTTAGTGTGTATACACAGCTTGGTCTAGGTGAACTTAAGTCTACCCCCATGATTTTACAATTAGCAGATAGATCTGTTAAGATGCCTAGAGGAATAATTGAGGATGTTTTGGTTTAAGTCGATAAATTCTATTACCCAGTTGATTTTGTTGTTATTGATGTTCAAAGTACACCTAAAACTTCTCCTCAAATCCCTGTTATTCTTGGTATATCATTTCTCGCAACTTCAAATGCTTTAATAAATTGTAGGAGTGGTATTTTAAAGTTGACTTTTGGCAATATGTATTTGGAACTTAACATTTTCAATGCTTGTAGGCAACCAAAAGATTTTGATGAAGTGCAGGAAGTTAATATGTTGGAAGAGCTGCTAGTTGAGTTAGAAGATCCTGATGAGCAACCTGAGCAGAATCTCGAATTGGACGACATTCAATACCCTTCAAAAGGTGTCACAACAGCAGTTGTAAGAGCTTGACAGCCAAACATTGAGCCTCTAAATGTTAGCCAGACACCCATGTAAACATCAGCAGAAAAGATGCCAACTCTGGAGCTTAAACCTCTCCCATCGGAACTAAAGTATGCATTCTTGGGACCTAATGAATCATACCATGTGGTAATCTCTTCTACTCTTACTTGTGATCAGGAAAATATGTTGTTGAAAGTGTTGAATGATCATAGATCTGCAATAGGTTGGACTATAGCTGATATTAAGGGAATTAGTCCTTTAGTGTGCACTCATAGAATTTTTCTAGAAGAAAATGCTAATCCTTCAAGGGAATCTCAAAGAAGGCTAAACCCTAACATGAAAGAGGTTGTTAAAAATGAAGTTTTAAAATTACTTGATGCAGGTATTATTTATCCTATTGCAGACAGTAAGTGGGTAAGTCCTACTCATGTAGTACCTAAGAAAACTGGGGTTACTGTTGTTGAAAATGAACAGGGAGAAATGATAACTAAAAGGGTACCAACTAGTTGGAGAATGTGCATAGATTATAGGAAATTGAATTCCATGACCAGAAAAGACCACTTTCCTTTACCATTCTTAGATCAAGTGCTTGAAAGAGTTGCTGGACATTCATTCTATTGTTTTTTGGATGGTTTTTCAGGCTATCATCAAATTGAAATAGCATTAGAAGATCAAGAAAAAACTACTTTTACTTGCCCTTTTGGGACGTTTGCTTTTAAAAGAATGCCTTTTGGTCTCTGTAATGCCCCAGCAACCTTTCAAAGATGCATGCTTAGCATAATCAGTGACATGATAGAAAACTTTTTGGAAGTTTTTATGGATGATTTCCCTGTGTATAGTAATTCATTTGATGATTGCCTAACAAATTTGAAAGATGTTTTATGCAGGTGTGAAGATAAGCAACTTCTCCTTAATTGGGAGAAATGTCATTTCATGGTAACAAGAGGAATTGTTTTAGGTCATATAATTTCTTCTAAAGGCATGAAAGTAGATAAGGCAAAAGTAGATTCAATTTCTAGGTTGCCTATTCCTTTAAGTGTAAAAGACGTTCGATCATTTTTAGGCCATGCAGGTTTTTATAGGAGGTTCATAAAAGATTTTAGTATCATAGCTAAACCTTTGACTACACTTTTGATGCATGATACAAAATTTGTTTGGACTAATGAATGCACTGCAGCTTTTGAACATTTAAAAAAGGCACTCACCACTGCACCCATAGTTAGATCACCTGATTGGTGTCTACCTTTTGAATTAATGTGTGATGCAAGTGTTATAGCTGTAGGGGCAGTGCTTGGCCAGAGGAAAGGTAAGGAACCTTATGTAATCTACTATGCTAGCAGAACTTTGAATCAAGCTCAATTGAATTACACAACTACTGAAAAAGAGCTGCTAGCTATAGTTTTTGCACTGGAAAAATTTCGAACCTACCTTATTGGGACTCCTGTTACCATCATTACTGACCACTCTGCTTTTAAATATTTGTTCACAAAGAAAGATGCTAAACCTAGACTCATTCGATGGATTTTGTTATTGCAGGAATTTGACATCACAATTAAGGACAAAAAAGGGGTGGAAAATGTTGTCGCTGATCATTTATCTAGATTAAATTCTGAAAATTCAAAAGTTTCTCACCCTTTAAATTACTCATTTCCCGATGAACAGTTATTTAGCTTGAATATTGTTCCATGGTTTGCTGACTTGGTTAATTATCTGGTTACAGGTCATATGCCCTCAAATTGGAGTGTCCAAGACAAAATGAGGATGAAAGCTATTGCAAGGAACTTCTTCTACGATGATCCATACTTATTCAAATATTGTGCTGATCAGATCATCCGAAGATGTGTTCCTGATGACGAGGTACAAAAAGTTCTTAATTTCTGTCATTCTCATGCTTGCAGAGGCCATTTCTCTTCGCAGAAAACATCTGCTAAGGTTCTTCAATGTGGTTTTTATTGGCCTAGCTTATTTAAGGATGCTCATAGCTTTTGTAAAAAATTGTGAAGCATGTCAGAAACTTGGTAGTATCAGCCATAGGAATATGATGCCATTAGCTCCAATCCTTGTTCTTGAAATTTTTGATTGTTGGGGATTAGATTTCATGGGTCCCTTTCCCCCTTCTTTTGGATATCTTTATATATTGGTAGCTGTTGATTATGTTTCAAAATGAGTAGAGGCTATTCCATGTAGAACAAATGACCATAAACTTGTGCTCAAATTTTTGAAAGAAGATATTTTTTCTAGGTTCGGTATGCCTAAGGCCATAATTAGCGATGGAGGAACACATTTTTGTAATAAACCCTTTGAAACTCTGTTAAAGAAATATGGCATTAGGCATAAAGTTTCCACTCCTATCACCCTCAAACTAATGGTCAAACTGAGCTAGCCAACCGGGAAATTAAAGGCATTTTGACAAAAACAGTGAATCCAAATAGAAAAGACTAGGCTATAAAATTGGATGATGCTTTATGGGCCTATAGGACTGCTTTTAAAACTGTTCTTGGAATGTCTCCTTATAGAATTGTATTTGGAAAACCTTGTCATTTGCCGGTTGAAATTGAACATAAAGCTTATTGGGCAATCAAAACACTCAACTTTGACTTAGATCAAGTTGGTGAATTTAGGAAATTGAAATTGAATGAGTTAGATGAATTACGTTTGGAAGCATATGAGAATGCAAAAATTTCAAAAGAGAAAATGAAAGTTTTTCACGATAAGAAAATTTTTAGAAAATCATTCTTCTCTTCTCAAAAAGTATTGCTATATGACTCTAAACTTCATCTGTTTCCTGGTAAGTTGAGAACTAAATGGATTGGTCCCTACATTGTGCAAACTGTTTACCCTCATGGAGCAGTTGAAATCTTGGATCCAAAAACTGGTACTGTTTTTAAAGTTAATGGACAACGTCTGAAACCATCTTTGGATAATTTTTCTGTTGATATTAATGAACTACCTCTGCTGGACCCTGATACCAGCGGCTGATTTCCTTGGAACTAACTTTTATTATTATGTATATATTTTCTTTTCTTTTTGCAGATTTTATTTTTCCTTCTTCATTTTATTTTATTTTTTTTAGTTTTTCATTCTTGCATAATTGCTCATGTGCATAGACCTCCTCTCAGGTACACTCTTCTTCTTTATCTTGATTTAATTGTGAGCCGTGTCTATTAATCACTTTTCATTTTTCTTCTCTTTGAGTCATTGAGGACAATGTCTGATTTTAGTTTGGGGGAGAATGACTCAAATGTACTTGTTTTACATTAATTTTTGTGATAGTTGAGCATTAAAGTTGAGTACATCTTGAGTCTTGAATTATATCTTTGTTATTCTGTAAAGACCTCCCTTCTAAAAAATTTTATGCACGAATTTAAGCCTTGTGGTAAGATGGATAGTCAACACATACAACTAGAGCTCTCTCAAGTTTAAGTAATTTTATTTCTTCATCATGAGAGTTGAGTGATTGGTAGTTTTCTTATATTGCCCTTGTTTGATATTGCTACTTCCATTGGGCATCATTACACGGAGTGTGGATTGTTGGTGGTTTATACTTAAGAAACGATGAAGGTCAATGTCAAATAAAAATTTGATACTTTGAAGCTAACCTTATCATCTTCTCATCCCATCACAAATCCCTTTATATCCAAAAAAATTCCTTCATAGCCACAAATCCCTTTCATTTATTTCACATTAAAGATGACATTATATCCAGACACTGCTTTCATAAATACATAAACTTGTTTCTACTTTCAAATATAAGTGAGGATGATTATTTTTGCTCCATATTTGAGAAAAAATGTTCAGTGCATGAAAAGAAAGAAAAGTGGAGTTAGAAAGTATTTGACAGTCATGGAGACTAGAGGAAAGATTTGAAGAATTATTTGAGAGGATTTCAGTTTCAAAAAAAAGAAAGAAAGAAGAAAAAAAAGAAGAAAAAAGAAAAAAAGAAAAAAAGGAGTAGAAAGAGAATGGAGACATATTTAAGAGAAAGTAAAGGATGTGAAGAAGAAAGTAAGCTTGAAGTGTGATTAAAAGTGAAAATTATTATCCTTGCTTATATTTTGAAAGTCCTCGATTTCTACCCCCTTCTTCTATTTCCTTATCCTATCGAAGAAAAAAAAAATGCTACCATTGCGTCTTATACTTTTGGAATTTCTTGTTCTACTAGTATCACTGAAATATGCAAACCTCTTCTTCTCTCACTCTTTATCAATTCTCTTGAGAACACCATCATTACCTTTATGTTGACATTGACATTTTGATCTTAAGTAGGCTTGTGGTAAGAATGGTTGAGTCCCAATGGTTGTGAGCTTTTCATGAGGTCAATATTTGCATTACTGTCATCCACATATATATATGGTCTTTGTTTATTGAATGCTTGAGTGATCAATTTTCAAACTCCATGAGTGACCCCCTAACCAGTTCAGAAACAAAATACACATACCCGTGAGTATATGGAGTTTATACTTGGCTTGAGTGAATACTAAACATTGTATGTGTTGGGGTTAGTGGTTTGATGAATCGGCTTAAAACACACACATACAAATTTTTGGGAAAGTTTTTATGGATTAATTTGGATATAATGCTTGATCTCTTGCTTTTGCGAAGTTTCTGTGCTCGACTATCTAAATTCATTCTCAATTGAAGTTTTTCATAGAGATAGACATGTTTTAATTCGCTTGAATTGCTAGAGACTAGCGAAAACCTAGTTGGGGAGTGTGATTATTGTCCAATTTTACGTATTGTAGGTAGGTAAATAAATGAAAAATACAATTTTGATGATTTAAATTTTGTAATTTAGAGTAAAACTTATAAAAGATTTAATTTTAATTATTAAACTCTAAATTGATTTTATTGGCTAATAATTTCATTTATTTAATTGCAGGTATATTTTCGATAATTTCAACTCAAAAATCCCTAATTTAATTGACCTGAAAAAGTCCAAAACGGATAAAACCCAATTTCCCAGCCCACACTCTCAGGCGCCAATCAAAAACCTACACACACCATACCAGCCTCGGGGGGAGTCTCTGCCAGAAAACCTCTCTCACGCATCCTGGGTCTTCTCTCTCTTTGACCTTCAGCACTCCAGCCGCTCTCATCAACTTACTTCAGCCGCCAACCACTTCGTCACCTTCAACCACCAGCCGCTCCTCTAACTCAGCCAGCCGCAAGTAACCCCCCTCTCATCTCCCTCACCTTCAAACCCGCCAGCCTCCACCGTGAAGAACCATTCAGCCGCAGCTTTCCCTCTCCTTTGTCCTCTCTTCTGTCAACGACCAGTCGCTCCCCATACTTCATCAAAACCGCCAGCCACCTTTATCTCCCTCTCCTTCACTGCTCGGCAGCAGCAGCTTCCCTCAGCCTCTCTCATTCCAGCAGCTACAACACACGCCCAGCAGCCACGCGATACAAAAGCAACAGCCTCCGATTTTGGGTTTAATTGAATTGTTCAAGTTTATAATTTGTTTTGTTGGACGTTTAGTTGTTTTAATTGTTAGTTTCAATAAATTAGATTATTCATATTAGTTTGTTTTTAGATATAATTTTAGGTATTGAATTTTCATTTTCAAAGTTGAATTTCATCTTCTAGCAATGGTTATAGTTTGTTTGAATTTTATTTCGTTTAGTTTAATTATGTTCGGCTAAGTTATATTTGAGGGGAGTTATTCTTAGCTCAAATGGGTATGCTTTAATTCGTCATGAATGAATTCTTGTTATTGATAAGCGTTTACAAATTGTTTTAAGTTTTCAAATTATTTTACTTGGATGAACGTTGCTGATGTGGTGTGTATTGAATATGCACACAACATGCTCAACAATATGCGGTAGAATAAATTGAGTAATTTTCTCACTAATATTTTTACATCTTATCGATATCAAGAAATTCATATTAATCTCATTTGCAAAACTCAATTGATAGCGAAAGAATAACTTCACTCAATTTTCCCTTTCATTGCAATTTAATTATATCATCTTTTTATTCATTTAAAAACAATTGAATTCATAGTTTAAGTTTCGAATTTAGCAAATATTACGATACCAATAAAATCCTTAGGAAGAATGACCCTGGATTATTGCTAGGCTATAATTTGACCCCTTTATACTTGGAGGGTAGATTTAACTTCGAGTCAACTCCTCAAAAATTAAATTTCACAAAGACAAATCCAATTTGCATTCTAACTATTCATAAATTTGAAAATCACCATTTATTCAAATTTTACCCGAACAGTTAACTAAACTACAAATTTCATAAATTTCGAAAGTCTGGAAATTGTAACTATAAGTCAAACATATACACTAAAATTGAATTAAAAACCACCTCATTACTTGAAATTCTAACTTAGTATACACATAATCACAATACTTTTCAATAGTAAACCAAAATCCTGACTGAGGTTAAAACTTCAACGTGATCCACAATTTTATTCAAAGGAGGTTTAAAGTTATGTCAAACCCTAGCATGCCATATTCTAAACAAAAATTCAATTTCATTGCAAATTAGGAAATCTTCTTATCCATTAATTTTAACCTCAAGTAAATATATTTGACTTAAACCAAAATTAACAAAATGATCAAATAACAACTCTAACCATTCTTGAAACTTTCCCCAAATCTAAACATTTCAATTATAACTCACGTTCACACTAGGCAATAGAGCTAATTGAATCCTTTAAATTCCAAAATCTGAAAATGCATACATTTAAATAAAATCTTTCTTCAAATCTAAATTTTATTATAAAATTTGGAATATACATATATACACATTGCCCCAAATCTGAATTTACGGTTATTATATAAGAATTAAACCAAAAATATATCAATTAACCAAATTAATGCTTCCATTTTCGAAATCTGAAAAATTGTCTACATAGACTAAAATCTGAAATTATACATGTGCCCGCATAAAAACTCAAAATTTATATATTTACATATACCTATACATACATAATAATAATATACACATTCCCATACATCAATACGTGTAATTGTTGAATAAGTAATAATTACAAATTTTGAATATATTAAAAAGAAAAAAATTACTGATCGATCACGTGCAACGTACGTGTACGCCACTAGTTACCATAAAATGAATAGTCAACCAAATGAAATTACCCTCCCTAAGAAACACGCCATTAACAACCTAACACATTGACATTTTCGAAGCCTCATCTGTTTATCTAGATGCCATCAACAATGATATTTTCAATAAATTGCAGCTTTTGATGATGACAAGAAAAATGACTTTGTATTAATAATAATAATAATAATAATAATAATAATAATAATAATTCTCTGCTTGATTAAAAAAAAATATTTTAGGGATAAAATATGTGATTATGTGCGGTTAAAAATAATTTAAAAAAATGTGTTGTTTATAGACAAAATCTCCTCCCTCTAGAAGTTGTGTGTTCAAAAGTTAAACAACCATGTTTTTTTTTTTTACTCAATGTAACTAGGTTAAGATATTGAAGATGAAATTATAAATAAATAAATAAATAAATTATTCTACTATTTTAGAGTTTCAAGTTTTTATTACCATAGTCCAAGAAGAATACAAAATTCATACGAGGGTCGTTATGAACAAAATCATCTAATTGATCACAAAACTTAGTTCATGTTCTCTTTACTGTTTTGACATCGTTTTCTATTTTTATTTTCGAAAACACTAAAAACACGTTCTCTTTAGCATTTTCGAAAACGTATTTTGGAAAATATATATATATATATATTGTACGCAAAACGTACAAAATCTCGTTTTGGGCGTTTGAAGTGTATTTCAACAAAAAATGCTCAAAACAAAACGCGTTTTGGGATTTATTTATTTTTTTTTTTAAAGAATTATCCTAACTTGGAACTAAGCTTACAATATATATATATATATATATATATATATATATATATATATATATATTTTTTTTTTATTTTTTTTTGAGAATTATCGTAATTTGTAATTAAGCTTAAATAAAGTTTTTTATTTTATTTTTTTAGAGAATTATCCTAACTTTGAATTAAGCCTAAAATAAAGTTTTATTGAATTCAATATCAATATTACAAAAAAAATTAAGTGAAAATTCTTGTTCTTATATTTCAAAAAAATTCCTTGATAAATGGATTATAGTGGTTTTGAAAAAAATTGCATTTTCTAGATTTTAATCGAACTAGAGCTTCCTCAAATCTCGAATCTGACCAAGTTGTGTTAATATAGACTCTTAATGCTCACATTAGTGTGTTGCAGGTAACCATTTTTCAGTGTATTGTGAAAGAAAATTTGAGCTTGAGCTAGTAGTATTCTGCAAGTAAATTAATTAAAAATAGTTTAAGTATTATTCTGTAAAATTTCAAACAGAACGTATTTTTCAGGTTTTCATTTTCAGAAACAATTTTCAGAAACGACAAATCAAACGCGTTTTCAGTAAATTAAATAAAAATATAAAATATTTTCGAAAATTAAAATAGAAAATAAAATACTAACAGAACGACACCTTAGTTTTTTATTGTTCCGATGCTTAAATAAATTAATAGTTTTTGTCGTTGTGGTGCTTACATAAATTTGGAAATGTATGATTAAGGAATCTTGAAATTAATCGAGATAAAGGGTTGTGTTACAAAGCTTTCTAAAATTTTTAAAATTGATGAAATGATGATTAAAAGCCAATTTGGTAATGAGAAAAATAGAAGTTTTGTGGAATTTTTATTTATTTAAAAATATTTGAAAAGTTAAAAATTATAGGCTTGACTAAAAATCTAGCGTGTGTTTGGTCCCCATTTTTGAAAAAAAAAATAATAATAAAAATTGTGGTTTTAAATAGTATTTTTGGGATAATGTGTTGTTAAAAAATGTTTGAAATGTCAAAAATGATATGTTTGACTAAGATGAATTGTTGAAATTTAGTATTGAATAAATTTGATTTTAAAAAATTGGGCTATATTTAACTTTTTTCCCATGATTTTGAATACAATTTAATATCAACAGAAATAAAAAGGTCAATTCAAAGGATATATAATGTGAAGTCAGGTGGTACCATAATATTTTAGGCACGAAAGCTGTTTCTGTATCCCAGGCTCCTGCCTAATATTTATATATTCAACAACTATTTGCTTCGTATGAAACCGTCCTACTCGGCTTTGCTTTTAAGTTCTTAAATAAACCATTGAATTCTCATCCACTGTATCACCCAGCTGGCCCTGGAAAATGAATTTTCTTGCAGCATTTGTCAAACATTAATAACTATTAATGAAGATTTTCCCTCTATATAAAGCAGTCTTTGATCAACCAATTTACATCAAAAAAATAAATAAATCTAAATTCTCTTCTCTCTCTATATATATCGCTTTCTCGCTGTAAAATTGAGGGAAAAATGTCGTCTTTATATTCTGAAATGATCCATCTCCCAGTAGTATTACTATTATTCATGACTTTTCTAATGGCGGCCTCGGCTGGTAACTTCTACCAAGATGTCGACCTTAATTGGGGCGATCAACGGGCTAAGATACTCAATGGCGGCCAAGATCTTACCTTATCCCTTGACAAATTTTCAGGTTCTGGTTTTCAATCAAAAAATCAGTTCTTGTTTGGAAGATTTGACATGCAACTGAAACTTATACCTGGAAATTCTGCTGGAACTGTTACAACATTTTATGTGAGTCTTCTGTATTCAGAATTTCATTTCTATTGAATTTTTTCAAAATAATTTATTTGTTCCATTAATTTACAGTTATCTTCTCAAGGAACTCAACACGACGAGATTGATTTCGAGTTTCTTGGAAATGTTTCTGGCCAGCCATATACCGTTCATACCAATGTTTATTCTCAGGGAAACGGCAATAAAGAACAACGATTTCGCCTTTGGTTCGATCCCAGTACATCCTTCCACACCTATTCTGTTGTTTGGAACACACAACGCATCATGTAATTAGCTTCTACAATTCTTCCTTTTTACCAGAAAAGAATGCGCCCCTGATAGAATTTACAAAGGAGAACCCTTTAAGACAAACTTTAAAATATATAAAATTATGCTACACATATATGTACATACAGATGTTTCACTATAAATAGGAATTTATTATGCAAAAAAAAAAAAAACATAAAAGGGATTTCTGAACTGATAAACGTTTATGTGCATGGGTTTTCAGTTTCTTAGTGGATAATATCCCTATAAGAGTATTTACCAACCACGAAGACATTGGGATCCCATATCCCAAGAGCCAACCAGTGAGGGTGTATTGCAGTTTATGGAATGCAGACGATTGGGCAACACAAGGTGGGAGAGTCAAGACTGACTGGACAAAAGCTCCATTCATTGCTTCATACAGAAATTTCAATGCAAATGGCTGCGTATCTGGATCACCCGGCACATCTTGTGTTTCGAAAACTGGTGAAATTTTGAACAACGAGGCATGGCAAACTCAGGCTCTTGATGCCAATGGCCGGAATAGGCTGCGATGGGTACAACAGAATTATATGATATATAACTATTGTACTGATGTTCAAAGGTTCCCTCAAGGACTTCCACCTGAATGCAAGCGTTCAAGGTTCTAGGATTGATTCTAGCTCTTGGCGTCAATATATATATTCTTAATTAGTTTGTCAAATTCTTTGATTTTATGCTGTAAAAGATCTGAATAAAAAATATAAAATATTGACTTCACGTTAGGTCCCCGTAAACAGGTGGAACTCAAATTTTCCGTGCAAAGCTAACATAGATAATTTTTACTGATTTATTTACCAATAGATGATGTGAAGATATTTGATCTCATATATATCAATCTGTTCAAAACTATGTATATAATGATACAACAAGCATTTTCCATTTAAAAATGGGTTTGGACTAATATACATGTTAGAATAGCCCTTGAAGTGAGTCAGGCCAATTATTTAAAAATATAGGAAATACCTATAAATAACCTCATTCACTATAATATTTTGAGAAATGAACTTTGAAATCATAACATTTGGAAAGTAGCATTTGACCATTCAAACCTCCTAAAATTCCCACATACGTAGAATTTACAATATAAGCCTTTGAAGTATAGAAAAATTCATTTAAAACTTAGATAATTTTGTTTATATAATTTTAATTGATTTTTGTTTTTTGTTTGCTCATAGTAGCACCCCTCAAATTGGTATCAGAGTCATATGGCAGATCTAAAAGATAAATATTATATGACAAAAAAATAAATACATATACGACCTGATAATTATAAAATAGAAATCTTGATAACTCTAAAAAATTTAAACAAAGATATAAGAAAAGGTATTTATGATCCAATAAATTTCGATATAATAAAGGAAGATTTTATCATAAACGAAATATTAGATTTAATCAACAAAGATATACTAGAAGAATTATATAAAGATTATAGAAATGGATTATCATAGAGCAGATCCTCAATTAATTAGATATTTAGACATAGAAACAAATGAAAATTAGTTCTAATAATAGAACAAATAATAAATTTAATGGATCAAATAGAGAAGAAAGAAATATAAAACGACAAGAAAAACTAAGATTAAAATTATTGGAGAAAAAGAGAGAATATTATAATAGAATTTTGAAGCAATTACCAAGGATACAAATGATTTTAGAAGACAAAGAGAAAACTAGAAAAGAAAAATATGATGAAGCAAAAATATTGGAAGACTATCTAAAATATTATAGAGTATATCATAGAAAATTAATGATTGGATCAATAGAAGAATATTGTGAATATCAAATAATGAATTATAAAGAAGCAAAATATGAAACAGAACTTATTCTAGAAATCGAACATATTAAAGGAAGAAATTAATGATAGAATTTTCAGAAATAAAATTTGAAAAAACAAATAATAGAAAATATAAGACTTCCAGTTGGATCTTATCAAATAAAATGAGCTAATACAACCATGTTCCAACCAATAAGCTCATGGGGAGAATCCGATAAATTTTTTAATATGCAATTAAACTGTATAAGTGCCTTTTTATGACAAACATATAAAATATAAACATATAAGATAAATTGGCTATTGAAGAATTACAACAGTTGAATATACAAGATATGAATATCAAAGAAAAATAACAAAATATTCAAATTAAACTAACAATACAATTTAAAGAATTAAAATATATGATAGGAGAAGTTAAAAATATAGATGAAGAAATTTTGAAAGAATTCCAAAGAAAATCGGGAGAATTAATTAATCAAGATAAAATTGAAATAATCATAGAAAAATGGATAAGTTAAATAAGAAAATAAGGAAGAATGAAAAGGAAAGGATCATATCAATAGAAGAAAGAATCAAAAAATTTAAAATAAAAATAGATGATATGTACGACAGACTATTTAAAGTACAAAAAACTCAAACTCTTAAACCAAGAGTATAAAATGTCAATAAGTGAATATATTGAAAATCTGAAGATATTAATAAATTCATTAATAAGCGATGTTCAAGAAGTAAAAAATGAATTAAAAGAAGTAAGAAATGATATAAATATACTAAAATTAGATATTAGAGAATTCAAAGAAAATAATAAAAACAAAGATAAGAAGATGGACAAAAAACTCATAGAAAAATAAATACTCAAAATAGAAAAGAAACACTTTGAACAAGAAAAAATTATAATAGAAGCAGGAAGTATGAATGACGAATTTAGAAAAAAGCATATTACCAAAAATACTAGAAGAAAAATTAGAATTACAAAAATCCATAAAAAAACTTTAGGAAAACTAAAAACTGAAGAAAAAACTAAAGAAGAACAAGAAAAAAAATGAATGAAGAATTTGATTTGCTTATAGAAAATTTTGACCAATTAAGCTTAAATTTTTTTAATGAATACCTAGTATTAATGAATACTGGAGGAGCACCTAGCCCAACTCCAATAAGAACTTTCAAACAAGATTTAACAGACCCAGATGAAAGTTTTGCACCTTTATATAGTAAACCACACCGACAATATTATGATAGAATCAGAGATAGACAACCTCCTGATGGGAATAAATATAAAGATAGATTTGAACCAAATAATAATTATGATAAACATATTAATCATGGAGGAAAAAAACTAAATTTGGATTGTAAAATAGATACTAAAAATGCCTTATTAACTTGGACATATTCAATGATATTGTTCTTTTTATACAATAAAGAAGACACATGGAAAAATACTGAAAGAATGATAAACTTTTTAACATCATCTTTTGAAGGACATGTTAGGAATTGGTAGGAAGGAATAAGTAGTGATATAAAAGCATTAATAAGAAGAAATGTACAAATAGAACTAATAAAATCAGATAGAAAAGGTATAAAAAAGTTAGTAGATTATATTGCGGATGAGTTTTTAGGCGAAAATTGGATAAGTAATGCTGAAACATAATCAATTAGAGAAAAAAATAATGCAAATGAGATTAATAAACTAGCATATATATGTCAACAAAGACAATTATTAAAGAAATCATGAAAATTAACTAGAATATGTTGTGAACATATGGAAAAACCTACCCAATGGGGATGTAACCCTAAAAAAAGAAGAAATAATAAAAGAAAATATAAAAATAGAAAGTTTAAAAAAATTAAAAACTTTAGGAAGAGGTATATAAAACCTAAGATGAGATATTATAAAGAAGATATAATCCAAATAAAAAATAGAAAAATAAAACTTATAAGAAAGACAAAAGTCAATGAAAAAGTTGAAATTGTGGAGAAATGGGGGCATATAAGCCCTGATTGTAACAAAAAGAAAGTTAAAATATTACAAAAAGAATATCTAGAAATAGAAAGTGAACTAAGTGAAATATCTGACATTGAAGAATACTATGATCAAGAAATCTATATAAGTGAAATAGATTCAGAAAGCAATGAATCAGAATCAGAATAGAGAAATAGAAGAAATAGAAAGAAAAAAATAAGAGCATAGATAAATAAGAATATGAAGGAATAGAATGTTATGGATTAAAAGTAACTTTAATAATAAGTTCAGGAAAATACAAAAATTATCTTTAGATTTGAAAATAGGAAAATTGGAAATATTAGACAGAATATGGAGAAGAGAAATAGTAGCAATAAATAAATATCATAAAATTGAAATAGCAATAGATGTTAGAACTACTCAAGGAACACATAAATTAAATATTTTAACAAAAAATATGGTTACAAAATTATTAACAAAGATCAATAAAAAATAAAGTGAAAAAATTCAATATGTTTATTTAACAGGTATCCAAATAATGTTTAAATCCTTATTTAGAGAAGTAATAGATTCACATTTGACTGTAAGTTTACATGATGTAAGAATAATAAATTTAAAAGACAGTCATTTGGGAATAGTAGAAGGAAATCTAGCATATAAGAAACTAATATTTACATATTACCCAAAATATTGTATATCGTTAAAAGATAGAAACTTTAATAAAGTTTTAGGACTACATTTCAAATTACATAAAGATGATATAATGGAATCAGGAGATAAAACTATGACTATAGAATATAAAGTATTGTATACATTTAGTAATTCTAATTGTGGAAACATTTATTCTAAAAATTCATTTATTGAAATTCATAAATAATGTAAAGATTTTGGTAAAGCTGTAGAACCAAATAAACAAATAAGTTTAGTCACAAGAAACTATGAACTTATTATAACAAAAAATAAACCAGAAATTATAGAGTTAAAGAATACTCTAATAATAATATAATATTTGAAGATGACAGATTAATTAGAAGATCAACAAGTTTACCCAATAGAAAACAATTAGGAGAAACTAGTAATATAAGAGAAATAAAACTTTATAAAAATGCTGAAAATATGAAAATAGAAGGTGAATATTTCAATGGAAAAGAACATGTAAAATGATCAAATATATTAATTGATACAAACAATTCCTACTATTATATCGATTTTATCAGCACTATTAATTATTTGAGTACTTTCTCCTATAACTCCTGTTATTTTTATTTTCCCATCAGTATTCCATAATTTTATTGAGAAATTTTTAAATATTGTTAAATTACTTCATGTGTCAATTAATGTATAAGTTGTTATATTTGTTTCTACAATTGTAACTTGTAACAACTAATGGAAAACTTATTTGGTTATTCATCTATTCAGCTTTTCTACATAGTATAGTTTGACCATTATGGGTTACGTATAATCCTTCACGTTTTATACTATAATCTTCCAATCCATTTGGGAAACTCATTCCTAACATTATACGAGGATTTACCATACTATTATCTATATGGCATGGTACTAGGAGATTTTTTCCTCCTATTTTGTTTGGTACTTTAACTTCAAGTTCAGTCATATGTATTTGTCCATCAAAATTTATATATCTATACGGGTCAGTTCTATGAGATATTAATCATTTATTCCTGTTTGAAGCTAAATGACATTATACAACAATTTCACTATTACAAACAAAATAATTACATGATAATGTTATAAATACCTTGCAGACATTCACTAAAAATATCAAGAAAATTTAGACCTTACAGAGTTCAGCCAAAAAATTCATTGTTGAAACTGATAATTCTCAAGTTCTAGGCTTAGTGAAAAATAAGTTACCACCAGATCCTCAATATAGGAGGCTCCATAGACGGCAAGCCTATTTGACATTTTATAATTTCGATATAATTCATATTAAAGGTGTCAATAATTATCTTGCAGATTTTTTAAGAAGGAATATTGAATTTGCAGATGGATAATATCAAAAAATCATTGATAGACGCCAAACAGTGAATAAACTTCCTCACGGAGGAAGCTGAAGATATAAAACTTGGGATTAAGCAACTAGCAGAGACTCTCGAAGAAAATTTCAAGCAATTGATGAAAATCTCAAAATTTCATTACAATTATACTAAAGAATTGAGCGATAACATAATTGATATTGAATCTCAGTTTGAATCGTTAATTACCAAACAGACAGATACCAAACAGGTTATATCAAAAATACAAACAAGTACATCTTCTGGAAGCAGTGGTGGATCAACGATTAAAAGAGATGAGCCAAGTCCCAAGAAATTTTTCTTGAATGAAGCCAGTCCTCGAAAAATAACAATCAATGCCAAAGATGAACATACAAGGATAGTCAAAATTCGTGCTGAGGAAGAAGATGATTATCCTTTTTTTTACCAAAAGAAGACGAATATAAAACTACTGTCAAAGTTATATATGAACTCGAAGAATGTGATTGTTATTACATTTCATCTGGAGATCATGTATACCCACGATTGATCGTTATTCAAGGAGGAGATCCTATTATGATAAAAAAATGGCAGCAGATTATTGATTTTTGGATCTTATCTATCCAAGAAAAGATCTGAAAGAAATTGAAAATTTTGATGATTTACTAAAAGGATAAATTTCAAAGTTCGCCCAAGGAAGACCCATATATTTAAAATTTTATTCGATCAGTCCTGAAATTGATGGAAGGATGTATTATCCTACTGAGCATATTATCACGATTGGGTATGTTGCTCGAAATTTTCAAATTGAAGTTGGAAAAAATACCAAACCAGTACCTAATATTACAAGATCATGGTTTAGATCTCGAAGGGTGTTGGAAATTAAGGTTTTCTACAACATTGCCAAAAACTTGTATGACAAAAAATTCAAATGTATATGTCAGTATAATGGATGGACCTTCCTCACTAATGGAGGAAAAGAAAAATTAACAATCTTGAAGGAATACATCAACAAGTTTGATACTCATCATATCCATGGAAGCTTTGCTACCTTACAAGAGGCGTGCATTGTCAGGAATTGCCCCACATGCCAACAAAATTGATGGACAGCTGATATCTACTCTATTAAAGAAGGATGAAACGTGGCAAAAAAATATACAGCTTCATGTAAGGCCCATGTGAAGATTGAAAATAATAGAGGGATAGAAGGGCCATGTGAAGAAATAAATAATAGAGGACATGTGTGTCCTTGTAATAAATAATAAGAGGATAGGTGTGTCCTTATAATGTTATGAAAAGTTGTAAAATTATTAGGTCGATGATGTAAGCAGTGATGTAATTGTGTCCAATGTAACATTAAAAATTAAAGCCTCCGGGCTAGTTGAAGGACAGAGATCACTTGAGCACTCAACCTGTGAGAAAGCCAAAGAAATCCTCTATCTTTGAAAAAATTCTCATCCCAAAGTCTTGTACCAATCCTCTTTGAATCAATAAAATTTCAATTGTTTTGTAAAAAAGATATGAGTTTCTAAGTTTCTGTCTTCTAAATCCTATTTCCTAAAAAAGATATATTATTAAGAAAGCTCCCCACACTTTGTCCAAATTATTTTCCAGCAAGATATTATACAGTGAAGGCATGAATTCAAGTAAGGCTAATTACCCATAAAGCTAGGAGGCCGTTGAAGGGAAATAGCAGAAACCTGTGAGCCCGAAGGTCACTGATATCAGAAGGAAAATTCAAAGGTACAAATAATAGGAAAAGAAGTTAGTATTCTTAATATATCTATCTTTATGGAATTTTGAGGAGGAAGAACTATTAAAACAAGTTATTATGGGAGAATTTAGAATTATTAAATTTAATTATCAAAACAGTCCTTATAAGGATGAATATCATAGCATAATTGAACCTTTATTCATGCATAAACAATTTACTAGACCAAATAATGAAATAAAATTTTTATATAATGTCTATATGCCATATTTGTTAGCTACTTTTCCTAAACTAAAAGAATTATTAGGAATAAAAATTACAAAATCAATCATTTACTTTTAGCTTGATAGCGATAATATTGAAATAAATAATGAATTATATTTATGATATGTGTTTAGTAGCGATAATGATTATGATCCCATAATAGATTATGACAGTGATTGAAGAGATGAATCTTTTTTTAATAATTTTTGAAAATTTTGATATCGTGAATGAAGAAAATTACATCATAAGAAAACTCAGATATAAGAAAGGTCCATATAAAGTTAAAAAGAATATTAAAAATAAACAAAGAATTGAAAATGGAAATGAAATTGATAAGATAGGATACCGAGAGCAACTTTATGCATCACAAGAGATATTAAAAATTTCTAAAAACAATTTGATAGAAAACTTTGTTAAAGGTACTATAAGATCTATAGTAATACAAGATATTCAAGATATAATTGATAAATTAGAAAAAGAAAGAAAAATATTTCAAAATATAATATACAATTTGAACCAAGTATAGATATAATGGCTGATATATATATATATATATATATATATATATATATATATATATATATATATATATATATATATATATTATCAATTCTCAAACACTGATAGAATTTGAAAAATTACTTGAAACTTTATAAATTATTTACCTCTGTTTTTATAATGCCTGGATATACTATTGAAGGATTAGACAATTTGTTAGAAAGAGTAATGGAAAAAATAGATAACATTATATCTCAATTAATAGATATGGATGAATCATCTGAACAATTTTATATACTTTCGGAAAATCATGATCAATATATTATAGATCATTCTGATATATTACAGCTTAAAATAGATTTAGAAAATAAAATTATAACAAATACAGTCCAAACCTAATGCCATGATATAAAATCGAAGGACTAGATAACCTTTTAGAAAAATTGAAAGATAAAATGGAAGATATTAAATATCAAATGAAAAATAAAAACATGTCTTCTGAAGAATATAATAAACTTTAAAAAAAAATACAAACAATATATTTCAGATTATTGTATTTTACTAGATCAAAGAATTGACTTATACCAAAAAAATTTGTATAATAATTTATCAACCAGATAATTAATAGATACTTCAGAAGCATCAACTTCTAATAACTGTGATCATAAACTATATTTAGAAAATAAAGAAATTTCATTTTTATCAGCTATTGTCGAAAAATATACATTCTGTTGGACAATCTAAACTAAAAGAGATACGAAGATATCGATTATGATATCCTAAATAGAATATAATTTAATTCTGTTGAAACAACAAAAAATATAAATACAGTTTATTAAATCATAGAAGAATACGAAGATGTAGAAGAAGTTTCAGACGGAATAGCGTTAGGATATATAACTAAAAAAGATCATCCTAAATCCTTTGAAAATTTATCACAATATAGAACATTTTTAGAGGAACTTAAAAGATTAAAAAATATAAATATAACCAAAAGTCCTGAATTAAATCAACCCAACTAAGTTTGGGGGTATATCTTATAAAATAAACAATCATTTTCATTAAGGATAATTTTGACATTTTAACAAAAATATCTATTTTACTAAAATTATTTTTTACCAAACCTATTTAACTAAAAACTCCTTTAAATATTTATCTTTGAATAGAAAAGACCAATAATAGTATATCCCTTCTACCAATAGTCGTGTCCTTATTTTGTACCATCTCGGATTATAATTTGGACAATTAGCAGGAAACGTTTCTCCATTTGACAATTCTTGTAAAAAACGTTCCAACCTTTTACTCTTGGCATTGGTAATTACCCCCAAATTCACGTTTATTTGGGAAACATCATTACTGTTGTTAAGTTTAACAAATCTTCACCGTTAAATCATTATTCAACAATTTTATTTTTTTTGAATTGAAGGACAGTTTCATCATTAGAAATACAAAACCATTTTTTCAAAATCATTTTCTTTCTCACCTTCTCGTTGGTAATTGCTAGTAGTAGTATAATAACGATAGAAATGGCAACGGGGTGCGATGTCATTCACCTTTCTCACCTCGTGGGGAATTTATCATCCCTATTTCCATAGTGTGTTACTATATAATATATATTTGGGCATTGGGGATAAGCAAGCTTCAAATTGTAAAGCTTGGACCAAATTCTTGAGTTTGGACCATTATTAATTTTTTTTAACTTTTTTTTATTTAGACCATGTTTGATAACGATTATAATTTAGATTTTAAGCTAAATCAAAATTAACAATTAATATGAATCACATATTTTATAGGATCCAAAAATTTTTAACAACACATTTCAATAATTTCTATTAAAAATTTACTAAAATTTTGATTTAATCTCCACCAAACAAGAGCTCGTACTAGGGTTGTACAACGAAACCGTCAAACCGCCAAACCGATATCAAACCGCAATTTCGAAACCTTTGGTTCGGATCCACGCGGACCCGTCAACGTTTCGGTTTTGACCCAAACCGAACCGGTTTCAAATGGTTTGGTTTAGGTCTCATTTTTCAAAACCCGTTTCAAACCGCCAACCCGCTAAAAAATTACAATTAAAATTTAATTTTTTAATTGCAAAAATACAAAAAATTTTACTGCTTTTATTTTCAATTTTACACTTTTATTTTCAATTTATATGAAGGGGCACCTTACTTTTCCTTTATTGTGAAGAAATGCATTTTGCTAGTACTAACAACTAAGTACTACCGATTACTTTCTTACTTTATTTGTTTTTTATCCTATGATTTTTTTGGGGGGAGTATGCATAAACTTGCTCATTATTTATTTTTTCTTGGTTATAATATTTATCTTCTGTTAATTTAGCAAGTCATGACTTGAGTATTTATGGTTATCTAAGCAAAATTAGTTGTACTTGAGATCTTTTATCATCAGCTGTAATTCATCAAACTCTAAATTCCTAAAGCATCATTCTTTCATCATGTAGTTCAGTAGTTTTACTTGGAATACAGTATATTTGAGTTTAAGTTGTTTTGTTGTGAAATAATAGGAAAATCTAACTTGAGAATGAATTATGTTATCTATTAGGTTTTTTTGATATTATTGTGATCATTTATTTGTGATTGTGCCTTTGTATCTGTTTTAGAAATTGTTTACCCATATATTTTAATTTTGTTAGTCTTATAACATCTATCCATAATGTCGTTGGGTTATTTGCAATTAACTTTGATGTCTTAATTCAAAATTCTATTTCAATAGTTATTTTAACTCGATTTACATATATTAGTTTAGTTTCGTTTACAAACCGCGGTTTAAAACCGCACCAAACTGCAAAAAATGGTTTTGTTTGGTTTGATTTAGGAAATGAAATGGTTTGGTTTGGGTTGGAAAAATCTCAAACCGCTTTAAAACGGTTTGGTTTGAAAATTTATCAAAAATCGTCCAAACCAAACCGTTTACACCCCTAGCTCTTACCTTACTTCAGGAGGGGGTGGGGGGGGGGGGGGGGCTGACACCTCCAGTAAACCATAAAGAATTCATTCCACTTTTTTTTGTTTCAAAAATTATGACTTTTACTAATTGTTGTGGTCCTTTACTAAATAAATATTCTTATTCTATTCCCTTAACTTTCTATAAACATAAGCCCCTGTGTAAAATTTCGTTTACATGTTCATATAAAATTTCGGTGTAAAGGCAGACGTTTCGTTCGTTTGCTCTTATTTGATGTAGGTGTTGCTTCCATATGAATGAAAATTCATTCTATTCTAAAGGACAACTGCTAGTAACCTTGAGTGTTGGAGAGAACAAAATTGTCTTGTGGAGATTGTGAATTGAATACGCATGGATTATTGTCGGTTAGTTTTTGTCACTCATATTCAATTTGTTATTGTGTCCAACATGCTATATTTTGCATGATTAATTATTGAAGTATAGAAGTTTGACATTGAATGAAATGCAAAGATATCTTATAGATTTAGCCCTTTTTTAATTTAATTAAACACCTCATGAGAAGCGTCCCGATTAGGTCGGCACCACCAAAACCCATATAAAAACAATCCAAATCTTTATTAAAAATTAAAACGAAGATAAATGTTTATAGTGATATCACAAGCCAAACGATAGTTACAATGCCCCAAAATATCAGTGGAAATTAAACGTGCCCAAAATTTTGAGACGAGAACAACTATCACTACAAGGAAAAAATGTCTATTATGACATCAAATGTCATCGCAATAGCTCCGTACCTAAATACTATATGAGATGACAACAGTCGTCGTTATAGATATTCCACCTATAGAGAGGATAAAGTCGCCTCTATAGACCTTCAAAAAATTTAGAAAATTCACTAAAAAACATTTACACTTATTATCATGCAAAGTTCCCACGTACAAATTGAGATGTGTAATTGGAATTTACTTTTCCTCACAAAAAAAGAATTTGTAGGGCTAATACAGTAAATGAAAAAGCAAAGTATTGAAAGCAATAAATGAGAAAGTACTACTTCTCATACAATAAAGGAAATATAAAAATAAATTATGCTATAAACTTTTAAAGTTGGGAAATTCATGTTTGTCAATTAACACTAGTGTACTGAGCCGAAGAGATAAATCTTGCAATCCATACTCCTGATATCAGTGACTCTCGATCATATGTGACTAAGTCATCAACCTGGTTACCCTTACGATAGATGTGAGAGATAGCATCCCGGTCAAAATGAAGGAAGTATTGATGCAATGGATGGCCACTACGAAAGCTTCAACCCAAATGTTTGCAATCCCCAGTCGACGAGCAAGAAAGGTACCCTCAAGAATTAATATCTCACAACTCGACCTCAAGGATATATAACATATAATCTGTAACGACCCAAAATTCGTCCTATTATTATATTAAATTATTCATTTTTAACGGGATCCACTTGAAAGTCAAATAGAAATTTTAATTTATTTGACTTGTTTAAATGGACCAATTAGATATTAAATCAGACTTTAAATTTAATTGACGTAATATCAACGAAAAATAAATAAGAATATTAAATTTTACTTTAAGCAATTTTATCGATTAAATAAATCGATTATCGATTCCATAATTGGAAAGATATGAATTGAAGTATATGGAATGTACTTCAAAGTGGAACTAAGAAATTCATCTCAACGTTGAAAAATAATAGACCAAAGTAAATCCGTAAACTTTTATATCTATATATATTATTATATTATTTATTAACGACGAATTACGCGTATAGTTTCGGAACGCATAAATTCTTAGTTTTGGTATCCGTCTTGACTATTCGAGAATACGATCATGTAGAGTATTGAATGACCTTCAAAATGGTATATTGTAGACACATATTCGGTTGACGTACGTATCTTTAAAACTTTAATAAAGAAGGTTGTCATTCGAAAGTTTAGTTTTAAACGACAAATTTTAATAAGTCGCAACTTTTGCTATAATTAATCATATTCCATTTTGGCAAGGATACCTAAAACTAGATCATAAGTATTTTAGAATGATATATTAAAAGTTCAATTTTGATGATAATAAGAGTACCGAAAATTAAAAATAAAGTAGCTACTAGAAAAGAAATCGAAATAAAATATTTTTCAGCGGTAAACTTTGACGAGCTACAATTTCATATGGGGTATCGATTTTACGTTGACAACTTCATATTGGCCACAAGAACTCTTTATTACGACTTCATATCATCCTATAATTTTTAGAGTCATTTTGGAGTTTTTAATAATTTTTGGGATTAAATAGAAATCTTATATTTTTTTGGACTAAGAGCAAATAAAATAATTGCAGTTTAATCCCTCAGAAAATCTATACATATGGATAGTCGATTGATGAAAATGAGGTGGAAAAACAGAAAGACTGGAGGGGGGTCGACCCCACCCACCCTATTAATAAAAATGAGGGGGGGTCGACCTACCCTATTAATAAAAAGGAGGAGGGGTCGACACCCCAAAGTAATAAGATTCCTGTAAGGTAATTGTTGTTGTTGTTGTTATTATTATTATTATTTTGGATATGATGATTAGATTAAATGTCTATAAAGCAAATCAACTCCTTTAAATTAGGGCAGTTTCAATAATTATTTCAGTTAAATATTTTGTAGGGAAATGATCCACTTTAATTTTGTTGGACCCTAGTTAATATTTTGTAATTTAAATATAATACAGTATTATGTAACTAAATTATAGTTTATAATGTAACTAAATTATAGTTCAACTCCAAGTGGATTAGTGATGCTAATATTGAGAAATAAAGTCGTGAATTCTATGATATGTAACAGGGAGTAAGGTAAATAATATTTCAACTACAATGTAAAACATAATATTTACATTATTATGTGCCTCTATGTGATTATGTGAGATATATTCTTGGTACAATATATGTGAAATATGATGTGGCAAATATTTGTACATGGCAAAAGCATGCGAGACATGATTTGATGATATGACATGTTATTAATGCATATGAATTCATTGGAATGCCATATTATGTGATTATAACAGGGGTGATATGTTCCCAACTGTGGGGAAAAGAATAAGGTTCTCACAGCTGAGCTGGACGCTAGATAGGCTGAAGGCTGGGACCCACTTCAACAAAACAAAAATTGAATTCTTCTTTCCTTCTTGACCACACCAAACCCGACCCCTCCCATTCGAACCCAACCCCGCCACTGTGAAACCAGCTCCTCCCCTGCTATATTCTTCTTCTTCATATACTTCCTCCACCGCTGACGAGTGTAACTCCGATCGACCTTCCCAGCTTCATCTCTTTTCTCCACCACCGACTACTATCTTCGACCGACCTTCCACCACCACCGACATCTCCAAACATTTCTTCCACGATGGACTTCCCCCAAAATCCTAGAAATTCGATTTTTCTTCTGCCCCGACTTCCACTGTTCTTCCTCCACGTTTTCTTCTGCCCCGACTTCCACTCTTAAAGCAGTCTATGTGAAATTACATCTTCCATCGCACCAAAATTTGAGACATACAGCGGGATTCCAATCTAAAATTAATCTCAGCTGTTTGCTAGTGTCGGTAACTATTTTATGTAAATTTAATTCCTCCTGACTCCTCCATTGGGTAATTATTTCACGTAATCTGAATTTCATGTTTTGTATGTTGTGCACCTTCAAGTTTGTGAATTTGTCCTAAGATTATGGAATTTTGAAAATAATCTGTTATAATAATCCAACAAGCATGATGTTCAAATTTTAGGCACTCTGTTACATTTGCATATGAACTAATTCGTTAGTGATAACCCACTCATATCATAAATAGACCATGCATATTTGTTGTTGTAATGAACACTTAGTTAGATTCTATGATGGTACAAGTTTGGCATAAGGATACTTCTGTTTTGAATTCATGAGGATGTCTACGTCCAGTACGAATGGTGCACAATCTTGTCCACGTTGCTAGTCTAACATGATGCTTTACACATCGCGCACAGATAAGAATCCAAATCGTGACTTTTGGAAATGCCACAATTCGGAGGTACGCTAGGTTGATCAAATCAAGTTTTGCCTTCCTTTTTTTACATTAAAGTATGTACTCTGTTCGTTACGTAGGATGGTGTCAAGTGTCGTGGCTTCTATTGGGTTGACGAGCTTGAAGCAAGATTGGGACGTCAACACGACACTTTCGAAGTGCTGCAAAGACAACTATCTGAGTTGAACTGCAACATGTCGATATTGTTGGAATGGCAGGAAGCGATGAATGAAAAGATAACTCTACTTCGACGTGAAGTCAGCCCACCTCGGCGATGTTGGTGTTGCATTGCATAGTCATGAAAATATCCAAAATAATCATGTTCTTTTCATGTTTTGAATGGTCACTTGAAAGCTTGTTGTGTGAAAATCATATTTTGTTTTGTAAAGTGACAAGCTTTGGATGATGGTAAATGCAGTAGTTTTGTTTCATATTCATGTCCTGCTTTGTTATATATTTTGGTAGACTACTAGATTTGTTCACATTTTAGCAAAATATCATATTTATTCTACCATGAAGTTAACAACCAGTTTGAAAGAAATTTAGAAAATTAAAAGCGTCAAAGAACAAGACAAGTTAATAAGTTGAGTCTTATTTCCTCATAACAAAAGTTCTATTACTAACTTGTGCATCTCACAAAAAAACTTCAATCTAAACAAGTTGACTGGTTTTTCTATAACTAGGAAATGGAAAGTAAATACACTAGAAGCTTTGTTCAAAAACATATCATAATATTTCCTTTTACTTCAAAAAACAAAAGTTCCAACAATAAACTTGTCCTATGAACTCCCACCAACACTGTAGCTGCAACAATGACTTGTATAAGTTCCTTCTTCGCCTCCAACATCTTGCCTACCCTCAATTACTTCCTCGGGTACATATGGTTCTTTTGACTTGTTTACACTGGAAAAAAGAAAATATTTATGAACTGCATGAATAGGAAAAGCACAATAATATTGACATGGCTCTATAAATACCTGCTTCGTAGTCTATGTGGACACCGTCTCCTATCATGTCCTTGCCCATCACAAATTCCACATTGTCTACTTGATGATCGCATTGCAATTTCTTTGGACCCCTTAATCCGTTTTCCACACCCTTTCGCCCCAACTAGCTTCCGGTCACCAACACGTTGTGATACATCATGAGTCCTAGATGAGGACTTTCTCATACCAGCAGGGGATCCATCATCGAGATGTTGTAATCTAGCGTACAAAAGATCAAACTCACCCATGAGGAAAGCACTGCGAGAATCTGTAAGAGATGCATGGTCGACCTACAGGGTAGCCTTATGAGACAACATTTCGTGTCTTGCCATCAAGGATCGGCAGTTGCCATCTTCAATTGATAATCTAGTTGAATCATCGAACAAAGATCCATCTTTGACATTTTTTGTCCAACGTCGTAGAATATATTTCTCATCCAGCAGCATCACCTGTTTTTCCCCCAAAGGCATAGCATATGCAGACAAGAAAAGCCTTCAAAGTCAAACATGCAACAAGAACAAGCCGTAAGTCAATCACGGTATTGTAAGTTAACTCTCGATGCCGATCAAAAGTTTTACCTTCTTCAAAACGGACTATATTTTACACTTTAACATCTACTTGACTTACTTTCTTTGAACAAATGTATAAGTGACTCTCTTCAATTTCTTTCTGAAATTGGAGGAATATTTTTTTTTGTGTAGATTTGAACCATTTGTCGCTCCATTAAACACTTTGTATTGAGTCTAGGCTTCTCGATAAAATCAATATGGGTAGCAGAAAGCTCTTCGTTACGCTGATGAGCAAGCGCTCAATTGAAACATGCAAGAAATCTAATTAGAGAGCAATTTCTGTTTACAAACTTCTTCGGAAAGGAGTGACCACTTTTTGATCTTTGGCTACTAGACATCCTTGCACTGAATACATGTTTCACACATGCCGGCACCCATCGACTACGTATTTGGTATATGGTATGTAGCTATTCATTCGAACCCAAATTTGTGGTCTCCATGATATCATTCAATCGTTGTTCGAATTCATCAGCGGACTCAGATTGCTTAACTATATTGACAAGTTTGTGGTACTCACTCATCATTGTGGGGCATAACATTAATTTTCTCGACAAACTTGTTCAAAATATGCCACAAACAATGCATGTGCAAGGTGAAAGGCAATACCGTTGAAATAGCGTTTGAAATTGCCGCATCTTGATCTGTAATTATCACACCCAACGTCCTATTTCTTGTCATCACTTCAACGAACTTCGACAACAACTAAACAAATGAAGCAGTTGTTTCATTGCTCAACAGCCCACATCCAAATATAATAGTTTGTCGGTGATTGTTAAATCCAACAAAAGGCGCAAGAATCATAGCATATTCATTTGTATTGTACATTGTGTCAAACACTACGCAATCGCCAAAAAATGTATAAGATCTTCGGGACTCACTATCTTCCTAGAAACACCTAACAAACTTGTTATCTGAATCAGTCTCGTAGGCATAGACAAAATTAGGATCTCTCGTTCTAGAATGCAAATTGTTCAATAAGTGATTTAGCATCGTGTCCCCTACGCTCTTCACGTAATTTTGCTTCATAGTTCCTTAAATCTCTCCCCCCAAATCCAATATATGATAGCCCTCCCACATCTATTTAAATAATTCACAATTGTTGACAAATCGGTATATTTGCTTGTCCTAACTGTTGTGTCAATGCCTTCTTCGTAGCTGAGACTACCCTGTGAGACCTCAAGAAGTGTACTCTGCTAGGGGTTCTAAGGACATGATTATGTTGTTCTGTAAACTGTTTCACTACCCAGGACTCCCCTGTCTGTTGCTTCACCACTGTTAGTATGGCATTGCATCCCGTGCGCCGTGCGTGTATGCCCGCAATTTCTTTCCCATTTTTGTATAATTGTATTCTTGCGATGCAACTGATACGTTTCATTTGTCTTACCTTCCTTGTAACAAACAAACTGTTTCCAGTAAGTTTCATTGTGCCTCTTACTATTTTGTATTCGAAATACTGAAGCCCCCCTCGCGTGCATATGCGTTGTAAAAATTGTAGGCATTCTCGTGCAAATTAAAATCTTGTCCTGTTCTTGGAATACAGTTCACAAGAACTTGCGGGACAAACACATTATTAGTCGTGTTCGATTCCATCCCTACAAAAATAATGAATGACAAATCAACTCACAGCTAACAAATTCCAAAATTTTAACTATAAATAGTAATTTTCAACAATTTCTTTATTCATAAGCTTTTGGGGACTAACATTTCTTTATTTTTAAGCTTCTGTTGGTAATTTTAATCTAAAGCCAAACAAATGTGGGAATCATAATCAAAGGTCTCGATATTCATAAAATTTAGGGGGTAATTGTAATCAAACGCTGTTAAACATTAAATTTTGACTAAGTACATAATTACATTCTTCCCACAATTTTTAAGTAGCAAATGATTTTTTTAAACATACCTGCAATGGAGAAGAAGAGCTTCAACAAAATGGTGGCAAGTCAGTTTTTTAGAGAACTCGACTGTGGAGAAGACAAGCTAGGAAACATGGTGGTTTACAAGGTTCAAGATAACGTTTGGGGATGTCTGTGGTGGTGGAAGGTCGGTCGAAGATAGCAGTCAGCGGTGGAGGAAAGAGACAAAGCTAGGAAGGTCGGCCGGAGTTACACCCGTCGGCAGTCGAGGAAGTATATAAAGAAGAAGAATATAGCGGGGAGGAGCTAGGTTCGCAGTGGAGGGGCTGGGTTCGAGTGGGAGGGGCCGGGTTTGGTGTGGTCAAGAAGGAAAGAATTCAAATTTTATTTTGTTGAGGTGGGTCCTAGCCTTCAGTCTATCGGCGTCCAGCTCAGTTGTGGGAACCCTATTCTTTTCCTACAGTTGGGAACATATCACCCTTGGTGATTATAAGATATAATTGGTGCACGAGGTATATTGTGACATTTATGTGCACGAGGTATATTGCCGCATTCATATGCACGTGCATTATATGGACTTAGAAGAAGTCCTTCATAAATGGTAAATAAAGAGAGAATGAGTATATGGAGAATGAATGATGTGGATGATAGTAAAATCACCTTGCGAGTGTACCGCACTTTCCTTTGCGTCCGGATATATATACCCGCTTCAGACTCCTGATGGTCATTAAAGGTAGTCGAGGATGGGGTGTTGGTGGTCCCGCACCGGTATATGGGAGGTGTCAGGAGGTCTCTTGGTGGCCTTGGGATTGTGGATCGACACATCGAGCGCCGTATACAATAGGTCATACCTAATTGATATAATATATTTCTCAGTACAATATCTTGAGTCTCGGTGGGCGATGATGGTTAGAAACTGTGGAGTCTCAAGTCTCGATGGGTGACCACAGACCACAGGCACTGGAAGACGCATTTTATTTTTATCGGCCATGTTGATAATTGAGCTCATACTGAAAGTCATGCGCATGATCATACATATGTTACTTCCTGAGCGTTAGCTCATGTAGTTTTGCATTATAGGTTTGACAATATATGAAATGGAGGTTGGTTTCAACTCTCAAATAATGGGAATATTGTGTACTAGGTACCTGACCGTGGCTCACAAGCCTCTCACCAGGGAAATCGAAAAAAGTCATAACTACTTTTAAGTTGTTTTATTTGATTTCAAAATAGTTAAATATTTTAAATAGCTATTCCTGGCTATCTTCCGCTATCCGCTTTCTATTCCTTATTTTAAATAGATATTTTTATATTAACTACTAACTATAATGTTTTTATATTAATTAGTTAGTTTATTTTGTTTTCTTCTTATTAAATAAAGAATGATATTTCAGAGAAAAATACTTATTTTTAATAATGTCAAATCATGCTTTAAAAATAAAAGTTCAAATTTATATTTAGAGCGGGTTGATACATTACTATTTTATTCGTTTTAAAAAAAAATAAAAAATCTGACGGGAAATTAAATAAATGAATAGAAATCAGAAATGAATTTGGGCGCCACATAATCGCATCCCAAAAGTATGAAACTAACAATCGGTATCTCCCAATGAGCAATTAGAAACATTTTGAGAGCTCAATCTACCCCTGTCAAGACTAGGAACAAAACCATGTAAACAGTCTAAATTTCAACTTGTCAAAAAAGTATATATAATTATAATATCGCAGCCTCTTTTTGACAATTTTTTTTTACATAAACAAATAATTTGCTATTTTTCGAGATTATATATCACTACTACTTTAAAAGTGTGGATATGGGAGAATCTTTCCATTGACAAGTTTGCCCTCACACATTTTACTCTAAATCAAGAATACCCTTTCTTAACACTATTACATATATTTAGAGCCCATTTGGTAGTGAAAATTTTTTTACTTCAACTTTTCAAATTCAATCTCAACCATCTATTTTTAGTCAAGCCCACATTTTTAGCTTTTCAAACTTTTTTAAAATACACATCCATCAAAAAATAAAAATAAAAAACCACAAAAATCTAAATTTTACCAAACGGGATATTATTATATGTGTGTTTGGTATTGTTTAAAAAGAGTTTTTCGAAATGAATAGTTTGGAGAATGGATGATTGAGATTTGTTTGAAAAGTAAAATATTGTGAACTTGACTTTTAATAGATGGTTGAAATTGAGTGCCGTAGAAAAAAAAGTTTAAAGAAAAACAAACAATGGCTATATCATCATATCACCGAGAAACAAAAGGTCACTCCCGACTCCCACGATCATCACTACTCACTACTACTTTAAAAGTGTAGATAGGGGAGAATATTTCCCTTGACAAGTTTTCCATCACACATTTTACTCTAAATCAAGAATACTCTTTCTTAATACTATTGCATATATTTAGAGCCTGTTTGCTAGTGAAAATTTTTTTACCTAAACTTTTCAAATTCAATCTCAACCATCCATTTTTAGTCAAGCCCATATTTTTTTTTTGTTTTCAAACTTTTTTAAACTACACATCCATCAAAAAATAAAAATCAAAATAAAAAATCACAAAAATCAAAATTTTTCATATTACCAAACAGGATATTATTATGTGTGTGTTTTTTATTGTTTAAAAAGAGTTTTTTTGAAATGAATAGTGATTTTTTGGAGAATTGATGGTTGAGATTTGTTTGAAAAGTAAAATATTTTGGACTTGATTTTTAATAGATGGTTGAAATTTAGTGCCGTAGAAAAAAAAAGTTAAAAGAAAAAAAAAAAAGGGCTATATCATCATATCATCGAGAAACAAAAGGTCACTCAAAGCTCCCACGATCTCTCCCCATTTGAAAACCCACCGAGAACCCCAAGAGCCAAGTAAAAGTAATGAAATGAAAAATCCCATTTGGGCAATAATCCAAATGGAATTAATTCTCATCACAGGTATGTAGTATGTACTTTTTTATTCTTTTTCTTTTTTAAAACCTTTCATTCTTGATCTTTGTTCCACCCCAATTTCGTCTGTTCACAGTGGAACAAATCGAAGCTGGAGCAACCTGAATCGCTCTTTCTATGGCTTAGGTTAACATGTGCTACTTATCAACCAATTTAAAAGTAAATTTCTCCACAATTGTCTTCGTTTACAAAATCTTTGATTTATTCTTCTTTTAAAAAAAAAAAAAAAAAAAAACCTTTTGTAGCATGTTTTAGTTCATGTTCTTTAATTACCTCAATTGCCTTAAAATAGAGTATAGCTTCAACTTTAATACTCATATCATATATTGTTTACGTGAGACGTGCAACGCACGTGCTTACTACTAGTGTTATTAAAAAGTGATTATGAGAAATATGCATGGTTAAAAAGTAGTTTGAGGAAACGATCACCTTTCTTGCGAGTCCCAAGAGCACTGTCAAATTCTTGAACCAAGAACAAATTTATGTTGCAGCTGGGAAGTTGGTTGAATGTTCTTTATTTTTTTGGAATTTACATCAAGTATCTTATTTGACACAGGACCATATATAGAGAAGCAAAGCGTATATGCATTTCCTTCAATGAATATCAATGTGAGAAGCAACCTGGAAAAATTATCCCTTTCAATAATGCACAAATTCCAGGTATTTCTATAGGCTCAACCTGGAAAGTTTCCAAAAGCCATACATACGCGTAAACTTTACCTGTCTTCTATTTGTCAAATTTCCAAATCTGATGTAATTTATCATTTTTGCCAGCTCAAATAACACTATCTATATATATAGTCATATAGACTTTGTTTCCAACTTCACATATCAGAAAAATCACATCCTCTCTTCCTCCATTCCTCTCTAGCTACATTTCTCTTTCAGCAACAAAAATGGCTACTTTTTCTAATTCCAGGACTATATTGATTCCGGCAGTTTTTTTAGTTTCCATAGTCATGACTTCTTTGGTGACCCCTTCAGCAGCTAGTTTCTACAGGGATGTTGATATAAACTGGGGAGACGGCCGTGGTAAGATACTGGAGGGAAGCAGGCTTCTAACGTTCTCCTTAGACACAATTCGGGTTCTGGATCTCAGTCCAAGAATGAGTACCTGTTTGGGAGATTTGACATGAAAATCAAACTTATTCCAGGAGACTCTACCGAAATTGTAACAACGTTTTTCATAAGTGCTCAATTTAATCTTCACTGCTCGATAGATCCAATCATTATAATGCATTTTGAATCGATAATTGAATTGTTCATTTGGTTGCACAGTTAGCGTCTCAAGGACCTGGTCACGATGAAATAGATTACGAGTTTCTGGGGAATGCATCTGGACAACCATACACAGTTCACACCAATGTGTATTCCCAAGGAAAAGGAAACAAGGAACAACAATTCCATCTTTGGTTTGATCCATCTGCAGCTTTCCACACCTATTCAATTGTGTGGAATTCTCAACGCATCATGTAAGTCAATACACAAACTCTTAAGTCTCATTTCCATTAATCCACAATTTTTCTTAAAAAATAAAAAATAAAAAAAATATAGCTCTAATTCTCTTGGTGATGAATTTCAGTTTCTTGGTGGACAACATTCCAATAAGAGTGTTCAGCAACAACCAAGCTATTGGCATTCCATTCCCTGCTAATCAACTGATGAGAGTATACTGCAGTTTATGGATCGTGGACGATTGGGCAACAGAGGGTGGGAGAATCAAGACCGATTGGACAAAAGCTCCTTTTATTGCCTCTTACAGGGATTTCAATGCCAATGGAAATGTCTGTGCATCTGGATCGAATGTTGATTCTTGTGCTTCAAAATCAGTTGATTCCTCCAATTCCGCAACATGGCAAACTTAAGAACTGGATGCAAAGGGAAGAAATAGGCTCCGTTGGGTTCAACAGAAACACATGGTTTATAACTATTGTGCTGATGTTCCAAGATTTCCTCAAGGCTTCTCAGCAGAATGCAAGCGACCAAGATTCTAGGAAAATCCTCCTTTGTTAACATGTTTATTCTTTTATTCTTATATATATATATATATATATATAATATTAATGTAATACTACCCCTTGATTGTAACATTGAGAAATAAAATTATGAGAATACTCAAATACATTTTCTTGTTTTATTTAATTTTCCAATTTGAAATGGAAAGTGTAATTAGGTGCTTGGCCTACCTCACAAAGTGTACCCTTGACAATCATTCCAAGGACCAAATCAAAGACTAATTTTTTTATTTTTTATTTTTTTATCAAAACAATAGAAAATTTCTCATTGTTTAATTTAAGCTTCAAAGGAACATTTTTTATTTTATTTTATAGTATATTAGAAATTAATTTAGTTTTATTTTGGCTTGTATATACAAGTTCATTGAGCTTTCGCACACATATTTCTATTAAACTTCTATATTATATGTGAAGGTTTTTTGCATAAATTCTCTGAATTCCATTATTCTTTACGAATCAAAAATCGCTTGGATTCTTTCTTCTAGTATTTATAAATTGAATCCACAAAGAATTTGATATTTTCCCTTTATGTTTTCGAGTACAAAAATAAAGTTTTAGAATAAAATGTTCATGCAAATATCGTTAACACGTAATAAAGTGAACTTTTGAGTTCGAGTTGTCGATCTCATAGGGACTAGTTATTTGTTATCGATTTAATTTGATTCAAAAGAATTTCTAAAGTAAAGCTAACTATAAGAAAATAAAATTATAAAAGAAATTCAAAAACAACAATAACTTGAGAAATTGAAGAAATAAACAATTCAATTAAAATATATAAGAAATAGAAAATTAAACTAATTGTAGCTAAATTAAAATATGAAAGCAAGAAATTGAATGATGAGTTTTCTCACTACAAGAAAATATGACTTATTCTACAACTAGTGGATTATCACGTGCGTTGCACGTGGCGATTTAAAAATGTGAGAATTCGCGTAATTGAAGACGCGTAAGAGGTTAGTTTAACAAGAACGATTCAATTGAAGACTATACTTGATATAATAAGGTATTGTAAGATGATATGTCACTGAAGTTTGTAGTTGAACATGGTGAAATGTGGATTTTTGCATGTGAGGGAAAAAAAATCCTGAAGCTATAGATGAAAAGGAAAATTGGAGAATTAAGATTACAAAAGGATATTAAAATTTATAGGTAACTCTTTGTGGAAGGCGTTTATAAAAATATCTATCAACTCTGAAGAGCAATAAATGTAGTAAAGTTTGAACACTTAAAAGCTGATGAGAACAGAGACGTACACATTTAACAAAAGTTATATTAGTAGAATGTTTGATTCTGATATTTTTATATGTAGCAGAGCAAAATATATTATAGAATCACATGATTTTTGCCTACTACGTCAATTTCAATAAAAGCACAAGTTAAAAAATATGTAGCATGAATTAATAGCATCTACCCTTGTTTCTAGTATAGACAGGTACACACCAATTGTTTATCATTATCAATACAAGTAAAATGGAAAGCTATTTCGATAAACCTAGTGGCAATATTGTTCATTCATCTATCTTTTACTGTTACTTCTATTCGAAGAAGATTGCAACTCATTTTCCTTTCCAAATTCAAGTTCCTACATGTTTTGCTTTGTCATCAATTCCTGCAAAAATCTGATACAATATTTACTTGAAAATGATACATATTATTAATAGTTATTTTATTCATTTCCAAAATATGATACCCAACACCGAATCATGACAATGTAAACACGCATCCAATTAATGTATGCAGTAACATGTATGTATCATATCCTTACTATCATTGATATTTAGAACATAAAGTTGAAGTGTCATGGAAAGAAAAAAAAATACTGAAAGCGAAAGTTACTTTCATGAGCACGAGGTAAGAATTGATCAATAGAAATTCATAATTGTAACAATAAAGAAAATAAAATGAAAATTAAAACTTGCAACATACTTCAAATAAATCAACTTACCTTTGTATACGTGCATATTCACTCAGTATACCAAGATTCGTCAGTCATCACGTCTTTCCATCAAATTGAATTTATCATCTGAGGCTGGACTTTCGGTTTCTTTAGCTTGAAAAAAAATTGAGATCAGCTTTTTTATTTCTGATTTTCATTTGATTGGCAAAACATAGTTGAACATCATCCAATATTCTTTAATAACAGAATGAACTTTTGCACAAGAGTATTGATAATGCCAATTTTCTTCCTACCTCATGTTTTTCTCCCAAAGTAAAAGCTACTATATCTTGCTTTACTCCATCCAATTCTTTTCTCTTTATGAATTTCATATATGTGTACCTATATTGGAAGGCAGAAATACATTAAAAGTTGAGAAAGGAGGAATAGAAAAATTGATGAATACAATTAACTTATCATAGATGAGTAACTTATTTATTTTCTAGTGCTCTTTTGCTTTTATTGCAATTATTTGTTACTCTATTGGACTAAAAGTTAAGTTTCACTTACATACCTCAACTTAAGCTAAATAAATGCTAAAGATAAAATAGGATATACACCATTCGCTATTACTTTCACAAATTTGCCATATTGACAGTTTCATCAGTGATCAACTATAACATAAAATAATAAAAGAAATGCCTTACATTGGAGTCTTGACCTCCATAAACAATCTTTCCAACAATAGTTTATCATCAATGCTCAATAGGAAAACAATAATACCTCTCAGCCACATTTATAATTCACCATCATCATACCATATAAAAAGGTTTGTCCATTGTTTCCATAAGTTTAGAGGTTTGAAATCAATACTTTGTACATTGAATTGTTAAAATGCGGACTAAGATTTAACAAAATATTAAAAAAATTAGACCCATCATCTAGGCACACGACCTCCAAACCTTTATGTCAACAATGCTTATTGTGAGCATCCACCACCACCATTTAACCCAATATCTCAAATATGTTTTCAGTAATTTGTCTTCCTTCTTCACTATGTCTTGCTATGTATGTTTTTTAGGGTGTTTAAGTTACCAAAATCTTATAGTTATACAGTTTAGTTTGTGATGTAATATAAAGTCATTTCATTAAGCTTAAGAAAAAAATGTGAAGCAAGATACACTATAATAGCAAGGATAGATCATGTGTAAGCTATCTGTTTAAGTTTGAATAAGGTATTATGTTATTGTAAAGGAGAATAATTTTTTGTTAAGCTTTGCCTAAGAGTTTAGAAAGTATTCAGGGTGCACAGAAATATTAATTTAAATACTAACATTTTTAATGAGTTATTGAGGAACTGCTATAATAGTAATTTGTATAAAATTTAATAGTACAATATATTTTAAACAAATAAAAGGTTGTTTGTCGAAACTAACCTTGGCAATGTTGTTACGTTCGGTGTGCTGCAATAGCGGCAATCATAATTTTGCCCGTTGTTGATGCACATGAAGATCTATAGTAAAGAGAACAACTCATGTAGCAAAATGGAGCGCTACTCATTCTGATTGTTGCAGTACCCTTAATCCAGAAACAGTTGTGCTGGAACTACATATATAAGTAGAAGAGAACTATTATATATATCATCAGTGATATAAATGTGATATTATAAATTCAAAAAGATAGAATTTTTTACATGTTTATCAAGCTGCATGTGTACCGTTTCTACCAAGTGATGGATATCTTAAACTGATGTGAACTTTGTGTCCTATAGAGTTGTGATCTTTTTTGGTGTAAAGTATGCCTTCAATGAAGTTATTTCTGCAATTTTTTTTGAGTTGTTGTTGATCTTGTCAAGTGTTCAACAGTTAGCGGTAAAAATATGTAATAAATAACAATAGATATCTATTTTAAAAAATAAGTAAATTTCTTTTTGTGTTTTACCAATTTTGATATTCGGTAACTTTATTGAATGGAAGGTTTATGTAAAAAAAAAGAGTTAGAAGTTGTAGATAATGAGAGATGTAAAAGAAATAATTTTGTTAGTATATTGTTCAGTATAGCAAAATATTAAAAGTACAAATTGAAGCACTTGTATACTGTATTTAGATTGGAATGACATACCATTGAATGAAGGGACTTGAAGGGGAATATGATTCTTCTTCCATTAAGTATTCTTTGAATGTATTAAATCAAGTATTTCCTTGTATACTACATTTTTTGTACAATATTGATGATATGAATTCATTAATTTATTTTGTGGTTTCAATAGTATTCGAATATCAGAACTTGATCTAATTCTAGATAATGCAACATATAATTGACCATGCGAAAAGACTGGTTCAGGAAAATATAATCCAATGAAGTCTAACGTTTGACCTTGAGCTTTGTTAATTGTCATAGCGAAACACGGACGAATAGGGAATTGAGTTCGTTTAAAAGGAACCGAACCTTTTTCGTTCTCTAATGGTATGAAATGAATTCTAGGCAAGAAAACATGTTTTCCACAATATTCTCCTGTTGCTATTTCAGCGTTAATAATGTTGCGTTCAAATTTTTTACAAATAAGTCTTGTGCCGTTACATAATCCTTCAGAAGGGTTCAGATTTCGAAGTAAAATAACAGGACAATTTTTTTTAAGAACCAGTTCATGAGGAGGTATTCCATTAGGTGTTAATGTATTTAAAAAGTCTTCATGAATACTTTCTTCTGTTTTATCAATTACTTCATCAAAGCTATAGTATATAAATTTCTCTCCCCGAATTTTATGTAATAACAAATTGTTTATAAGATCAACGTTTTCATTTTTTGGAGTTAAAATGACCCTGTTAATCATTGATAAATTATATGTATCGTATGATTCAAAATTTGGAAACACTAAATCAATAAGGTCATTTAATGATTTCATTTCTTCCACAAATTCGATAGTGATATTCTTTGGAAGTTCAATCATGCCACAAGTATGAGTTTCAATATCATCGTTACCAATAGAAAGTAGATATTTAGAAAAGGAAGTGTCAAGATGTGCACGCATATTGCGGGTTAGTGATATTCGTTCAAACGATGGCCATAAGTAAGAAAAGAGAAGACTTGCTTTAATAATATCAATTTTAGATCCATTATGAACTACAGGTAAAGTTTGTCTGAAATCACCACCAAAAACAACTACTTTATCACCAAATGGCACATTAAGTTCTGTTATATCTCTCAATAATTTATCTAAAGCTTCAATAGCTGAACGGTGAACCATAGGAGCTTCATCCCATATAATTAATTTAGTTACTGCTAGCAGTGATCCTATAGCTGATTGTTTACTAACAGAACACGTGATATTAGGAGATAAATCAAGTGGTATTTTAAACGTAGAATGTGCGGTTCGACCTCCCGGTAATAATGATGCAGCAACGCCTGATGAAGCTGTTGCTAAAGCAACCATTTTTTTCGCTCTAACTGAACGTAGAAGTGTTTTGTATAAAAAAGTTTTACCCGTACCACCTGGTCCATCAATGAAAAACAAACCAGCATTATTATTTAGTATTCTATTGAAGATTTGATCAAACGCATTTCTTTGCTCTATATTCAAACTTTCAATCATTGACGATAGATTTACATTATTGTCATATTCTCTTATCTCATTAGAAATCATGCTAGCTAATTTATCATGTTCATCAGTAGAAACACAATACGAGACTAAATTATAGTCATTTATGTTTTTACCAGAAAGTTCTAATATATTGTTTATACATTCTAAAGTTGCATGTTCAGCTGTAGATTCTGAGAATCCTTTGATTATGTAATCTTCCATCATAAATTCTTTATAAGTCAACCACAATGATTTTGGATTATTAGGTGTGCAAAATAATAGTATTGTTGAGAATAAGCGACGCAATGAATATGGCATTTGATACAATATTGCTTCAGCCATACATAGATCAGAGTTATTATCTTCACTGAGTAGTCCATATAAAGAAGCCGCTTCACGAAACGTTTTTACTTGAATATTATTAACTTTTCTTAAATCTTCAAAGGAAGTTGCGCCTTTAATATGGTTTAATAAAACACGTAAATAGTATCTTTCTCCTTCATTAGGATTTGCATAAACAATCCTTCCTATAACATTCTTTTGTTTTCTAGGACTCCAAAAACGACCTTGTGTATTCCAAACAAAATGAAGGGGGAAATCTCTATACAACAAAGATCTACCTTTTTCGTTTGTAATATTCATTTGAAAATATTCTGTAAGCATTGTACGTTTAAAAAAATCATTGTTCACTATGTTATTTAAATTAGCGTTATCATTGAAGACAATACTTTGGTGATCTTCTAAATGTAATTGGAGAGAAATAATAGACGAAGAGTTTTCACTTAAAAAAAACCGTAAATTCTCCAGATTGCTTCGGGTGCTGATATCCATCGAGCACTTTGGAATCTATTGATTTCATCTATTTCAATTTCTGGTTCATCATTATTTATGGAGAAGTTTATTCGATCATGTCCTTTATAAACATATTTGTATGAGTATTTCACAGCTTTCACTGTTGAGCAAATTTCGACGTTAATATGACAGTCAAATTTAGCCAATAGATATGGATTATACGGTACAACCCATCTATTATCTAAGTAATGACCTCTAACTTTTACTTTTTCACCGTTATCACAACGTTGATATAATGGATAAGAATTGTTGCCCAAAGTTGTGTGTGAGATAAAATCCTTAGGATATTTATTTTTACATGTTTGATTGTGTTCCATACAAACATTGTTCGGATTTAATTGGCCACATGGTCCATGCATCATATGTTTTATCACTCTTGAACGCAAATATGGATTGTTAGATTCATTCGGAATTTCACATGATACTATTTCATCGATAAGTTTTGTTGATGTAATTTTAAAACCATGTTTTAGAATAAGTAAAAAATGAGCATGAGGCAATCCACGCTTTTGAAATTCAATTACATAAATATATGCTGCAACTGGACCAAAAATATTTTTGTTAAATAGATCATCCTTTAGTTCTTCTAATTTAGCTTTAAAAATGTGTGAAATTAAATCTGGACGATTGTGCGTTTGATCATTATATAACAACTCATTTTTTATTTCAACCCAATTCGGATTGCAAGTTATTGTAAGAAAAATGTCAGGTTTACCAAATCGTTGAACTAAGGTCATTGCATCCATATATTTTTTCCTATTATCTCTAGGTCCTCCAATGAAAGACGATGGTAAAATTATTCTTTCACCAATCTTAAACCCTCTTGTTTCCCCTAAAGAAACACTGTCAACAATACCTTGATAAAGATCAGCTCGTACTTGACGTTGATTCTTTCTAAAAAAGTCTAATCTAGACGTTTCAATTTTAACGTACATATCCACTACATATTGCTGAAGTAAACGACCTGTATGGAGAAGAATAACATTACCTGGATTTCTAATCTGTAGTTTGTAAGAATAATACTCCTTTAAAGAGACTTGAGTCCGCTTACATCGCTTTCTTAGAACTGTATGCACAAGAAGAATAACATCAACAAATTTAAAAAAATAAAAAATAAAAAATTTTCAGAAAGAAGTCAAATGTTACATTAAATTAATGGAAGTATTTACAATTTTATTAGAACTGTATGTAGAAGAAGAATAATATTAACAAATTTGTAATGCATTATTTAAAAAGAAGTCAGAAGTAACAATAAATTAATGGAAGTAATTATAATTTAAGTTTTGTATTTTTTTAGAATATTTTGTAAATTACCTGTTTCCTCTCTTTCAAACAACTCTTCAGGGGTTGCAAAACAGTTGAAGTCAAAAGGAGATGTTTCCCGTTGAATAATAGATGAGTTAGTTTTACAATGTTTTTGTATTCCTTGATGCCAACCAGGCTCACCATACGGAAAAAGTAAAGGATATTGGAGTGGATCATAACAACCGTAATAATAATGGACACGATGTGGAGTTTCGGCATGGCTAAAAACATGAATGTCACGTACACATGTACTTGATGAAGAATCACTATCAACCTAAATGGCAGCAACTTGAGAAGTAGAAGGTCTATTATAAGTTCTTTGATCAAGAGCAGGGTCAGATTTTAAGATAATATTCAAAGATTTAGATGATTCAAGATTACTCAAAGAGCGGAAAAATTGGGAATATGGATTTACACGTAGAATTTCAATTAATTTTTTTATTGTAGATTCAACCAATTTTTCTGATAGACGAAGTCTATTTTGTATTTCATGTTCAGTATCATAGAAATATAATTGTAGATACGATGGTTCATTGTTTGAAGGTAATAAATCATTGATATAATGATACACTTGACCTTGAACTCTAAAAGTATAAATTCCTTTGTTATTTTTGCATAATTCTTTATCATATTTAACACCAAATGAGGTAAAAGCAAAATGATTGTTATAAGTTCTTGAAACATTTCTAAAATCACAGGCATCACCAGAGTTGGATAAAAATAGTTGACGCAATTCTACAGGCATATAATTCAGACACAATTTTACCTCACCATTACAGCAACAAAATCCCTTAGTTTCTTTATGAAATTTCTTAGCAACACAGTGAGAACAAAATGTTGGATTAGGCAAAACATATGGTTCAAAAGGAATATTGTGAATATCTAACATATGAGATTCTTGTTCGTTAGTAACTTGAGTAACTTCAAAAGGAAAAAATTGTTCGTTATCTACGTTACTTCTGGATGTCTCATCTTCATTAACAAACAATGCATCATTAGTTCCTGTATCATAAACTGACATTATAATAAAGGAAAGATACACACAAGGTAAAACATTACAAAGAAAATTACTGAAGATAAAAAGGTCAGAGAATTAAACCTTTGTTATTATGCTGCATTTCAATTTCTTTGTTGCTAACATTGGACGTACTTGATGATCCTTACTCTAAAGATACAAGAAAAGAAATTTATCAACGAAACAAATAGGAAGAAAATCTGAATTTCAAATATCATAAACAATAGTTTTCTTAAATATACTTTTGAAGCTCACCAGTAATAGTGACAAAATGACCCGAGCGCCTCAAAGGGATGTCATTAGATGCTCTATTTTTCCTTCTTTTTTCAGCACATAATTCTCTTCGCCGTTTATTTCGTGCCTCCCTTTTTTCAACGCCAGAGACATTTTTCATTGTACCTTTACTATAACTTCATTAGATGCCGAGAAAAAAAAAACACTAATTGCCATAAAATATAATCAGTGATTAGAAAATAAGTATGTAGAAAAACTACGAAGGAAACAATTTATAAGGCTTCATAACAAGTTTAACTAAAAAGTTATAATCATTCTATGTCATTTTTTACGTTAATTATTAACAAATCAATTTTTTTAATGTTTGCAGTCTATTTTTACAAACAGGGAATCCTTTAAACATTTTTCTGTGCATGTAATACAATTTTCTTAGGAAGCAAACATTCCAATATATCCAATTCTTTCAATTGAAACCTACAACAATAATAAAAGAAGGATGAAATAGGATATTATGTAACACTAATTTACAATAGCTAGAAAATACATTCAAGACAAAAGAAGGCAAACTGAGGGGAAAGAAAAAAGCGAAGACAATACACGCGTAGAAAAAAAAAATAAATAAATAAGAAAAAGGCTACAAACAAAATCACAAATATAATAGATAGTAAAAACAAAGTATAATTTTAAAAAGAAAACGACATAGCTCATCATAATTGCCAAAAAAAAAAAAAACTTAAAGAAAAAAAGGAAAAACAGACCAAAAGAAGGAATATAGAAAAGTAAAGCATTATAATAGTACTAAAAAGTAATTCTACAAAGAATATATTCAAAATCACAATTTAGTGTCACTGAAACTTCAAACATCTAAATCTAAAAAAACTCTCTTCAAGACAAACTCCGTTCGAAGGAGATCTGCATTTGTAGTGGACACTTTGAAGATAACAAAGCATGGGACATCATTGTCAATGAGCTCAAAATCACATGTGTCACCAATTTGAAGACTTTTTCCGTAGGATATGAAGATCACACCATGAAAAAGTGAAAACCTTATGACAATAAAATAACAACCTGTAATAACCGTAGCTAATAAAAAAAAACGTTGTTCTACAGACATAATAAACTGAAGAATACTTCTATATCATATCATATAAGAAGATTAACATTTAGAGTGCATCATGAAAACCCAACATCCAAAAAACAAAGTTTTCTTAGAATGTGCTATATCTATTTACTTAAATAAACTGAAAGTTTTCTACATATCTCATCAATTTTTATCAAAATATACTTAAAATTTGATTTTAATTTATATCAAACAAGGACTAAATATTAAAGAAATAAAAGACACTTGACCTTTGTGACATCAACGAGTACTTGACTAACAATGGATGTGCATGTCCCGTATGTTTGTTCCAAAAGTAATTTTTCTTAAGCTACGTGCTTCCAGTGCAACATAAATGCAAGTGTTGAAATTACAAATGTCACCTACACCATTAGAAGTTCTATGATAAATAACATGCTTCATAAAAACTTTCAATCGTGCATAATCCTGAAAGATAATTTTGGAAATGTGTCAATGTATGAAATTTTCATCTTAAGACACTTCAATACTTTTAATCATTATATAATCAAATTTATACAAGCAATGTATGAAATTTTCATCTTAAGACACTTCAATACTTTTAATCATTATATAATCAAATTTATATAAGAGATATAGTTGGGTATAGATTGAGTGTGTGTATATTGAAATGTTAATAAAATGCAGTCGAAGAGCTTGTAGCATGTTCTATTTATAAAATAATAATCGAGACTAATGTGTTGTGTTAGAATCACATTATCAAGTCCCCTTTCCTTTTTGGTAATCTAACCGAGAACCCCATCTGTCCCAAGTCAATTATTATTTGCCTGATGAACATCATAATCAATTCAAAACTTGGTGGAATTTTGATCAAAACTGATTTAACATTGTTATAATCTTGTACGGAAGCAAAGGTGGTTCAAGGCCTTAGAAGGTTTTTCCAATATGAAATGAGAATTAATAAAAGAAGCAAAGATCACCTATTAAAAAAATCTTATCGATGATCGTAGAAGATATTTTTATCCATGATTTCAATAGAAATAATTATTAACAATTCAAACAGAAATATTGACAGCAGTATAATCTACTACTACGATGCCATACAATGCTTAGATTGTTGAAAGTCACCATAAACTATTCTTCAAATTCTATTTTAATAGCAATTTTGTGTACCAATGAGTCATTGCAATTTGCAGATCCATATAGTTTGTTTACACCACCACCCTGCTGTCAAATCAACCTAGGGCTCGACCCCATTTGCCACCTAAGGTTGAAGGAAAGGGAATTGGCAGGTGGCATAGTAAATTTGTTATACAAAGTCAAAAAAGTTCAACACAAAAAGTTCAACACAAAAAGATAATAAGCAGGACAAGGTTTCTACTTTCTGAAAAATGTTAAAAAAGTGAGGACGACCCATTCCTAATTCTTTCAACGGAAACACAAAAATTGAAGGTTCTGAACTCGTAATCTAAAATGTCGAAATCTTTGAACGAACATCAGTTACTCATACACAAACATTTTAGACAAAATTTAAAAAAAAAAAAATCCTTCTAAAGAACAGAAATGTACAGATAGAAACGCAGATACCTATTACAACAACGAGTGAATAATTTCAGATTACCCAGCCTTATTAAGTAAATATTTAAAGAATTAGTTGGAAAATAAGAATGTAGTGGGGTCTTGCCCAAAAAAAAAGATGCAAAATCCAAACTCAGATCTCAATGCCACCTGAAAGTTCAGGAAAAGACCTACCAAAAAACAGGGAAATCCCGCACACGGCACCGGAGAGAACGCTCAAAGGTAGCACGAAGAGAACGAAAAGCTAGATGCAGTAAAGAACTGAACGACGTGGGCGATGGCGTGAAACCGGACGAGAACGATGAAGAAAGCAACAGAGGAAGAAAGAGGGAGAAGAGGTAGAAAGAAGCTTCTGGTTCTGAGCAATAGGGAAAATGAATTGGGAAAGGCAAGGACGCTATTTTTTTTCTTAAGATTAAGACACCACGTAAAACGACGTCGGTTACACCAAGGACGCCCTTATGAACAGTGCATACATAAAGTGAATCTTATTAATAGTAGTGATGAAATATCCGCATACAAAATGAAATTTGTATTCCAATCCTACATTTTCCTACAAAACTAGTTTTTGTAGGGATGAGAATTTGGCTCCAAAAATATTTATACTTAAACTACAAATTTTCCACATACAAATAAAATTTGTATGCAAAGTCCATCTTTTCCTATAAAACGAGTTTTTGTAGGGATAAGAATTTGACTACAAAAATATTTATACTTAAACTACAAATTCTCCGCCTACAAAAATAGATTTGTAGGCGGAGATTTATTTTTCTCACAAAAATAAATTTTCATACGGGTAAGATATGGCTCCAAAATTTTCAAATTAAGATGATTCGTTTTCACGAACACGTGAACTTTTCCTGATAACAAATTTTTCGGACAAGATATATATTTTGGCTACAAAAAAATTTGACTGTTTGGTAATAAAAATAAATTAGTTTATAAATCAGTTTATAAACTACACAATTTTTCAAATTACTCGTTAACTACACACATTTTCTTTATCCAATTTTCAACCCCTACTTTTTATTTCAAAATTATAAATAAATTAGTTTATCTCAATCTTTCTTAGGAATGGCAACGAGACGGGGAATACTCGAAACTGATGGAGACCCGACCCGAATGAAGCTGGGAATCTCGGACAAAGACGGGAATGTGACGGGATGAAAAAAATCCTCGAACCGTGAACGGGAATGGTGGACCTCGCTCCGAGCCCGCCCTATTCCTAATTAACAAGTTGTTCCATAGGAAAAAAAAATTAAAATGTCCTATACCAATGACAAAGGATTAGGCCCATGCAAGGCCCGAACATTTCACTTATGTCTTCCAAAGTTCAAACCCTACAGGATTACAATTGAATGTTACGTCACCAGTCTTCTCTTACATCTCTCTGCCTTCAAACTCTCCATCGCGACTCGACAGTCTCTGTACCAGTCCACCACAGGTCATCGGACTCACCACCTTGACATTGTCCGCCGCCGCAAATTTATAAATCTGGTTCCTTACGTTACTAGTTTTTCTCTATTTTTCTTCTTGTTTATGTTGCTATGATTTCTCTACAAGATTTTCCTACAATCGCCTTCTTGTATTTTGCCTAAACATAATATCTTGGTATCCAACATTCAAAATATGTTTTTATTTTAGATATCATTTTCTTTTAACCCTGCAACTGCAACATGTCAAAATTCTATTAAGAACCCTGCAAGGAGGAAATGGGAATCGACTGTCCTCTGCCCTACCACTTGTAATAGGAAATTTATCAGAATAATATTGTATTGTCTAGCTTAGGGTAAAAAGAATTTTTAAGCCCTTCTTTTCATGGAAATCAATTTAGTGAGGGTATTGGAGAAGAACCTGTAATATTAGTTAAAGAAAAGTCAATCCAAACATCTCCATTATAGATGTGGGGGAAAAGGAACCTAAAACAATTTCCTGTTTGAAACTGATTACACTATCAATGGAGCTGCGCATGATGGGATTATACTTTTTGTGAGCAAGTAAATATCCTTCTTCCCGTACCTCTTCAATGAATTATTATGTTTTTAACTAGATTTGCAAAAATATATTTCTTACGTTTGATAGACATCATCTCAATAACCAATAGAAAACTTTAGCAATTTAATTGTTGACCTAAAACGAATTACCTGAGAATTATTTTACTAATTAATTTCGGGTTTATAATGTCTCAACCTGAGCAATCAATTGTTGCTCCTTTAGTCAGGAATGCAACACAATTACCACATTCACAATCAGAAATTAAGGTAAATGAATGCTTAATATTTAAGATATTTTATTATTTCTTAATTTCAAAGAGCTCTTTATGATACTCGAGGTTACATGAATTAACTGCGTTGCCAAATATTTGTGGGGCTGTTGATTCAACTCTTGTGAAGCTGCATAAGCTTAGTCCTGATATGATTAATGGTTCTATGTATTATTGTAAATATGAGCATCCTCGGTGACTTCTCAATAAGGAATCTCAATTCCATTTGATTAACTTCTGTGTTTAATTAATGCTGATTTACTCAAGGTTGTGCTTGCAGAATCGATTCTTGAAGAAGGCTCTGGGTTTTCAAATACCAAAAGATTATATGTCAAGGATATTGAGAAGAAAATTGAAGAGTTTACTCTTGAAATTGATCATCTAAGAGCCATTTTTTCAAGCTTGATGCTCTTGAAAAAGAGGGATATAGTATGAGATAGTATTTTAATTTTTCTACTTCCACTTGTTTTTATCTAATTGTAGTGCTAGTTTTAGTGTTATTGGAGTTATTTTTAGGTTCGACTTCTTTGGGATGCCTCTGAGAGGAACAAGCCATTCACATTGCAGAGGTAGTTTCTCGTTCGCCCTTCGTTGTTGAAAAATACATTTATAAGTAACTAAATGAGAGAGTACTTCCACCTCTTGCTTTAAGATATTAGAGGACTTTATGTTTCAGGTGAGAATGTTGAAATATAATAGAGAAATAAGATGGCATAGATGTCCATTTGTGAAGGTATATTGTCTCTTTAAAGCTTTACTACAAATGTACTTAATTATTTCCATTTATGAGTGAAGGTAACCAAGTCAAATATAGTTGACGTGGCTTTCCTGTAATATGAAATGAGCCGCACTTTCATTTCTTTATTTGTTTACCAAATTGATACAGTTTCCATATTAGTCATGAATTAAATGCAATGCATACATCTAAAGGTGTTGAATGGAGTTATTTGGTATTATAAACATTGTCTTTAGTTCCATTTAGCGGCATCATACAGAGAGATGCTTACATATAAGTTCTGGATAGAACTTGGTGATTTGATCTAAAGAATCCTTTCTCAATCTCTTTTGGACATTTTTTTTAGTGACACGGAATGGAGGACTGTAAATGTTTGTCCTTTTAGTTATTGCTTAAGCTTTTATAATGTTAGAGATTTGTTCTTTCTCAATGAGTTTTAGTTCTCTACGCCTAGGTACACTGTTGAGCTTTCCGCTGGATGGATTTTATCTCAAACTTTAAGGGAAAGAAGAAATGAGAAAAATGTGATTTCCAGTTCAGTCATCTATCAGTTTCATGATTTCCAATAATGCTAAATTGCTAATTCTCTAATTTTAATGAAATGTAAGATCTATAAATTTCTCAACTACGCAATACATCAATGCAACATTCCCTACTATTACTGTGAGAAAATTGTGTTTATCCTCAGTTTTTCTCTTTGAAAGTGCTTTTAAGAAGCTTGTATTGAATACCTAGGTACCACAAGGGCAACTGTACCTTGGAAAGCAATTGTAGCGGTTTCTCCGAAAGTTCCTGTCGTATCTGATCACAAGTTACATTATCTTCAGTCACAAGTTATATTAGACTTGTATACTGCTTCAGTCTTGCTTTCTTCGTCTTCAAATTCAACTTCATTTGATTCTACCTGTTCCACAACTGCAATTCTAATGCCTGCCTGCTCCTGTTTCAAATTGAGGAACTGAGGCAGGGGTCTGGATCTTTTATTGGTTTCATTATTACAGCAATAGCTTGGTTGTTATTTCTTGGCATCTGCTGGTAACTTTGACGAGGAGCACAACTTTGGTGGTGATCAACAACAAATTATACTTATAAGGATGAAGGTATATGTTTTTTTAGATGCATAATACTGAATATGGAGTATGTTTGCAACATTTTTTTTTATTTAGATGTAACAAGTATTGAATAATTTTTGTTTGTATTTTGGTACAACATTTCAAATTAAATGTTATAATGATTGATTTTAAAAATCTTAATAAAATTATTGTCTTTTTGCATTTTTATATTATTTTGAATAATGCAAAAAAAAAATAATAATAATAATTTGATAAAACTAAAGTATCTAAAAAATAATTTAATTTCTCCCCACAAAGAGTATCTTAGCCTACAAATACTTTTTCTCTACAAAAATTATTTGTGGAGAAAAGCGGGATTTAGCTACAAAATAATTTGTTATCATGTGCCCACAAAATTTGTTTTGTGAGTCAATGTAATTTTAGTAGACAAATAATTTTGTCGGGAAAAGAAATAGGCTACGAAATGTATTTATGTCCAAAGGGTTTGTGGGGAGAAACCTTAGCACACAAATTTCGAAATTTTGTCGGCTAATACCTTTCTCCACGATGTATGCCACACAAATCTCTCCACAAATTCTTTTTGTATTGAAAGGTTTTTCCCCCTAAAATAAGGATTTTTCCCTACAAAATAATTTTGTATGCGGGAAGTAAATTTCTTGTAGTGTCTTAGCACTAAAGGACTATCGGGATTAATGATTTCAAAATAATATTCTAGCTTTATTTCCCATCCCAAGTTGCTTTCTAAATTTGTATCTGATCAAATTCACTTATGTATCTAATTTACCTCTTTCGAGTTCAAATTAGTCATGTTTAATTAAGTCAACCATGTATCTCTACAGAGGGTGAGAACTCTTCCTTACTAAATTACATTAAATTAACTAGGAACTCATATTTGACCACGTGCAACAACAAATTTATATCTCTATCTTTTTATTGAAATTGTCTGATTTCACTAAATGATCTAATTGTTAACGTACCAATTGAATTATGAAAACAATCATTAAATTATGAATTAGTCATCAATTATTTCATTTTAAGTATTGAAAACATAGTAAAATCAATATATGAAAACTTTAAAAATCTCAACTTGAGAATTGAATGTAAACCAGAAAAACTAAATCCACATCATTAATCCTGAAGTTAAATCTAGCTATTCATATTCTTGGAAGAAAAATCAATAAATAAAAACATAAATAAAATCCAAATTTGTGAAGAAATAGTGCCAAACATCATCTTGCACCAATATTTAATCCAAGCTTTGATTATTTCCAAAATCCCTAGCTTTTTCCCCTTTGAATCCACCAAGAATTGAATTGTTTGAAGTAGAATTTTTGGTGAGGAGAGACTGATTTTAGGTCTAATAGTCCTGCCTCTCAGTTGTGTGCCAAATTATGATTGAAAACTAGGTTAAATAAAGAGAAAAAGTGGTCAAAATTCGAATTTTCAAGTCCAATCCAGTCGGAAATGCTCTCGGCCGTGTAGGCTAAATTCATGCGCTTGACACTTTTTTTTTTTCTTTCAACAAAGTGGATTTAAATTAGCATAAAACAAAACTATTTTACAAATTTGTTGTCGATACATACGTATCGATACATTCGTTATTGCCAGTGTTCTACAATGTGAGCATTATGTGCGATGCGAGATCCCCACGCGGTGCTTTTGGAAAAAGCGCAGAAAAAACGTTTCGAGAATTTTTATCTAAAAAGTGCGCTTAAGAGTGCATAAAGCTTTTGATTTTTTTTTTTTACCCAATAAAGTATGTGTAAAGTTTAAATCTAGTATGTAAGAATTGAAAAAAGCTTTTTAATGCTTACTCCTTGCTTGAGCTTGTAAAGCTCGATTTGCAGGCCCTACGCTTTGTCATGATTCACGCTTTTTAGAATATTGGCTGCTGTATGTATTGATACTCATGTATTACATTTTGGGATTCAATTCTAACAAAACAATTTCATAAACATGTGATGCTATTTTTACAACATATTAGATATTAGTAAAGTCATGATTATCCGTATGTAACAACACAAAGTTTATGCATCATAATATTATATTTTTACTTTGGTATATTCATAGCGGTAGGATAACTCCAAGTATCGATTTCCTCCACATACATATAAGTTGATCCATCATCTGACAGTTTCCATCCAATTGAAGTAAGTTTAAAAATTTGAAGATTCAACTCTACAAGTTTGAAAACATGAAAAACATGTATACAATATATTCGACAAGAAATAATTTTTTTTTAAACCATGATTTCAATAGGGCCCTATGAAAAATTAAATATTATCTTGATTGCGCTATAAAACAAGCAAGGTTAGAATCGTAATTCAAGCGTGGTATTACACACGTATTTCAAGCAAGGAGTATTCCTCGTAGTTCAAGTGTAATCATAACATAGCACGTATATCAAGACAAGCCATCGTAAGGCATAATAACAAGCGAGATAATGTATTGATTGTAATAATATGCAAGGAAGTTTTTAACTTTTAATACAAGGTATGAAATAACAAAATATTTGCTCAGAGTATCATTTAAAATCAATTAAACAAGATTTAAATGTTAACTACTATTACCGTGACCTGAACCTGTAACCAAATTTTGGTCATGATCGGAACTTAATGTTTTCTGAAAAAAAAAATTTTGCAAAATCTGTACAAAATTGTGGTAGAATTTATCAGGATCATGTTATTGCATTAATAACATGTCCTAAGTCAGAATTTAAGATCAAAAAGGTAAAATACATTTACAACGTTAAATTAAAATAAGATTGTTAGACGATCATTGCCCTAGATTTAGCTTGAGAGAGTCATGAACTCTACAAGCTTGAGGGGATTTGTGCATGCAAGCTTTCAATACATGCGGGACAAGTAGCAGCTTTCAATTGGTTGCTTTGTTAGTCAAATCAGAGATCTCACAAATTTATAAAAATGTGTTGAACCACCTGCATATATCGATACATGGAAAAACATGTGTCCAGACATGAACTTACTGTGTGCATGTATCGATACTTCTAGAACACGTATCGATACATGAGCTAGGTTTTTCAAAAAAAAAAAAGAATTATTGAAAATGAATAAATTGTAGATCATTACAATACTAAATGTGTGTGTTCTTTATTTTTCGTTCATATTGTAACGCTTAAAGGTTTTTTTTGTTTTTGTTTTTTGTTAATGAAGTCGAACTTTACATATCAATTTATATTTTACATAATAATTTCTTTAAGATGGTGACTCGTTTAAAAGAATTTATCTTGAAATTCTTGTGCTCATTTGAGCCTTAGCAGGATTGAGATCCTTATTGGAACTTAGAGTGTGCTTGATCATGAATTTTCTACGGAAAATCTAAGACCCCGTTCTCTTTGCTGTTTTCAATCCGCTTTGAGTTTTCGATTTTTGGAAATATCGAAAACACGTTCACTTTTCCCATTTTCAGAAATACGTTTTCCAAAACACAAAAATAAAATACAAAGGAAACTCAAAACAAATTTATTGCATTTTGAATATTTGTGTTAAAAAGTTCAAAACGCGCGTTTTGAACTTTTTTTTTTTTTTTTTTTTAATGTGAGACACTACCTACACTTGAAATTCTTATATTATTTTGCCATTATATATAGATCCATGTTAAGATTTTTTTTTGTAAATATGAGACACTTCCTTTACTTGAAATTTTATGTTATTTTGCCATTATATATAGATCTATGTTAAGTTTTTTTTTTTTTTTTAATATTTTTTTTGTAAATGTGAGACACTTCCTTCACTTAAAGTTCGATCTTATATTTTGCTATTACATATAGATCTATGTTAAGATTTTTTTTTTTTGTAATTTTTTTTATTATTTATATGTATATTTTTTTGTAAATGTGAGACACTTCATTTGAAGTTCTTATATTATTTTGTCATTATATATAGATCTATGTTAAGATTTTGTCGGTATGGGTTGGATTTTTGTTTAGTTGAAATAATATTAATGATGAATTTATTGACATAGAGAACTAACTGATTTATTGACATTAAAATTAATGTAATTCAACAAATCAACCATTTTTTACATATAAAATATCACAAAATAAATATATTAGAAAATTACAAAGTAAACGCATTTTTCATTTTTCTATTTTTGAAAACAGTTTTCTAAAATCACAAAGAGAACATGTTTTCAACAATCCCAAAACAAACAACCAAAATCCAAAATAAAATTCAAAACTCAAAATTCAAAATCGAAACACAAAGAGAATAGCCCCTAAACATTTTCCTATTTTTCTGTTTGATTGCCAAAATTTGGAGTGGAAAATATTTTCCATCCATTTGCTTCACGCGCCCAATTTCTTGGCAAAGGTTATAACATTTTCTTTAGGTTTTGGCAAGAAATTATTTTCCACGTTAAATGAAAAATGATTTTGCTTCACGTTCGATCGATTTTGTTGTTGTTCATTGATACATTTTGTTTTCCAAAAAAATAACATCATTATTATCAAGTATAAATGTGTTAAAAAATTGCAAATAATAATAATAATTAAAATAGAAAAATTTGACTTTATTTGTCGTGGAAAATAATATCAATCAAACAACAAAATTTGAAAAATTAAATCAATCAAATATCTTCAATTAATATTTTTCACGAAAATAATTTCTTGACAAATCAATTCCTTGAAAAATATTTTCTCTCCACCCATTTTTCATCCTCACAATCAAACACAACATTAATGTACTTTGAATACTATATTAAAACTAGTTGTCTACCCGTGCGATGCACGGAATATATAATTTTTAAATTATAATTTTGAAAATATCTTGATTCAATCATATCAAATAAAAAACATAATTTAAATAAAATTTCAATAAAAAATCTTACTGAATTTGAAATTTTAAAAAAGACAAAACTATTCAAAAAAAAAAAAAAAAAAATGCTACTTATACACTAAGTATACTGCGCCACTCAAAATTTGGCACTCATTTAATTTTTATTTTTTTAACTTTTATTTACGTTTTTCTCTGAAAATTTGTCCATCTCATAACCTATTTCCCTTTAAATATTTTATAATTTTTTATTAACTATATTTTTAATGCGTTGCTTACATATATTTTATTTTTTCTTATATTTTAAGCATGCCAATTTTTCTCAAAATGATGAAATGATGCCTCCGTTTGGTAATAATGTTTGATTTATAAACTTGTTTATTTATGATTTTGTGACAAAAAGTAGTGGCTGAAAATTGGAGAGAGAAAATATGTATAGTTAAAAAGTTGATAGAAAATAATTAATTATTTTTGTAACATGCATATTGAAGAGCCTATTTATTTATTGACATATTATGAAGTAAAATTTCAATAATTTTATTTATTTATTTTCAAACTATATTAATTCAATCTTTTCATTTCTAACTTAACAAATTTATATATCATATATTTATTTATTTTAAAATATATTAATCCAAATTTTTCATTTTCAATGTAACATATTTACATAGATATGATATGACATTTATTTATATTCAAATATATTAATCCAATTTTTTCATTTTCTACATAACACATGTTATTGAATTTGAAACTTAAAAAAAATATAGAGACTTAATCAAAATAAAAAATTCTGCATGTACATTCAGTGTACCACGCCACTCAAAGCTTGACACTTAATTAAAGTTTTTATATAAATTTATTTTGACTTTACTTTACGTTTTTCTCTAAAAATTTCCCTACCTTATCACCTATTTTCCTTTTAGTATGTTATAATTTTTAATTAACCTTATTTTTTAATATGTTGCTTACATATATTTTATTCGAAATCCAATATATTAATTAATATATTTTATTTTTCCTTATTTTCTAAACATACCATTTTTTGTCAAACTGATGAAATGATTACATTTTCTACCAATTTATTATTGGTGGTAAAACGTTAATAGCAAATAATTAATTATTTTTGTAATATGCTTATTGAAGAACATACTCATTTATTGACATATTAAGAAATAAAAATTCAATGATTTTATTTATTTATTTTCAAAATATATTGATTCATAATCTTCATTTCTAATTTAACAAATTTATATAGAATGGATTTTTTATTTTCAAATGTATTAATCCAAAATTTTCATTTTCAATTTAACATATTTACATAGATATGACATTTATTTATGTTCAAATATATTAATACAATTTTTTCATTTCATACATAACACATTTAAATAGATATCACATTTATTTATGTTCAAACATATTAATTCAATTTTTCATTTCCAACATAACACATTTAAATAGATATCACATTATTTATGTTCAAATATATTAATCTACTTTTTTCATTTTCAATGTAATACATTTACACATAGTATATTTATTACAAATCTTACTAAATGTGTAATAAATAATATTTTTCCTACAAAAATATTTATCTTTTATTTTTATTTTTATACAAAAAAGTAGAAATGAGGAGAGAAAAAGCCATTAAATACAATTTTTCCTCCAAAATGACTCTCTCTCCTCACTTCTACTTTTATATATGTACTAGTTAATCACCCGTGCGATGCACGGGAAGAAACGTTTTGATAAAGATAATTCAATATGAAATTAGATAAATCATTTTCATAAAATAAATAAATTTCGCAAATAAGAGATAATATCATCATTTATTGATTTCATATGACTACAAATTCTAGAATACTTCTTTGTACACAACGTTGTTTGTTGATTTTTTTGTTCTTCCCTTCTTATCACAAATCAATATCTTTAATCTGGAACGATTTGTCACCCTAAAAATCACAACATAAAGTTATCCATGTGTAAGCACCAGCCGTTTAAAAAGAAGTTCCACGTGCAAGAATGATTGTCCCTGACTCTTATTGATAATCATGGCATATGACACCATCAATAGAAATTGTCTTCTTTGAAATCTAATAAGTATCCTAGAATCAGAAGGGTTCAACGATAACATTGGAATAAAGAACTTGTGTCTTTCATTGATGCCAGAAAAAATTTGACCTTCTAGAACATGGTCGCCAAGTTTTGTAACTATCAACATTGTTCCATTACTCAATCCCTGTGTATGATCAATATTTCTTAGAAAGAACTTGTGTCCTCACTTATCTGTTGCAAAGGTCCACCACGTGGCGCAATAGTGATATCCATGTGTCCAGGTAGTGTGTCAAAATCCACTGACAATCAATTCGGCAATTTCATCGACAATAGAAAAATTTTATTGGCCATCATTGGTCGCCCACCAACCAATAAGTATAAGTCTTAAATTTGAAGTGTTTCCTCAATCATCTTTTCTCAAACCGACCTAAATTGTCTTAACAATTTGTTGTATTTGTCTAGCATATCCTTCGAATCAGAAACTATTAAATCATGCAACATAGAATCGCATGATTTACTCCTACCCGGGGACATTAAAAGACATAAATTAAATTTTAGAATATCACAACAAAATTATCCGTAAACAATATAAATATAAAAGCAATAAAAACATAATACGTACCTCACGACCATTTTTCTCTTTCAACCTCATTCACATTGTCAACAATGTAAAGCGAGCAAATTCCAGAGCTGAACCGTCATCACGCAATAGACTCTCAATCTTATGGCAATTTTGATCGTGTAATCTGAAGAGGGGAGGCCCTATACCATCATTTAGCTCATTATCTATTCTCCCATAGAAGTGAATGAAAATATCATATTATATGTCCGAATGTTCTCAGTGGAATTTTTAATCTTGTCTCCCTGTCATATAACAAATCTTTCAAAATTAGAGGATGATCTTCCATAAGAGAAATATTCATTTTCTCTTGTATACAACAAAGTAGGGGTGAACAAACAAACCGCAAAATCGAATTAAACTGCAACAAATGGTTTGGTTTGTAAAAATTCCAAACCACCTTAAACAATTTGGTTTATGTTTCAATTGTCAAAATCGCGATTTCAAACAGCCAACCCGCCAAATTTTAAAAAATAAAAATAAAGACAAATGTTCAATTTAAAAAAAAAAAAAAAAAAAGTAATATACTTTTTATTGTCAACAAATCAAAATTGAGGAGACAAAGATTAATTTGTTCAAATCCACAATCATTTGGAAATAATTTTTCCTCCTACAATTCATTATCATCATCCAAGATATTTTCTTAAAATAAAATTTTTAATATAAGAGCTAACGATAGTTTACTTCTATATAATTAGTTTGTTTGTCAACATAGATTGATTCACAACAAAGCACTCAATTAGAAACTTAATACTATTTTTGAGCTAGTTTCAACTCGAAATCTTAGATGAATATGTGTCTTGGAGCTCGCTTTGAAATATACTAATTTATTCATCGGAAATCCGTGGTTTCAAACCGCACCAAATCGCAAAAAATAGTTTGATTTTAATTTGTTTAAAAAATGAAATGGTTTAGTTTGACTTGGAAAAATCTCAAACCGTTTTAAATGGTTTAGTTTGAAATATTATTAAAAATCGTGTTCACCCCACAACAAAATGAGAATTTCGAATTACGACATGTTTTATGATGCTTATTCACTCTCTCCTCGCACAAAAAATTTGCTTTGCAAAATAAATATTTAAATGTACGATCTCCAATGTCCATGTACTCTGAACAATCAAATAATAGATGAAAAAGTTAATAATATAGATCATGCTATAAAAGATAAGATTTATTGTTTTGACCATTGACAATGAAAAACAACACGTATAAGAAACGAATTCGATAATCATAAAAAAAGAAAAAAACTAAAATTGTGATTGACAAAGATGCATCAAATTCATGGTATTATAAGTTTTTGCAATTTTTATACAACGTAATTATTTTTTTGATGAAAATTATAGTATAATATTGATCATCTCAATTATCAGTTAAGAATTTACTTATTGTTGTAAAAATTTAAGAATCATAAATATTGAATTAAAAGTATGATTATTTAAAACAAATTTAATACAAATTGATTAAATATTCGATATAAATATAAATGAAAATTCGATATTAGATTTGTATGACAGAACGAAATTATTCATCCATAAGATTGATACCAATAAAATATCACAATTATTAAAAAAAATTATTTACGTATTAAATGTAACTTTCTATAAAAATACTAATTAAGTTAATAGAACGCAATACAAAGAAGCTCAATTTTTTAGATGTACTAAATAACTAAAAAAATAAGATTATTTATAAAAAGTTTTATACAATAAGATTTATTTAGTATTAGATGCGTGATACAACTTCGATATAATTTTGAACTGAAAATTTTGCATTGAATTTGTATGACTGCACACAAATACTTATTTGCAAAATTCAAAATATTAAAAGATAAAAAAAAAATTATGAAAAGAGAGGTTTAAACACAAATAATCAAATATAAATAAGTAAAAAAAAAAAATCTCCATAAAAATATTTAAGTGGAGTAACAGTGTGAATACAATAAAAGTTGAGTTTTGGTCTTTGGAGTGTGAAAATAAATGAAATATATAATATATAATATTGTATAAAAAAAATTCACAAAAAGTTGTATCAAATTGGCGGGAGGAGTCGATATTAGATTTGTATGACAGAACGAAATTATTCATCCATAAGATTGATACCAATAAAATATCACAATTATTGAAAAAAATTATTTACGTATTAAATGTAACTTTCTATAAAAATACTAATTAAGTTAATAGAACGCAATACAAAGGAGCTCAAATTTTTAGACGTACTAAATAACTAAAAAAATAAGATTATTTATAAAAAGTTTTATACAATAAGATTTATTTAGTATTAGATGCGTGATACAACTTCAATATAATTTTGAACTGAAAATTTTGCATTGAATTTGTATGACTGCACACAAATACTTATTTGTAAAATTCAAAACATTAAAAGATTAAAAAAAATTATGAAAAGAGAGGTTTAAACAAAAATAATCAAATATAAATAAGTAAAAAAAAAAATCTCAATAAAAATATTTAAGTGGAAGTAGCAGTGTGAACACAATAAAAGTTGAGTTTTGGTCTTTGAAGTGTGAAAGCAATAAAAGTTGAGTATGAAAATAAATGAAATATATAATATATAATATTGTATTAAAAAAAATCACAAAAAATTGTGTCAAATTGGCAGGAAATTCTCCTCCTTTAATATTAAGTAAGATAAGATAATATGTATAAGATAAAGATAAAGAATTAAGATAAAGATAAACATTTGAGATATCATATATCATATTAAAAGAACTACTTCGGTAAGAGGAATGACTAATTGATTTATATATTGGTTTAATCTCCATTAGACAATTTTTTTTTAAACACATTTTTAATCAAATTTTTAATCACATATTTTTCAAAATTATTTTTAATCATATATTTTACTTTAAAAACATCACATTCTTTATTTTTAAATTTAAAAAAAAAAAAAAAAACTTTTCATAAATAGAGCCTTGTGTTTTATTTTATTTTATTTTATTTCATATAAAAAATTATCCCTTTTCACGATATTCCTTGCATTTGTATAATTAACCAGTACACGTGTATAAATCTTAAGAAATTGAAACAAGTAGGAGCAGACGGTAACAATGCAACCCCGACCTCACAACGCAAGAATTTGGGGTATATTAAACCCGAGATCCATTACGGTACGGAGATAAGAACTACAGAGGGGTGAACGCCACAACGAATGTCCAGATCCTTTCGATTTGGTGAACGCCACAAATATCTCACAATATTTGATAAGTTCGAAAGTGTTCAATCCAGAACAATATATGAGGGAAAACCACTCAACACAATTTTCATTAATCAAAGTCTAATTACAATTACGGAAATAGAGTATAAATAAGCAAAACTAAAACCTATCAACCCTAACTGGCTCAAAATAGAATTCTAATTAAAGTAAAACACTAAAATAACTAAATAAAAGAAAAGGAATTAAAAATTTGCAAAATATGGAAAATCCCAGAAAATTTGATCCGCTAGCTATTTACGGCCGTGAAGAATCCAGTTACGGTCGTAAGTGATTCTCTTATCCAAAATTGAAGTTGCATGTTGCGGCCGTGATTAAAACTATTACGACCGTAAGATTTCCTTCCTGTGAATGTTACGGCCGTGAAAGTTTGTTTACGACCGTAAGTGTAAAATTGAAATCTCGCCTCTTAACAAGTAACTTGATTACGGTCGTGACCTTCTGGGCATTACGGCCGTAAGGATCAAACTGGTCCTTTTTGCTCCAATTTGCAATTAAGTCCGCTTTAGCTTGAATTAGTTAAATTTTTCCGTTAAGCCTGCTATGACTTCGATTGTCGAGGGTCCGGAACACATCATACCCTCCTTCTTTAGGATGATTCGTCCCGAATCATAGCTTTATTCCTGTTGTTTCACTTCACCTCCTGGATCAAACGGAAAATTATTGCTTCCATGCCAGAGGGATAACCAATAGTATCCTGTAATTTGGGTTAATGAATGGATTAAAGTAGAAACTCCTGTGGGCATTGGTGGTGTTGCCCAAATTTTCAAGCACATTTAACCTGTAAGACAAAATTAAATAAAGCGGGGAGGGAAATGTTAGGTTCATGAGGTACAAGGTATGGATCCTTGTATTCATTAATTATCACTTTCAATTCCACCTTTTGAACCATGAGGCCCTTCTCTTCACCCCGTTCTCATTTTGTAACTTCTTGCTCACCCCCCTCTATCTCTTTTCTCTCAAGCTCGGTTACTTCCTCTAACTTGAGATTTTTTAGCTCATCCACCTCTTCAATTTTTTTTTCTTTCAAATTCAACCACATCTTCTACCTCCACATTCGTATCACCATGTTAGCACACTACCTCACTATCCAAATGTGGATCTATCAATTCAAAACCTAAATTTTGAACTTCTACCCCAACTTCTAATTCATTCCTCTCATTATCAACAATTTCATTCTTAATCATTTCCTCGCTACCCGACTCCACCTTCTCCTTATCAAATTTTGGAGTTTGTTTATTTGTTTTTAATATCAGCTCTCCCTCCTTCTTATCAATATCCATATCCCCACGATGCCTCCTATTACACCACTTTTCACTTTTTTCCTTACTCTCCGTAAATCTTCTAGTGCTTCTTCTAATGTCAACCCATATAGTACGCATGTTTTCCCTTTCTTAAGGAATTGGTATATGTGCATACTCTTATCATAAATAACCTCCCTCATATGTCACCAAGGTTTTCCCAATAAAATATGATAAGATTTCAATGGCACTACATCACACCATACATCCTCACTATACCTTCCCTGGGTGATAGGCACTAGAACTTGTTTGGTTACTTTGAAATCCCCAAACTCCCACATCCACATCATCTTATAAGGTTTATAGTGTTGTTCTAGGGGCAATCCTAAATTTTCAACCACGGTGCTAGTAAGGAAATTAGTAAAGCACTTTCCATCAATCGCCAAACTGCACCCCTTATGATCCACATAACATCTAGTTTGGAATAAAAAACCCGAATCATAATCAATTCCTTATGTGGCGTTAAAAAAAATTAAGAATGAAGATGACTTAGACATCAAATAGCAAAAACGACTTTTATTGACTTGGAAGGAAATAAATACAAAGAATTTTAAAGAAACTCAAGAAAGTGGTTCTTGAATTTTAAAATGACTTTTTTTTTTTTTTGAACAATGGATAAATTTTCGGGGAAAAAATAAATAAAAAAATATTTTTTTATATAAATCCGAAAATTCGACACGAACGCAACAAAACAAACGACATAGGATTTGGATAAGAATTGAATAAAATAAACACTTTTGAATTTTGTTGGATTTTTGTATGGATCAAAACTGAAAAAAATTTACTAGCACGAAGAATACTCAAGAAAAGAAAGAGTCAACAATAAGATATGGATAATTCTTATGACAGACTCGATGATAAACATAAGAATGAAACTGGGTATAATAAAAACCTGAATTCAGAGTCTAGCTCTGATACCAATTGATGCGATCCCGGGAGGTGGTCACGACGAACACGCAGAATTAACGCTGGGAAAATTCCGAATTCAGGCATGAGCAGACGGTAACAATGCAACTCCGACCTCACGACACAAGAACCAGGGGTATATTAAACCCGATACCCATTACAATGCGGAGATAAAAACTACAGAGGGGTGAACGCCACAAGGAATGTCCAGATCCTTGATAAGTTCAATTTGGTGAACGCCACAATATTTGATAAGTTCGAAAGTGTTCAATTCAGAACAATATATGAGGAAAAACCACTCAACACAATTTTCATTAATCAAAGTCTAATTACAATGAACGGAAATAGAGTATAAATAATCGAAACTAAAACTTATCAACCCTAACTGGCTAAAAATAGAATTAAAGTAAAACACTAAAATAACTAAATAAAAGAAAAGGAATTAAAAATTTTCAAAATATGGAAAATCCCAGAAAATCTGATCCGCTAGCTATTTACGACCGTGAAGAATCCAGTTACGGCCGTAAGTGATTCTCTTATCCAAAATTAAAGTTGCATGTTGCGGCCGTGATTGAAACTATTACGACCGTAAGATCATTTTCTTCATGCATGTGAATGTTACGGACGTGAAAGTTTGTTTATGGCCGTAAGTGTAAAATTGAAATCTCGCATCTTAACCAGTAATTTGATTACGGTCGTGACCTTCTGGGCGTTACGACCGTAATGATCAAACTGGTCCATTTTGCTCCAATTTGCAATTAACTCCGTTTTGGCTTGAATTAGTTGAATTTTTCTGTCAAGCCTGCTATAACTCTTATTGTCGAGGGTCCGGAACACATCATTTATTGTTTGATTGATATTATTTTTCATGACAAATAAAGTAAAATATAACTATTTTAATTAATTTTTTCATTTTTAACACATTTGTATTTAATAATAATAATGCTAATTTTTGGAAAAAAAATATAAGTCTATTAATAATAACAAAAAGGATCAAACATAACGAAAATAGTAGGAGATTTTACCTGAAAAATAAAACCTCCTACCTACCTGGAAAAACGATTTCCTTAAAAAGATAGAATTTGGGCGCGTGAATGTAAAAGTCAAAAATCAAATTGTCTGAAAAATGTTGTTTTTCCATGAAATTCCAGCCTTTCAAACGCACTCTAAGAGAAAAAATTATTTAAGAAGTCCCAGTTTGGCTTTGTTGACTAACAATCAAATTTGTAGTAGTTTTTTATAGGATAATAATAATAATAATAATAATAATAATAATACAAACAATAAAAGTTGGACAACAATTTGGACAATTAGTTAGAGGACAAAAAATTTATTGTACAATATCTCCTTAGTTTAATTGAATTGATTTATTTTAGGAATACGAACTTTTGTAATTTTTTCAGTTGTTTTAATTATTTTCTATATTTTGATAGTTTCTCAAAGGCTTTACGTTGACTTTCCTTAGTTATATATCCAAGTACTATTTCTTCTTAAACTTATTCTTCTATATTTTTATGTTCAATATCTTTATATATTTATTCTAATTCGGATTGGTCAACAGAATATATATATATATATACTTTCAGATTTTTCAGTAATAGCTATCAAAAACAAAATATCCTTATCATCTAAATACAATTTAAGTCCACAATCATTGGATCTAGAAGTGGATGCTTGTGAAGTGTCATAAATTAATTAGGATTATTTGGATAAAAAACTCTCAATACTAATCCTGAGAATCTCATCTCAGTATTTTCTTGTAACCAAATCAGATATTGTTGTTGCTCATGCTGATAATATCTAATAGTATTTCTTATCTTTTCCCACTTTTCTTAATTATTTTCTTGTTTTAACTCTCGAGAAGTATTTCTCTCTCTAGACCTCAAATTACTAATATTATCTTGAATTATTCTAAGTCTCTCAATATTTTCTCTTCTATCATTATTCATAAATAGTAATTAGAGCATATAAGATCATAAACATATAAAAGCATGTAAATAATGACAAGTAATACAGTAATCAATATAAATAAATAGGTTTTCCCTCCAGTGTTGTCCTATAGCTGCATTGTATATACTCAATTCATCTTTCGAATCAAATGAATATTAGATGTTTTTAATAAATTTGGTCAACAACTGCTAAAAAAAAAAAATCAATTAAGGGTACACTTCTCACTCTAGAGAACTAGTTGTGTTTTCACAGACGTTATCTCACAGTATTCAGTGTCTTTATTTTCACCCCTATCTAGACTCCTTTTAAGAAGACCTTACTTAGAACTTTTCCAAAACTGGAATAAGGCTCAAATAACATCCCTAAATACCTAAACTCATCAAACGGCTGATGGGACTTTCTGTTGAGCAACAAATTCTTCGAAGAAGAAAACTCATTTTGGAAAATATCTTGATGAGGGTCATGAAAAACTTAAAGAAAACCTTCTCGAGAAAGCTTTGACAAAAACCGAAACATCATTTTATTCGTAGACTAAAATTGTACATATTATGTGCTATATACAGACAAATTTGGTACTCACCTTAGGAAGTTTAGAACTCCATAAGTGATTACCTTGTTACAAGCATTACCTTCAAACTTCTATCTGCTAAAATATTTTTGAATACAAGTGGTGTATACAAAAGGTTTTGATGAAAGAGTACAAGGAATTTTCTCAATTGAGATGTTTCGGGATGTCTTCCTTCATGAACCTTGTCTCCTTTTATAGAGGCCTACAATTATTTTCCACCATTAATTTGTTGATAAGAAAGGAATCTTCTTTAGGTGCCTTTGAATTATTTTAAAAGTTGATAAGAAAGGAATCTTCTTTAGGTGCCTTTGAATTATTTTGAAAGTTGTCTCCAACTTTTATATTAACAACTCTCCATTATATTGACAGGTCTTAGCTTTTTCTTCCACAAGACAGAGTTCACACCTATGCTATGGATGATCCCACATTATTTTGTATAGCTCCTTACGCATAGTTTCATTTCCACTTACTTCATTGATAATAATTTTTTCAAGTATGTGATCTAGTTCGCAAATAGCTCCTTCTTGGATGACAATCTTACATTGGAGTAGATCACGTGATTATCTGAAGGATATAATCCTATTTTTTCCTTTTCAGAAATAACTTAAATTAAATTATAAAATATATCGTTATATCCTTTGACCCTTCTGTAAGGAATCATGTTAATTATATCTGCATATACATTCTTAACAACCTTTAGGCTAGTTGGTAAGAAGTGTTGGTTTGTGATCCCTATCTTGATAATATGGAATGATAGTATCATTTTTCCTTCATATTTATCTCATTCCATTTTGGCAAAAAAGAATCAAATATATATATGTTTGTACTTTTGATAACACTAGTAAATCTTCGGAATACCTTTATAACATCTACAGGAAGTTGTGAAATTTACTATAGATATTTGCTTTGATATATGCAAAATATATTTCCTAGTTCAAAGCAAACACAATTAGCTGTCGCTCTTGGATAGAAATTTATCTTATTATATGTTTTATAGTCTAGGGTCGTCATCAATTTCCCTACTTCATGGTACCAATCAGAGATATTGAAAATAACAATGAAGAAGATAACTTACTCATAGTTATTTTTGTTTGGTAATTTTTGTTCGTGGCAAATGTTTACCACATCACTTGAATCTATTTGCTCAATATTTGTTTTGGAGTTAATTTCATTCCTCTTCACCAAATACTTATCATTCTCTAGGTAAACTCAATCCTACTTCCAAGGCTATCTATATTTATTCCTTCTTCATATCCTCCAAGTAATATTTTATTATATTCTTTTAATAATTTAGTTCCCCATGGAAATGGTAACTTTATAAAGTAAAATCTTAAGATTGGTTTATTATCTATATATTCTAATATATTTTCATTGCAATCATCCATTCATTATATTTATCTTGTTTTCTAGCTTCTTCATCTATTATGTATCTATCTCCTAAGAATTTCGTTCTAAGTGCTCTTTCTAGTCTATTTAATATATTTCTAATATATTGATCATTCATATTATTTTTATTATCTAATGCATCAGTTGTATTTTCTCCATATTATGTTCTTTTTTTTATTTACTAGTAGTTTTCTCAATCATTCTGATACTATACATCTAAATGTATGTTCTATGGCTGTACATGTGTCCCATTTATTAAATTATATTGCTAAATCAGCACTTTTTTTCCATGTTTCTATAACTTTGTTTACATCTACACGGTTTAAATCTAACCATATTCCAGTTGTGTGAATTGGTTCATTATATGATTTTATTGGATTTACTTCTTTTATAGATTTTTTTCTGATATTTCTACTATATCTATTTTGAGTTTTTCTGTATCTTTAGAATCCTTCTTTCCTAGGTATATAAGTTCCATATGAATTACTGATATATTCGTCACTACTAAATTCTTCTTTTACATTACTTGTGATTGGGTTTATATTCATTTTAGTATTTTTTACTTGTTTTGTTAATTCATCTAATTAATTTTTATATTCATCATATTTTTTCTGGTAGGTTCTAAGAAATTTCTTTCTAAATCTTCTACATTTGTTATCATAAATTGTTTTATTTCAGAAATTTTTTCTTGTTCTTTAGTTTTATTCCTAATTTTTCTATAATCTTGAGGAGGATTAATTATGCTTTTATATTTTCCTTTTAGATTTTTGTCTAGAACAGTGTTCCCTACTTGTAAATTATATTCTAGATTTTCCAATCTTTTATTTATTTCTTTGAATCCTTCACTCAAAATATTTTTTTGGTAAATGAGGATAACTTGGTTTTTTATGTTTTCAACATTTTTTTTATTTAGAATTCTTCGATTATACTTGCTTCTTCTGATAAATTCATCATGATTTTTTGGTTCGTAACAGGACTCTAATACTATTCTACACCAGAGTGCGCAGACGGAATTATAATTGTCTATTTTATCTTTGAAGTCGTTGAAATAATTCATTAAAAGTATTTATATAACTGATATCTATTTGCCTTCTTGAGTACTCGTTATGTTGTTATTAATCTTTTAAGTTCTTAGTATATTTCTATTCTTGTGGTACTTCATTCTCTTCATGAACACACTAATTCTATATATTCATTATGTAAACTTCTAATTAAAAAACTCTCCTTTTTCTTCTAGTATGGGATGATCGTAAAAAGGCATATATTTAACAAGAAATTAATTGGTATTTTAATTGTTTGATAAATTAATGGCTTAGTTGGCCGCGAAATGTTTTCGAAATTATTTTTATTTTGAGGGCTTGACTGAAGTTTCTTTAATAAATTGGTGGCTTTAGTTAGAATTTAGATATTTTTGTCTTTTAGTAGTTTTGTTCACTAAGTTGTTTGATTGTTTTGTTCATTTAATATTTTCCATTTTTATAAAAGTTTACAAAGTCATATTTGATCATATAGACAAAGAATTAAAAATAATAATAATAAAAAATAAAAAAAATTACCGACTAGTCTCTATTTGGTAAAAGTTTGTTTATAAATGACCGAATGCGACATCTCACTGGACCATTATTTATTTATTTTTTGGAAGTCAACAATTTTGTAATGTCAAAGATTCTCGTTCACTATTTTTTACTTTTTTAAAAAAAAATTGACTAACGAAATATTATCATGTCACTGTTTATAAACAAACTTTTACCAAACAATGGAAATTTGATGATCACAAGAGTTAATCTTCATCAAGAATAAATCTAGATAAAGACTAAAATTATAGATGAAGACACAATCTAATTCTAAATATTTGGAATCAGATTATTGTAGAACCAATATGTTCTCTGGCTAAATTGAATAAATGAAAGTTCACCTAACACCTATATTTTTAACTATATTTTTTGTATTTTATTTCGAAAATAGCAAATTTTTTATTTATAAAAAGAAAAGTTATCAAATGAACGACAGTGATCAAGGCCTTCCACGAAAGACTGACTTGTATTCTTAATATCTTATACATGTTCACATCATCATGCTTTCTGCAATTGCTATATGACAATAACTATTGTCGTTATCTCCGTCCCCATCACACGTCTTTGATTCTACCTTTTCCTCTTGTACAATTGTCTTATTTGGGCAAAAATTGTTAGGCTATGTTTGATTGTTAACATCAAGAAATTGTGTTCGTCATATTCTTCGATTGGCATGGATTGTGCTTATGTAAAGATAAAAAAAACAACACGGCCAAGTCCCAACTTGTATATTCACAAACAAAAAGATCATTTTTTTTTATGCAAGTGAAATTTCATATTATGAGTTTCAGATCATGAGAAGTAGGGGACTATGCAAATGACTGCGTTATGTAAGATTGATACACTAGGTAATTGGGCTATATCTTGTGCAGAATTAGGTTAGCTCCGTGCTGAGGTTGAAGAATTATAACTGTGTGAGGAGCATGCGTATAGGATGGAGAGAGCTCAAAAGAGAAGCGTTGTAGAATCATCGCCAATGCCATTTTCGCCTCTATCATGGCGAAAGTTTGTCCAACACAAATCCGAGGTCCCCACCCAAAAGGGAAATATAAACCTTGTTTTTTTTGTGCCTTGAACACCCCTTCACTAAATCTCTCTGGTTTAAACTCCATTGCATCGTCTCCCCAGATTTCTTGGTCATGATGTAATAAGATCGTTGGTAACGAAAGCTGCGTCCCAGCTGGGAGCAATAATTTTCCTAATCTCGTGTCTTCTTTAACATATCGACCAAGAGCAACAAGCGGTGGATATAGTCTCAAGACCTCATATAAAATCATTGTAACCTGCAATGAAGATCTCTTAAGTGCACGTTTGATACGCAGTACTAAATCATTCAAGAGAGAAGTATACAAATTGTTCAACTTCTTATTTAATATTGTCAAGTACTATCTAATCCACATTTCCAGACATATCATAAGAGTTGTAAGCAGGAGACGGGAAATACTTACAATTTTCAGGTGATTTAACCCGTCAAAATCCGGTTTTTCTCTACCAAATACTTGCAAGACTTCGTCTCTAGCACGCGCCTGCCAGTCTGAATATTTACTCAATAGAATCATCGCCCAGACAAGCAAAACAGAAGTGGTCTCCTGTCCAGCAAAATAGAACAGCTTGCATTCTTCGACAACTTCGTCTATGCTCATTCCGAAACTCTTGCTACCATGTTGTTCGATTTCTTTAAAATTCGATTCCAACAATATGCTCAATAAGTCATCATTAATTCCTTCCCTAGACTTCATTGCCTTCACCCTTCTATTGATAATATCTCTAATAGATGCTTGAACTTGCTTTTCAATTTCTTTCATTCTCTGGTTTCTCTTGGTCGGCACAAACCTATATATAGCCAAGAATTAATGGGAAAAAAAATTCTTACAACTAATGACTTGATGAAAAATGAGGATTATGTATTTTGTCACCTGAATCCAGGAATATAGATCGACTGGGAAGCCTTGATTATGTGTTCAGCCTGTTCTCTCTGAAGTTCGAATATCTTTGTTCCTTCTTGGTAGCTACTACCGAACGAGGTTCTTGAAATCGCATCACTAGTTAGATTTTTTAGATAAGGCCACACATCCAACTCACAAGAGCCTCCAGGAGAGAGAGACTGTTCCCATTTGCTCAAAATCTCATCACAACACAAATAAAAAGCTGGCATCATAACCTGTAAGAAGAAGTGGTGGAAAAGAAAAAAATATGCAGTACTCAGCCTTCGAGTTTGATTGAAAAGGAAAATACGTGAAAAAAAAATAATTTTCTTGAAATTGAATTGTCCGTAAAATATTTTCCTAGTAAATATCAGATGTGTTTGATTCAATTTTTTTTCTAGGTGAAAAAGTGATGAATTTTTTATGTATTGCTTTTTGATTGACATTGTTCTTCATAAAAAAATTGATAAAGTTGAATTTTTTAGTCATTTTTTTATTTAATTATTTATCTATACAAACTATGTCTTAGTTCAGTTATCTTTAAAATTTTCTCATTTTTTCTACAATACTCAATATCAACGATCTATTAAAATTCAAGACTACAATATTTGACTATTCAACCAAATTCTAACTATCAATTCTCCTAAAACTCACCATTCATTTAAAAATAACTCATTTTAAACAATACAAAACACACACTTCAGCCCTGTTCGGCGGTGGAAATGAAGGAATTTAAATTATTTTGTTGATTTATTTGTATCTTCTAAGTAAAATGTAGGATTAAAAATTAGAGAGAGAAAATGAGAGGTTAAAAAATAATATGAAAAATTATGTAAATTAAATTTTGTGTCTTATTCCATTTAATAATTATTAGATTAGCCGAGAAAAAAAAAAAAAAAAAGAGTCAACACGTTTTGGTGGAAAACAAAAACCATGTAAAAGGTGAGAAAAAATCTTCCTCCATGAGAGAAAAGATATAACACGGAGCCGGTTTGTGGAAAATGTTTTTCGGATGTTATATATAACCAATCAAACAGCCAAATTTGTGAAAAATTGCCTGGAAAATCCCTTTTTCTAGCAATTACTACAAGTCAAAGATTCAAACATAGTATAAGAGATCTAAGGTAGAGAAAAAAAAAAAAACCTTCAACTTCTCAAGATGGAAAGCAGGGTTGATGATTTTTCTGTGTTTGGCCCATTTATCTTCTTCATAGATCACTACACCTTGTGCAAGCAGCTTAGTCAATGGATTCATGTTCTGTGGCTTCTGGTAGATGTAATTCTTAGTTAGAACCTCCTTCACGAGTTCAGGGTCCGTAATTGTCACCGATGGTATCGGCCCAAGCCATATAAAGGAATTGGTTCCTGCAAGCAACTTAGGCGGATTAGATATAAGCGAAGAAAAGTTTATACTGTGCAGATAAGCCATACCATATTTCTGAAGTATTTTGATGAATAGGGGAATGATTCTTGGCTTGATATCATCTGAGAAATTGATTGGCTTCGATTTGGCTTTCTGGATCAAACTTATCAAATCTTTCAGATCGCCGTAAAGGAATTGATAAGAGTTTCCATTGAGACCTTGCTGTCTCAGACGTTTTTCCATATTCTTGGGCTTAAACCAAACCCAATTCAGCACCCTCCATGTGTATATCAGTAACACAGAAGCACAACAAACACCAATTAAGTAGTACATAATCTCCATGTCCACACCTATGATCACTGCCCAATTCTTCCTCTAGACTAGACCTCTGTGTGTGTGTGTTTATATATAGAGGAGGATTTGTCTTCTAATGGATTTTTCTTTCTTTTCTACTCAAATTATTTGTTTTCTTTTAGCATCCTTTTGTAAACAATTTAATAATAAATTGGTTTATAAACTAATTTATACTTTATAAACTACACAATTTTTCGAACAACTTTTTAATCATGCACATTTTCTCTATCCAATTTTTAATCACTATACTTTTTATCTCAAAATCATAAATAAATCAGTTTATAAATCATACAATGTTACCAAATTGTTGTCTTCCAGAAGATTGTTTGTCTAATATACTGTGAGGTGATCAATCAAAGAAGATAATCATAGAAACATTAGGACAAAAGAATAAAAATAGGATATTGAGACATGAAGTTCGATCTTAAAATAATCTTTGTAATGAGAGCAGTCCAAGCCTTTATAATTCGTTTATTATTTTTATATTTATTCAATGTGTTACCACTTGTTTTCCCCCAAAAAAGGTCAGCTCGTTTGAATCTTAATCGGATTAAATTGTTCTTTGAAATTTCGCCTTTGTTTAATTGGTAACACTGTTTGTTTATAAACTAATTTATTTATAATTTTGAGGTAAAAATTAGTTGTTGAAAATTAGAACGAGAAAATATATGTGGTTAAAAAATAATTTGAGAAATTGTGAGTTTATTTTGATTACCAAACAAATGCTTAATGAACCGTTTGAAACTTGAGTTGTTATCTTAAAGATTCAATCTTATTTGAAGGAGGAATAGCTAAAAGTCTTGAACTCTTGTATTAAAAAGAGTTGAACGCCAACCTTAAGTACTCCACGAATCAAAGAATTAGTAAATCTGTTCCGATCAAAACGGGAATGGGCAGCCCTATCCTGGGATTGTGGAGAATGTAAAGCATACTGACCAGGATTTTGGTATCACTCATTGGAGTGATAAAGTGTCTAGCAAATTTGAATCAGTGATGATTCAAACCTGTAACCTTTACGCTGTCAGCGTTTGTGGATTGTCTTTCTACTATTGTTTGTTGTCTTCTGGAAGATTGTCTGTGTAATATATGGTGAAGTAATTTGTCGGAGAAGATAATATTATTAACAAAAAGACAGAAAATGGAAGAAAGAAATTTTTGTCATTTTTTGGTACAAGTATACAGCGCATGCAATGCACGTGATATTGTAACGATATTATTATATTTTTATTTTTATTCAAGTATATATGTTTTTGAAATTGAATAAAAATTGTCCAAATTTTCTTACATGTTTTACTTAAAAAATATTCAAAGTGTTGATTTAAACAATCTCAATAACGAACTCAATTTAACCTAAACATTATTCAAATTTTTAAGTACGAAATACCCTTATCAATAATGTCATCATCTTTCTTCTAATTATTGATTGTTGACTTCTTTAAATTTTGTATCTCCTGAAATGTATTTTTAGGTTGCCTTATTCGAAAAAACTGGAGTTGGGTGGATTTTTTTCTTCTATGTGTGTATATAGTTCATAATCAATTTATTTTTGCAGTGAAAAAAGAATGATAAACATCATTTGACAATTTATCCAGATTTCAGAATTAAGATGAAAAAAATAATTGTAATATGGCATAAAAAGAGTTTATCATGCACATGAAATTAGAACTCGGAACATTATTTGATCATAAATGTTTAGGAAAAACTGAGATATATCTAATCTAGGTTCCCTATTAAGGTATGATTATTTGAGACACATAATATATCATATTTAAATAGAGTAATGTTTGATCAGGAAAATTGCTTGAAATCAATGCCTTCAAATTTCTTGCTCAACAATTCATAGTGCTATGAATCCAAAAGTAGCACGCACATTTCTTTAAATTGATAGAACAACTACAAATTATAATCTCAAATATTGCTACACCCTAATGAAATGTGTTCATTGATCTGATCGAACAAAAACGATTACATGCACTCGTGATTTCTTTTCATTGTTTGACATAGTAAACACATGATAATAAAATGGATTCAGAAACATAGTAAATAAGTCGAGGTGAACAAACTACAATACATATTTACAGAATATTAACTTATGATTATGCATATCTCGTGACATTTTTATAAACTGTAAAAACTGATATTTCACATTAAAATTCGAATACAGATAAAAGTTTGTGTGTATATATATATATATATATATAAACTAATTTAAAATATAAACAAATGATATTCTCAAGAAATTTGCACTTCAAAATTTCAACGTAAAAATTTTGTACAATAAAAATTTTAAGTGATTGAAAAAAAAAAAAACATAATTAATTTTTCATACAATTAATATTTTAGAAAAATAAATTTACACGCATCATACTTCAATAATTGGATTTCTGAAGAAGTGAATATTCATATACTCTATTTTTATGGGTGTGGTGAGAATATAATCAGTGTTAAATAAATATTTGACAAAGAAACTTAAAATTGAAATATGACAAATAGAGAATAAAATGTTTAATGTAGAATGTAGAAATGATTTTCTATTTTTTTTTTTTTTTGGGTAAAAAAAAATTAATTCAAGAAATATACTTTTGTTTTCTTTTCCTCATATTAGATGAAGGATGTTTATGAACGTTAAATTATCAGAGAGTTATTAGACTTATTCAATGTTTAGAGAATCGAATCGGACCTGACCGATTCAACCGGTAAAGCCATGAATCGGCCAAAAAACCAGTTCGATCCACTTAGAAAACTGTCCATTTAAAAATTGAATCGAGAATTGGATGTTTTCTCGCTAACCAGGAGCCGATCAGCCTAGTCCAATTTTTTAAACCAATTGTGAACTGGATTTTTCACCTGTTAATCAGGACCCAATCTACCCGATCCAATTTTTTAAATCAACCGGTTCGAATTATAATATTACATTGTGGACTAAACAAAATAGAAAAAACTTAAAGGGGCTGCACAATAAAATGAGCCACTTCCATTCCTCATCCCACTTTCGGTGTGGGATGTAGGCTTTTCCTTTTTTCGTTAATTTATTTTTATTTTTCGTCTTTAATATTTTTTTTCTTATATTTTGAGATTTTGAAATAAATTAAAATATAACAAATTGACAAACATAAATCTATATTTTCGTTTAAATTATTGTTATATATTTTATAATTTTATGTATTACTATTTTGTTTTTATGTAAAAATCATTTTTTGGGCATAATCTATCTCTAAATGAATAAATGTTGGTTTATTTGTAAAATAATTTATTTTTTATTAAATTTCGTGATTTATGGAATATTTATTTAATTTTTTTAATTGAAACCGGTTCAACCTTTTGACCTTTGACCGTTACGTTTTTAAGGTCGAACTGATTTTCAATTTTCTGAACAATGGTTTTATTTAAAAGATTATTAGTGGGAAAATGAAGAATTTAGATTGTAAATATATGAAAATATTTTTTTTATCAACAATACGATTATAAAATAAAATAAAATGTTTAAAAATTGTACATTATATAAAATTAACGGTAAATATGATATTATTAAAAGGTTTGAGGGTAAAACAAGAAATAAACAAATAAAAATTCTCCCTTTAAGGCTTTTTAGAAGTAATTTTTTTAATTATTATATGTATGTGAAAAAATTAATTCAAAAAGTGCATATGTTTTCTTTTTCTCATAATATTTGAAGGACGTATTAGAAACTATAAATATATGAGAGTTATTGATTTTATTTAAAAGATTTTTAGTAAGAAAGTTCATAATTTAGATTGTAAATGTATGAAAAAATATTTTTATTGACAGTACAAAAATAAAAAAAAATAAAATATCATATATGTACATTAATTAAAACTAAAACTGAATATAAAATTATTAAAAAGATGCGAGGGAAAAATTGTCCAAAAAGTTTCTTCATTTAAGGGACTTTTAAAAGTAGTTTATGGTAGATGTTTAAAATTAAGTTTTTAGTGAATTATGAGAAAAAAAAAAATTAAATGTATAGTTTAGAAGTTATGAATCCCATAAAAAATGTGGTTGAAATTAATTTTTTATTTTGAAAAAATTTAAAATCTTGATTTAATCTCCATCCAACGGGATTTAACTTAGATGTTTCTTTGAGTAGAGATGGCAATAATACCAACGAACCCGAAACCTATTGAGTACCCAATACAAATGGGTGGAAATTACTTGAATCAATGTGTATTGTAGAAAAACTTATACTCAACCCATATGCCTAATTTTTGATGCAATTGAAGATAAAACGAAGTCAATGACCAACTTTTATTATTTGAGAAAAATGAGCTTCAAGAATAAAACCTATCCAAGTTTAATGGTGCCTTTAAAACCCAATTTAATAAAGACTCCTTTGGAGAGAGACCTATAAACACACTTGTGGTTGGCTGGTGCAAGGAGAGTTAGGCGGTTGAATTGTGGGGAATTAATTGCTGGGAATCAAAATACACAAACGGGGCAGCACTTTGGAGGAAAAAAGGCAGCTTTGGAGACATTGGAGGAATTGGAAAAGGTTTGAAGAATAAAAGTCATTGCTGTAAAGAAAAGGACTCGGATGGTGGTTTATTCTTGGTGCAACGATGTTTAGACTTCAATTCTTCAAACTTCGAGTTTTGTTTTCATTATTTGTTGTTTTTAATTTAAAGAACATGAGTAGTTAAATTTAATATTAGGATTGATGATGAAGATTTATTATTTCTAGTCTTAATTTCAATTCTCAAGTTGGGGAATTTTATTGTCTTCATGTATGGATTTTACTATGTTTTTAATACTTGAATTAACTGGTCACTAATTCATGATTTAATGGTTGTTTTCATAATCCGAAATGTGAGTTAACAATTAGATGATCATGTAGTAAAATCCAGCAATTTCAACAAAAGGATAGAGATTTGAATTTGTGGTTGCTTGTGATCACTTATGAATTCCTTGAGAATTTAATGCATTTAGCTCAGGAGAACTCTAACTCGCTGTAGAGATTCATGGTTGACTTAGTTAAATAGACCTACTTTGAACTCGAGAGAGATAAATTAGATACGAGCGTGAATTCGATCAAATACAATTTTAGAAAATAATTTAAGATAAGAAATTAAATTAGAACATTACTTCGAAATCGTTAGTCCCAATTTTCATTTAATTATTAGAAAACCCACCACATTTATTCTTATTTCATTAATTGCTTTTAGTTTTAAATTGTTATTTTTATTTTAATTGATTTGTTTATTTCATTGATTTTCAATTATTTGTCGTTTTAGTTTTTATTATTTTACAACTTATTTTCTTAGTTAGTTTTGGCTTTTGTTTAGGAATTTTAGAATCAAAGCAAATTTATAACGAATAAATTCTCCTCGTGGGATCAACAATTCAGACTCAAAAGCCCAACTTTACTATTTGTGAACGATATCGTGCACTTGCGATATTTCACACCAATAAGTTTCTGGCGCCGTTGTCGGGGACTATTTTAATTTTTTATTTATTTATTTTGATTTTTATTATTATTAGCTTTTGGATATAGTTTTCTTTTAGTTATTTAATGTTAGTATTTTGCTATTTTTAATTGTTTTCCTTTTTCTATTTTTCTTTTGAGGTTTTGATACTCAACATTTGAGATGGTCGATGTTGACTTCAACAAAATGCTTGTGCGAGACTTTTTTATAAGGCAATAACAATTGATAGCTCTAGGAGTTGAAGAGGATGATTTGCTTATGGGAGATTTAATCATAGGGTATCGATTAAAAGAAATAAAAGCTGAATATGAAATTAATACAGCTGTCATAGATGACTTTCCAACTGTATTTTTTATACGCTTCACAAAATTTGATGAGAGTGATTTACTCTTGAATTTATTTATTCCACCAAATTTTAATGAGTGTTAATTAAAGGAATCAACTCTACCAAGCTTTCAACAAATGCAATAGGATGAAAATAATTGTCATAAAGAGTTCATTGTCAACAAATCAAGATATGGATATCGCGTTCGAGGAAACTTCAAAAATAGAAGATGATCAGATGAAAAATGTGGAATTGTTAATAGTCGAGCAATCTAAAAAAACGACATTTAATGATGCTGACTTTACCAACCAATCATCTGACTTTAATAATCTCTTAATAATTGATTTCATCATCAACGCCAACAAGATGATTGAAGTTTACATATTGCAGATATGGGTGTTCCTATTTCATCTCTCACCCCCATGTATTGTGATAATAGGAGTGCCATCCAAATCTCACAAAATTCTGTGTTCCATGAGCGCATGAAGCATATTGAGATTGACTATCACCTTGTTCGTCATCATCTTCAGGATGGGACTATTGTCTTACCTTTTGTCTATTTCTCATTACAGCTTGCAGAATTCTTCACCAAGTCTCATCCGACTACTCGCTTTCGATTCTTACTTGACAAACTCTCGCTGCTTCATGCTATAGCATCATGAGTTTGCGGGGATGTTCAAATAATTAGCGCATTCTAATTATTTTAATTATGCATAATTAGTATTTTATGTTTTATTATTATTATTTTCTTTATTTAGAATGTCTTGTTTGTTATCAAGAAACCTATTATATATGTAGGATTGTGTATTATAATTAACATATATACAAAAAAAAAATTTGTTTTAGGGTTGCCTCCTCTCTTTTTTTCTTCTTCTTCATCTTCTCTTCCCTTCTTTCTTCTTGATTGATTTGTTGAACATATATAAAATATATATATGTTATCGTGTTTTCTTCAATGTACATAACAACTTACAAATTTATTTATCAATAGATGATGTGACGATATTTGATCTCATATATATCAATTTTTAAAAGTCAAAACTATGTATATAATGATACAACAAGCATTTCCATTTAAAAATGGGTTTGGACTAATATACCTGTTAGAATAGCCCTTGAAGTGACTCAGGCCAATTATTTAAATATTTATGTTTGAATAGAAAAGACCAATAATAGTCTATCCCCTCTACCATTTCAGATTATAATTTGGACAATTAGCGGGCAACGTTTCTCCCTTTGACAATTCTTGTAAAAAACGTTCCAACCTTTTACTAATTCTTGGCATTGATAACCCCCAAATTAACGTTTATTTGCGGGAAACATCATTATTATTGTTGTTAAGTTAAACAAATCTTCACCGTTAAATCATTATTCAACAATTTTATGTTTTTTAAATTGAAGGATAGTTTCATCATTAGAAATACAAAACCATTTTTTTCAAAATCATTTTCTTTCCCGCCTTCTCATTGATAACTCCTAGTAGTAGTATAATAATGATAGGAATGACAACGGGTCGGGTGAGATGTCATTCACCGTCCCCATCTCATCAGAAATTTATCGTCCCTATTTCCATACCCGTTTGTTACTATGCCCTTATTTGATAAACCAACTTTCCCATAAAAAATATAACTATTTGCTACAATAATCAATCTTAACCATCTAAAAAAGTCAAGCCCACAATTTTTTTACTTTTCAAACCACTTTTTATCACACAATTTTTCAAAACTTTTTTTTTATCAAAACATTTTTTCCCCAAAAAGTATGTTTATCAAAGTCAACAATTAATATCAATTACATATTTTATAGGATCCAGAATTTTTTAACAACACATTTCATCAATTTCTATTAAGATCTACTAAAATTTTTATTTAATCTCCACCAAGCTGGGGCTTATGATTACTTTCAAGAAGGGAGGGGGGAGGCTCCTACCTCCAGTAAATTAAACCACAAAGAATGAAAATAAATATAATCACAAGAATTCATTCCACCATTTTTTTTTTCAAAAATTATGACTTTTATGTTGTAAATTATTAAACTAATCCATTACCTAACCTAACCTTACCTAATTTATATTATTTATTTATTGTGTGAATGACTATTAGACTCTCCTATAAATAGGGGCATCATGTATGTAAAATTACACACTTGAATTGAATGAGAATTCTCTCATCTTCTCATCTCTCTCTCTCTATCTCTATATCTAGTATTATTATTATGGTAGTTTCACAACACGTTATCAGTACGAGTCTCTAGCCAATTGAGTAATATGACGGGAGTATGGTCTACAGTTGCATCTAAATGATGAACCTCTATATCAGAAACATGATTATTATTAATCAACGCGAACCACTGAATTAAATCTCATATTGTTGCTAAGACTGCTGAAATTGCAAAATTGATCTGAAGATGAAAATTTTGATGAAAAAAAAAAATGAGAAGAGACAAGCTGCTTCATGTTCGGGAGATTTGTGAAAATTTAGATTAAAGGCACGACTGCAGTTGTGATTATGGTATCCAACACTAACTTGATGGAAATTAACAAAAGTCCACCAACTTGGTAGGTATAGCGGTAAGATTTTAAATCGTTTCATTATAATTATGCATATTAATTATATGATTAGCATTAACAATATTCACAACTAATTAACATTAATCTATGATCAATAAATTAAAGAGTTTAAACAAGGTATAAGTAATATAATTATTGTCATACCGTGATGGATTGAGTTATTATGGAATTAATTTATACCTTAATTGGATATGACTCATTATCGTAACAGATTAGACTATTATGAATACCTTGACTGGATTTGAAGATATGACTCGCTCACTTATGAAAGGAAATTATTTCATTATATTGACACCACCTATATGGTCGGTTTATCAATTGAATACATGGAATACTTTACATATATTCATATTTTATATTATTTGAGAAACACCTCAGTTGTTGGTTAATTCTAACATATTAGATATTGTTGTCAACATATATACGTGGTGGTATAACCTCAGTATTATTGTTGTTAATATATATACGATATTATTGTTATTTGATATTTCATTTAATGGTACCAGAAGTTATCACTACTAAAGATTGATAATATTTTATCAAATGATACCAGAAGTTATCATTACCAAAAAGTTGGTGAATGTTGATAAAAATATTTTATCAAACGGTACCAGAAGTTATCATTATCTGTATTGAAAAGATAGATAAAAATGAATTATCCAACAAGAAAAATGTTGATGTATGATAAGATAATATCACATGATAGTACGGATATGGCTAATGTGAAAATAATCTCATCAGTATTATGAGATAAATATTATATGATTGTGATAAGCAATTTTGATCAAAGTTCTTGCACAAGCACTTATGTACTCCAGAAGAAGTACATATTTACTCCAGAAGAAGTAAAAATTATCATCTAAACATACTGAAATGATGATAATTATTATTATTGCTCCTGAAGAAGCATAAATGAGTCATATATGCTAAATACAAAAGGGGGAAACATTTATGATCCTCAAAAGTAGAGGTGTGTATCAGGTATAATAATATTCCATACTCTACCACTCCTAATCTTCTTTGTGTGTCTCAAGAGTAAGAATACTCCGTACTCCACTACTCCTAATCGTTTTGAGATTCACAAGATTAAGTTCAAATACTCATCAATATTAGAGGTGTGTCTCAAGAGTAAGAATACCCCGTACTCTTCCACCCACAATATTTTGGAGATTCACAATGATAAATTTACATTAATCGGACTCCATTTTTGCTTGGCACCCCTTCCTTGCCACCAATCTATCTTTAATCCTCCTGGATCTTGTATTGGAATATATGATTGCAACTTATCAAGCAGTTCCTCGATAGTAAGAGCAGAAATAAGGATTCTCCTAGAAAATGAAGAGATGAATCCCTGTTCCACAGCATAATCAAGAAATGTTAGCAAACCATCAAAGAAATTGTTAACATTTAAAAGCCCAATAGGCTTGGTATGGAGATCTAATTGAGCCCATGAGGTAATATTAAAGATTTCCTCTAAAGTACCAAAACCTCCAGGCATGAGAACCATATAACATGCAAGTTATGCGTTCATTGATAGATAACGTCTATACTTCATGCCCTCGTGTTTTGCCTGCGATATCAGCTAAAGGAATGGGTATAACACCTATCACTCTTGCTTTCTCTGTTTGAGCGGATTGTGAAACACAACCTATTAATCCACTGCTACCTCCTCCATATACTAGATTGATACCTTTCTCTCTCAACTTCTTTCCTAAATCCACTGCTGCTTCTAGATACCCAAAACATTTCCCTACTTTTGATCCACAAAATACACAGATAGTTATGATCTGTCGAAGTTTTGTTCCTTCCATCTTTGAGAGTATAAGGAAAGAAAAACTTACAAGAAATTGTTATTTTGGGATGCTTTAAACTGCGAAATTATCAGACGTTTTAAACTTGAAAATATTCACTATTTACTGCTTTTCTTTTGAAAAAGTTGCTATTTACTTTTGACTAAATGGCACCACTTTTGATATTGTCTCTGACAGCATATATTTTGCTCCATAATGGATAATCTTTCGGTGATCTCTCAGATACAATATGTTAATACGCGAAAAATGAAATTACAAAATACTTTGTTAAAACATATATACTATACTGATTTACCTTGTATCAATGTTGAGTACCAAAAACATCATTGTTTATAACAGCTTGGCAAACAGGATCTTTTGCTATTATATTTTTGAGACTATAACGCTCTTTATCGCTGATGAATTTAGCTCATAAAGAAAGTAGCTCACGCTGTACATACCCACTAGGGTGCGTCTCAAGAGTCAATTGGATATCATCCAATGACTCCTTACTCAGTCAACCCTTAATGAAGTCTATCTTATCATCTTGATTTATAGATGAATATCCTACTGACTTACAACGGGTATTACATGTCCATCAAGTACATTTGTAACAACCTTTCAATCTTTTTGCTCTTTGCTTCTTTGCAAAAGTACTCTTACCTAAGCCAGGCATGTGCTTAGAAAATGAATCTGGTAATTCACTAGCTAATCGAACTTTTGCTTTTAATCAACCAACGAACATCTTCTGGAATACCCTGATCCATAAGCAGCCTCAATCTTTCGAGTCGAACTCGGTAAATCTTTTTCAAAATATTTATCGGAAGATTTGAGTAGTATTTGTAAATATTTTATAATATAACATCCATTTTCATGGATCTAATCTTCTCCCAAAGTGATCTATTTAAATGCATTATTTAACGCGTAAAAGAGCGGTGGCTCCGCGTGTCAGTGATTCCACCAAGAAAAGGGAAAATATTTGTAATCAAAAGGTGGGGACAAGGATCATTTTCTTGTGATGTCATTCTAATGGCCTTTTTGGATATACTAAATAAAGGTATACTGATTTGTACTATACAGAAATACGAACTGATGAAATGAATACTATATTGAACCAGAAGTTCATACATATGTACAAGTGAAATATCTTACTAAACCAGAAGTTCTATAATTTAACATGATCGGTTAAATTCCAATTCAATAATGAGATTTATTGAGAATGCAAAATGGTATTCATTAAAGAACCAGAAGATTGTTCAGGTTAACAAGTTATCATTGCTGCTTGTTCTCAAAAGCAAATTAATTATCTCACTAAGAAAATGAATGACTGATTATTTGCTCAAGTAATTATATTACGAGCAAAGTGATAAATGCTAGCATGAATATATCTTAAATTATCAATTATCAATTCTTCAAGTATCTTCAATTCACACCTCTCTGCGATGCTTGAATCTCCAAGAATTTGAATTGAAATATCTGTTGTGGCTTGTTCTATGGAGAGGCAAATGTTCAGATTTCGTGCCTCTTGTGTTGTATATATAGGTTTTGGAGAAACCTAGGTCAAGAAAGAGAGAATTCAGTTGAAAATAGCGAGAAAAAGCCCACAGTCGGCCCAGCCAGATAAGCGCGCGATCGCTTGGCTAATACCATAGCGATCGCGTGGTTACGTCTTTAACTCTCGGGTCATAAATTCACACCATCTCGCGATCGCGTGGTATGTATCCAGCGATCGCGACTTCTATCTTTTCTTGGCTGTGTAAGTTGGTCCCTGACTTTTAATTGTACCTTCAATCCCAAATTTTCAATTGTTGCGATTTAGTCCCCAAACTTTATATTCTTCTCGAATAGCTCAAATAAGCTATTAAATCCTTTAATTAGGTCCTCCAACTCCTGATTTAGTCACTTTGGCACCAAGTAAGTTTCCCGGTTGTTGTCACAAACTCCTCACTTGTCCACTTTAGCTCCAATTAGCAATCCAATTATGCGTTTTTCTCATTGATTTCATCATTCATCATCTTTTGGGATATTTTCTGAAAATTAAACGATAAATACAAATTAAATAGAAAATATTCCAAAACGACAATAATTACACCTAATTTAGACATACAAATAAGTGTATAAAATACACTTATCAGTCATTAATGATTTTACGAATTAGTTGAGATAATAGCATTATGTTGCTAATGGTTTAGCAAATTAAAAGTTTCCAAATATTTGCTATGAGAACAACTTGAATATAAATATTTCTCATGCAGTAATATTCTACATACAAACATATCAATACGATGAAATAAAGTTTTGCTTGTGAAACTTTATGATTTCTAAGAAGTGCGATATCTATATACACTCCAACAATACGCACTTGATATATGATTGTGATTATATCCATAATTACGAATGACATGTGTTGTGACATTTTTAGCCAACTGATATAATATAATATTCTTGAATATTATGGGGAAATTAAACAATATCACGCATGAAGCGTGATCAAGCTTAAAGCATAATTATGCCTGAAGCATAATGACAATCGATTCTAAAAACAAATATCTCTTGAATAATTGAAATGATCCCTTTTTAGACTAAATACGCATGGTGAGTAAAAGGGACATAGTTAAATGATGAGAGGTTCAGGTACCTGATGATAAAATAAACAAAGAGATCTCTCTATGTTATGTTTATATTGACATGAAATGGAATCGATAAATAAGCCGACTACACACAACTCTCTTAAGAAAATGAGGTTTTTGAAATTATAATACTTTGGTCAAATATAAAAATCCCAATGCAGGGATTATTTTTATTGGACCTGAAGTCCACACACTTAAATGTGTAATGCCAGCAGTTATTTGTACAAATAAAAAATATTACACAGTCCTAAAAGACGACTCGTTGCGTGCGAAATTTTTCAAAGAACTGGCATGACATATGGTGGACAGGACTATAATCTAGATCACTAGTTTGAGCTCTTTGATATATCAATGAGTGAGATCAAAAAGTGTGATTCTCATCTCGGTACTTTGGGAGTTTTCTTTGATGTACCAATTGATTGCAGTACGTTGAGATTTCAAGCGAAATGATTATAGATTATATGTCGAAATTGATATCTATTTCAATGATTAATTATACTCCTGCAAATTAGAAATTACTGTTTATAAAGTGCAAGAACATACATGTTGATGTGATCCCGAGAGGGGGTCACGAAGAAAACGCGGAATGAACGCCGGGAAAGTTCCGAATTCAGGTTGGAACGGACGGTAACACTATGACCCGAGCCTCACGATGCAAGAACCAGGGGTATATTAAACTCGAGACCCGTTACGATGCGGAAACAAGAACCGTAATGGGGTGAACGCCACAAGGAATGTCCAGATCCTTGATAAGTTCAATTTGGTGAACGCCACAAATATCTCACAATATTTGATAAGTTCAAATTTTAAGGGAATCCTCACCTTTAGAGAGTAAAAACACTCAATATAATTCATTCAATAATCAAAGTCTAATATCTCGTATTACAATCAAGACGCCTTTATATAGGATATGAATGATTTTGTGTAGACTCTATGATAAAAACACAAAATCAAACTGATAGAATAAAAAAAAAAAAAAAAACCTGAATCCAGAGTCCAGCTCTGATACCAGTTGATGTGATCCCGAGAGGGGGTCACGACGAACACGCGGAATGAACGCCGGGAAAGTTCCGAATTCAGGTTGGAACGGACGGTAACACTACGACCCGATCCTCACGACGCAAGAACCATGGGTATATTAAACCCGAGACCCGTTACGATGCGGAAACAAGAACCGTAATGGGGTGAACGCCACAAGGAATGTCCAGATCCTTGATAAGTTCAATTTGGTGAACGGCACAAATATCTCACAATATTTGATAAGTTCGAATTAAAGGGAATCCTCACCTTCAGAGAGTGAAAACGCTGAATATAATTCATTCAATAATCAAAGTCTAATATCTCGTATTACAATCAAGACGCCTTTATATAGGCAACCAAAATAAAGATCCTAGTCTACTTAGGAAACTAAATAAAATCTAATCTGATTAGGGAATAGATAAAATCTATCAAAATAGACTCCTAAAATACTAAAATAGGAAAAAGGAATTAAAATATAAAAAAGGAAATAAAAATCCGCATGATTTGCGTTAATATGGATTTACGACCGTGACAACATTCCTTACGGCCGTAACTATACCTCTACTTAAGGATTACGGCCATGACCATAAACTTACTGCCGTAACTTTGAAAACCTGAAATTCTTCATTTTGATCCGAGAGTGACTTACGGCCGTGAGAATATTTGGTTACAGCCATAACTTTGCTTCTACATAATTTTTTATTTTCTTGGTTTCCAACTCGATTCTCGGCTTGTCTTTTGGCTTGCTCACTTGGTTTAGCCTCGAACCTTATTCACTCTCGGAAAGCTTGATCTGTGAAGCTCTTCGAACATGCTGGAAGCTTTGTTTGGCTTGATTTGTAGTTCTTTCCGTCAAGCCCGCCATGATTCTCATCACATGTATAAGTCATTCAAAGATTCAATTTTCCCAGAATAGTATCATTATAGAATGAAATGTGATTCTTAAAATAAAATCACATGAAGAATGATACATATGACCCCATAATATAATATGTTCAAAATGAAATTGGAGTGTACTATTATTATATTTGAATATTTGGGCATGCAATTGATTTTCAATATGCAAAATTATATTATCCACCAAAAATGAATATTCACCAGAAGTGAATTTGAAAATGAATATTTAATTATTCATCAGAAGTGAATTCCAGATTTTGATAGTTTCACCAGAAGTGAATCAATTCTAGATTTGAGTAATGCAATCAGTCAACTAACTAAATATTGCTTGGTATAGCATGTTCAGTACATCATAAATGAGCTATGACATCATAAATGAGTTATAAACTATTTATAAAAACTCATCACAAACTATATGTTTGATGAAATGATTTGAGATTGCATTAATATACTTGTGATATTCCTATGAAGGGAACAAATACGCACTGCACTCTTTTTATAGCGACCCAGAATTTTTATGCAATAAATAATTATTTTAATATTTAGAAAATTGTGTCGCTACTATTTCATTTATTATTTTGAAGTTAACGCCGCGACGAATTCGTCTAGCCAAGTCAAGAAATATCGAATTTGTTCGATTTTAAATTAAAATCCGAATTTCTAAAAATATGTTATTTAATTATTTATTCAAAGTATTATTTTCAAAATCATTTTGAATTCCAAATTTATTAAAATATCCCAATGATCCTTATCAAATTATTTCAAGTCCAAATACGTAATTCAAATTTATCTCAATAATTATTTATTTTAATTTGATTATATTTAATTAAACCAAATTTTCTCCACATGTTTTCATATCTTTACACCATTTTCTTTATTCCTCTTTCCATCTCATTATACAACACATCTCCTTTTTCTTTTCACAAAATCTAATCATTTTATTCTAAAACCTTACACCTAATCTAATTCCTACCCAACTTAAAACTCCACCACGATTTCATCATACAACCACACCTCCATTCAACTCACATGGCACAACCTATATTCCCTTTCCATTATTTTTATTTGATGATTCCCCATGTCTCCTCTTTAATCATTTTAATTTCTTTCTCTTTTCCTTTAAAAACACCAACATTCATCACCCGTATCCATCATATTCTCCACCAAATCAACCATCAAAACATAATGATGATATTCTATTTCACACCAAATTCTCCACTAACCAAAACACAATTTCATTTCCACCTATCTTAATTCCATCACACTAGCACAAATCTGTATAAAACCATAAGTACAGATCAAACCACCTTCATCCCCATGAATCATCACGTCTACCATCAATGCCTGCACCCAACTCCATCATCTTCAATAACCACAGCCATTCCAACAAACTGCTGCCTATCACCATACAATACACCATCGACTTGCAACCAAGACAACCATTTCAATAACCATCGCCCCACCAGTTCACTGCCAATCAGATTATCACCGGAAATTCATCACTGCATTAATGCCAATTCAATCAGAACCATCAACAACTAATATTTCCCAAAACAATCATACTCAGCACTGCTCCATCACACAACAAACGTCCCTGCACCACTATGTAAACTGCACCACCTTGAATCACTGCCAAAACCACCATCGCAGCCACAAACTTTGATTTCCAATTTGCAGCCAATTCACTACCCAGATCAAAATCTGCAACACCACTGCCAACCGACACTATCATCACCATACTCAAACACCAAATTGAATCAGCGTTCATCATCATCAATCAAAATTGAGCACCACCACCGCACTCAGCCGAACCACAGTCTCAATACCACCTGCAAACCACCAACAGTCAAATCCGCCAACGACTGCTCCTCACAAATCAAAACCCAAAACCCAGTAATAGATGAACCCCGACACTTACCTCAATCGCCGCTCCCTTCGCCGGAGAATTTCACGCCCCAAATCGCGAACCCTAGCCTCGGGTCATTCTTCGATTTCGCACCAAAAATTTGTACCAAATCTACCCAAACTTGACAACCCTATTTAACCACCTCTTGCCGCCACCCTACGCCGGTGTGCGCCGGCGAATCGTTGGCAGAAGCACCTCCACCAGACTTCCTCAGCTCACGAACCCCTCACCGCCGTTCTGTCTTGGTTCCTTTCAGAGAGTGAAACGTGAGAGAGAGAATAAAATCTGAGGATATTATATTTTAATTTTCATAAATTTCAACTTTGGTCCCTGGGTTTTAAATGTTTCAAAATCAGTCCCTGACGTTTTAAAAAGGTTTTATTTCAGTCCTTTCAGCTTTTAAACTTATCATTTCAGTCCCTGCTGATTTACTTTTAAGCTCAAGTTTCAAAAGTATCTATTTTAATCCCTCAACTTTCAAAGTATCTATTTTAGTCCCTGAACTTTCAAAAGTATTCATTTTAGTCCCTCAATTTTCAAAACATCAATTTTAGTCCTCAAATTATAATTTATCATTTTGAACTATATATTCGATAGACTAAAGTGACTTATTGGCTAAGACGAAGCGTACGGAGAATTTAAAGAAATTGAAGTCATTCCCGCTCAACTTTGCACTCGTCGGATTTGAGGTAGACTCGCACTTATTAATTGATTTAAATTATGATTTCCTATGAATGTCATGTGACTTGTGAAAGTCAATTTTTAAGAAAAACAAGTATGTTTTTATGAAAAGAAAATATACTTTATGTTTTACGAAAAGTAAGTATACCCTATGCTTCACGAAAATGTTTTTTTGGATCATTGCTATGAAATCAATCTACCAAGATTGTTTTGGGTCCCATATGATAAGTTATGATATGTTAAGGGGACCGGAGTTTTAGTAGCGCTACACATAAGAATTCTTGCCACCTAAGTTCGGTAACATTCTTGTGTCTCCTATGTTTATGAGGATTTGCCACGAAGTTCGGTAAAATTCCTATGTTTCCATATGTTTATGAGGATTTGCCACCTAAGTTCGGTAAAATTCCTGTCGCATATGTTTATGAGGATTTCGATCCTATCTTATGTTATGATGCAATTGATCCCTATGAATTTCAGAAAATTATGCTTGGTATACTTACTACATAAGAATTCTTGCCACCTAAGTTCGGTAAAATTCTTATGTTTATGAGGATTTCGATATTATCCTATGTTATGATGAAAACTTACTGTTATTATGATTTTACTGCATAAGAATTCTTGCCACCTAAGTTCGGTAAAGTTCTTGTGTCTATTTATGTTTAGGAGGATTTCAATCCTATCTTATGTTATGCTTTCAAAAGAAATTATGCTTGGCATAATTAAAATGTTTTTATAAGTATATGGTTTTCAAAGAGCTGTTTTCAAAGAGCTATTTTCAAAGAGCCTATGATTTGTAAAATATGTCCCGTGCTGTAATGCACAATATGAGTTTTATCAAGAGCCGTTTTATAAAGAGCTGTGATTTATGTGTTTAATCATCTTATAAATTAAATTAATTTGCGATGAGTCTACTGAGTATTTCCCCCATGAAATACTCACCCTACTTTTTAACAGTTTTGCAGATTTCGGAGACGGTGGCGAGCGATGAATGATGGTGGCAATAATCGTTGAACGGTTGAAAGTTTGACGTTAATGATTTCCGTATTTTCCAAACAATCGAATAATTTAGAGAAGTTCATTTATTTGAGAAATTATGATATTGGCAATTTCTTTACAATATTAATGGTTTGATTTACTATTTCAAATGGTTTCATAAATGTTTTCAATTTTAGCGGCCATTACAGTTTATTTAATATTGCCAAAAATGAATTTCAATTATTTCTTCCGCAAAAATATTATTCGAAAAATTTAGACAGAAAATGACGTAGTGAATCGGGTATACGGAACTCGGGGCGTTACAAGTTGGTATCAGAGCTAGTCTGCGTTTCTGTAGACTGGTAAAATTTTCAAAAAGAATTTTAAGAAATATTTTCCATTATAAGATTTTTATTGATGAAGATTGCCACTGCCATCATTCGTTCCACCAACTCCGAGGTAAAGAAGTTTATGATGTTTAAAGTTATTTCAGTATTTCGAATACTCATTTTATTGATTTATGAGAAAGAATGAAGAGTATTTCGGATACTTATGATTTATGAGAAATAAGAATGTATTTCTTCGAAAATAATGATGTTGTTATGCTTTGTCATAACTTATATGCTTTAATGTATGATTATGAGAAAATTTTTTTAAAGAAAACGAGTGTTGAGCATAATGGGAATAATATGATTTTATTGAGAATTAAGTAATGGATATTATGTTGAGTTAATTTATTATGCCTCTATGTTGAAGAGAAATTTATTATGAAGTTTGGCTTTGTGAATAAATTTTGGGAATATGATTTATGGCATATATTTATAAGTATGAGTAACTTTTGAGCCAATTAAGGTATGGAAGGAAGTAATATTGTGATATTGAAAAATATGATTTGAAATTTCTATGTTGAGGAATTATGAATTGAATTATGGGATATTTTGATGATATTGAAGTGTTGGAATCGTTTTCAATATTTTTAGATCGTTGTGATCAAATGTGGAGTTATTTATTATTGTGAGTTATGAAGTATGCTTATGGTTTGGATAAGTCCAAATTACAAGGGAGACTCTATCCAGAATTTTATCAATTGAAATTAAGAGCATGATATGATAAGCATCTACTAAAGAATTAAGGTTAGACATGCAAGTTCATTTACATCACAAACGAGATTTAGTAGATGATAACAGAAATTTTATTATTTTCTCATAAGGAGAACACACAAGAGTCACACTGGAAAGGAAATTCATGAAACACACAAAAGCAAACGAGAGAAGCATGGGATAATCCTCAAAATGAGAGATGTGTTTCCGGAGTAGCCGTATCCTACCACCTCTGATCTTTTGAGGAAATAAAGAAACCTTCAAAGAGGTGTGTTTCGAGAGTAAGAATACTCCGTAATCTACCACCTGGAACCTTTGAGGTACACTCAAGATTTAAACATTAAGGAAATCCTAGTAAATGGAGGGGTGTCTCGAGAGTGAGAATACTCCGTACTCTACCCCCACCTATTCTAAGATTCACAGAGTTAAATTTACATTAACCGGACTCCATTTTCGCTTGATTCCCCTTCCTTGTGACCAATCTATCTTAACTCCTGCTGGATCTTGTATTGAGATATATGACTGCAGCTTATCCAGTAGTTCATCAATAGTAGGAGCAGAAATAAGAAGCCTTCTGGAAAATGGAGAGATGAATCCCTGTTCCACAGCATAATCAAGAAAGGTTAACAAACCATCAAAGAAATTGTTAACATTCAGAAGCCCAATAGGCTTAGTATGGAGATCTAGTTGAGCCCACGAGGTAATGTTAAAGATTTCTTCTAAGGTACCAAAACCTCCGGGCAGGGCTATAAAGGCATCAGAACCATATAACATACAAGTTATGCGTTCATGGATGGATAAGGTTTGAACTTCATGCCCTCGTGTTTTGCCTGCAACATCTACCAAAGGGACAGGTATGACACCGATTACTTTTGATTTCTCTGCAAGAGCAGATTGGGAAACACAACCCATTAGACCACTGCTACCACCCCCATATACAAGAGTGATACCTTTTTCCCCCAGTTTCTTTCCAAGATCTACAGCCGCTTCTAGATAACCGAAGCCTTTCCCTACTTTTGATCCACAAAATACACAAATAGTTTTGATCTGTCGAAGTTTTGGTGCTTCCATCTTTGATAGTAAAGAAGGGAAAACTTACGAAGAAGATGTGATTTTGGGATGCCTGAACTATGAAATATGTTTGGCTATTTAAAGCCGGAAAAATTTACTGTTTTTGATTGATTTTGAAAAAGTAAAGATTTACTTTTGACAAAATCAGCTCACTTTTGAATATTTTTATCGTATCGAGGCTGTCACCTTTCGGCGATTAAATATTTTATTTCCAGCTTTATCAAACCTCGAGAAAGGAAAATATATTTTATTTTCAAAACGCGTGAAAGAAAGCAGTAAAATATTTTAAAAGATTTACCTTATATCATTGCTGAACTGCCAGAAGCCTCATTTTGTAAAACAGACTGGCAAACAGGGTCTTTCGATATTATATTTTGGAGACTATAAAGATTTTTGTCCTCGTTAAACTGAGCGTATAAGGAGAGAAGTTCACGTTGTACATAACCACTTGGGTGCGTCTCAAGAGTCAGTCGAATATCATCCAAAGACTCCTTACTCAGTCCACCCTTTATGAATTCGATTTTATCATCCCGATTAGTAGAAGAATATCCTACTGATTTGCAACGAGTATTACAGTTCCAACGAGCACATTTGTAGCAACCACCCAGTCTTTTTGCTCTTCGTTTCTTTGCAAAAGTGCTTCTGCCTAAACCAGACATGTGCTTTGGAAATGTTGATGGTAATTCACCAGATAGTCGAACCTTTGCTTCTATCAACCAGCGAACATCTTCTGGAATATCATGAGCCATTAGCAACCTCAATCTTTCGAGCCTTATTTTATAGATCTTTCTCAGATCATTCATAGGAAGACTGGAATAATACTTGCGAATGTTAGAAAGAATGATATCCATTGTTTGATGATTCAACAACTTCTCAGCATGAACTATTTAAAAGCGCAAAAGATCTGAGTGAATCCGCGTGATGTTGTGACCAGCAAGAAAGCGCAGGATTATTTTAATGAAAAGAGGAGACAAGAAGTAATGCGCTGTTAAATTTTATCGATAAAGGAGATTTGATTGGAGATTTGGAATATTTTCTTGGATTATGGGTACTGATATTTTGTTTTAATAATGATAATCTTGGTATAATGTGATGATACGTGGAAAGTAAAATGAGTACCGTATTGAATCAGAATTCATACGTATATACAAGTGAAAGAAATACTTTGCAGGAAATATGGTGACATTTAAGTATAGAATCTTAGTTTTGGGAGATATTTGTTTACTGAATTTTGGGTTACAAATATTGGAAAGATAAGTTGATGATATTATGTTCATATGTTTGGGTATATTACGTAGAGAAAATATTCAGGGAATTGTTTTGATTATTTTGAGAATATTCGATGATAAGAAGAAGAGATTCTGATTAAGTATTCAGAAAATTATAAGATTAAGTAAGTTTAATTTCGAGGACGAAATTATTTTTAAGGAGGTAAGATTATAGCGACCCAGAATTTTTATGCAATAAATAATTATTTTAATATTTAGAAAATTGTGTCGCTACTATTTCATTTATTATTTTGAAGTTAACGCCGCGACGAATTCGTCTAGCCAAGTCAAGAAATATCGAATTTGTTCGATTTTAAATTAAAATCCGAATTTCTAAAAATATGTTATTTAATTATTTATTCAAAGTATTATTTTCAAAATCATTTTGAATTCCAAATTTATTAAAATATCCCAATGATCCTTATCAAATTATTTCAAGTCCAAATACGTAATTCAAATTTATCTCAATAATTATTTATTTTAATTTGATTATATTTAATTAAACCAAATTTTCTCCACATGTTTTCATATCTTTACACCATTTTCTTTATTCCTCTTTCCATCTCATTATACAACACATCTCCTTTTTCTTTTCACAAAATCTAATCATTTTATTCTAAAACCTTACACCTAATCTAATTCCTACCCAACTTAAAACTCCACCACGATTTCATCATACAACCACACCTCCATTCAACTCACATGGCACAACCTATATTCCCTTTCCATTATTTTTATTTGATGATTCCCCATGTCTCCTCTTTAATCATTTTAATTTCTTTCTCTTTTCCTTTAAAAACACCAACATTCATCACCCGTATCCATCATATTCTCCACCAAATCAACCATCAAAACATAATGATGATATTCTATTTCACACCAAATTCTCCACTAACCAAAACACAATTTCATTTCCACCTATCTTAATTCCATCACACTAACACAAATATGTATAAAACCATAAGTACAGATCAAACCACCTTCATCCCCATGAATCATCACGTCTACCATCAATGCCTGCACCCAACTCCATCATCTTCAATAACCACAGCCATTCCAACAAACTGCTGCCTATCACCATACAATACACCATCGACTTGCAACCAAGACAACCATTTCAATAACCATCGCCCCACCAGTTCACTGCCAATCAGATTATCACCGGAAATTCATCACTGCATTAATGCCAATTCAATCAGAACCATCAACAACTAATATTTCCCAAAACAATCATACTCAGCACTGCTCCATCACACAACAAACGTCCCTGCACCACTATGTAAACTGCACCACCTTGAATCACTGCCAAAACCACCATCGCAGCCACAAACTTTGATTTCCAATTTGCAGCCAATTCACTACCCAGATCAAAATCTGCAACACCACTGCCAACCGACACTATCATCACCATACTCAAACACCAAATTGAATCAGCGTTCATCATCATCAATCAAAATTGAGCACCACCACCGCACTCAGCCGAACCACAGTCTCAATACCACCTGCAAACCACCAACAGTCAAATCCGCCAACGACTGCTCCTCACAAATCAAAACCCAAAACCCAGTAATAGATGAACCCCGACACTTACCTCAATCGCCGCTCCCTTCGCCGGAGAATTTCACGCCCCAAATCGCGAACCCTAGCCTCGGGTCATTCTTCGATTTCGCACCAAAAATTTGTACCAAATCTACCCAAACTTGACAACCCTATTTAACCACCTCTTGCCGCCACCCTACGCCGGTGTGCGCCGGCGAATCGTTGGCAGAAGCACCTCCACCAGACTTCCTCAGCTCACGAACCCCTCACCGCCGTTCTGTCTTGGTTCCTTTCAGAGAGTGAAACGTGAGAGAGAGAATAAAATCTGAGGATATTATATTTTAATTTTCATAAATTTCAACTTTGGTCCCTGGGTTTTAAATGTTTCAAAATCAGTCCCTGACGTTTTAAAAAGGTTTTATTTCAGTCCTTTCAGCTTTTAAACTTATCATTTCAGTCCCTGCTGATTTACTTTTAAGCTCAAGTTTCAAAAGTATCTATTTTAATCCCTCAACTTTCAAAGTATCTATTTTAGTCCCTGAACTTTCAAAAGTATTCATTTTAGTCCCTCAATTTTCAAAACATCAATTTTAGTCCTCAAATTATAATTTATCATTTTGAACTATATATTCGATAGACTAAAGTGACTTATTGGCTAAGACGAAGCGTACGGAGAATTTAAAGAAATTGAAGTCATTCCCGCTCAACTTTGCACTCGTCGGATTTGAGGTAGACTCGCACTTATTAATTGATTTAAATTATGATTTCCTATGAATGTCATGTGACTTGTGAAAGTCAATTTTTAAGAAAAACAAGTATGTTTTTATGAAAAGAAAATATACTTTATGTTTTACGAAAAGTAAGTATACCCTATGCTTCACGAAAATGTTTTTTTGGATCATTGCTATGAAATCAATCTACCAAGATTGTTTTGGGTCCCATATGATAAGTTATGATATGTTAAGGGGACCGGAGTTTTAGTAGCGCTACACATAAGAATTCTTGCCACCTAAGTTCGGTAACATTCTTGTGTCTCCTATGTTTATGAGGATTTGCCACGAAGTTCGGTAAAATTCCTATGTTTCCATATGTTTATGAGGATTTGCCACCTAAGTTCGGTAAAATTCCTGTCGCATATGTTTATGAGGATTTCGATCCTATCTTATGTTATGATGCAATTGATCCCTATGAATTTCAGAAAATTATGCTTGGTATACTTACTACATAAGAATTCTTGCCACCTAAGTTCGGTAAAATTCTTATGTTTATGAGGATTTCGATATTATCCTATGTTATGATGAAAACTTACTGTTATTATGATTTTACTGCATAAGAATTCTTGCCACCTAAGTTCGGTAAAGTTCTTGTGTCTATTTATGTTTAGGAGGATTTCAATCCTATCTTATGTTATGCTTTCAAAAGAAATTATGCTTGGCATAATTAAAATGTTTTTATAAGTATATGGTTTTCAAAGAGCTGTTTTCAAAGAGCTATTTTCAAAGAGCCTATGATTTGTAAAATATGTCCCGTGCTGTAATGCACAATATGAGTTTTATCAAGAGCCGTTTTATAAAGAAACTCTATCAATGCCCGTTTTATAAAGAGCTGGGATTTATGTGTTTAATCATCTTATAAATTAAATTAATTTGCGATGAGTCTACTGAGTATTTCCCCCATGAAATACTCACCCTACTTTTTAACAGTTTTGCAGATTTCGGAGACGGTGGCGAGCGATGAATGATGGTGGCAATAATCGTTGAACGGTTGAAAGTTTGACGTTAATGATTTCCGTATTTTCCAAACAATCGAATAATTTAGAGAAGTTCATTTATTTGAGAAATTATGATATTGGCAATTTCTTTACAATATTAATGGTTCGATTTACTATTTCAAATGGTTTCATAAATGTTTTCAATTTTAGCGGCCATTACAGTTTATTTAATATTGCCAAAAATGAATTTCAATTATTTCTTCCGCAAAAATATTATTCGAAAAATTTAGACAGAAAATGACGTAGTGAATCGGGTATACGGAACTCAGGGCGCTACACTTTTTCCCTTAACTGAGATTTTGTCCCACAGGATTTTCCTAGTACGTTTTTTAATGAAGCATCAATTATGATGTATCAATGAGAATAATGTATTTTTTTTCCCTTTGCTAAGGTTTTGTCCCACAGGGTTTTTCCTAGCAAGGTTTTTGAGACATTGTCACAACTATCTGCAAATAATAATTCAACAACAAGCTCTATCTTTAAATTGTGCTGGAATGATATCAACAAATGAAGAAAATGATAGATATTTGGAATGGTATCAACAAATGAAGAAAATCATAGACATCTGGAATGGTATCAACAAATGAAGAAAATCATAGACATCTTATGAAGAATGTTATGATATCGGCTACACACAAGAAGATTTTCATATATATATAATCCAGACGAAATATGATATCATTATTCAAAAGGTTCATGAATACTTGATTGCACACTTCAGGGGGAGAATCATGTTGTACTCTTTCTCCTTCGTCCAGGTTTTTTCCTACTAGATTTTCCAGACAAGGTTTTAACGAGGCAGCGGCCGTACTCTTTTTCCTTCGTTCAGATTTTGTCCCATTGGATTTTACTGACAAGGTTTTAACGAGGCAGCACTGAAGCACTTCAACACTTCAGAACTTCAAATTTCAATACATGATTTGTACTACTTATTATTGATGTCATTTTGGATATTAGACTCAATGATTAATGATGGCCAACATCAGGGGAGCAACTGTATTCTTTTTCCTTCGCTCAAATTGTATTCTTTTTCCTTCGCTCAAATCTTATCCCACTGGATTTTCTTAGAAAGGTTGTAACGAGGCAGACAATTGAGCTATTGAGCAACAAGTCATTCAAGGGGGAGTGTTGTAAATTATTAAACTAATACATTACCTAACCTTACCTAATTTATATTATTTATTTATTGTGTGAATGACTATTAGACTCTCCTATAAATAGGGGCATCGTGTATGTAAAGTTACACACTTGAATTGAATGAGAATTCTCTCATCTTCTCATCTCTCTCTCTCTCTCTCTCTCTCTCTCTCTCTCTCTCTATATATATATATCTAGTATTATTATTATGGTAGTTTCACAACATTTTATTAAATGTTGTGGTCCTTTACTAAATAAATATTCTTATTCTATTCCCTTAACTTTCTATAAACATAAGCCCCTGTGTAAAATTTCATTTCCATGTTCATATAAAATTTCGGTGTAAAGGCAGACGTTTCCTTCGTTTGCTCTTATTTGATTTATTAGGTGTTGCTTCCATATGAATGAAAATTCATTTTATTCTAAAGGAAAATTGCTAGTAACCTTGAGTATTGGAGAGAACAAAATTGTCTTATGGAGATTGTGAATTCAATAGGCATGGATTATTGTCGGGTTAGTTTCTGTCAGTCTTCAATTTGTTATTGTGTCCAACATGCTATATTTTGCATGATTAATTATTGAAGATAAATATTTATAGTGGTATCACAAGCCAAATGACAGTTAGAATGCCCCAAAATATCAGTGGAAATTAAGCGTGCCCAAAATTTTGAGGCGAGAACAACTATCGCTACAAGGAAAAATTGTCTATTATGACGTCAAATGTCGTCGCAATAGCTCCGTACCTAAATACTATATGAGACAACAACAATCGTCGTTATATATATTCCACCCTATAGAGAGGACAAAGTTACCTCTATAGACCTCCAAAAAACTTAGAAAATTCAGTACAAAACATTTACACTTATCCTACAAAGTTCCCACATATAAATTGAGATTTGTAAGTGGAATTTACGTTTCCCCACAAAAACAGGATTTGTAAGGCTAATATTTAGCTCCAAAATTTTCAAAGTTAGAGGACTTTTTTCTTTCCTTCTTCTTTTTGCAAAGATATCAACACATCCCATGTGAGTTTTTAGACTCCACCAAAGAAGGTCGATTAGGGTCAGGATTCTCCAACTACACACGCACACAAATATTTATATATATCATCAAAAAAAAAAATAGTACATAAAAGGAGGGGGACAAGAACCAGGCCAAAAAGGACAATATAGCAAATGGAAAAGCAAAGTATTGAAAGCAAAAAATGAGAAAGCACTACTTCCCATACAATAAAGGAAATATAAAGATAAACTATGCTATAAACTTCTAAAGTTGGGAAATTCATATTTGTCAATTTGCACTAGTGCCCTGAGCCGGAGAGATAAATCTTGCAGTCCATACTCCTGATATCAACGACTCTCGATCATATGCGACTAAGTCAAAAACCTGATTACCCTTACGGTAGATGTGAGAGATAGCATCCCGTTCAAAATGGAGGATGTATTGATGCAATGGATGGCCACTACGAAAGCTTCAACCCAAATGTTTGCAACTCCCATCGACGAGCAAGAAAGATAAACTCAAGAATTAATATCTCGCAGCTCAACCTCAAGGATATATAACATATAATTTGTAACGATCCAAAAATTCATTATATTATTATATTAAATTATATATTCCTAGTTAACGGGATCCACTTGAAAGTCAAATAGAAATTTTAATTTATTTGACTTATTTAAAGGGACCAATTAGATATTAAATCAGACTTTAAATTTAGTTGACATAATATCAACAAAAAATAAATAAGAATATTATATTTTACTTTAAGTAATTATATCGATTCCATAATTGGAAAGATGTGGATTGAAGTATATGGAGTTGTACTTCAAAGTGGAACTAAGAATTCGTTCCAAAGTTGAAAAAAATAGACCAAAGTTAATCCATAAACTTTTGGTTAAAATAATAATAATATAATAATTAAAATAAAATAATATATATAAAATAACTTGGACGTAACATTGTTTATATCTATATATATTATTATATTATTTATTAACGACGAATTACGTTTCGGGACACGTAAATTCTTAGTTTTGTTATCTGTTTTGACTATTCTAGAATATGATCATGTAGAGCATTGAATGACCTTCAAAAAGGCATATTTTAGACACGTATTTGGTTGACGTACGTGTCTCAAAAACTTTAATAAAGAAGGTTGGCATTCGAAAGTTTAGTTTTAAATAGCCTATTTTAACAAGCCGCAACTTTTGCTATAGTTGATCATATTCCAATTTGGCGAGGATACGTGAAACTAGATCGTGAATATTTTAGAATGATATATTGAAAGTTCAATTTTGATGATAATAAGAGTATCGAAAATTAAAAAGAAAGTAGCTACTTGAAAAGAAATTGAAATAAAATATTTTTAAGTTGTAAACTTTGATGAGCTATAACTTTTACCTCGGGTATCGAGTTTAGGATCTGAAAATATAGTTACAAAGTACTCGTCGACAACTTCATATTGACCTCAAGAACTCTTTATTACGACTTCATATCATCCTGTAATTTTTAGAGTCATTTTAGAGTTTTTATTAATTTTTGGGATTAAAATATAAATCTTATATTTTTTTGGAACTAAAATAGCAAATAAAATAATTGCAGTTCAATCCCTCATAAAATCTATATATATGGGTAGTCGATCGATGAAAACGAGAGAAAAAACTGAAAGACTGGGAGGGGGACGCCCCCCCCCCCCCCAATTAATAGGGTGGGTCATTACTATTAATAAAAAGGAGGGGGCGAGGGGTCGACCCTCCAAAATTAATAAGATTCCTTTAAGGTAATTGTTGTTTTATTATTATTATTATTATTATTATTATTATTATTATTATTATTATTATTATTATTATTATTATTTTAATTTTTATATTATTAATGTTATAATTATTATTTTGGATATGATGATTAGATTAAATCCCTTGCGCGATATAATAAAGCAAATCAACCTCTTTAAATTAGGATAATTCCAATAATTATTTCAGTTAAATATTTTGTAAGAAAATGACCAACTTTAATTTTGTTGGACCCTAATTAATATTTTGTAATTTAAATATAATATAGTATCATGTAACTAAATTATAGTATATATATATATATATATGATAGGCAAAGAGTGGTGATGATCAATCAAGTTCGACTTCAAGTGGATTAGTGGTGCTAATATTGAGGAATAAAGTCGTGAATTCTACTATATGTAACAAGGAGTAAGGTAAGTAATATTTCAACTACAATGCAAAACATATTTATATTATTATGTGTCACTATGTGATTATGTGAGATATATTCTTGATACAATAAATGTGAAATATGATGTGGCAAATATTTGTATATGGTGAAAACATGCGCGACATGATTTCATATGACATGATTAATGCACATGAATTCATTGGAATATCATATTATGTGATTATGATATATAATTGGTGCATGAGGTATATTGTGGCATTTATGTGCACGAGGTATATTGCGTCATTCATGTACACGTGCATTATATGGACTTAGAAGAAATCCTTCCTAAATGGTAAATAAAGAGATAACGGGTATATGAAGAAAGAATGACGTGTATGATAGTAAATCACCCTGCTAGTGTACCGTATTTTACTTCGCGTCCGGATATATACACCCGCTTTAGACTCCCGACGGTCATTAAGGGTAGTCGAGGATGGGGTGCTGGTAGTCTGGCGCCGATATACAATCGGTGTCGGGAAGTCTCTTGGTGGCTTTGGGACTGCGGATCGACACGCCGAGAGATGATACAATAGGTCAGGCCTAATTGATATAATATAATTCCCGATGCATTATCTTAAGTCTTGGTGGGCGATGATGGATACAAACTATGGAGTATTTAATCTCGGTGGGCAATTACAGACCACAGATAGTGGAAGGCGCATGTTATCGACCATGTTGATAATTGTGCTCATACGGTACAATGTAGTGTGGATTTGATCCTAAGTAAGAAATGTGGATAAACTGAGATAACGAGAAAGTTTGAAGTTTGAGAATGAGATCATTATGAAAAAAATGAATCGAAACTCATGCGCTAATCATGCATATGTTACTTGCTGAGCGTTAACTCATGTAGTTTTGCATTGTAGGGGTGACATGCATGAAATGGAGGTTGGTGTCAACTCTCAAATGACAGGATGATTGTGTGCTGGGTACCTGACCGTAGCTCATGAGCCTCTCACCAGGGAAACCGAAAAAGGTCATAGTACTTTTAAATAGTTTTATTTGATTTCAAAATAGTTAAATATTTTTAAATGACTATTCCCTGCTATCTTCCATTATCCGCTCTCTATTCTTTGTTTTAAATAGATATTTTTATATCAACTACTAACTATAAAAATTTTATATTATAGTTAGTTTATTTTGTTTTCTTCTTATTAAATTACGAATGATATTTTAAAGAAAAATACTTATTTTTAATAATGTCAAATTATACTTTAAAAATAAAAGTTCAAATTTATATTTAGAGTCGGTTGATATATTACTATTTTATTCGTTTAAAAAGTTAAAAAATCTATCGTGAAGATAAATAAATGCATAGAAATCAGAAATATATGAATTTGGGAAGCCACAAAATTGCATCCCAAAATTCCGAAACTAACAATCGGTTGCCCCCAACGAGCAAATAGAAACATTTTGAGAGCTCAATCTACCCCTATCAAGACTAAGAACGAAATCATGTAAACTGTCCAAATTTCAACTCGTCAAAAAAGTATATAATTATAATATCGCAGCCTCTTTTTGACAATTTTTTTTTATAAACATATAATTTGTTGTTTTCGAGATTAAGCATGTTATTGAAAAGAGATTATGTGAAAAATGTGTGGTCAAAAATTAGTTTGAGAAAACGAACGCCTTTCTTGCAAGTCCCAAGAGCACTGTCAAATTCTTGAACCAATAACAAATTTATGCTGTAGGGAAGTTGGTTGAATGTTCTTTATTTTTTTTGAATTTACATCAAGTATCTTATTTGACACAGGACCATATATAGAGAAGCAAAGTGTAAATGCATTTCCTTCAATGACTATCAATGTGAGAAGCAACCTGGAAAAATATCCCTTTCAATAATGCACAAATTCCAGGTATCACTATAGGCTCAACTTGGGAAGTTTCCAAAATCCATACATACGCGTAAACTTTACATGTCGTACCTATTTGTTAAATTTCCAAATCTGATGTAATTTACCATTTTTACCAGCTCAAATAACACTGTCACGTTGCACACTGTCTATATATATAGTCATATAGACTTTGTTTCCAACTTAACATATCAGAAAAATCACATCCTCTCTTCCTCCATTCCTCTCTAGCTACATTTCTCTTTCAGATACAAAAATGGCTACTTTTTCTAATTCCAGGACTCTATCGATTCTGGCAGTTGTTTTAGTTTCCATTGTCATGACTTCTTTGGTGACCCCTTCAGCAGCTAGTTTCTGCAGGGATGTTGAAATAAACTGGGGTGATGGCCGCGGTAAGATACAGGAGGGCGGAAGGCTTCTAACGCTCTCCTTAGACAAATATTCTGTTTCTGGATTTTAGTCCAAGAATGAGTACTTGTTCCTGTTTCAGTACTCGATACCTCCAATCTTTATAATCCATTTTGAATCGATAATTGAATTGTTCATTTGGTTGTACATTTAGCGTCTCAAGGACCTGGTCACGGTGAAATAGATTTCGAGTTTCTGGGGAATGCATTTGGGCAACCATACACAGTTCACACCAATGTGTATTCCCAAGGAAAAGGAAACAAGGAACAACAATTCCATCTCCGGTTTGATCCATCTGCAGCTTTCCACACCTATTCAATTGTGTGGAATTCTCAACTCATCATGGAGTCAATATACAAGCTCTTAAGTCTCATTTCCCTTAATCTACAAATAAATAAATAAATAAATAAATAAAGGCTCTAATTCTCTTGGTGATGAATTTCAGTTTCTTGTCTACAACATTCCAATAAGAGTGTTCAGCAACCACCAAGCTATTGGCATTCCATTCCCTGTGAATGAACCGATGAGAGTATACTGCAATTTATGGAACGCGGACGATTGGGCGACGCAGGGAGGGAGAATCAAGACCGATTGGATAAAAGCTCCTTTTATTGCCTCTTACTGGGATTTCAATGCGAATCGAAATGTCTGTGCATCTGGATCTAATGTTGATTCTTGTGCTTCGAAATCAATTGATTCCTCCAATTCTACAACATGGAAAACTCAAGAACTGGATGCAAATGGAAGAAATAGGCTTCGTTGGGTTCAACAAAAACACATGCATTATAACTACTGTGCTGATGTTCCAAGATTTCCTCAAGGCTTCTCAGCAGAATGCAAGAGATCAAGATTCTAGGAAAATCCTCCTTTGTTAACATGTTTATAGAAATTCTTTTATTCTTATATTTTTTTAATAATGTAATACTACTCCTTCGATTGTAATATTGAGAAATAAAATTGAAAGTTACACATTTCTTGCAAGTTCATTGTTGATTTCCCCATAATTTACTTCACTTTGGACCTTATTTCCATTCATGACAAACTCAAATACATTTTCTTGTTATATTTAATTTTCCAATTTAAAAAGTGCAAAGTGTAATTATGTGCTTGGCCTACCTCACACGGTCTACACACATGACCCTTGACAATCATTCCAAGGACCAAATCAAACTTTTTTTTTTTTTGAAATCAACACAGTAGTAAATTTCTTATTGTTTAAGCTTCAAAGGAACATTTTTTTATTTTATTTTATAGTATATTAGAAGTAAATTTAGTTTTATTTTGGCTTGTATATTCAAGTTCATCGAGCTTTCGCACACATCGAGCTTCGCACACATATTTCTATTAAACTTCTATATTATCTGTGAAGGTTTTTTGCATAATTTCTTTGAATTCTAGTATTCTTTACGAATCAAAAGTCGCTTGGTTTCTTTCTTTTAGTATTTATCAATTGCATCCAAAAAGAATTAGATATTTCCCCTTTTTGTTTTTGAGTGCAAAAATTAAGTTATAGAATAAAGTGTTCGTGAAAATATCGTTAACAGCTAATAAAGTGGACTTTTGAGTTCGAATTATCAATCTCATATGGACTAATTATTTGTTATCGATTTAATTTGATTCAAAAGAATTCCTAAAGTAAAGCTAACTATAAGAAAATAAAATTGCAAAAAAAATTCAAAAGATTGAATTAAATATATCTTACTAAACATAAAAGATTGAATATGAAATTGACATTATTCATCTAATTCAATTGCAATTAAACAGTATTCATCCAATTTAGGCACTATTCCAATTGCAGTTAAACACTATTAATCCAATTTATGTACTATTCCAATTGCAGTTAAACACTATTAATCCAATTTAGGTACTATTTATCCAATTAAACACTATATGAATGTGAAATTGACACTATTCATGCAATCCAATTGCAATTAAATTGGCACTATTCATCCAATCCAATTGCAATTAAACACTATTTATCCAATCAATATGAAATTGACACTATTCATCAAATTTTAATTGCAATTAAATTGGCACTGTTCATCTAATCCAATTGCAATTAAACATTATTCATCCAATTTTGACACTATTCCAATTGCAATTAAACAATATTCATCCAATTTATGCACTATTCATCCAATTAAACATTATACGAATGTGAATTTGACATTATTCACGCAATCCAATTGCAATTAAATTGGCATTATTCATCCAATCCAATTGTAATTAAACACTATTCATCCAATTCAGACATTATTCCAGTTCCAGTTAAACATTTTTCATCCAATTCAGGCACCATTCATCTAATTAAATACTATATGCAATCAACAATTGAATGCATTATTATTCATCCAATTACAATTAAATACTATTCATCCAATTTAGGTACTATTCCAATTGCAATTAAACACTATTCATCCAATTTAGACACAATTGCAATTAAACACTATTAATCTAATTTAGACACTATTCATCCAATTAAACACTATGGGAGCAATAATTGGATTCACTATTTATCCAATTAAACACTATGCAGTCAAAATGCCCGAATTTCCCATCAATTTAGGTATTATTCGTCCAATTAAACACTATGCGGGCAAATTGCCCGAATTTCCTATCAAATTAGGCACTATTCATCCAATTAAATTTAGGCACTATTCATCCAATTACACACCATGCGGACAACAATTGGATTTAATGCACTATTTGGTCACATATCCAAAGATTACTTTGGACATCTTTACGGAGACTTTCTCATGTATCTATTTTTATTGTTTTGTGTTACTTATTTTTTTCGTTAAGTTAATTATGAGAGTTCAAATAAAGTCGTAATAGCAATATCTTAATATTGATGAGAAGCTTTCGCATAATACTTTGTTACATTATTTTCGAATTACTAAACTGTAGCAAAAATTTTAGTCATTTAAAATGATCCATTAGTAATGTATTTCATCTTTCATTAATTTTTTATTTCGTTTTCCTTGTAGGTTTGTCCCAAATTATAGGTTACTTTCCTTATTTAGATTATATTAATGTATTAATTTTTTAATATACCCTATTTAATATACATTATTATCAACACATATGAATTACTTATTATTTAATGTAGGGGTATATTTGGTAAAATGTAAGAAAATTTATAGTTCCAACATATAATAATTATGTTTTCTTAATCCGTGTAAAAATAGAAATGGGTCTATCTTTATGGGATAGAGGAAGTATCAAACAAGAAATCATTATTCAAAACTTCTCTAATAGGAAAACACTGGCAATATGCGTGCAACGCACGCACCAAAACTAGTAAGAAATAGAAAATTAAACTAATTGCAACTAAATTAAAACATGAAAGCAAGAAATTGAACGATGAATTTTCTTAACAATAAAGGACTATCGAGATTAATGATTTCGAAATAATATTTTAACTTAATTTCGCATTACAAGTTGCTTTCTAAATTTGTATTTGACCGAATTCACCTATGTATTTAATTTACCTCTCTCGAGTTCAAATTAGCTCTATTTAACTAAGTTAACCGTGTATTTCTACAGGGAGGTTAGAATTTTTCCTTAGTCAAATGCATTAAATTACCTAGGAATTCATATTTGATCACATGCAACCAGAAATTCATATATATATATATATATCTTTTGGTTGAAATTGTCTGATTTTACTACATGATCTAATTGTTAACTCACCTATTGGATTATGAAAACTATCAATATTAATAAATCATGAATTAGTGATCATTTAATTCATTTCAAGCATTAAAAAATAGTAAAATCAATACATGAAAATAATAAAAATCTCAACTTTAGAATTGAATTTAAACTAGAAAATTTAAATCTACATCATCAATCCTGAAATTAAATATAGCTACTCATATTCTTGGAAGAAAAATCAATAAATAAAAACATAAATGAAACCCATATTTGTGAAGAAACATAGTCAAATATCATCTTGCAACATGGTTTAATCTAAGCTTTGATTATTTCCAAAACCCCAAGCTTTTCCCGCCTTTGAATCCACCAAGAATTGAATGATTTCAAGTAGAATCTTTGGCGATTGACTGATTTTAGGTCTACTCCGGCCAAGTCGGATACGAGCGCGACCATCCAAGCTAAATTCATGCAGCCGATACTCTTTTTTTAAAAAAAACAAAGCGGATTTAAATCAGCATAAAACAAAAAGTATTTTACAAATTTGTTGTTGATACATATTGATGAGATTCGAAGCGCGGAAAAAACGTCGGAAAGTTCCGAACTCAGGTTGTGGTTGGACAGATGAATCATGACCCGATATTCACGACGCGATAGCTCGACGATGCGGGATAAAGAACCACGACTTTCGAACCCCCACAAGGATTTGCCCAATCTCTTTGATAAATCTCTAATTTGAACGTCACAAATATTCTAGAAAATATTTGATAAGTTCGATATTTGAAAACCACAAAAAATATTCTTGATAAGTTCGAAAAATAAAGGAATCCACCTATAACTTTTATTGAATCCTCAAAAAAATTGTTTATATCAAAATCGAAGTCTCAAATACAATGAATGGAAAAAGAGTATAAATAAGCAAAACTAAAACCTATCAACCCTAACTGGCTCAAAATAGAATTCTAATTAAAGTAAAATACTAAAATAACTAAATAAAAGAAAAGGAATTAAAAATCTGCAAAAATATGGAAAATCCCGGAAATCTGATCTGCCGCACCCTTACGGCCGTAAGACCCTCTCGGGTCCAAAGTTGATACCGCAGTTACGACCGTAACGAATTTGCTTACGGCCATAAGTCGCTCGCTAATGAAGAGTTACGGCCGTGACTTCATTATTTACAGCCGTAAGTGTAAAATCTTGAAATTCTGCATTTTAACCCGAGGCTGGATTTCGACCGTGATAATCTTGACATTACGGCCGTAAGTACAAAACTGATCCTTTTTGCCTCGTTTTTTTCTCAAATTTGCAATTAACTCCGTTTTGGCTTGAATTACTTGAATTTTTCCGTCAAGCCTACTATGACTCCGATTGTCGAGGCTCCAGAACACATCATACCCTCCTTCTTTAGGATGATTTGTCCCGAATCATAGCTTTGTTCTTGATTGCAACTGCTCCACCTGGATCAAATGGAAAAGTTTTACTTCCATTGCATAAGATCAACCAATAATTCACTGCCATTTGGGATACTTGGATGGAATGAAACACAAACTTGAATGACCATATGTAGTGTGGTTGAAGTTCCCAAGTATAATCAACCTGCAAAAAGGATTTAAATAAAATGGGGAGGGAAATGTTAGTTTCATAAGGTACAAGGTATGGATCCTTGTATTCATGGTAAATCAACACCAAATCCTCCTTTTGACCTATAAGTCTCTTCTCTTCGCCTTTTACATTCATTGCACTTTCACGCTCATGGCCCTCTTCTTCTTTCTTCTCACACTCCACCATCTCCTCTAATTTCACAATTTCTTGTTTAACCACCACTTCTAATTCTTCATTCTCATCTTTGCATTCTCAATCACTTTCTCGCTACCCAACTCTTTTTCCTCATCAAATTTTGGAGATTAACCATCTAATTTTAATTTCAGCTCCCCCTCCTTCTCAATAACTTTATCCCCATGATGCTTCCTATTACACCACATTTCACTCTCCTTCCTTACCCTTCGTGAATCTTCTAGTGCGTCCTCTAAGGTCAACCCATATAGTGCGCTTGTTTTCCCATTCTTAAGGAATTTGTATATGTGCATACTTTTATCATAAACAGCCTCCCTCCTACGTCTCCATGGTTTTCCCAATAAAATATGATAAGATTTTAATGGCACTACATCACACCATACATCCTCACTATACCTTCCCTGGGCGATAGACACTAGAACTTGGTTGGTTACTTTGAACTTCCCAAACTCCCTCATCATTGTCATCCTATAAGGTTTATGGTGTGGTTTTAGGTGTAATCCTAATTTTTCAACCACGGTACTACTAACGAAATTAGTAAAACACTTTCCATCAATCGTCAAACTGCACCCCTTATGATTTACATAACATCTAGTTTGGAATAAAGAAACTAGATCATAATTCATTCCTTATGTGGTGTTAAAAAAATTCAAGAATGAAGAGGATTCAGACATCAAATAGCAAGAACGAATTTTATTGACTTGGAAGGAAATGAATACCAAGAATTTTAAAGAAACTCAAGAAAGTGGTTCTTGAATTTTTAGAATGACTTTTTTTTTTTTTTTTTTTTTTTTTTTTTTGAACAATGGATGAATTTTCGGAAAATAAAAAAAATTATTTTTTTTATTTTTTTTTATATAAATCCGAAAATTCGACACGAACGTAACAAAACAAACGGAACAGGATTTGGATAAGAATCGAACAAAATAAACACCGGATGATAAAATTCGAAACGCGAAAGAAACGCCGGAAAGTTCCGAACTCAGGTTGTGGTTGGACAGATGAATCATGACCCGATATTCACGACGCGATGGCTGACGATGCGGAATAAAGAACCACGACTTTCGAAACGCCACAAGGATTTGCCCAATCTCTTTGATAAGTCTCTGATTTGAACGCCACAAATATTCTAACAAATATTTGATAAGTTCGATATTTGAACGCCACAAGAAATATTCTTGATAAGTTCGAAAAACATAGGAATCCACCTATAACTTTTACTGAATCCTCAAAAAAACTGTTTATATCAAAATCAAAGTCTCAAATACAATGAATGGAAAAGAGTATAAATAAGCAAAACTAAAACCTATCAACCCTAACTGGCTCAAAATAAAATTCTAATTACAGTAAAATACTAAAATAACTAAATAAAAGAAAAGGAATTAAAAATCTGCAGAATATGGAAAATCCCGGATTCTGATCCGTCGCACCCTTACGGCCGTGAATACTGGGTTTACGGTCGTAAGACCCTCTCGAGTCCAAAGTTGATACCGCAGTTACGACCGTGACGAATTTGCTTACGGCCGTAAGTCGCTCGCTGATTAAGAGTTACGACCGTGACTTCATTATTTACGGACGTAAGTGTAAATTCTTGTAATTCTGCATTTTAACCCGAGGCTGGATTACGGGCGTGATAATCTTGACATTACGGCCGAAAGTACAAAACTGATCCTTTTTGCCTCGTTTTTTTCTCCAATTTGCAATTAACTCCGTTTTGGCTTGAATTACTTAAATTTTTCCGTCAAGCCTGCTATGACTCCGATTGTCGAGGGTCCGGAACACATCACATATGTATCAATACATGCGTTGTTTCCAGTGTTCTACAACGCGCGCATTATGCACAATGCCCACGTGGCGCTTTTGGAAAAAGCGCGAAAAAAAGTTTTGAGAATTTTTATCTAAAAAGTGCGCTTAGGAGTGCATAAGGTTTTTGATATTTTTTTTTTACCCATTAAACTATGTATAAAGTTTAAATCTATGTAAGAATTGAAAAACGTTTTTTAACACTTACTCCTCGCTTAAGCTTGTAAAGCTCGACTCTAAAAATCCACGCTTCGTCACGCTTCAAGTTTTCTAGAACACTAGCTGCTGCATGTATCAATGCTCATGTATTACATTTTGGGATTCAAAGCTAACATAACAATCTCATAAACATGTGATGCTATTTTTACAACATACTAGATATTAGTAAAGTCATAATTATCGCTATATAACAACTCAAAAGTTTATGCGTCATAATATTAGATTTTTACTTTGGTATATTCATAGCGGTATAATTTTGGGTACTCAAGTGGATAACTCCAAGTCTCAATTTCTTCCACATAGATATAAGTTGATCCATCATCCGCTAGTTTCCATCCAATCGAAATAGCTTTAAAATTTTGAAGCTCCAACATCTACAAGTTTGAAAACATGGAAAACATGAATACAATATATTCAGCAAGCAACAATTTTTATTTTTTAAAAACCATGATTTCAATAGGGCCCTATGAGAAATTAAATATTATCCTAAGCACGCTATAAAACAAGCAGGGTTAGAACCCTGATTCAAGCGTGGTATTTCACACGCATGTATATCAGGACAAGTGACACGACCCGCCCTGAATCTCCCTAATGGACTCGAGATAAGAAGTGCGCCAACGATGGATGCCGGCTAGACGCCGAACCCACCACTAAGGCTGGCTAATAGCTACTACCAAACATATGCTAAATAATGAAAAATCATTTTATTTCAAAACGAATGTGGGCCCAAGTTGATATATAAATGCTCAATTTTGAATGAAACAATAAGTTACACATGTCTTACTAACGTAGATCCAAAATCAACAAGCTCTTCAGGTTTCCAGAACTCAATTGTCACCTGTTAAGAAAAAATCGTGGGAAAATAATGAGTTGATGGGAATTTCAAAAATAACTATACTTTCCCATTTATGTTTTTTTTCTTTTTATTGAAAATCCAGTCTCACATCTCTTGAAAATTCACATAATAACATCATATCTTCTTACATCACATCATCAATAGTTTACTTTCAGCATAGTTTGTAATCTCTAGGTATGACCAAACCATAACAAATCAACCAAAAATGTACCCTCTGATTAACATTTATAATCTAGTCATACATGTATAAACTGCATCTTAGACTAGTCTCAAAGACCTCTGATAATCTCAATTCTAGAACATGGCTAAAACCCCTCAGTAAAATATATCATACACGGTCAAACTACCTCAGGGTATTATCATACCCGATCAAGACCCCTCAATGCAGTATAAAACATGATCAAAACCCCTCAGTGAATTAGAAAAAGTATATAATCATTGGTACTTTTTTGGTCAATTTCAATATCACGTGTCTCACATTTCTTTTAACATATAATCATTTCAAAATCTTTCTAAAACCACAAATCTCATATTCTCATAATATTTCACAATAATCATGTAATTGGACAAATAAATCACACAATCATGTGTAACGTAATTATATAAGCAATTATCAATATTTGAAAATAATTAGATTTTTCTACTCACCAAGTTATAGACTGAAAACTAAGCCGATAAATAACCATTTTCAATCTCCTCTTTACCACCTGAATATGATATAAATAATAATCAAATTAATGCTACCATACAAAGTAGCCTTACAATTTAAGTACAAGATAAAGAAACTTGATTTTTTTATACTCTCTAATTTTCCCCAATTAATTTTACCCACAAATTGACCAACTGACCAAATTGTAGAAGTCTGCATTTCAAGCTAATATTCATATTTGTGATTCTTCCAATAAGTTTTCTAGTAGAAACTTCTTACTGTACAAAAGGAATTTAGATCACTTCCCTTTTCTATTTAAATTCCAAATTGTGTAATTTATAAATATCATACCGAAAACACCAATAAATTCTTAAATTTGAAGTCTATTTTACCTTCTATATAATCAACAATCAAAGACTAACTCCCACTCCAACAACCAATTTGGAAGTCCCCTGCTCAATTTCTTGCAGTATCATGACATTTACTTACTATATTCTTGCTTAATAACTAAAGTAACATTAATAACCTTTAAAATTTCGGATTTAATCAAAATTTCTATAAACCCAAAAAAAATTTATATGGCGTTCTGTTTGTATTTTATTTTGTATTTTCATTTTCGAAAATGTTTTGTATTTTGTGTTTTCATTTTTGTTTTCAAATTTGCTGAAAAATCGTTTGGTTTGTCATTTCTGAAAACTGTTTTTGAAAATGAAAAGCTGGAAAACACGTTCTGTTTGAAATTTTGCAGAACACTATTTAAACTATTTTTAATTAATTTGTTTGCAGAATACTACTAACTCCAACTCAAATTTCATTTCACAATACACTAAAAATATGGTTACATGCAACACACTAATATGAGCATTAAGAGTCTATATTAACACAGCTTGGTCATGTTCGGGACTTGAGAAAGCTCTACTTCTATTAAAATCCAGAAAATGCAAGTTCTTTCAAAACCACCAGAGTCCATTTACCATTGCATTTTTTGAAATATAACAACAAGAATTCTCATTTAATTTCTTTTTGTAATGTTGATATTGAATTCAATAAAACTTTATTTAAACTAAGTTCTAAGTTAGGATAAAAAAATAAATAAATAAATAAATAAAATTATTTAGGCTTAGTTCCAAGCTAGAATAATTCTAAAAAAAATAAAAAAAATAAAAAAATAAAATAAAAACTTTATATTAAGCTTAGTTCTAAGTTAAAAAAAAAAAAAAAAATCCCAAAACGCGAAATACACACAAAACGCCCAAAACGATGTTTCGGGCGTTTTCCGTTTCGTGTACAAATTTTTTTTTTGTTTTACAAAATGCGTTTTCGAAAATGGTAAAGAGAACGCGTTTTTAGCGTTTTCGAAAATAAAAACAGAAAACGACCTCAAAACAGCAAAGAGAACAGGGGCTTAACATCTTATTCTCAATATCTACATTAAATGAGACAAATAAAAAGTCAAGCTTGAAACATCCTCACCTTCCTTTCCTTTCTCTTCTTTCTTTTCTTTTTCTTTTTCTTTCCATTTTCCCTTGCTTTTTCTTCCCTTTCCTTCTCAGCTTTCTTCTCTAACTTTGTCTACAGCACTTCTGTCGTTCCTTCATTCCAAAAAATGAGACAACAGGCCCGCTCTGTTGCCCCAAATGAGGGTGCACCAAGTGTCCAATTTCAAAAACTTGACACACCCTCATTGGAGGGTGGACAACAAAACGTTGCCCATATTAGGCAACGGAGCAATTTCAATGAGACAAAGTCTCACTTATCTTTTAGATAAATAATAGATAAATATTAGGATAATTACAATACAAGCCCACCAAACTTTCATATAGTACAATACTAAGTCCTTAACTTCCAACAATCGAATATAAAATTTCCAATTTCCTATTTCCTACTAACTAACCCTCAGACTTTTATAATTAAAATTTAAGTCCCAATAAAATCATTTATTCAACTTAAGTCCCTATTTGACTTAACCATTTGAATATTTGACTTTAACTAGATAATTCCTGGATTTTTTACTATTACAAAAAGCCATCAAGGGCATAATAACAAGCCAGATAATGTATTGATGGTAATAATATGCAAGAAGTTTTTAACTTTATAGTTACAAATTATAATTAATTACAATTGTAACTAATTGCAAAATACAGTTGTAACTTAATTTCAACTTTGCAATTAGTTACAATTGTAACTAATTAGTTTGCAAAACATGACAGATTTAGAAATGAATTATAATTCAATGGAGGTTGAAAACGAGAAGGCTTCAGTTGCAATTACTCACAATTATAACTAATTAATTACTATTGTAATTTTATTTCAATTTTGCAATTAATTACAATTGTAAGTAGTTAACTAGTAAAAAGTGACATGTCTTTTTGCTAAAATTAATTGGATTAATTACATCCACCTTGATTGCAACTAGAATTGCAATTTAATTATATTTGTAATGAATTACAACTTACAATTTGATCACACACAGATCTTGTGTCTCCTCCACTAATGATCCATGTAAGGCCTACATATTTCCAACCAAAATTTTATCAGAGATCAGATCTTGTGAATTTCTTGACTAAGAAAAACAAAGAAGTAAAAGCATGAGAGTTGAGAGGAAAAAAAACTCACTCCGGACTTGGTCTGCTTGTTGTCGCTGCCTGAGGCTCAACGATCTCATTGTAAAGTTACAGTAGTATTCACATGATAGTTGAAACAAGAAATGGAAAGTGATTAGAATTATATTAATAAAGACAACTGAGATTCTGGTTTTGACCAAAATATCAATTATCAAAGATTCTAAATTTTAATTTTAATTTTTTTGGGGACAGTTGTTATAAACTTTGGAAAGTGGATTTTGAGATTAGTTGTAATTACGCCATTTTCATTTTAACCGTTCACCATTTCCTCCCAATGGTTATCGTACATCTACATCCTACACGCACTTCGTATCCCTCTCTCTCATTTCACTTTCATCGCAAGCCATTGCAAATCCCAGTTCCCTCTTTTCCTCATTTCACTTTTGCCTGTGTTTAGGAAACTTTGTTTATAATAAACACAATTTTCAATACCAATTTTTAACCACACATCTTTTCTCTCTTCAATTTTTAACCACACATCTTACCTAGAAAATACAAATAATACCAATCATTATTTTTTATAACAGTTTCCGAACAGGGCCTTTATTTTCTGTCATTTTTTCAATCAGCCATTTTGTGCAATATCTGCGTCTGATCCTTCATCATCACGACCATTTATTTTCAAAATATTCACTATCATCGCCTTCTCTTTGGTCCTCCTCTCATCTTCCATACCTTTTGTTGTACTCCGTGGTATTTTTTTCTTCAGCCAATTCAATAATATTGTTATGCTTTCAGTTTCATATCGGATTGTTGTGATATAAAGATTGTTAATTTTATGGGTTAATCTTATAGTTTTATTTGAAAAAAATGGATGCTGTCATGATAGGATTCAATGGCCAATTTAGTTCTCATTTATGAGTCTATCTTTTGATAAGGCCTTTCTTTGTTCCTATATTTTATTTTATTTTATTTTATTTTTTGCTTGATAGTGGCACTGTAATCACTGGTGGACACATGGAGGGGGGTGACCCCCCCCCCCCCATAATTTGATTTTTTTTTTTTTTTTTTTGAAAAATTCAAAAAAAAAAAAAAAAAAAAAAAAAAAGATGCTACGAATGGTTGAATAATTGTTTTTTTTTTTTAGTTGAATGAAGGTAAAGTTTCGACTTTGAATAATTGAAATTTATACATATTGAATAGATTGTTTTAAATGAAATATATGTAATAGATTGTAGCATGTACTCAGTAAATATAGCCTCTTTTTGGTATCAATTAAAGTCTAAATTTTAATTTTGGTCAAAGTCAACAATCAATCTCAATCATAGATTTCATAGGACCCATAACTTTTCAGCCACGCATCTCATCAACTTTTATAAAAATCTACGAAAAATCTAATTTTAATCTACACTAAACAAGAATATAATTGATTGGAATTTGAATATATTAATTGATTATTTACTGCAATATAATCTGTCAATTTTTTTTGAATTCTTACTGAATATAATTTAGTATATTTACGAGATTGCATATTATTTAGTATATTGTCTTTTGTGAATTTGAGTTTTATCATTATTTTCGATCTTTTCCTAAAAAAAGAAAAAAAAATTCGGGGGTACTGCCCCCGAACTCCTTTGAGATCTACCACAAACTGTGCCCCCCTACTACAAAATGTCTGCGTCCGCCAGTGACTGTAATGATTTTGAACTTGCTTAAATGTATATATTGATATGTTCGATTGCTTCAATCTTTTTGGTGGTGCTGCTACCTGTTATGGCGAGTTTGAGCTATATTGATGGAAAGAGGATTTGAATGGAAGACTTTAATTAGCTTTATACCATCGATATAGTAATACGTACTCTTCTTTGGTTACTGCTTTGAAGGTTAGTATCGTTTATATATGTTTATATATGAAATGATTTCCTTTTTCCTTTTTACTCATGGGAGCTTAAAATTTATTTTTTCAAATATGCATGCTCATAATTGAAGAGCTCTATTATGTTTAGATTTTGGGTTTGCAATATTTCTTATTCATAGTGATGAAACCTTGAATTAGAAAACCTGATTGTATATTTGAGATAATTTTCTAAGAACACGGTATAAAGCCAATTTTTGTTTCAAAATTCACCTTTTCTTTATCCATATTTATCAGTATGTTGAAAATTCTTGTTATTAATTGGTATGGTCAGGTGATTATTGAGATATCCCATTTTTACACGAGTCAAAAGTCAAGAATTTATTTAATCAAAGTCAAATATTCAATTGGTCAAATCGAATAAGGACTTAAGTTGAAAAAAATGATTTTGTGGGGCTTAATTTGTAATTAAAAAAATCTTGATGGTTGAGATATTAGAGAATAGAAATTTAAGGTCTTAGCTTGCAATTATGATTAAGTTAAGGACTTGAAGGTTATATAAAATAGTAAGTGAGGGACTTTTTGCAATTATAAAGGTAATAGGGGTGTAAACTTGCAAAATAGTTGGAGGTCCCAGCTACATGGTTTATTAAACCCACTATTATTTTCACCTGTGCGATACACGAGAATTTAATTTTGATATATAGTGATTTCGATTAAAATTTATGAAAATATATTAATTATATAATCATATTAAATAAAAACATAGTAAATTAACATTTTAATATAAAATATTATCGAATTCAAAACTAAAAAAAAAAAAGTAATCAAAATAGGAAATGCAACATTTACAATACTACTAAAACATAAGAAATTATTATCATTATAAGATTTTTTTATTTTTAATATTATTTGTCTCTTCAAAAAAAAAAAGTTTTATTTACTATTTATTTGTTTGTTAAACTTTCTTTTTTAAAAATAAGTTATTTTTATCTTTTTTTATATTTATTAAATTATTTACAACCATAAATCTATATTTGCTATGAATTGATAAAGAATATTTTTATTATATTTTTTATTTATTTAATTTTACTCCAAATGAGTAAATGTCGTTTTATTTCCAAAATAATTTTTTTTAGAAATTTTTTTGATCTTTGAAATAATTATTTATTTTTAAATTAAAATCGATTCGACCCAGGTTTAACCCGATTCAATCTTCGACCCTTGACCTGTTGCCTCTTTCAGGTCGAACCATTTCAGGTTTTCTGAATACGGAGTATTATATAACTTCAATTATATAATTTAAAATAAAGTAAAAAAATATAAATTAAAACTTTGACATTTGATCTTTTGGACGATTTTACGGACAATATTTTTACAGTTTCCTCACACATGTTATATTGTATTAAACTTCTTGTTGAGATCTTCGCTTTGACGCCTATATTACATATTTTTCGACTTCAAAATAATACAATAATGTGTATGATTAAAAAAGTGATTTATAAAATGGTTTATAGACCATTTTTGCAAGTTTATCGAACATATGCTTAAACAGAATTTTAATACTGATAGTTACACGTAGGATTTTTCAAATACATTCCAACATGCGAGAGTGATTACTTCTAACTCTTGTGAGTTGTCTTTACATATGACGGAAAATTATATTCAATCAAGTATGAAATTATTCAATTTGAAAGAAAATTTTTGAATTAGTCATTTAATTTTTTTTTTTTTTATATAATCTAATTGGAAAACTTATAAAAAAATACACAATATAAAGAATGTTCTTAAATTCTTTAAATTAAAAAAAAAATCGTTCTTTAAACTAAAATATTTTCAAGTTATTTAAATATTTTTCAACACATTTTATAATATAATTTTATATCTTTAGAAATAATTTAATGTTATTTTACCAAATTAGTTATACTATGATTACGCAGAATATTTTTGAATAATTTTTTTAATTAATTTAACAAAATTTCTAAATTAGGGATCTTGAATACTTTTTTATAACAATAGACAATTATCTATTTATTTTTTAAATTAGATTTATGATGCTTTTGATGTAATTTTTTCACATTTTTCACAAAAAAAAAAAAAAAAAAATGAAGTTAATATTCATAATAAGATTATAGACAATTTTAAATTGTCCTTTTTTTAAATTAGAATGAAGCATTTCTGTTTAACAAAATATTTTTAAACAACTTACTTTTAAAGTACTTTTTAATCACACATGTTTTTCTCTCCACTTTTCAATCACTAATTTTTACCTCGAAAACATCACATTCTTTGTTTTTAAACAAAAATTTTAACTACCATTATTTTTTATATAATTTAACAGTGCTAAAAATGGTTTTTTAGTTTTTATTTTTTATTTTTATTTGGGAACAAATGCATGTATTGCTCGAAAGTGTAATTCAAATTTGCAAGCATTAGGTGACGTTCTTTTTGTATTTTATTTTATATTTTTATTTTCGAAAATGTTTTTTGTTTCCTATTTTTATTTTTGTTTTCAAATTTGCTGAAAACGCGTTTGGTTTGTCATTTCTAAAAACTGTTTTTGAAAATGAAAAGTTGGAAAATACGTTCTGTTTTAAATTTTGCAGAATACTATTTAAACTATTTTTAATTATTTTGCTTGCAGAATATTATTGTCTCAAACTCAAATTTCCTTTTACAATACACTGAAAACATGGTTACATACAACACAATAATGTGAGCATTAAGACTTTATATTAACACAGCTTGGTCAGGTTTGGGATTTGAGGAAACCCTAGTTCTATTAAAATCCAGAAAATACAAGTTCTTTCAAAACCACCAGAATCCATTTATCAAGGTATTTTTTGAAATATAATAACAAGAATTCTCACTTAATTTTTTTTTTAATGTTGATATTGAATTCAATAAAAATTTATTTAAGTTTAGTTTCAAATTAGGATAATTCTCAAAAAAAAAAAAAAAAAAAAAAAAAATTTATTTAAGCTTAGTTCCAAGTTATGATGATTCTAAAAAAAAATAAAAATTTATTAAAAACTTTATATTAAATTTAGTTCCAAGTTAGGATAATTATTTAAAAAAAAAAAAAAAATCTCAAAACGCGTTTTCCGCGTTTTGAACGTTTTTTGTTGAAATACACACAAAACGCCTAAAATGAGATTTTGGATGTTTTGCGTTTCATGTACAATTTTTTTTTTTTTTTCCAAAATTCGTTTTCGAAAATGGTAAAAAGAACGCGTTTTTAGTGTTTTCGAAAATAAAAATAGAAAACGATCTCAAAACAGCAAAAAGAATAGGGCCTTACACTTTCCAAAATGCAATCTTTTTTTTTTTTTTGACAAGACCTTTCCAAATTTAACAAGTGTATTTTGACGGGAAAGTGTATGTGCGTTATTTTTGTTAGGGACTTTGTTTTTATATATATAGATATGTATATAGATGTTTCTCAAAAAAGAAAAAAAAAATGATGTTAAGATTCATAATAAGATTATAGACAATTTTAAATTGTCCTTTTTTGAAAATGGAACGAAGTATCTCTGTTTGACAAAATATTTTTAAACAACTCGCTTTTAAACTACTTTTTAATCACACGTATTTTTCTCTCCACTTTTCAAATCATTAATTTTTACCTCGAAAACATATCACATTCTTTGTTTTTTAAAAAAAAAATTTAAATACAATTATTTTTTATATAATTTAACAGTGCTAAAAACGTTTTTTTTTTTTATTTGGGAACAAATGCATGTAGTGCTCAAAAGTGTAATTCAAATTTGCAATCATTACACTTTCCAAAATGCAATCATTTTTCATTTATTTTTTAATTTTTGTGTTTTTGGCGAAACATTTTCAAATTTAATAAGTGCATTTTGACGGGAAAAGTGTGTGTGTTATTTTTTATAAAGACTTTATTTTTATATAAATATAGATATAGATAAATATAGATTTTAACTACCATTATTTTTATATAATTTAACAGTACTAAGAATACTTTTATTTTTTTTATTTTGGAACGAATGCATGTATTGCTCAAAAGTGTAATTCAAATTTGTAATCATTACACTTTTCAAAATGCAATCATTTTTCATTTATTTTTTAATTTTTTGTGTTTTTGGTAAAATCTTTTCAAATTTAACAAGTATATTTTGGCGGAAAAGTGTGTGGGTAAATTTTGATAAAATATTTGTTTTTATATAGATATATATAGATATAGATATTTTAAAATAATTGAGGTTGAGTTGGAATTCTAGCAAGACAGACATAAGTGGGTTTGAGGTTGGGCCACATTATTTTCAAGGAAAAGTGAGAGAGGCGGTGGAAACTTTGAAGATAAAAAAAGCAAGTTACTTCCCTTTCTTCTTATGGATTTAACTGTACAACACCAAAAGGGAAAATTAGAGAGACGGAGAGATACGAGAAAGGGATATCTGTGGAAATTGTAGAGAAAAATGGTAGAAATAATCTTGCAACAGAAAAAAAATAGAAAAGGGAATATCGACGACGACTTTCTGTTGGGTCGTTCTACTTGCTTGGATTTGATTACTTGGCCATAAAAGAAGGTGAAAATGGAGGTGAGTCATATATAAGCAAAGCAAGTACTAATGAAAGAAGAAATTTGGTGAACTGGATTTTCTGGTAGGAATTATTACAAGTAAAGATTGGAATTGAACATGAGATATATTCTGCATAAGTATGTCCATATTGTTGGAAATGAATGAAAATCAAATCTCCAACCATCAATTTCGAAAATATGAATGAAAATCAAATCTCCAATCAGTTACGAAAGCCAGCCTTCAGTTTCATTTTGTGCACCTGAGTTCCTTCAGTTTCATTTTGTCTTAAATGGAAATTAAGCTACAGTTTTTCAGAATTTAAATTTCAGCAGTTTCTCAATTGAATGGATATTAAAATGCTTGATGATTTTAACCTATAAATAGTACCCATTCTCGGCTGGAAGAAAACCATGAGGCAGTGAAGTGAAAAAAAAAAAAATAGAAAAAAATTCAGCTTTCTCTCCTCTCTTCCATTTCCAGTTGCTTCCTCTCCTTTCCTTTCTTCATTGTTAAATTTCTTTGAGAGTTAAACACAACTAGTTCGACGGCGGTTAACGTAGTGCAACGCTAGCTGACAACCGATTGTATCCTGGGAATCGAACACCGATCTAAACCTCGTACACCCCGATGAGGCGACGAATTCGATTTAAGGAAACCATGTAAACACGGGCCTTCGTTTTGATTCATTTAATTTGTTTCTCTGAATTTTCTTCTAACAAACTTAAATCGAATTAGATTTTGGAGAATCAAAAATTTTCCCACGATCTGTTTTTTTTCTTTCTGCTTTGTTTCTATCAGTTCTTTTTCTTGTCCTAAAATCGCTACCAAAAACCTGTATGTTTAAATGTCAGTAAGTTATTAGGCCTGAAAAAAAAAAAAAAAAAAAAATTGGTCTACTGAAAGATTTTGTCTAAGTTAGTGGTTTTTCTTCAGTTGGTTTGCACGAGTTTTTTTTTTCCAAACTCTGCATGGTTTTTCAGTTTCTTTCTATCTCTCTTCATGATATCTTGTTGTCTTGCATGTATATGTCCCTACATGAATTAGCAGTAGGCTGAACCTTGAAAAGAAAAGAAAAAAATAAAAAAAATGACGTTAAGTTTCTGTTAAATTTTGTCTCTGCCGGATTGTGCATGATTTTAAAGGTGGTTTGCATGTTATAATAGTAGGTGGTTTTGCATGTTATAATAGTGGTTTGCATGCGTTCAAAATAATTTGGTAATGATTATTTAATTATTCTATAATTCTAGTATGATTGTCTAATTTTATAATGATTGGTTAAATGATTTGTAATAAGAGCCTAATAATTCTTCATATTTAACTTTTCATTGTAGTCAACATTGATTATTAATTGCTTGATTCATTTTTTGCTCACGATATTTCACGGAATATAATTCTGTTTAGTGTGTTTTGTTTTCTTAAATTGGAGATAACTCAAATTTTGAATTATATACAACGTTATTATTGTTATTCTGAATTATTGTTGCATGTTCTAAGGTTCAATGGCGTCTCATGGAAATGACGATGTGAACAATGGAAGCAACACTGTTGGTACCGGTGTACCAAATCCTACAATGACTGTGGTTAACCCTGTTGAGACCTCGACTGGCGTTTCTCCCGTTGATGGGACACTTGGTGGCGGTATTCCTCATGTTGGAGTGAACCTCACTTTGCCTACGGCTGCGGCCTCGGCAATTCAATTTGGCACAATACCTTTGCCAGTACCTAGGACTGCAGCCTCGGTACCTTTGCTATCGTTTCCGGCTCCATTTCCTGTGAATCATGCGATTCGACCAGACAAGTTTGCGGGGACTGATTTTAAGACATGGCAGAACAAGATGATTTTTTATCTTACAACTTTGGGCCTTGCACGTTTCCTCACCGAGGATGCCCCTATAGTGGCTGAAAACGACACTGATTTGCATAGGTGTGCTGCTTGGGATGCATGGAAAAGTGCTGATTTTCTGTGCCGCAACTATGTCCTGGATGGCCTACAAAATTCTCTGTATCACGTGTATGTGGTAAAGAAATCTGCTTGGGAGTCCTTAGAAAAGAAGTACAAGACCGAGGATGCTGGGTCTAAGAAATTCTTAGCCAGTCGGCGCATGGACTTCAAAATGGTGGATTCACGTTCAGTGGTGAGCCAAGTGCAGGAGTACCAAGTGCTTTTGCAGGAAATGCATACTGAGGGTTTGACTATGTCAGAATCCCTACAAGTGGCTACTGCTATTCACAAGCTACCTCCTCAGTGGAAGGCTTTCAAAAGTTATTTGCAGCATAAGAGGAAAGAGATGTCTTTCGAGGATTTAATTATCAAGCTACGAATTGAGGAGGATAACAAATTGGCTGAACGTAAATCGGAGAATTCTTACTCTGAAAAGGCTAATGTACTAGAGCACGGTCAGAGTTCTGGTACCAAGAAAGGTCAATCTTTTAAAGCCAAGCAGGGTAATGGGAATCGAAATGATAAAAAGCAGGCCACAAAAGGGTCTCAGTTGAAGCCTACCGGTGGGGTAGGAAAGAAGGCCAAGTTCCAGTTCAATGGAAAGTGCTTCAATTGTGATGAAATTGGGCACCGATCAGCAGACTGCCGCCAGCCTCGGAGGGATAACAACCAGCGTCCTCAATCTAATATGGTTCGAAATGAGAGAGATCGTCTCTCAGATGACATGTCTGACCTAAACCTTATAGCGGTGATTAATGAGGTTAACTTGGTGGGATCTAACCCAAAGGAGTGGTGGCTGGATACTGGGGCCACTTGCCATGTCTGCTCCAACAGGAGCATGTTCACTACTTTTACACCAGTTACAAATGGTGAAAAATTGTTCATGGGAAACTCCGCAACATCTGAAGTGTTGGGTAAAGGCAAGGTGATCCTGAAGATGACCTCTGGTAGAGAGCTTACTCTAACCAATGTGCTGTATGTGCCAGAGATTCGCAAAAATCTGGTTTCTGGGTCTCTTCTGAGCAATAATGGTTTCCGCATGGTCATTGAGGCGGACAAGCTAGTGATTACCAAGATAGGAGTTTATGTTGGGAAAGGCTATATGACTGATGGCCTATTTAAATTAAATGTAATTTCTGTACCCCAACCGTTATGAATATGAGAAAACTCCTTCTGTTTACTTGCTTGAGTCTCCTAATATGTGGCATGGTAGATTAGGTCACGTAAATTATAATGCAATTCATAGGCTAAGCAAGCTAAACTACTTGCCTAGGTTTCAAATTGATTCGAATCACAAATGTTAAACCTGTATTGAGGCAAAGCTTACAAGGTCTTCGTTTCATAGTATTGAAAGAAGTACCGAGCCGTTAGGACTAGTCCACAGTGATGTGTGTGACTTGAAATTTGTCCAAACAAGAGGCGGCAATAAGTATTTTATTACTTTTGTCGATGATAGCACGAGATACTGTTATGTGTACTTGCTTAAAAGCAAAGACGAAGCTATCGAAAAATTCATTCTTTATAAGAATGAAGTTGAAAATCAACTTAGCAAGAAAATAAAGGTATTGCGAAGTGATCGTGGTGGTGAATATGAATCACCATTTGGTGAATTTTTTGCTAAACATGGAATAATTCATCAAACCACTGCACCTTATTCACCTCAGCAGAACGGAATCGCTGAGCGTAAGAATCGAACATTAAAAGAAATGATGAATGCTATGTTGATTAGTTCTGGATTACCACAAAACATGTGGGGAGAAGCTATTCTTTCTGTGAATTACATTTTGAATAAAGTGTTAAGAAAGAATATGGATAAGACTCCGTATGAACTTTGGACAGGCCGAACACCTTCGTATAAATACTTACGAATGTGAGGGTGTCTTGCGAAGGTCGTAGTGCCTCCTCCCAAGAAGGTCAAGATTGGACCTAAGACAGTTGACTGTGTGTTCATTGGTTATGCACAAAATAGTAGTGCATATAGGTTTCTTGTGCATTATTCGAATGTACCTGATATTAATCCGAACACGATCATGGAGTCTAGGAATGCACAATTCTTTGAGAATATATTTCCTTGTAAATCTCCTAAACAGTTAACTCCTATTAAACGGACTATGGAATCTTCTGCTTCTGGCAACAGTAAAGATCCAGTGGAAGAAGGTGAGGATGAGCCTAGACGAAGTAAAAGGACCAAAACTTCTAAGACGTTTGGCCCTGATTTTCTCACATATTTGATGGAGAATGATCCGCAAAGCTATAAAGAAGCTATATTTTCTCCCGATGGTCATCTGTGGAAAGAAGCCATCAAGAGTGAAATTGATTCTATCCTACAGAATCATACCTGGGAATTAGTATATCTTCCTCCGGGCTGTAAGCCTTTGGGCTACAAGTGGATCTTCAAGAAGAATATGAAATCGGATGGATCCGTTGATAAATATAAACTTCTATCCGAATGATAATTGCTATTGCAGCCTTGAGAAATCTGGAAATACATCAAATGGATGTAAAAACAGCTTTCCTAAATGGAGATTTGAATGAAGAAATCTACATTGAGCAACCAGAGGGGTTTTCGGCTCCAGGTCAAGAAAGGAAAGTCTGTAGACTGGTTAAATCACTTTATGGGCTAAAGCAAGCGCCGAAGCAATGACATGAGAAGTTTGATAATGCTATACTTTCTAGTGGTTTTAGAATCAACGAGTGCGACAAGTGTGTATATGTTAAGGACACTAATGATGGATATGTCATATTGTGTCTGTATGTCGATGACATGCTCATTGTTGGTAGCTATAATAAGATTATCAAAGCCACTAAGAATATGTTAAACTCAAAGTTTGACATGAAAGATATGGGTCTCGCGGATGTCATTTTGGGAGTAAAAATTACTCGAACTCCGAATGGACTTGTGTTATCACAATCTCATTATATTGATAAGATACTAGACAAGTTCAACAAATCAGATACCACTGTGGCCAGGACTCCAGTGGATTTGAGTCTCCATTTATCCAAGAATACTGGTGACAGCGTGTCACAGTTAGAATATTCTCAGATAATAGAGAGTTTAATGTATTTAATGACTTGTACGAGACTGGACATAGCATACTCAGTTAGTAGACTGAGTCGCTACACGAGTAACCCAGGTGCTATCCACTGGAAAGCTATTTTCAACGTGTTACATTATTTGAGGTACACTTGTGATTTTGGACTGCATTATTCTAGATACCCTGCAGTAATCGAAGGGTGTGCTGATGCAAATTTGATATCAGATATGTCTGACTCCAAGTCTACTAGTGGATATGTCTTCACTCTTGGTGGTGCAGCTGTCTCTTGAAAATCGTCCAAAAAAACTTGCATCGCAAGATCTACAATGGAATCAGAATTTATCGCGTTAGATAAAGCAGCTGAGGAAGCAGAGAGTGGCTTCGACAGTTTGTTGAGGATATTCCAAGATGGTCAAAGCCTGTGCCTGCAATTTGTGTTTATTGCGATAACCAATCAGCAATTGGCAGGGCACAGAGCAATATGTATAATTGTAAGTCTCGACATATTCGAAGACGACATAATACCATTCGACAACTACTCTCACAAGGTATTATCACTCTGGACTATGTGAAGTCAAAGGATAATATTGTGGATCCGCTAACCAAAGGGTTAACTCGAGAACTAGTTGTCAAAGAATCGAGGGGAATGGGCTTGCAGCCTATGACGTTGAAAGGTGTCATGGTGGAAACCCAACCTAGCTGAATGGAGATCCCAAGATCTAGGTTCAAAGGGACAACTAAACCATGTATATCTGTGTAAATCACTAAGAAGGTTCTCCTTCTACTCATTCCTATGGTGCTTACAGTGATTGAAAAGATGCAGGTTAAGCTATGCTTTTAATAACTCTTAAGCGTGGTGGTGAAACGCTGAATTAAGAGGTCACCTATGTGAGTGTGAAACGCTGAATTAAGAGGTCACCTATGTGAGTGTGAAGTGGGGCCGCTTCTATAAGGATTGGGAATGCTGCATCCTTGAACAAACACTTGCAGAACCAGGCGACGTGTTCATGGCCAAAACGAACACAACATTAAGAACTATGCCGTGTCTAGAATGATCCTGTGTGAGGTCTATTGTCTTGTTTTACACAAATGGAGAAACAATTCAAGGCATTAGATCCACTGGTTTGCTAGTAATACCCGATAGGTTTCACAAGGGAAGGTTCAAAGCTAAACGCTACCTATCCTATGCAGGATTGATTCGTCTTACTCTCTCTTTCTCTTTGAGACTTTGATTTCCGCAAATTTTCACTCATGTGGGGGATTGTTGGAAATGAATGAAAATCAAATCTCCAGCCATCAGTTTCGAAAATCTGAATGAAAATCAAATCTCCAATCAGTTACGAAAGCCAGCCTTCAGTTTCATTTTGTGCACCTGAGTTCCTTCAGTTTCATTTTGTCTTAAATGGAAATTAAGCTACAGTTTTTCAGAATTTAAATTTCAGCAGTTTCACAATTGAATGGATATTAAAATGCTTGATGATTTTAACCTATAAATAGTACCCATTCTCGGCTGGAAGAAAACCATGAGGCAGTGAAGTGAAAAAAAAAAAAAATCAGCTTTCTCTCCTCTCTTCCATTTCTAGTTGCTTCCTCTCCTTTCCTTTCTTCATTGTTAAATTTCTTTGAGAGTTAAACACAACTAGTTCGACGGAGGTTAACGTAGTGCAACGCTAGCTGACAATCGATTGTATCCTGGGAATCGAACACTGATCTAAACCTCGTGCACCCCGGTGAGGCGGCGAATTCGATTAAAGGAAACCGTGTAAACACGGGCCTTCGGTTTGATTCATTTAATTTGTTTCTCTGAACTTTCTTCTAACACATATATATTTATACAGATTTTAAGGCATGAAGTGGTTAGTCGTGTTTGTCAAACAAAGTTAAATAGTTTACTATGACATATATACACCCCACCACTTTATTATTTGAATGGGTAAATGATTTCACTACAACAAAGTTAGCCTTTTACGGCGTGCATTGCATGCTGTAAAATCATTTTTTACGGCGTGCAGCCGCACGCTGTAAAAAGTCACGCCGTAAACATTTACGACGTGCAAATCCACACGCCGTAAATTAAATTTACACGGCGTGCATTTTGAACGCCGTTAAAAATTTTACGGCGTGCCTCTCTGAGCGTCGTATCTGTTACGACGTGCATTTTTGCACACCGTGAAATGTAATTACGGCTTGTAGGTCTGCGCGCCGTATCTATTTACGGCATGCGATTTTGCACGCCGTAAACTAGGATTTTCACAGCGTGCATTTTTTACGTCGTGAAATGTAATTACGGCTTGCAGGTCTGCGCGCCGTATCTATTTACGGCATGCGAATTTGCACGCCGTAAACTATGATTTTATTTTTTTTAAAAAAAAATCTATAAATTATAATTCCAAAAATCCTATAATAAAAAACAAAAACACATTAATGCATATATAATCAATAAACGTGATTTCGATAAACAAACAATATCATAGTAAGATTCAACACAATATACAAAAAATTTGATATCACATAACCTACTCAAAAATTTAGATAGGAATTAATGTCAAAAGTCTATAGACAACTAATTCAAAATAAACTTAAAATGTCGTAAAAAATAAAAGTATCCATATCGAAGCTTCTTCTTTGACCAATAGTGTCATGTCAAAAATAATCAACTTCCTGCAAATCACATAAGTAATAAATTTATAATTATAATATCAAAAGTATATCAAAAAGTGAAACATTCATTTGTTGTGATTTCAACTAATCCACTTCAATGTACCTAATTGGCCATGCAATTGTACTTCCTAATGCATCTTCAAGAAGAAAAAGCTCACGTGTAGGACAATATAAAGTGACATTATCAATCACTTCAATAACCCAGACTTTCCAACATTCATTACCAAGGGGTACATGATGCACTAAATCATTTGGATTTGTGATGCGATTTCACCTTTTGCAACAACATCACCTTTCCCAAACCAAGATAACAATTTGCATTTCTTAGTTTGAAGGCTATCTAAACCATTCAAACCTTTGTCTCTAGGCTGTAAAATTAACATAAAATTGTACGATTGGTTATTTTGAATATAAAAAAGTCTATGTAATATAAGATAACATTCACTAATTATAGTTTTCCAATTACATTATCTTCTTGTACTGCACTTTTGCCCTTCATTTGAAATAAAGCTTTTAATTCTTTAATTTCCTCTCTCAAATCTTGGAGTTGAGATTGCACATTATGATTATGCACCAAAGCATTCAACTTTGAAGGAGTCGCACCAAAACCAAGACCTCTTACACGTCCCCTATGTTCTGGACCAAGTACTTTTGCAACGCCATCATCTTTTAGAGAGTGTTTACTTGGAGAATTCACCGTTTCTGAACATGCTTTTATTTTTTGCTGATATTAAGAAACAAATTAATTCATTAAACTTAAATTAATATAAACTTTGAATATATCTTAAAAAAATAACATAGTCAACATAACATTTACCAGTGTTTCTCCAACTAATTCATTAATTGGTTCACCATTTCTCCGTGTGTGTCCTCGAATGTACACATCATCTCTTGTAATGGAATCAGGGTCTTCACTTTCAATACGCTTCAATTTTTTACACATTTTATATATGCGATATTTGTAGACATGATTTTTCAAACAAATTTAACATTTTTTTACCAATTCAGCTTCTAAGCGACCAAAACCCTTTCTACTTGTTGTATGTATTATAGTTTGACTAGCCCTCATCTTTTTGAATATTTCACTATTTTCCTGAAAAATGAATAAAGGCTTACGTCAATAACAAGCTATGACCATTCACAAAGAACATTTAACTCAAATGCATGTATTAAAAAAAGAAATGTAGACACATTAAGTACACTTCTCTGGTTTCTTATGGCAAACAAACCTACTGAATATTAAAATTGTCATTTTTCTATTATAAATTTTATAAAAAATTCGGCAAAATCTCCCCTACAAATTGGACTTAGCAAACCTGTAGAGGGACATCACAATACCATAAACAATCAACACATAACCACAATGATTCAAAATATCAACCATAACTCAATCAAACCTCAACGTTATCAACTACTCCAAAAACAATCTCCAACTTCTCAACGTAACAAATTCAAATCCGAACAATACAATTTAAATGAACGTGCAATCCAATAATTGAATGAACAGGCGAATAAATAAATAACCAGTGGAAAACTAAATATATAGTCCAACAATAGTGCTTCAACTAAATAAGTCATATTCAACATATTAAAGAATTTGTTGTTTTCGAGTGAAGCAATGGACGCTTACCTTGTATGGTTGAGAATTGGTTTCTTTAACAAATGCTTGCCATTCTTCCATTGAGCTAACATTATCGGGCTTGAGGAGAGCAGCAGCTCTTTTTGTGCCATCTTTCATTCCTAAATTATTGATTGCTTTAAGAACATTAGATCTATGATCTCGCCAATGCTTTCCAAGTTTTTGCATGATGTACTTTCTATGACAATTATCAACGTCAAACTTTTGCTGCATAAAAATACACAACATTAATAGTAATTTCACTTAAATTATATATTTGAATTGAAGTTATTATCACCTGCACATGCTCCCATATGTCATCAAGAAAACTTCCGTTGATATCTTTCCAACTTTTCCATGTAATTGGTATAAGTTCTCTTGCAGTTGTTCCAAGAAATGATGACAGCTTATTTGAACCTTTACAAATTGGCTGACCTCTTTCATTAAACTCTATAGTTGACTTTTCACCCTTCCCCCTATTGAGACAATTCACTTTCGCTCGACCTCTTCCCTTATTTCCCTTTTCAGTATTGCTAGGTAGGAGTTCTGCATCATGTTGCAAATAATTTTCTTGTCTTTCTGGAACAGAATTAGAACCTCTTTCTGATATTCTTATACCTTCATTTCCTTCTCTTGTTGCAGCGGCAATTGAAGCCTTTTTAGCTCGTTTCGATTTCTTACCTCCTTGATTAGATGACTGTATTAAACAAATAAGATAAAACACATTTTCTCAAATTTAATACAAAAACAAAAAGAACCTTATATATATATATATATATATATATATATATATATATATATATATATATATATATATATATAAGTTGAGAACTTACTTCACCAGGATATGTCATCTTATGACCACTTATATGAACATCAACATCCTCAGAACTTAACTTTCATCATTTGTATCTACAAATAAAGGAAGAGAAACTGGAATTAGAGATATTAACATCTACGTAATATTACATAAATATAAAATGAAATTAAGTAATAAAGAATCTTAAAGATATACAAGTACCATATTCAATATCAATGCCCTCACAATCATGTCTTACATAACCTTCATCTTCAACAGTAATATCAAGTCGTAATACATCTAATGTGGTTGGAGTATATGCCTCCTCATCAAAATTTTCTAATTCATGAAATCCTCTGGGAGGTGCCTTTAATACAATATACCAATTAGATGTATCACTTTCTCTAGAATAAAAAACTTGTTTTGCTTGTGATGCTAAAATAAATAGATCTCTTTCAAATTGATGTTGTCCTCTATGAAGATTTACCAACGTAAATCTTTCTTCAATCTTGACTCCACTATCTATATTTTCCCAATCACAATGAAACACATGAACTTTAAAACTACGATAGTCTAGTAAAATTATGTCTCTTATCACCCCATAATAAGAAATTTTACCAACTACATGACTTGTATCCTTCACACTAGATCGACAAATAGTTTGTGCTTCAATAGAAACACCACTATTTTGTGTGCTTCTACTAACATCGGTTGTATGAAATCGATGCCCATTGATAATATAACCAGAATGTGACATCACATCACATCTAGGTCGACGTGAAAGCCACTTCAATGTACTTGACATGTTACAGTTGTCTTGTTTGCCTTTTTCAGCAAACCAAGATGTAAAAGTCTCTATATGTCTCATTTGTAATAAAGTTTCATTCCTGGCAATACGACTATCTGAATTCTTAATCTCCTCCTTATGCATCCTAAATGAAAATAAATAAAGAAAAATAAGATAAGTTTACGGGTAAATATTAATCATTATTAAATAAATTAACTAACTCTATTAAGTTATATATGGTTCAATTGCATCGCTGTTAAACAACACATATCGATGAGCGACCTCAAGCATTTCTTGACTCAAAGTTTTTGACTTTCCTTTCGAAATTGTACGTCCATCAATAATTGTTTCATTCTCGAAATCCTCATTTCAAGTGTGTCGAACACCAACTTCAGCAGCTTGTTTCATATAACCACTACAAAAATGCGTACATTTATCAGCTTAATAATGCTCTGCTATACAACCCTCGGGTCTTGAACGATTTCTAACATATCCCTTAAGTGTCTTCATAAACCTAAATTCAAAACATAATATGTATGGTATACATAAACAATTAGGAGAATAAATGTTGAATAAATACATACAAAAGTGTAAAAGTAAGTTACCTCTCAAATAGGTACATCCAACGATATTGTACAGGTCCACCAATACGGACTTCACGCCCAAGGTGGATGGTTAAATGAATCATTATGTCAAAAAAAGATGGGGAAAAATACCTTTCCAGCATACACAAAGTCACCGCAACATCCTCCTCAAGCTTTTCTAATTTATTTTTATCGACGACTCTTTGACATATTTCATTGAAAAATGCACATAGTCGAAAAATCGCATTTCTTAGTCCTGGAGGTAGAAGTCCTCTTAATGCAACTGATAACAACTGTTGTATGAGCACATGACAATCATGAGACTTCAAATTTAAAATCTTATTATCTATTAATGAGATGCACTTTGAAATGTTGGAGCTATATCCATCAGGTAATCTTAAATCAAACATCCTCTTACAAAATAACTCTTTCTCCTTTTTGGATAGCATGTAAGATGCTGCGGGTAGGTAATATGTATTCCCTTTCAATTCTGGATGAAGATCCTTTCTAATACCCATATTGAGCAAATCCTTACGAGAATTAAGCCCATCTATTGATTTTCCCTTCACATTCAAAATAGTGCCAAGAATGCTCTCGCAAACATTCTTCTCAACGTGCATTACATCCAAATTATGACGCAAAAGTAGTGTCTGTAAAATAATACTATAAAATTAGAAAAACTTTAAGAAAAAAATAGATAATGTAAAATAGCTTGAAATGGCTAACCTCCCAATATGGTAGCTCAAAGAATATTGATTTTTGTTCCATGGCCAATCAGAATCTGATTTTTTCTTCTTTCTTTTTTTACCTATTTTCCCCCAATTATTGTCAACATTTTTTATTGTCTGCATCACTTCTCGACCAGTTAATATTTTAGGACTAGGCATATGTTCCTTATTCCCATCAAACCAAGCTTCTTTTGATCGATAAGGATGATTATATGCAAGAAATCTTCTATGACCCATGTACGCAAACTTTCGACTAAATTTCAACCATTTTGCACATGTGGATAAACCACATACTGGACAAGCTGCTTCGCCTTTTGTAGGATATCCTAATAAGTTTCCATAAGCCGGAAAATCATTAATTGTCCACATCAATACAGCCTTCAAATTGAATTTAGGCTTTGTAAATCTATCATATACTTCAACACCAATATTCCACATCACCTTTAAGTCTTCAATGAGTGGTTGTAAGTACACATCTATATCATTCCCTGGTTGTTTTGGACCTGGAATTAGCAAAGTCAACAACAAATTTTCCTTGGACATGCATATCCAAGGAGGGAGATTATATATAACTAGTATCACAGGCCAACAACTATACCTAGAACTTAGGTCACCAAATGGATTAAATCCGTCAGATGAAAGTCCAAGCCTAAGATTGTGTGGTTCTGATGCAAAACAAGGCCACTTTTGATAAATTATCTCCCAAGCTAATGAATCAACTAGATGACGCATTTTTCCATCTTGACTTTTGTGATTTAAGTGCCATACTAGTTGTTCTGCATTATCAAGTGACCTAAAAATTCTTCTAAATCGTGGTATAATCGGAAAATATCTCAAAACCTTTGCAGGTATCCCCTTTTGAATTTTTTTGGTTCGTTCATTAAATTTCCATCGTGAAGATGCACATTTTGGACATGTCTCCAAATTCTCTAGATCATTCCTAAACAAACAACAATCATTAACGCATGCATGTATCTTCTCGTACCCAAGATCAAAAGTGTTCAATAACTTTTTCGTTGAATTACAAGAATCAGGAAGGGTGTTCCCATCTGGTAGAATATCTCTAATAATATCAAGAAGTTCATTGAAACCGTTGTCAGATATACCATGCGTAGCCTTAAGCTTGTATAAGACAATGATGGCAGAAATCTTTGTGTACTTTGTGCAACCAGGGTATAGAGGAATTTCAACGCCCTCATATAAATTTGAAAAGCCCTCTCTCTATTTTCATCATCAGGTTCCACAATATTTTCATCCTCAAAAAATACATCCCTATACATCTTATAAGTCTCTAGATTTTCTCTATCTTGATGAGGTAATGAAGTTGCATTCAATTTTCCCCATGAAACACCCATGTAGTATAAGTAGGATCCATCCCATTAATGATCAAATGCCCATACATTGTATCAAAATGTTGGTGGAATAAGTTCTTACAACATTTACAGGGGCATAAGACCTTTTCTGGATTTCCCGCATTGGCTTGCACCATATTTGCAAACTGTCTTGCACCATATTGATATGCCTCTGAAACTCTAAAAAAATACTAAATATAAATCCTCTAAATGCATTTATTGGCTTATTTTAAAATTTTCTAAAACTAAGGAGATAAAATAACCTTGATAGATGAACCCAATCTTTATCCATGATAATATACCAACACTATCAAGATATAACCTGTTATAAATATAGTAAAAAGACTAAGAAAAAAATGATTATATTTAAACAACAATGAAATCTAAGTTTACAAAGCACATGTAATATGGATTAATCGCTAATCATGTACTGCCAATAGCAGTATAATAACAAGAGAAAAAATTGAAATCAAGTAAAAGAACTCAAAAATTAGTGGTTCACCGCCAATATAAGAGCTATGTACACTTGCAGCAATAGAGTTTCACATAGTTAAAGCAAAAACAAAAATAATGAAATCAATTAATAATATGAAATAAAGAAAATCTTGCATTTCTTTGGTTAATCTTTGTCCATCGACCATGTTGATCAAATTATTTATATATGGTCAACGAGCAATAATATATGAACATAATACTCGTTCTTATTATTTATTACATGCCACTTGAAATTTAGCAAAGGGATTTGTTAAATTCGAGTTTAGGGATTTCAATTGAGTCCACGGGGGCAGCCCTGTCAAATTTTAATTATTTATTTATTATTATTTTTTCCCTGTTAATGAAATAAAAAATAAAAAAAAAATGTAAAAACAATATATTACCAGTGCTTGCTTAGTTATGGGCAAGAATTGATTCTCAAGACCAGGAATTTTTATTTTTATTTATTTTTCCCCTTTACACTAATCTCAAAGGAATTACCAAGAATTTGCATCTTTCGCTCTTCTGCAATATCTAAAATTATAATTTATAACTATTCCTCAAACAGAAAGAAAACAAAATCTTCCAAGCATGTTCAAACTTTCAGATCATTAATTAAATGATCTTGCACTGTTGTGTAGTAACAAGAAGTGATCTACTTATTTCTCAAAAATACAAATTTTAACAAATTTATAATTTAATACTTATGCTTCTAGTAAAAATCAATGAATATAACCCAAACTCTCAGTTTCACGTTATTATTTATTAATGTTATCATACACTTGCCTTAGAAATCATGCAACATGTACATTGAAATGTTTCACATACAATAGATCATAGCCAACAACGCATTCTTGCATAAAAAGTTATATTTATAGTCATAATAGTAGGTTATTGCAATCATACATAAATTGTATACAATAAGTTAATTCATGCATATCATCTAGATTTCACATAATTATAATAATGGACACACTGTGCACGTGTAGGTCGTTAAACAGGGCAAGTCGAGTCGTTCGATTTGGCTCGGCTCTTCCCACAAGCTTGCCTTAGGTGACTAGATATGAAAGAGACAAAGGATACAACACTATCATTAACAATACAAATGAAAAAAACTGATAGGAATTTGGCAGTTACTCTGAGTCTTCTATTTCAAGAGCAGTTACTTCAATCTTATTTTAGCACCATTCTTTTACAAAACTATTTTCACTAGTTCTCATTGTTTGACTACTATCTTCCTTCATTTTATAAATGGGAACTAGTTTACTGTTCGTCAACTCATATGGCATCAATTTGGTTGCTATTAATATTGTTCGAAGTATTACGGTCCTTATCAAATCACTAGGAAAATTGGGGAAGTTGCTTTTCAGTTGGCTCTACCTGCTGGCACTAAAACTCATTCTACCCTTCATGTTTCTCTTTCGAAGAAGAAGTTAGGTGATCAACTGGTACCAATAATGCAATTACCAGACATCAATTCAGAAGACAATCCTATTAAGAAACCTATGACAGTATAACAACCCAGAATCATCAAGAGGAACAATATCACAGTGACTCAATGACTCGTTCAGTGGACATATACTCTCAATGATGATGTTACCTGGAAAGATGCAGCTTGGGTGCAAATACATTATCCACAATTTGAACCTTAGGGACAAGGTTCAGGTAAAGAGGGGGGCTGTCAATAGGAGGAGGAAGCTGGGAATCCACTTCACTGGGTCAAGAAAGCAAGAAGAAACAAAAGGAACGACTAGCTGAACCAACGTTCAAATTAGGAAGGAACTTCATTTTATTAAGTTGTAAGGGGGAGAAACACACTTTTGCCACTTTCATGTTCTCTGTGTCTTATTTGTTTTGAAAAGTGAGGGGAGGTGGGAGAATGTGCGGAAATATTTGAAACTCTGTTATTCCCTTCCCTTCCCTTCTAAGCTTTCTCCTCTCTTCATTCTCGAATTCTATCTCCTAAGATTCTGTAAATTTCTTGAAACCTACTCTAACAATGAAATTATTGCCGAACTTTTTGAAATAAAAGTATTCCGCATAATCTTTGACAGAGAAACTACTGGCCACACAGTACCCTGACACATTATTGGCGACAGCAGGACATATTCGAAAAGTGAAGTGGGCATTGCTTTGAAGATGGCTATGATGAGAAGCTCCCTTGGAGTTGACTCTTCAAGTAATGACAACCAAACTCAAAATGGCAGGCCATAGCAGTGACTACTGTTGTAGACCAGGACATGAGAGAGCCTGCTGAAGTTGAATAGAAACCTCCTGATTGGAAACCATCGAAACCACTTCCTGAATGTGAAAACCGTAGGCTTGGGCTCATCGCTACTGGAAACGAGCATCTTCTGAGGTACCACTCTTCAGCAAAGAGCAAAACTTCTTCATAAGATGTTTTCTCGTCTTCACAACGTAGTTCATCTGCTCCTATCATTGGAACTAGTTCTACAACAAAAGAATGTAAATTCTCCAGTACATTTAGCGTGTCAAAATTGAGAAACCAAGTTCCTGGCATCAATCTGCTCGGCCGGTAACCTAGTCGAGAACTTTATATCAAATAATTGCTTAGAGAAATCATTCACATAAATTCAGAATTGGATACCCCTTTCAAGTTTCAGTAATCTCTCCAAAGGTACAAAACATCTAATTTGGATTTGGAACGATGATAACCTCATAAATTCAGAATTGGGAATTCATCTAATACTATATTTTCTAATTTCAAAAACAAATAGATTAATTATAATATATATTTTTAATATTTCCATAATCAGAAGAAAATGGAAGAACGAAATGAACTGACCTCAAACCCTTAATATGCCCTCTACTGTCCCTGCTGCTGTGTAATTATTTGGTAAATAGAATTTTACTTATCTGCTCTCGCACGTTGTGGAACTTGGTATTTGGCTACTAGAGATTGAAGAAGAAAACAAGAAATCAGGAAGAAGATTGAGAAGAAGGAAGAAGAAGAAAAGAAGAATGGAAGAAGAGAATTCCAACCTCAATCACAACCTGCGCCTCTACGCCTCTACTCTCGCCGCTGAAGACCTCGCTGTGGAACTTGGTATTTGGCTACTAGAGATTGAAGAAGAAAACAAGAAATCAGGAAGAAGATTGAGAAGAAGAAGAAGAAAAGAAGAATGGAAGAAGAGAATTCCAACCTCAATCACAACCTGCGCCTCTACTCTCGCCGCTAAAGGAGTTATGGGCTGCTGAAGGTTGAAAGCTGAAAAGGGAATTGTGGCGCGCCCTAATTTGGCCCAGCTCAGTGTAGCGCACGAATTAATTTGGGTCTATAATTTAACGGTATGCGTATGCACGCCGTGATACTTATAATATTTTACGGCGTGTAAAATGCATGCCGTCTAAAATATTTATTTTTGAAATTTTATGGCGTGTTTCTTTTGCACGCCGTAAAAGGTGTCAGTTCATGATCTTTTACGGTGTGCTCAAATTGCACGCCGTAAATCACCTATTTTAAGGCATGTAATTGTTGCACGTCGTAAATAATCTAATTTTAAGGCATGCCAAATTTGCACGCCATAAATGTATGCCGTAAAAGGTCACTTTTGTTGTAGTGTTTGATCAAGAACAGGAAAACGAAACGGTTTTGGATCAGTTTTAATTAGAGTAAGTTATCTGCATTATATATGAGAAAAAGGGAACTAGAGTTTAATATAAATTGTTTCCTTTTTCAGTTAGAGAAAAATGAAGTTTATTGTGAACTAGACTATGGCTAGAGTTATAATGAATTATGGAAGCACCATATAGAAACATTGATAGGCTTCATTGCATTAGTGAGACAAAATGGGTTATGGAAAGGAATTAGTTAAATGGATTTTGCCCCCAAAATAGTTGTTGTACTATTCTGGAATAAGATTAAATGGTTATAAGTCCTAGTAATTACCTTGTTTTCCAAGGGGGTAACATGAGGAGATCTGGATAGCTTATCAATCAATTAGTCTTTATTCAATACATAGCAAGGTGAGTGGAAAAATCTAAATTATTTTCAAATATTGGTAAATCGTTTATATAATTACTTTAAACGTGATTATGTGATTTATTTGGTTTGGAATTAGAAAGATTTTGAAATGATTATATGTTGAAATAAATGTGAAATATGTGATATTGAAATTGACCAGAAAAGTACCTGTGATTATGTACTTATTCTAGTTTATTGAGGCGACATTGACCGTGTTCTATACTATACTGAGGGGTTTTGACCGGGTATGATATTACCCTGAGGCAATCTAACCGTGTATGATATAGTTCACTGAGGAGGTATTGACCGTGTTCTAGAATTGATTATCAGAGTCCTTTGAGACTAGCCTTAAGGGCAGTCTATACATGTATTATCATTTTAACATAAAATGATTTTTCATTATTTAGCACATGCATGATTGATAGTAGATAGCAGTTTTCCTGGGTGGTGGGTCTGGCCCACTACAACAAAAGTGACTTTTTATGGCATGCATTTACGGCGTACATATAAGGCATGCCGTAAACTTAGATTATTTACGGCGTGCAAAAATAGCGTGCCGTAACAAAAGGACTTTCATGGCGTGCAAAAGTAGGACGCCATAAAAAAATTAGGAAAGAATATTTACGGCATGCAGGAGCACGCAGTAAAATTGACATACTCTTTTACGGCATACAAAATTGCACGCCGTAAAAATTGATGTAAAAAATGTATTGTTTACGGCGTGCAGAAAGGCTTGTCGTAAAAAGGCTAGACATAATTAACCTACGCAAAAGGTAAATTGGGGCACGTTTTTCTTACTTCACACTAGCCGGATATAATTCACACTGGCTCTCTCTTCGACCCAACCCTTCAGCACCGCCCACTAGTCCAGCACCGCGCCTCTTTCTTCAACCTTCAGCACCGCCAATTCTCTTCTTCCAAACTTCGCAACTCAACCTTCTATGGTTTCTTCTTCTTCTTCTTCTCAGCCTTCCACGGTCCAACAGCGTGGGCGAGAGGAGGAGATGTGTGCGATCTGGGTGCTGAGATTATCTTAGAGGAACCCTAATTTACTGTTTATGTTCAATTCAGAGAATACCTTCCTAACTAGTTTTTGAAGAATCGTGCTTAATGAGTGATGGTGTTCTGTATATGATGTTATTCTCTCGATGAATTTCGAAACTATATCATTTTCAATCAAAAGTAAGGTTTGTGTTCCGTTTTTATGCATTTCATTTCATTTATTTACTTTCACCTAAAAATTATGGATTTAATTTGTTTTGTTAAATATATTTTTAAAGCTTTCAATTCTTGCTTCTCTACGATCTATGCTGGGTTTCTGAATCCCATCTACAAACCTTTGGATACTAAAATTCACTCATCTCCCCCTCTATTTTTATATTTCTGAAATCCTTGTTCGTGGTTTTGAAGTTGTTGAACAGGACCTTGCTTTCGATCTGAAGAATTGTAGAGGAAAATCTAAATAATATTTTCCTATTCATCTGGTAATCTTTGCTCTAATGTTTTCATTTTCTCTTATATTTTTTTTGCCTTTAAACTCTGAGAAAACTACCAATATCCAGTCTCTTTATGGCTTAAATTGTATTTTCCCCCTTTTGCAGGCCTCTTACTCACATTTGGGGTTCGATTACGGTATATTTGCGTTGTTATTATTTGAGATCTATTTTATTTCAATAAATATACATTTCCTTAATTGAATAAACTAAATATGAGACGCCATTAATTCAGAGCGATGTGCTTCCCATAGTTAAATGAAAGAATGAAATATGGTTGTGTCGAGTTTTATTTCTAATTCATTACTATTCTCTTGTTTCATAGTGGTCTTGGTTATGTGAGTATTCATGTTATATTTTATGAGGTATTAGAGCTACAGGCTGTTTTACACATAAAGAAGTAGAATGAGAAGCTAAATTTTTAGTTTGCTTTGCCACAATTATGTTTTGGAAAAAAACATCTAAGGTTGTTCAGAAATTAACACCTAAGACCTCCCATGTGATTCAAGCGACGACACTAGATTAGAGCCTTAAATTTAAGTAACTACTAAGAAAAGGAACAGTAAGGTTTTTTATAGGCTTTTGTTTGTTAATAAATGTTGACAACTCTTATCATTTGCAGATTCCTGGTTTAGTAATATAGATTTTCTAACATGCATGCTATTATGGCAAGTGCAAGCTATTCATTAATGGGGATAGGAGCTGCTACGGGTATGGCTTAGTTGCCTATAATCTTCCCCTTAATTTGATAATAATAGTGTATAAAAACTTATTGAAGAATGAGATAGAAAGTTTTGGGGCAGAGACATAATGTGGCACCCATGGCCATTGTCCAAGATGTGCCTCTTTACTTCTTAAATTTTCTAACTTCCTAATCAATTATGAAGAACTAGGAAAAATTAAATTTTCTAACTTCCTAATCAATTTACATCACAATAACCTTATAGGGTGGAGAAGAAAAGGACAAACTCAACAATCAGGAACACCATGGATTTTGTCAAGTGAGTAAAGGTAGGAAGAAATCAGTTTCTAATTCTCTCTCTTGACAAGTAAGTATTATAGTGTGCCTTGCATTTTTTAAGTTTGCCTATTCTAACCATATATGTATAATATTGCTTTTTGGAGCAGGTACCGTTTCCAATACTTATTTGGGCATAATAGGTTGCTATAATGATTATCACAATATTGGTATTTACCTTTATATCCCATAGCAGTAGTCTCTATTTATTCACCCTAAGAATGAACTAGCCTTTGTTTCACGTGATGAATTTAATTAGCATGGGTAGACAAGGAAATAAAGACCCGCATAAGGGGGGGGGGGACAGAACAAAATTTCTTGTTCCTGCAACTGTTATAATGACAAGGAAGTTTGACTGTTATTGTGATAGCACGTGTACACGCTATTACATACTTAACAATAATAGGGCACGTGCATTGCACGTGCGTCAAACTAGTATAGTTTTAAAGAAATAAAGAGATTAAGGCAAGATGGGAAGTCGGTAATAAGAAAAATTTCTTATTTTCTTACTTTGTTATGCAAAGTTTCTTATGTTGAAACAGGGTGAAGTTAGGGAGAACTGGTTAGAGTTGGGAAGACAAAGAAATGATTGAGATTTCTACTTAGGAGTTTGAAGCAGGGAAGTAAAAGTCCCTAGGAGGGGCTTCTATTTGTTGGCAACAGCAGTAGTGATTATGATGGTGGTATGCCTGATTATGATGGTGGTATGCCACTTGCCTCCTTGAGTTAATGATATTTTTTTCATCAGTAACTCACTTCTTGATATGCTTTTGAAATGGTCACTATAAGTTTATTAATTATACTTTTATTATTTATGTGATGTGCAGGAAGTTGATTATTTTTTTGACACAACACTCTTGGTCAAAGAAAAAGCTTCGATATAAATACTCTTTTTTAACATTTTAATTTCTTCTTTATGAATTAATTTTTCATACTTGACATGTTTCTATCTAATTTTTTGAGTAAGCTAGTATGTGGAGTTGATTTAAACTTTGATCTATTGTGTTGAATCTTACTGAACTTTTTTGTTTATTGAATCATGTTTAAGTAACATGGATTAATTCGTATACTTTTTTTTGTACAATTATTATAGGTATTCTGGAACTATATAATTAGTGGTTATTTTTTTTTAAAAATGAAAATATAATTTACGACGTGCATAGTGCATGCCGTAAAAGGCTGCACCCATTTACGGCATCCACAACGCACGCCGTAGTTTACGGCGTGCGTAGTACACGCCGTAAATATTTACGGCATGGCCTTTTACGGCATGCGGCTGCACGCCGTAAAAACAGTTTTACGGCGTGCAATGCACGCCATAAAAGGTTCAATTTGTTGTAGTGGCGTCTAGCGGGTATCCATCATCGGCGCACACCATGTCTCAAGTCCATTAGGATGATTCGGGACGGGTCGTGACAATTATAGTATTGCATTCATAATTTTTGTTATGGATCTCCTTTTTCATTTGATTTGCTCAGTATATCTATAGTGATTTCGATGCATGTTTTGTTTATCAGCACATCATGAGAATAATCTACTTAGTTTTGTATATTTATTGAATATTTTATGAGAAACCCGATTTTGGACGTGAAAGGATGAGGCAACTGAATAAATGTTCTCAATTCTTTTATAATCTAATGTTGTCTGTTAAAACTTGAGTTGATTTTATCTTGTAGGATATTGATTTGAAGAATGTCATTAAGCGAAGACATTTTTCGCATCTTGATTCTATAATTGCTGGTTTAATATTTACACAACATGGGGAAATGATGGCCGCCAAATTCATTTCAAAACACAATTAAGAATGTTGATGGTGATTTAATGGTGGTATGGTGTCAAAAGTAAAGGTTACTCTTTTAAACCTTACATGAAGTGGGTGGGTCAAACAACATGAGACATGGGAGTAGTAATTATCCTTTGTTTCTTATTAGGATTGAGGTCGCATACTCCCTTTGAAAGTCTAACTATGAACTACTATGCAAAATATATAACTTAATAATTAGTATATGATTCAATAATGCTATCCTTAAAGCATTGATAGAGTTCAATTGATTTATTCCAGATTGAATTGAATCCTATTTGGCTGGATTCCATCATCTGGCCATGCATGGACATCCATGGACAATTGAACAAAGTATGGAGGAGATTCAACTTCTCGTGTTAGTGATTTCCAGTACCTAGAACAGCTTGTGACTATAATTCTCATCAAATTTTCTATTAATTGGAAAAGCTTCTTTGCTTTATCACTCTAGGGCACAGAAGCGAGGAAGGTGAAAATGGCTCAAAAGGAGGCAAAAGGGATTCAGAGAAGAGGAAAGGAAGGAGAGGGCCAGGAAGTGTGATTGGTTCGAGTGCTACTGACTCTTTTTGTGCTTCCCACACTGTTTATGACTTTTGACACAAATCATATTGGGTTTTTGCAATTGTTACGTGAATGCCATGTTTGGTACTCAATGCTTATCACTTTTTTTCCTTAATCGTAGTTTTCGCTCCTTATTTCCTAGTTGTACTTTTTTCGACTCAATTAAAATGAAATATGTCATTATGTTCGTGCATCGCACAGGTGTGAAACTAGTTTTTCATAATAAACAAAGTGACTAGAATAACGGATTTAATGAAATATTTTTAAATTACCTGATTTTAAAAAATTGAAAAGTAAACATATGACTTAGCCTAATTATCCCTGTTAAATAAACACCTCATGAGAAGCGAATGGAGAGCTCTCAATTAGGTCGACACCACCAAAACCCATATAAAAGCAATCCAAATCTTTATTAAAAATGAAAATGAAGATAAATATTTATAATGATATCACAAGCCAAACGACAATTAGAGCATCTCTAATGGAACAATGTTTATTTTGTATATGTGGCAAAGACATTGACATTACCTCAAAAAATTTCTCTAACACAACAATGTTCAATATACAAATGTGACAAATTATTATTTGTTTTCTATAAAAATGAAAAAGAGAGAAATGCATTGATTGAGTAGAAATTATTAAATTAATAGTAGACATTGTCCTTGAGTAGACATTGTGCTAGGCAATGTCTTGCTTTAATTATACCACATAAGTATTTTTGTCATTTGTCAAAAAAATAGTTAGACATTGTAACTTGACAATGTCTCATTAAAGATGCTCTTAGAATGCACCAAAATATCAGTGGAAATTAAACGTGCCCAAAGTTTTGAGACGAGAACAACTATCACCACAAGAAAAAACATGCATATTATGACGTCAAATGTCATCGCAATAACTCCGTACCTAAATACTATATGAGACGACAACAATCGTCTTTATAGATATTCCACCTATAGAGTGGACAAATTCGCCTCTATAGACCTTTCAAAAAATTTAGAAAATTCACTACAAATCATCTACACTTATCCTTCAAATTTTCCGCATACAAATTGAGATTTGTAAGCGGAATTTACTTTTTCCCGCAAAAAAAAAAAGATTTGTAGGGCTAACATTTATCTCAAAAATTTCCAAAGTTAGAGGAATTTTTTTTTTTTTGGCAAAGACATCAACACATCCTAGGTGAGTTTTTAGGCTCCGGCAAAGAAGGTCGATTAGGTTTAGGATTCACATAGAAGGAGGGGGACAAGAACCTGACCTCCAAAAAAACGACAATACAGCAAATGGAAAAGCAAAGCATTGAAAATAATAAATGAGAAAGTACTACTTTACATACAATAAAGGAAATATAAAGATAAACTGTGCTATAAACTTCTAAAGTTGGGAAATTCATATTTGTAAATTTACACTAGTGTCCAGATATCAAGACTAAGAACAAAATCATGTAAACAGTCTAAATTTCAACTCGTCAAAAAAGTATATATAATTATAATATCGCAGCCGCTTTTTGACAATTTTTTTTTATAAAATAAACAAATGATTTGCTGTTTTCGAGATTAAATATGTTATTGAAAAGTGATTATGAGAAATATGTGTGGTTAAAAAGTAATTTGAGGAAACGAACGCCTTTCTTTCAAGTGCACTGTCAAATTCTTGAACCAAGAACAAATTTATGTTGCAGGGAAGTTGGTTGAATGTTCTTTATTTTTTTTTGAATTTACATCATCTTATTTGACACAGGACCATATATAGAGAAGCAAAGCGTAAATGCATTTCCTTCAATGACTATCAATGTTAGAAGCAACCTAGAAAAAATATCCCTTTCAATAATGCACAAATTCCAGGTATCACTATAGGCTCAACCTGGGAAGTTTCCAAAAGCCATACATACGCGTAAACTTTACCTGTCTTGTATTTGTCAAATTTCCAAATCTGATGTAATTTATCATTTTTGCCAGCTCAAATAACACTGTCACGTTGCACACTGTCTATTTATATAGTCATATAGACTTTGTTTCCAACTTAACATATCAGAAAAATCACATCCTCTCTTCCTCCATTCCTCTCTAGCTACATTTCTCTTTTAGCAACAAAAATGGCTACTTTTTCTAAATCCAGGACTCTATCGATTCCGGTAGTTGTTTTAGTTTCCATTGTCATGACTTCCGGTAGTCGAACTCGGTAAATCTTTTTCAAAACATTTATCGGAAGATTTGAGTAGTATTTGCGAATATTTGATAATATAACATCCATTTTGATGGATCTGATCTTCTTCCAAAGTGATATATTTAAATGCGTTATTTAACGCGTAAAAGAGCGTTGGCTCCGCGTATCATTGATTCCACCAAGAAAAAGAGAAAAGATTTGTAATCAAAAGAAGGGGACAAGGATCATTTTATTGAGATTTCGGTCTAATCATCTTTTTAAATATAATAAATCAAGGTATACTGATTTATAAACTAGAACAAATAAATATTGTATTGAACTAGAAGTTCATACGTAAAAGTGAAACATGTATAAAGTATGAACCAGAAGTTCATAAGTGAAATATACATTGTATTGAACCAAAAGTTTAGCGATATTGTATTGAACCAAATATTTATGCATAAAAATGAAATAAAACCGTATTGAACCAGAAGTTCTATAATAAACGGTTAGATTATCAAAAGTTTCAAATTATTTTCTATGAAAATAACTTATTCAGAAATTGTTTATCATACAACAATATTCTATGTCAAACAGGGATTAGCTCAAGAAGCTTTATGATTTGTAAAAGTACGATATGTATACAATCCACCAAAGCGTACTTAGATATATGATTGAGATTATATCCCTAAAAGGATGACATGTGTTGTACCATTTTAGCCGATTGATATAATATAAGATTTGTGAACATAATGGGGGAAAACACGCCTGAAGCATAATTATGTCCGAAGCATAATGACAATCGATTCCAAAAACAAATATCTCTTGAATAAATGAAATGATCTCTTTTGAGACTAAATATTCATGGTGAGTAAAAGGGACATAATTAAATGATAAGAGATTTATGTACTTGATCTCTATATGTTATATTGAGATGAAATGGAATCGAATACATACACAACTCTCTTATGAAAATGAGGTTGGTGAAATTATAATACTTTGGCCAAGTATAAAACCCCAATGTGGGGATTATTGTTCAAGGACCTGAAGTCCAAATGATTAAATGTATAAAGCCAGTAATTATCTGTACAAAAGAAAAATATTACATAGTAGTAAAAGACGACTCCTTGAGCGCGAAATTTTTCATAGAACTGGCATGACATATGGTGGATAGACTATAGTCTAAATCACTAACTTGAGCTCTTTGATATACCAATGAGTGAGATAAAAAAATGTATGATTCTCATCTCGATACTTTGAGAGTATTCTTTGATGTAGCAGTTGATCGCGGTACGTTGGAATTTCAAGTAAAATGATTGTAGATTATATATCGAAATTGATATATATTTCGATGATTGATTATACAAATCAGAAATTGTGGTTTATGAGATGCAAGAACATACATGTATAATCAATGAAAGATTCAATATACCCAGATTAGTATCACTATAGGATGATACAAATGACTCCATGATATAATATGTTGAAAGTGAAATTGGAGTGTACTATTTATGACATCTGGGAAATTGATTATTTACTAGAAGTGAATATGAAAATGAATATGTTTAATTATTCCCAGAAGTGAATTCTAAATTTGATTATTCACCAGAAATGAATTCTAAATTTGATTATTCACCAGAAATGAAAGATGCAATCGATAAATTAGTACAACATTGCTCAATACAGCATGTTATGACATCATAAATGAGCTATGAACGATTTATATAAAGCTCATCATAAATGATATGTTTGATGAAAAGATTCGTGATTGCACCAATATACTTGTGATATTCCATGAAAGGAATAAATACGCGTGCACTATTTTTCCCTTCGCTGAGGTTTTGTCCCACATGGTTTTCCTAACAAGGTTTTTGAGGCATTATCATAGCTATCGACAAGCTATAATTCAGCAACACATTGTTATACTAGAATGACATCAACAAATGAAGAAAATCATAGACATCTTGTGAAGAATGCTATACAAGGAGATTTTTATATATACATATTCCACACAAGATGATATCAATGTTCGAGAAGTTCATAAATCCTCAATTGCACACTTCAGGGGGAGAGTCATGCTGTACTCTTTTTCCTTCGTTCAGGTTTTGTCCTACTAGGTTTTCCTGACAAAGTTTTAACGAGGCAGCGGCTGTACGCTTTTTCCTTGGATAAGATTTTATCCCACTGAGTTTTACTGATAAGGTTTTAACGAGGCAGCATTTCAGAACTTCAAGATTCAGTACATGATTTGTTCTACTCGAACATTAGACTCAATGATTGACGATGGAAAATATCAGGGGGAGCAACTGTACTCTTTTTCCTTAGCTCAAGTTTTATCCCACTGGGTTTTCTTAGTAAGGTTTTAACGAAGCAGACAATTGCGTAATATGTAATTCAAGGGGGAGTGCTATAAATAATGTATATATATGTGAATGACATTACCATTATATTCTTGTAACTTTACGTTATCACGATTGTGCTATTGTCCACTCCTATAAATAGGAGCCATATTTTCACTTCTATAACATACCAAATGAGAATTCATCTCTTATTTCTCTCTCTACTTCTCTATTATATTGTTCATTTATTTTGATAGTTTTACAACACAAACAATAAAAGTTGTACAACAATTTGGACAATAAGTTAGAGGACAAAATTTTTTTTGCACAATATCTCCTTAGTTTAATATAATTGATTTATTTCAGGACTACGAACTTTTGTAATTCTTCAGTTGTTCTAAATATTTTCTATATTTTGATATTTTCTCAAAGGCTTTACGTTAACCTTCCTTAGTTATATATCTGTTGGTGTGAAATCGTATCGCAAGTGTACGATATCGCTAACAAGTAGTAAAAGTGGACTTTTGAGTCCGAGTTGTCGATCCCACGAGGACTATTTATTCGCTATATATTTACTTCGAATATAGAATTCCTATACGAAAACCAAAACTAACTAAGAAAATAAATTGCAGAATAAAAACAAAAAAAACGACAAATAATTGAAAATCAATGAAATAAACAAATCAATTAAAATGAAAATAACAACTTAAACTAAAATCAATTAAAGAAAGCAAGAAACAAACGTGGTGGATTTTAAACAATTGAATGAATATCGGGACTAACGATTTTGAAATAACGTTCTAGCTTAATTTCTCATCTCAAGTTGTTTTCTAAAATTGTATTTGGTCGAATTCACACATATATCTAATTTACCTCTCTCGAGTTCAAATTAGACCTATTTAACTAAGTCAACCATGTATCTCTACAGCGGGTCAGAGTTCTCCTTAGCTAAATGCATTAAATTTCCTAGGAATTCCTAAGTGACCACATGCAACCACAAATTCATATCTCTATTTTTTTGTTGAAATTGCCGAATTTTATTACGTGATCTAATTGTTAACTCACCTCTCGGATTATGAAAACAACCATTTAATCATGAATTGATGATCAAGCAACTCAAGCATTTAACTCAATAATAAAATCAATACATAATTATCAAAGCACCAACTTGAGAATTAAAATCAAACTAAAAACATTAAATCTAAATCGTTAATCCCGATTATAAAATTTAGCTACTCATACTTTTGGGAGAAAAAACAATGAATAATATAAACAAAACCCGAAGTGTGAAGAGTTGAAGAATTAACATGTCTCCTTGTTAATTTTCTAGCAGCCGAGCACTCCCAATTCCTCCAATTAAACTCACAACTGCACTCCAAATTTGCTTCAATGACAATTCCACCATAAACCAACCAATTAATCCCTTTCCCAAGTCAGCCCCTGTTTTTAATATATATGTATCCACCAATGTATTGTCTCTAATTATTCACCAGCAGCCTCCTCTCCAATTCATGTATGTATGTATATATATATATATCCTCCAAACTAACTACCAGCCGACCAAAATTTTAGTCACTTTCACTTTGTCCCCTCTCTCATTTAATTCCAATGGTCAATATATATATATAATATATGTATATCTCCAACTTTTTCTCCTCCACGGCTACTGTTCTCTAGAAACTCTCACGGCTGCCTCCAATGTAGATATGTTTTTCTTCCTCCAGCCTACGACTGCTCTTTTTTCTGTGTATCTCGTTTGCTGATTGCTCCTCTGATTTCTAACTCACGGCTGCCCTATTTTTTTTTTCCAATTAACCTCACGGCTGCCGCCTCACCCGGCAGCTCCTCTTCTCTTCTTTGGCACCAAAAAGTGTATAGATATATGTATCTCAAATCCACTCAGACATGGCCTACATTTGGGCCCAAGGTAGTAATTTTAATCCCATAAATAAAAGCCCAATTATAAGTAGTGTGAATTTTATTCTTGAGCCTCAATACTTTCAAGAAAATATAGTTGGTCCCTTGTATTTTAGCATGTCTTCTATTAAGCTCCACTTTGATTCTTGAATAATTTCACCAACTTTTAAATTGTATGATTTTGCACCAATTATCATCCAATTGTTGTGTAATTGCTTCAATTCCTTGTTTTTCTTGATTTTGAGATAAAAATCTGAAATGATGAGAATAAACACAAATTAAGTAGAATTTATTCGAGAAAAACATTATAATATCCTAATTTCGACAGATAAATAAGTGTATAAAATACACTTATCAATATCCTATTACTATTTCTTTTTAAACTTCTTCTTCTATATTTTTATGTTCAAGTGCTATTTTACAAACCGTATTTATATTTTTGACAGTTTCAACAGAGTTGAATCTTATATTATTTATGCAAACGTAATCAATATCTTTATATATTTATTCTAATTTGGATTAGTCAACAGAATATATACTTTTAGATTTTTCAGTAATAGCTATCAAAAACGAAATACCTTTATCATCTAAATACAATTTAAGTCCACAATTATTGGAACTAAAAGTGAATGCTTGTGAAGTGTCATAAATTAATTAGGTTTATTTGGATCAAAACCTCTCAAGACTAATCCTGGGAATCTTATCTCAGTATTTTCTTGTAACCAAATGAGATACTGTTGTTGCTCATGCTGATAATATCTGATAGTATTTCTTATCTTTTTCCACTTTTCTTAATTATTTTTTTGTTTTAACTCTCTTGAAGTATCTCTCTGGATCTTAAATTACTAGTGTTATCTTGAATTATTTTAAGTTTCTCAATATTTTCTCTTTCGTCATTATTCATAATCAGAAATTAGAGCATATGAGATCATAAACATGTAAAAGCATGTAATCAAAAGCATGTAAATAATGACAAGTAATACAGTAATCAATAGAAATAAATAGGTTATCCCTCCAGTGTCATCCTATAGCTACCTTGTATGTACTCAATCCATCTTTTGAAGGGTGCTTTTGCAAAAAAAAAAAAAAAAATCATTTAAGGGTGCACTTCTCACTCTAGAGAACTAGCCGTGTTTTCACAGACGCTATCTCATAGTATTCAGAGTCTCTGTTTTCACCCCTATCTCGACTCCTTTCAAGAAGACCTTACTTAGAACTTTTCCAAAACTACAATGTTTTAAAACAAGTTTTAAAACTAGAATAAGGCTCAAATAACATCCCTAAATACCTAAACTCATCAAACGACTGATGGGACTTTCTATTAAATAACAAATTCTGCAAAGAAGAAAACTCATTTTAGAAAATATCTTGACAAGGGTCATGAAATATTTAAAGAAAACATTTTCAAGAAAGTTTTGATAAAAACCCAGACATCATTTTATTCATAGACTGAAATTGTACATACTATATGCTATATACAGACACCTTCGGTACTCACCTTATGAAGTTAGAACTCCATAATTGATTACCTTGTTACAAACTTTATCTTTAAACTTCTATTTGATAAAATATTTTTGAATACAAATAGTGTATACAAAAGGTCTGAATGAAAGAATACAAGGAATTTTCTCAATTGAGATGTTTCAGGATGTCTTCCTTCATGAACCTCTTCTCCTTTTATAGAGGCCTACAATAATTTCCCCCCATTACTTTGTTGATAAGAAAAGGAATCTTATTTAGGTGACTTTGAATTATTTTGAAAGTTGTCTCCAACTTTTATCTTGACAGCTCTCCATTATAATGACAGGTCTTAACTTTATCTTCCACAAGACAGTGCTCACACCCATGCTATGGATGATCCCACATTATCTTGCATAGCTCCTTGCACCTAGTTTCACTTCCACTTCATTGATGATAATTTTTTCAAATATGTGATCCAGTTCACAAATATTTGCTTCTTGGATGACAATCTTGCATCGGAGTAGATTACGTGATATCTGAAAGATATAACCATATTTTTTCCTTTTCAGAAATAGCTTAACTTAAATTATCAAATATCTCGTTATATCATTTAACTCTTCTGTAAGGAATCATGTTAATTATATCTACATATACATTCTTAACAACATTTTGGTCAGTTGGTAAGAAATATTGGTTTGTGATCCCTATCTTGATAACATGGAATGATAGTATCATTGCGCCTTCATATTTATCTCATTCCATTGTGGCTAAAAAGAATCGAATATATATGTTTGTACTTTTGATAACTCTAGTAAATCTTCGAAATGCCTTTTTAACATCTATAAGAAGTTGTGAGATTTTCTATAAATCTTTGCTTTGATATATGCAGAGTATATTTCCTAGTTCAAATCAATTTTGAACCCAATTAGCTGGCGCTCTTGGATAGAAATTTATCTTTTTATATTTTTCATAGTATATAGGGTCTTCATCCATTTTCCTATTTCAAGGTACCAATCGGACAATTTATGGAAAATAAAAATAAAGAAGATAACTTCCTCATAGTTATTTTTGTATGGTAATTTTTGTTCGAGGCAAATCTTTATCACATCACTTGGATCTATTTGCTCAATACGGGTTTTGGAATTAATTTCATTACTCTACACCAAATACTTATCATTCTCTTGGTAAATTCTTCTTTTACATTACTTGTGGTTGGGTTTGTATTCATTTTAATATTTTCTACTTGTTTTGTTAATTCTTCTAATTGATTTTTATATTCATCATATTCTTCTCTGGTAGATTCTAAGAATTTTCTTTTGAATTCTTCTACTTTGTTATCATAAATTGTTTTAATTTAGAAATTTTATCTTTTCCTTAATTTCTATCCTTAATTTTTCTTCTATAATCTTGAGGAGGATTAATTATGCTTTTATATTTTCCTTTTAGGTTTTTTTTATCTAGAATAGTGTTCCCTATTTATAATTATATTCTAGATTTTCCAATCTTTTATTCATTTCTTCGAATCCTTCATTCAAATTATTTTTTGGTAAATAAGGATTACTTGATTTTTTATGTTTTCAACATTTTTTTTAGAAATTCTTCAATTATACTTTCTTCTTCTGATAAATTCATCATGATTTTTGGTTCGTAACAGGGCTCTAATACCATTTGACACCAGAGTGCGGAAACGGAATTATAATTGTCTATTTTATCTTAGAAATCATTGAAATGATTCATTAAAAGTATTTATATAACTCATATCTGTTTGTCTTCTCGAGTACTCGTTATGTTGTTCTATTAATCTTTTAAGTTCTTCGTATATTTCTATAGTTCTGGTACTTAATTCTCTTCTTGAACTCACTAATTCTATATATTTACTATGTAAACTTCTAATTAAAAAATTCTCCTTTTTTCTTCTAGTATGCGAGGATCGTAAACAGGCATATATTTAACCAAAAATTAATTGGGGTTTTAACTGTTTGATAAATTGATGGCTTAGTTGGCCGCGGAATGTTTTCGAAATTATTTTTATTTTGAAGGGCTTGATTGAAGATTCTTTAATAAATTGGTGGCTTTAGTTAGAATTTAGATATTTTTGGCTTTTAGTAGTGTTGTTCACTAAGTTGTTTGATTGTGTTGTTCATTCAGTATTTTCCATTTTTATAAAAGTTTATGAAGTCATATTTGATCATATAGACAGAGATTTAAAAAATAAAAAATAAAAAAAAATTACCGACTAGTCTCTGTTTGGTGGAAGTTTGTTCATAAATGACCGAATGCAACATCTAATTGGACTGTTTTTTTTATAATTTTTTAGAAGTCTACAATTTTGTATGGTCAAAGATCCCGATTCACCATTTTTTTACTTTTTTAAAAAAATGGACCAGCGAAATTTTATCACGTTACCGTTTATAAAACAAACTTTTACCAAACAATGGCTAAATTCGATGATCACACTTCACAAGAGTTAATCTTCATCACGACTAAATCTAGATAAAGACTAAAATTATAGATGAAGACACAATCTAATTCTAAATCTTTGGAATCAGATTACTGTAACAACAATATGTTCTCTGGCTAAACTGAATAAATGAAAGTTCACCTAACACCTATATTTTTAACTAGATAAACCTTGCTTCAACTCCTTTCCAATGTTTTAGTATTGCATTATACCCTATTTGCTAAATTTGTTTATAAACAATACATCTTCTGGAAACACTTTTTAATCATACTCATTTCCTCAAATCATTTTATCAATAATATATTTTATCTCGAAAATAGCAAATTCTTTATTTATAAAAAGAAAAGTTATCAAATGAACGATAGTGATCAAGGCCTTCAACGAAAGACTTTTTTGTATTCTTATACATGTTGACATCATCATTCTTACTGCAATTGCTAAATGACAATAACTATGGTTGTTGTCTCCGTCCTCAGTCACGTCTTTGATTTTTCCTTTTCTTCTTGTCATCGTTTGACGTGCTTGAATGAAATTTTATCTTGTACAATTGTCTTATTTGGGAAAAAAAATGTTTGGATATGTTTAATTGTTAACATTTTCAAGAAAAATGTCACCAGAAATTGTGTTAGTAATATTCTTCAATGAGCATTGTGCTAATGTAAAGATAAAAAACAACACGGCCAAATCCCAACTTGTATATTCGACAAACAAAAAGATTATTTTTATTTGATGTAATTGAAATTTCATATTATGAGTTTCAGATCATGAGAAGTAGGGGACTATGCAAATGACTGCATTAAACAAGATCGATACACTACGTAATTGGGCTATATCTTATGCAGAATTAGGTTAGCTCCGTGCTGAGGTTGAAGAATTATAACCGTGTGAGGAGCATGTGTATAGGATGGAGAGAGCTCAAAAGAGAAGCATTTTAGAATCATCGCCATTGCCATTTTCGCCTCTATCATGGCGAAAGTTTGTCCGACACAAATCCGAGGCCCCCACCCAAAAGGGAAATATAAACCTTGTTTTTTTTGTGCCTTGGACACCCCTTCACTAAATCTCTCTGGTTTAAACTCCATTGCATCGTCTCCCCAGATTTCTTGGTCATGATGTAATAAGACCGTTGGTAACGAAAGCTGCGTCCCAGCTGGGAGCAATAATTTTCCCAATCTCGTGTCTTCTTTAACATATCGACCAAGAGCAACAACCGGTGGATATAGTCTCAAGACCTCGTATAAAATCATGGTAACCTGCAATGAAGATCTCTTAAGAGCACGTTTGATGCGCAGTACTAAATCATTCAAGAGAGAAGTATACAAATTGTTCAACTTCTTTTTCTTATTTAATATTGTCAAGTACTATCTAATCCACCTTTCCAGACATGTCATAAGAGTTGTAAGCAGGAGATGGGAAATACTTACAATTTTCAGGTGATTTAACCCATCAAAATCCGGTTTTTCACTACCAAATACTTGCAAGACTTCGTCTCTAGCACGCGTCTGCCAGTCTGAATATTTACTCAATAGAATCATCGCCCAGACAAGCAGAACAGAAGTGGTCTCCTGTCCAGCAAAATAAAACAGCTTGCATTCTTCGACAACTTCATCTATGCTCATTCCAAAACTCTTGCTACCATGTTGTTCGATTTCTTTAAAATTCGATTCCAACAATATGCTCAATAAGTCATCATTAATTCCTTCCCCAGACTTCATTGCCTTCACCCTTCTATTGATAATATCTCTAATAGATGCTTGAACTTGCTTTTCAATTTCTTTCATTCTCTGGTTTCTCTTGGTCGGCACAAACCTATATATAGCCAAGAATTAATGGGGAAAAAAAAATTCTTACAACTAATGACTTGATGAAAAATGAGGATTATGTATTTTGTCACCTGAATCCAGGAATATAGATCGACTGGGAAGCCTTGATTATGTGTTCAGCCTGTTCTCTCTGAAGTTCGAATATCTTTGTTCCTTCTTGGTAGCTACTACCGAACGAGGTTCTTGAAATCGCATCACTAGTTAGATTTTGTAGATAAGGCCACACATCCAAGTCACACGAGCCTCCGGGAGAGAGAGACTGTTCCCATTTGCTCAAAATCTCATCACAACTCAAATAAAAAGCTGGCATCATAAGCTGTAAGAAGCAGTGGTGGAAAAGAAAAAAAATATACGGTCAGCCTTTGAGTTTGATTGAAGAGAGGGAAAATAGGTGAAAAAAAATAATTTTCTTGAAATTGAATTGTCCGTAAAATATTTTCCTAGTAAATATCAGCTAGATGTGTTTGATTCAATGTTTTTCTAGGTGAAAAAAGTGATGAATTTTTTATGTATTGCTGTTTGATTGACATTATTTTTCATAAAAAATTTGATAAAGTTGAATTTTTTAGTCAATTTTTTATCTATACAAAATATGTCTTAACTCAATTTTCTTTAAAATTTTCTCTTTTTTTTCTGCAGTACTTATTATCAACTATCAATTAAAAGTCAAGCTTACAATATTTAATTTTTCAACCAAATTCCAACTATCAATTCTTCATAAACTCACTAAAAATAACTCATTTTAAATAATACCAAACACACACTTCGGCCCTGTTCGGCAGCGAAAATGAAGGAATTTGAATTATTTGGTTGATTTATTTGTGTTTTCCAAATAAAATGTGGGATAAAAAATTAGAGAGAAAAAATGTGTATGATTAAAAAATTATATGAAAAATTATGTAAATTAAATTTCGTATCTTATTCCATTTAATTAGATTAGCATAGAAAAAAAAAGTCAAAACACGTTTTCCACCTTAGGTGGAAAACAAAAACCATGTAAAAGGTGAGAAAAAAATTTCCTCCATGAGAGAGAAGATATCACGCGGAGCCGGTTTGTGGAAAATGTTTTTCGGATGTTATAGACAATCAAATTTGTGAAAAATTGCCTGGAAAATCCCTTTTTCTAGCAATTACTGCAAATCAAAGATTCAAACATAGTATAGGAGATCTAAGGTAGGAAAAAAAAAAAAAAAACCTTCAACTTCTCAAGATGGAAAGCAGGGTTGATGATTTTTCTGTGTTTGGCCCATTTATCGTCTTCATAGCTCACTACACCTTGTGCAAGCAGCTTAGTCAATGGATTCATGTTTTGTGGCTTCTGGTAGACGTAACTCTTAGTTAGAACCTCCTTTACGAGTTCAGGGTCCGTAATTGTCACCGATGGTATCGGCCCAAGCCATATGAAGGAATTGGTTCCTGCAAGCAACTGAGGCGGATTAGATATAAGCGAAGAAAAGTGTATACTGTGCAGATAAGCCATACCATATTTCTGAAGTATTTTGATGAATAGGGGAATGATTCTTGGCTTGATATCATCTGAGAAATTGATTGGCTTCGATTTGGCTTTCTGGATCAAACTTATCAAATCTTTCAGATCGCCGTAAAGGAATTGATAAGAGTTTCCATTGAGACCTTGCTGTCTCAGACGTTTTTCCATATTCTTGGGCTTAAACCAAACCCAATTCAGCACCCTCCATGTGTATATCAGTAACACAGAAGCACAACAAACACCAATTAAGTAGTACATAATCTCCATGTCCACACAAATGATCACTGCCCAATTCTTCCTCTAGACCTCTGTATATGTGTGTGTGTGTGTGTGTGTGTGTGTTTATATATAGAGGAGGATTTGTCTTCTAATGGATTTTTCTTTCTTTTCTACTCAAATTATTTGTTATCTTTTAGCATCCTTTTGTAAACATAATATATTGGTTTATAAACTAGTTTATAAACTACATAATTTTTCGAACCACTTTTTAATTATACACATTTTCCATCTTTAATTTTTAACTACTATTTTTTACCTCAAAGTCATAAATAAATCAGTTTATAAATCATAAAATGTTACCAAATTGTTTGTTGTCTTTTAGAAGATTGTTTGTCTAATGTACTGTGAGGAAATCAATAAAAGAAGATAATCATACAAACAATAGGACAAAAGAAGATAATCATACAACCAAAATGGGAATCGGCTGCCGTACCCTGAGATTGGTGGAAAATGTAAATCACGGGTTATGTCACACAAACTGACCAGGATTTGAGTATCACCCACTGGAGTGATAAAGTGTCTAGCAAATTCGAATCAGTGATGATTCGAACCTACAATTTTTACGTTGCCAGCGTTTATGGATTGTCTTTCTACAATTGTTTGTTGTCTTCTAGGATATTGTCTGTGTAATATATGGTGAAGTAATCTATCAGAGAAGATAATATTATTAACAAAAAGACAGAAAAATGGAAGAAAGATATTTTTGTCATTTTTTGGTATTAGTATATAGCGCATGCAATGCACGTAATATTGTAATGATATTATGATATTTTTATTCAAGACCGAGAAGATAATATTATTAACAAAAAGACAAATATGGAAGAAAGAAATTTTTGTCATTTTTTGGTACAAGTTTACCGTGCGTGCGATGCAGTAATATTATAACGATATTATTATATTTTTATTCAAGTATATATGTTTTTGAAATTGAATAAAATTTGTCCAAATTTTCTTACATGTTTTACTTAAAAAATATTCAAAGTGTTGATTTAAATAATCTCAATAACGAACTCGATCAATTTAACCCAAACATTATTCAAATTTATAAGTACGCAATATCCTTATCAATAATGCTATCACACTACAACAAAAAAAGCATTCGGCAACGCGCAAAAAATGTTGCAAAAGACCTTTTGCAACGTTCATGTGTATGTTGCAAATCGCAGTGTTGCCGTAGAGGGAAAGGATACGGCAACGTTCATTGCGTGTTGCAAAAGGATGGATTGCGCGTTGCGGTAGACCTTTGGCAACGTTCACTACGCGTTGCGATAGACCTTTGGCAACGTTCACTGCGCGTTGCTGTTGATGCTTTTGGAAACGTTCATTTCGTGTTGCGATAGACCTTTAGCAACGTTCTTTGCATGTTGCGATAGATCCTTTAGCAACGTTCTTTGCGTGTTGCGGTTGATACTTTTGGCAACATTCATTGCGTGTTCCCATTGATACTTTTGGCAACACTCTTTGCGTTTTGCCGTTGATACTTTTGGCAACACTCATTGCGCGTTGCCGTTGATCTTTAACATTTTTTTTTTAATTTTTTGTAAATCAATATAGATTTCCAATGATAACCAACAAATTTCTCAAACATATATGTAATATATAAAATATGAAACATGCGTGCTATAAAAATAAATCAACTATTCAAAATAAAACGCAAACATTTTAAAGAAAATTATACCACAAATATTTTAATACTTAACAAAAATTACGTTACTTTGTTCTCCTACATTAAAACAAAATCTGCAATATAGGTTTTTCACCTATTTGATTGCACATCTAAAGTTTGACATTTACTATCCCTCTAAATTGCAACAGTATCTCTAGTAGACCAGCAACCCTACAAAAAGGAGTTACTATCACTATTTTCAACACGATCATCATTGAAGATGAACACTTCCCTGATTTCTGAAGTCTAACTTGAACTGTGCCCATGACAAACCATCTTGTGACAGAACTACAAAATTGACTTTTACCTGCAAAGACATTATAAAATTCTAGGACTCCAACTACACTAAACGCAAAAATGTAGAAATAAATCATACTAAATATTAAAATTATCATTTTCTATTGTAAAACTTTACAGAAATTTGGATAGAATCTCCCCTATAAATTGGACTTAGCCAACCTGTAGAGGGACATCACAACCACCATAATACTTTAAAACATCAAACTAAAAACTCATTCATCATCAAACTACAATCCAAAATCCATCCCCAACTTCACTAAGCCAGATAATGAGGTGCCGAGCATGCCTAGTTGAAAATGTAAAGAAACTTCTATAACACCGGGTTTTTCCCTTCAAACTTCCTCATCAAAATCTCAATCTGACAGAACCCAACATTCCAGTAGTATACTTTTAATTTTAGCCACCTGGTCGAATTTCAGTGGTTGGTGCCAATAATAATAATGACAAACAAACAATAAACCAAGTTCTAATTTTGCAATTTTAGCTCATTCAGATGACGGATGAGCTGATTGTGCAACAAGTATAACTGAAAAATTTCTTTTTAAACCATTTAAAAAATCAACTAAACGACTTTGTTGAAAACTTGAACTTAAGAGAGTGAGTTAAAGATCTTAGAGATTTCCTTGTCAATAATTGCAAGAAATTTCAAAAAATTATGTTTCAGGTCTGATGGAGAGTACTAATAAACACATATAGAGTTGATTGAAAAAACAAATTCTGTTTATTTCTAACTTAAGAGAAAAACTATAGTAAAACCAGACCTATCTAACTAAATACGCCAATTTTGAACATTGGAATCAATAATCAATTAGAAGAAACTCAACCTGAACATTATACCTGATTTGAAAATGATAATAGATCAGTTGCAAAAAGAACATGTGAATACAGCTTAAATTGGTATAAAAACTCAGTTTCAAAAGGCTCTCTATTTGAAAGTGAAAATAGAAAGTCTTAAGATATGTATTGGTGGGGGGGGGGAACTGGTTTAAACACCTTAATACCCGATTCTGCCTTTTTAAACACTAGCTGTGTCCTACACTTGTTTAAACATGTAATACTATGTCTGGGATTAAATCATTAGTCCATAAGACACGTGGCTGTCAGGAATCATCACAACTTGGTTGTAAAAGGAACCTCTATAAAGTATGTATCTGCTAATCTCATTTCAAGAAAACAGAGATTAGGAAAACATATGTCCTTTACTTAGACAATGTTTGACACATCATAAAGCAAACGTATTACCCTAAAGCAAATAACAAAGTCAAAACTTCACCTGTGACTGCGGAAAGATATCAGAAAGGAGCTTCTTGTACCGTTTGACAGGCTGTCTTGACCTTGCCCATAATGAAGGGCAAAAGAAACATAGATTTCCACATGCTGGTACTACTCATCTTGACATAACACCCATTTTGATTATATCAAAATTTCAAGCCACGTTCTGCAAGAGAAATGAAGCAACATTTTCATGTGAATCAAGAGTTCACATCCAGAAAGATTTTCAAACCCAAAATTCTCAGGTTGATCTTCAAAATATTTACATGTCCAATGTGATTTCAATATTTAATAAGAAATTCCAAATGCAATTCACAAACAGAGCACCATCTCTTCATTGCAATTTTCACATTGAAAATAAAACCCCTCCAAATTTAATTAAGAAACTGATGGCAGACTCATAATTGTCTCTAAGGATCACCTTAAACAAGTTATCTCAATCAAAATATTGGAGAAGTCACGCATATCCAGGAATATTCAGAATTAAAAAAGCTCATGATAATCAATAAGAAAAATTATTTTCCCTAACTGAAACCCATAATTCATTAATTGTACCACACCCACCAATCAAATCATTTAAAAATCAACCTTTTATTGTCAAGATCCTGATCTAAACCAGCATATAAGCTGGCATTGAGTAAAAAACAATGATACATATTGATGTTTTTTTCATACTCATGAATTAATTAAAGATCACTTAATAATAAAAATAAAAAATAAAAGCAAATTCAAAAATATTTAATTTAAAATTTAATTCAATATTTAAGTGTAAATGTTAATAATACCTTGGATTCTCAATCCAACAATGGAGAGTGTTAGAATAATTAGCACATTCTAGAATATGCTTTTGAATATGCTTAGAATATGCTTTATATGCTTTAGAATATTCTAAGCATATGCTTTTGTTTTGTATGTATATATAGGATTGAGTATTATAATGAATGGTATGGTTTAAGGGTTGTCTCTTCTCTCTTTCTTTTCTTCCATTCTTTCTTCTTCCTCTTAATTTATTTGTAGAACATATATAAGGATATATATGTTATTGTGTTTTCTACATGGTATCAGAGCTATTTGATTCACATTGCCTTTGAAAAACGAAATCAGCGTGCATTTTTCTTCTTCGCGAAAACTCTAAACCGTACTGTTTTCACGAATTTCGAGGCACTTGCAGTAGGAATTCCGGTGATATAAGACCATATTCAGAATCTGCAGGTGGAGCCGCGTCGACCGGAGTGGCGCGTGAGAGTACACGCGCCGGCGTAAGGAGGCGCGTGAGTCAGGCAGTCGGATCTTCTGGTGGCGCGTGGGGGCGCGTGCGGCAATTCCTGGCGGCACGGTTGACGGATTTACGATCGACTATTCATCCTCTATCTGCTTGTGGTGTTGGTTTGCAGTTATCCATTCTTTTTACACACTGCTTTGGCTTGACTTTGTTGGTTAGTATCGTTTTCTCTCTTATAATGGCATCCGATGATTCTCTTCAGGCTATTAATGTGCGTTTGAATGGTAAAAACTATGTTTACTGGAGTCATGTTATGAAACACTTTCTTAAGGGTAAAAAGTTGTGGGGTTATGTCAGTGGAATAGTTGAGAAACCGAAAAATAATGATGCAAATTATGCAACTCTGTTAGATACCTGGGATTCAAATAATTCAAAAATTCATACATGGATAAATAATTCTGTAGAACATAGTATTGGTACACAGTTGGCTAAGTATGAAACGGCAAAGGAGGTTTGGGACCATTTGCAGAAGTTGTACACTAAATCTAATTTTGCAAAACGATATCAGTTAGAGATTGACATTCGAGCATTGCAACAAAAGAATATGAGCATTCTGGATTTTTATACTGCTATGACATCAATTTGGGATGAGTTAACTCTTACTGAACCGGCAGGTCTGAAAGCAAGTGCGGATTATATTATTTATAGAGAGGAGCAACGATTGGTTCAGTTTTTGATGGCACTTCGTAGTGATTTTGAGGGACTCAGAGGTTCTATTTTGCACCGTACTCCTCTTCCATCTGTTGATTCAGTTGTTAGTGAACTTGTTGCTGAGGAGACACGGTTAAAATCCCTTACTGAAGATGTATCTCTTCCACATTCTGGGACTTCAGTTTTTGCTTTACCATCTACACAGAATCGAACCAAAGGACATACACGGTTCCCAAATGATGTTTGTAGTTTTTGTAGACAAAAGGGACATTGGAAGGCTCAATGTCCTAAGTTGTTGAAGTCCCAGCAGTCTTATAGATCCAATGCCCACACAGCAGCGATTGTTCCACCTGTTGGCTCCTCTATACTTGGTCCACCGCCCTCATCTGATTCCCGATTGACTGATCTTAGTGAGCAGTTTCAGAAGTTTTTAGCCTCACAGTCACATGTCATGTCAGCCTCTACTCATGTAGGTTTGTCCTCTCAGAACTCCTCAGGTAAAACCTCCTCGTGGATTTTTGACTCGGGTGCTTCTAAGCATATGTCTCCTAACTCATCACTTTTTGATTATTTATATCCTTCTATGTCATCTTCACCTGTTATGACTGCTGATGGCACCCCGTTGTCCTTAGCAGGTGTTGGTTCTGTTCATACTTCTAATCTATCTTTATCAGATGTCTATTGTGTTCCTAACCTTACTTTAAATCTTATTTCTGTTGGTCAATTATGTGATTCTGGTAATTCTGTTCACTTTACTTCTACTACTTGTTATGTACAGGATCCGCAGTCTCGAAAGCTGATTGGGATCGGCCATAGGCAAAGAGGAGGACTTTATGTTCTAGATAATCTGAGACCAACGCATGTTGCAGCCTCTAGTACTGATTTATCGTCTTTCCATTTGAACTCTTCTTCTTCTAATTTCTATTTATGGCATTCTCGCCTAGGACATGTGTCTGCTAGTCGTTTGAGATTTTTAGCTTCTAAAGGTTGTTTGGGAGACTTAAAACCTCATGATATTTCTGATTGTAGTGGATGCAAACTTGCTAAATTTTCAGCTTTACCTTTTCCTCGTAGTATTTCTTCTTCTATTGCATCATTTGATCTTGTACACTCAGATGTATGGGGCCCTGCTCCTGTTTCTACTAAAGGAGGATCCCGATATTATGTTTCCTTTATTGATGATTATAGTCGTTACTGTTGGGTATATCTTATGAAGCGACGTTCTGATTTTATTTCTATTTATCGTTCGTTTCGAGCACTTATTAAAACTCAACATTCTGCTGTCATTAAATGTTTTCGATGTGATTTGGGTGGGGAATATGTTTCTAATGATTTTCGTGAGTTGCTTGCTCTTGATGGTACAATTCATCAAACTTCTTGTACTGATACTCCTCAACAGAATGGTGTTGCTGAACGTAAGCATAGACACATTGTTGAAACTGCTCGTTCCCTTCTCCTATCTGCCAAAGTACCTAGTGAATTTTGGGGGGAGGCAGTTCTCACTGCTGTCTATTTGATAAATAGGATACCATCTTCTCATTTATCTGGTTTGTCACCATTTCAAACCTTGTTTAGTTATTCTCCTGATTACTCTCTCTTAAAAGTCTTTGGGTGCACTTGTTTTGTTCTTCGTCCTACGGCAGAACGTAGCAAATTAACTCCACGCTCAGCTATTTGTGTCTTCTTAGGATATGGTGAGGGACAAAAAGGTTATCGATGTTTTGATCCTGTCAGTCACAAGTTATATGTCTCTCGTAATGTTGTGTTTCTTGAACACATTCCCTTCTTTTCTATTACAGATAATACCTCTCACATGACCACGTCAGATCTCATTTGTATTGATCCTTTCACTGATGATATTGATAGACCATCTACATATGTCCCTACTATTTGTTCTCCATCTTCGTCATCTGCTACAGGTACACATGCGCCATCTCAGAATGTCCTTCCTTCTCCTATGGATCCCCAAGCACCATCTGAGGCTGAGGATTCGCAGTCTCCTCCTCCTCGATATCCTCAACGTATACGTAAGTCTGCTCACTTACCCGAGTTTGATTATTCTTGTTATTCTGAGTCCTTTTGTTGTTTTTTGTCTTCCATTCATAAGCTTTCTGAACCTTCATCTTACAAAGAAGCAGCTTTAGATCCTCTTTGGCAACAGGCTATGACTGATGAACTTAATGCTCTACATAAGACAGACACTTGGGAATTAGTTTCTTTACCACCAGGAAAACATGCTATTGGATCTCGTTGGGTCTATAAGATCAAGACCAAATCTGATGGTTCAGTTGAGCGTTACAAGGCTCGATTGGTTGCTAAGGGATTTTCTCAACAGTATGGCTTGGATTATGAGGAGACATTTGCCCCTGTTGCAAAAATGACTACTGTACGTACACTCATTGCGGTTGCTTCTATTCGTCAGTGGAGTCTCTCTCAAATGGATGTTAAAAATGCCTTCTTGAATGGAAATCTTCAAGAAGATGTTTATATGGTTCCTCCACCTGGTGTTCCTCATTCTCCTGGATTTGTTTGCAAACTTAAGAAAGCTCTATATGGTCTCAAACAAGCACCTCGTGCCTGGTTTGAGAAGTTTTCTACAGTTGTGCTCTCTCTTGGTTTTACATCTAGCCATCATGATTCCGCTTTGTTCTGTAGATGTACTTCCACTGGTCGTATTCTCCTTCTGTTGTACGTTGATGACATGATCATTACTGGTGATGATGTTGTAGGGATAACCAATTTAAAATCAGAATTGGCTCGTCTTTTTGAAATGAAGGATTTGGGTCCCTTAACTTACTTTCTGGGGATTGAGGTTGCTTCTTCTCCTCGAGGTTATATGCTCTCTCAGTCTAAATATGCTGCAGATGTCGTTGAGCGTGCTCGTCTTACTGATACTAAAACAGCTGATACTCCTATTGAGGCTAATGCTCGTTACTCATCTTCTGATGGTGAACCACTGTCTGATCCTACTTTGTATCGTACTATTGTTGGTTCCCTTGTCTATCTTACCATTACTAGGCCAGACATTGCTTATGCTGTGCATGTTGTCAGTCAGTTTGTTTCAGCACCTACCATGGTTCACTGGGCAGCGGTTGTTAGAATCTTGCGCTATCTTCGTGGCTCTTGCTTTCAGAGTATTTTATTCCCATCGACCTCCTCCTTAGAGCTTCGAGCTTACTCTGATGCAGATTGGGCTGGGAACCCAACTGATCGTAAGTCCACTACTGGCTACTGTGTATTTTTGGGTGACTCTCTTATCTCATGGAAAAGTAAGAAGCAGACAGTAGTTTCTCGCTCATCAACTGAAGCAGAATATCGCGCTATGGCCTCCACTACTACTGAGATTGTGTGGTTACGTTGGCTACTTGCAGATATGGGTGTTTCTATTTCATCTCCCACCTCTATGTATTGTGATAACAAGAGTGCCATCCAGATCTCACATAATTCAGTGTTCCATGAGCGCACGAAGCACATTGAAATTGATTGTCACCTTGTTCGTCATCATCTTCAGCATGGGACTATTACCTTACCTTTTGTCTCTTCATCATTGCAGCTTGCAGACTTCTTCACCAAGTCCCATCCGACTTCTCGCTTCCGATTCTTACTTGACAAACTCTTGTTGCTTCATGCTATAGCATCGTGAGTTTGAGGGGGGATGTTAGAATAATTAGCACATTCTAGAATATGCTTTTGAATATGCTTAGAATATGCTTTATATGCTTTAGAATATTCTAAGCATATGCTTTTGTTTTGTATGTATATATAGGATTGAGTATTATAATGAATGGTATGGTTTAAGGGTTGTCTCTTCTCTCTTTCTTTTCTTCCATTCTTTCTTCTTCCTCTTAATTTATTTGTAGAACATATATAAGGATATATATGTTATTGTGTTTTCTACAGAGAGGAAGGGGCTTGAATTTTCCCACTCAAGGTTTCTCTCCGTCCTTTACACATTTTATTACTCCAATTTATAAACAATAAAAAAATATAAAATAAATAAAAATGCTAGTACAATCACAACGTTTTGGCTACAAGGTACACTAGTATTCTGCAACCACTTAAACTAGCAGAAAAATAAAAATATGAGACAATCAATTGGCATAAACTCGATACTGGATGGGATATGTTGAAATCATGAGGAAGAAAATTTTCACCGAGCACTTCAGTTAAGACTAACTTTGCACCCACTACAACCAACTTCCATAGAAAGTGGCTAGGGTCTCCGTCCCTCAAAGCCATAGTCGAAGCAATTAAGTTTTTATTTTGGGGGTTCTTACCGTGGGGGTGTGAGGGTGGTCGTGACGAGAGGCCAAGTAGACTGCGGCGATGAGAGCGTAGGTTAAGAGTAAGAGGAGAGTCTGCGAGAGAGAAGAGACATTGCTACGATTTTTTTTTTTTTTTTGAAATGAACATTGATACGATTTGGTAAAGGATATTAGGTTTTTAATTTTTTGCTTTCAAAATTTGTGGTAGACCCCTTTTAGCAATATGCAATTAACGAATGTTGTCGTTTGCATGTTGCAAAAGATCATTGTAGTGTCATCTTTCTTCTAATTATTGATTGGTGACTTCTTTAAATTTTGTGTCTCCTGAAATGTATTCTTAGGCTACCTTATTCGAAAAAATTGGAGTTGAAAGGATTTCTTCTTCTATGTGTGTTTATAGTTCATAATCAATCTATTGCTACAGTGAAAAAGAATGATAAACGCCATTTGACAATTTATCCAGATTTAAGAAACAAGATAAAAAATTTAAAAAAAAAATACTGTAATCTGGCATAAAATGTGTTTATCATGCACTTGAAATTAGAACTTAGAACAATATTTGATCATAAATGTTTAGGAAAAACTGAGACATATCTAATCTATGTTTCCTACTAAAGTATGATTATTTGAAGGAACAAAAACAATAACATGCACTCGTGATTTCTTTTCAATGTTTGACATAGTAAACACATGATAATAAAATGGGTTCAGAAACATAATAAATAAGTGGAGGTGAACAAAATAAAATACATATTTAAAGAATATTAACTTATGGTTGCACATTTCTCCTAACATTTTTATAAACTGTAAAAATTGAAATTTCACTTTAAAATTCGAATACAAGATAAAAATATATGCATATAAACCAACTTAAAATATGAACAAATGATCTTCTCAAGAAATTTGCACTTCGAAATTTAAACGTAAAAATTTAATACAATAAAAATTTAAATTGATTGGAAAACAAGACTTAATTAATTTTTTCATACAATTAATATTTTAGAAAAATAAATTTACACGCATCATACTTCAATAATTGACTTTCTGAAGAAAGAAGTGAATATTCACATACTCTATTTTTATGGGTATGGTGAGAATATAATCAATGTCAAATTAATATTTGACAAAGAAACTTAAAATTGTAATATGACTAATTGAGAATAAAATGTTTAATTAATGTAGAATGTGGAAATGATTTGCTTTTTTTTTTTTTGGGTAAAAAAAATTAATTCAAGAAATACACATTTGTTTTTTTTTCCTCATATTAGATGAATGATGTTTATGAACTTTAAATTATCTGAGAGTTATTAGTCTTATTCAATGTTTAGAGAATCGAATCGAACCTGGTCGATTCAACCGGTAAAGCAGTGAATCGGCCAAAAAACTAGTCCGATCCACTTACAAAACTGTCCATTTAAAAATCGGATTTTTCCTCGTTAACCGGGAGCTGATCACCCCAGTCCAATTTTTTAAACCAATCGTGAACCGAGTTTTTTCCCGATTAATCGGGACCCAATCAACCCGGTCCAATTTTTTAAACCAACCAATTTGAATTATATTATTGCATTGTTTACTAAAAAAAATAGAAAAAACTACAAGGGGCCGCAAAATAAAATGTGCCACTTCCATAATTCCATTCCCCGTCCCACTTTCGGTGTGGGATGTAGGCTTTTCCTTTTTTTTTTTTTTTTTAATTTATTTTTATTTGCTATCTTTAATATTTTTTTCTTATATTTTATAGTTAAAATATTTTGAGATTTTGAAATAAATTATAATATAATATTTTGAGATTTTTAATTTATTTTTATTTGCTATCTTTAATATTTTTTTCTTATATTTTATAGTTAAAATATTTTGAGATTTTGAAATAAATTATAATATAATAAATTGACAAACATAAATCTATATTTTCTTTTAAATTATTGTTATAGATTTTATAATTTTATGTATTACTATTTAGTTTTTATGTAAAAATCTATTTTTGTGCATAATTTATCTCTAAATGAATAAATGTTGGTTTATTTGTAAAATAACTTGTTTTTTTATAAAATTTCGTGATTTATGGAATAACTATTTAATTTTTTTAATTGAAACTGGTTCAACCTTTTGACCTTTGACCCTTACGTTTTTAAGGTCGAACCAATTTTCGATTTTCTGAACACTGATTTTATGTAAAATATTTTGTGGAAAAATGAAGAGTTTAGATTGTAAATATATGAAAAATATTTTTTTTATCGACAATACGATTATAAAATAAAATGTTAAAAAATTGTACATTATATAAAATTAACGGTAAATATAATATTATTAAAAGGTTTGAGGGTAAAAAAAATAATAAAAAATAAATAAAAATTCTAGGTTTTTTAGAAGTAGTTTTTTTTTTTTTTTTAATTATTATATGCATGTGAAAAAATTAATTCAAAAAGTACACATTTTTGCTTTTTCTCATAATATTTGAAGGACGTATTAGAAACTATAAATTGTATGAGAGTTATTGATTTTATTTAAAAGATTTTTAGTAAGAAAGTGCAAAGTTTAGATTGTAAATGTATGAAAAAAAAATATTTGTATTGACAATACAAAAATAAAAAGAAATAAAATATTAAAAATGTACATTAATATGAAATTATTAAAAAGATGCGTGAGTAAAATAGTCCAAAAAGTTTCTTCCTTTAAGGGACTTTTAAATGTAGTATATGGTAGATGTTTAAAATTAAATTTTTAGTAAATTATGAGAAAAATTAATTAAATGTATAATTTAGGAAGTTGTGAATCTCATAAAAAATGTGGTCGAAATTAATTTTTTATTTTCAAAAAAATTAAAATCTTTATTTAAATCTCCATCAAACAGGATTTTTAACTTAGGGTCTGTTTGATAACCATTATTTTCCGTAGAAAAGGAAAAATTTTTCCAACTTTTCTACTTTACTCTGTTTGATTGCGAAAATTTTCCACGGATATATTTTCCGCGGACCCCACTCACGCGCCCCTTTTCCTTGATTTTGTGGAAAATGTTTTCTTTTGGTTTTGGTGGTTTTTTATTTTTCATGGTAGATGGAAAATTATTTTCGACACGTTTAATCAATTTTGTTATTGTTAATTGACTTATTTTCTTTTCAAAAAATAACATTATCATCATCAAGTACAAATATATTTAAAAAGTAAAAAAAAAAAAATTGATTAAAATAGCAAAAAATTACTTTATTTTCCATGAAAAATAATGTCAATCAAACAATAAAAGTTGGAAAATTCCCTACTTTTTTCACCTAGAAAATTAAACCAATCAAACACATTAACTTCTAATTCCCAGGAATTCAATTCCCTAGAATTCATTTTCTTTCCACCCAAATTCCACCATCGTTATCAAACGCACCCTTAGATGTTTCTTTGCAGCGTAGCCACAAGTCATGTGGGACTCATTTGCTATGGAAACGTATGGTAGTTGAAGTTTTGCATAATAACTTGTTTATTTCCCTTTCCCACTCTTCTTCAATCTCCAAATGACACCACGAATATTATTCCTAAATACTTGGCACTTATGCTAGGAAAATAATATGTGAGTTGCAAAACTCAATAAAATAAAATGCAACAAGTTTAGGCCTTTTCAACGGCAGAATTATTTGTCACCTATCTAATTAAGAAAAATACAAAATTGTTAGTTAAACCTTTTCACAAAAAATTTAAGCACAAATCTACAATTGTAGCTTTTGGGTCCGTTCATTTTGATGCAAATAAATGCTAAGGATGTGAATACATTGCTGATGGAAGGACACAAAATTTAAGACCAAAATGTCATCGCAATATACCTATAGGGATCTGGCCTACCGCGATTATCGATCCTTGCTGAAAATATATATGGAGATTATTTTTTGATCTATAGAATGTTGTTGCTATGAGCGAATTTTCTTGTAGTGACCATTGTAAATTTTGTGAGCAGTTGATCGTGAGTTTGGCTAAAGTCCTCCCTACAACTCTCAATTTTATCAAATTTTCGATATTCTTTGGAACCAACTAACTTTTCATTCCCAAACCGTCGCTATTCTAAGTAATAAACGAGTGCTTTGGAGTTAATCATCTTTCATATGCGTCCACCAACATCCCATCGCCAGTTAATTAAATAGAAAATACTCTCTTCGGTAACTTTTATAAGCCAGATTATAATTTGCACCCAATATTGTCCTGCAAAAAGCCTGACACTGTGCTAAACTCTATGCCAGGGTGCAGGTGGGTTGTTGGAGGATTTTGTTACACATTTGTTCAAAATTGCCCCTCATAAACCCCAACCAATTCTAATTTCTGTCAAGCCACACACTCTGTCTGATATTCATCTCACCCTTTATGAGACATGCGAGCCACGCCCATCTACGTCGATTGAGGTCCGCCCGCACAACCCCTTCACAAGCCCGGAAAATGAACGACTACTTCTCATCACAGGTAACTCCGACTGCACTCTATTTGAATTTTTTATTTTGTACACGTTCACCGCCATAAATATTTTCCCCTTCATTTGTGAAAGGGTTTTCACACGGGTCCTTACAACACCCAGTCGTCGCCAGCCAGGGAGGATGCCGTCGGTAAAGAAAATGCCAAGGTAAGCTACAAATGGGATGACCAGAAGAAGTCCTTGTACATCCAACTATGTTCCGAGGAACTTAGCAACTGGAAAAGGTCAGGTTCCAGCCTTAAACCGGAAGCATTCAAGAACGTTGTTGCTCAAATCAGAATGATGTTTAATGAAGAATGTCCCTTCGCACAGTGCAAGATATTTTTGCAGCAAATGAAACACCTGTGGTCGGCATCTAATATCCTGTGTTCTGCTACTGGACTAGGGATCGATCGATCCGATCTTCGCATGCATTCAAGCAGACGATCAGTGGTGGGAACAAGCTGCTCAGGTGTGTTGCATCTTCCATGCGACATCAATTACATATATTTGTGTGAGCTTCCATGCGTATCAAGTACAAATATGTTTTTTATTATGCATATTGTTCGCTAAAACTATATACCGCGAGTGCACGGTGTCGCACTTAAGTAATAAAGTAATGAGAAGTTTCCGTACTCATGAGGATTGATTGATTTATAATTAAATTTTTTGATTTCATTTTAAGTGAAAATTCAAATAACACATATAGTTTTGTTTGGTATATGATGTGATCCAAAGTAGAAGACAAAATGTCAAATGAGAAGTCGAGTTATCGACGATACAATAGCAATCTACTTGGAGAACGGAACAAGTTTCATATTGAAGTCAGGCCGGGAAGGCGAATGGATCAAGCCGATCCAAATGGGCGACGTTTGAAGACCAGCACTGCTTTTACGACCGTAATCTCCTCCCGGGCGAAAATGAAGATTTTCAGCAAATCCGTACTTACGACCGTAAGTCCAGTCGTCACGGCCGTAAGTCTTAAACAGAAGATCATTTACAGCCCTAAAAGAGTACTTCATGGCGGTAACTCTATTTTTTTGGATTTTCGCAAATTTTAATTATTTTCCATTTTTAATGATTTATTTCCATATTTGAATCCTAATTGAGGATAGTGCTAGGTTTTTAGGTGTTTTTTATTATATTATGATTTTCATTTATTATTGAACATTAATTTTGATATTATTCAATGACATTGAGAGTTTTTCTCTTGTAAGGTGAGTTATTCCCTTAATACTTAGAACTTATCAAAGATTAGATCTTTGTGGCGTTCACCCAACGAACTTATCAAGGAATTGACATCCCTAGTGGCGTTCATCAATCTTGGTTCATATTCCGCATCGTTCTCACGTCGTGAATATTGAGTCAAGGTTTTACCGTCAAAACCTATCTTTTATTTATTGTTTTTGTGTTTGATCTGATTTAGATCGTTCCTAGTTGTGTTTGTGTTTATTCCTCGTTTTTTGTCGAGATTCTCGAGTGGGATTACGTTAGTATAGCATTTCTAACTAAACAATTTAAGTAAAGAAATAAAAATATAAAAACTAGTCAACTAAGGTAATAACAATCTAAAAACTAGGGGATGTAGAAGACTTCAGAAAATGTTGAATTTGGTAACCATACTTTTTTGTTTATAAACTATACAATTTTTCAAACCACTTTTTAATCACACACGTTTTCTCTCTCCAATTCAACAACTATTTTTTACCTCAAAATCATAAATAAATCAGTTTATAAACCAAACTGTGTTACCAAACAGAGGCTTAATGTAAACTAGCATATTGTACATGAAATGAGTTACATAGCATGATATATTGGATTTAATTTTCTTAACAATACTAATCTTTTCTTTCGAAAATGTATTAGCCCTACTAGTTAATTAATTAACCAACTTACATAAGGTATTTGAATTTGCAATCTAAAGTGTGTAGTAAATTTTCATCACAACTCAAATCACTAACAAACATTTGGTAGCTACAAAAGTGTAAGACAATAATCACAAATTTAAATACGCAATACTAATTAACCCAAAATCAATAAACAACTTAAAATGATTAAGTGAAATCAAGCTACATCAAATATCCCAACAAAATAAAATTAGGACACAATGAAATAACAACAGTTAACACTAACATAATTATTTCAATAAAAAGTTAAATAAAAGATTACACACAAGATAATAAAATGTACTCCCCTCCAAGTTGAGTTATTGACTTGAATGCTCAAATATTTCTTCACTTTGAATCAAATTTCTCCTTCATCCATCAATGTCTTCTACAACCCAATATCATACATTAATTGCACCATAAATACTATGTGATTTTAGGTAAAAAATTGAGAAGAGCAACAATAATGAAAAGTCTAAACAACTACAATAAGCTCAAAAGGAAGAAAAACTAGTAAAGATTCAATATCTTCAACATTAAATGTGCATTAAAGATGGAAAGTTGGGAGAAAAATTACAAGAAAATGAAAAAGAGACACAAGATAAAACCTAACCCTAGTGAAATGAGGATTTTTGGTATTTATATGTGCCAAAATCTCTCAAAAATTGCCCAAAACCGGTAAAAAATGTAAGATACAAGGTTTTGGGCCTTACTAGGTCAAACCAGGTCTATCCGGTAAGCACACCATTTTTATTTTATTTTTATAACCGCGTGGCCAGGCAGCTTTAAACTCCGCGATCGCACGGTTTGTTCACTGAAGCAGACTTGCGCTTCTATCCATTTCAATTGGTAGGTCACGGCCGTACCCAGGTTCAAACCATGCGGCTGCATGGCTAGTCTGTGGCACCCCTTCGAGCCCATATATTTTTAATTGCATTCAAGTCCTCCATCTTTCAAGCTCAACCTATTTAGTCCCTACAATTCTTGATTTCTTTTAAATAAGTCTTTCTAAAATTGAAATTATAGTCCTTTAACTTTTGGAAATGTGCAATATGGTCCCTTCTATAATTGAATGGTTGATTTTGAACTTTTGAAAGAGACAATTTGGTCCCCAAAGTCCCAATTTCTGCACGGTTTGGTCATTTTTGTGATTTTTCACTTCAAACTTGAATGTTAATTTATTTAAACACAAAATATGCATAAATGAGTAGATATTTGCTCAAGGTACTCCAAAAATGTTACTATAAGGGTATGAGATGTGTGTATAGGATGTACTTAACACTTATATCTTGAACCTACTTGTCTGAACTACTTAAATTTTTTTTTTTCTCATGATGTAAAGTATTGTGTCTAAGGGATGCTACATGTGATATTTCTCCAAGTCTTTTGCAACTGATTTAGAATGGTGACTTACATACTAACAAGGGAATTTTTATTAATATCTTTATTGATTTGTTTATCGTTTTCCTATCTATGCATTGTCCAAAAAAAAAATTTGGCTTCTACAATTTGTGATATGTTTGTTAGATGTAGCCTAAGCGTTGTGTTTGTTAGATGTGGCCCAAGCATTGTGTTTGTGTTATTTATATCTCAATGTCTTAATCTAACACATTGCTGCCTATGTTTTAGATGTGCTTCATGAGCAGGTTCATAATAAGGATATAATGAAGTTAAAGGGCAAGAACGTATAAGAGATTGTGTACTACGAGGACATTCTATTCAAGCATGTTACTGCGACGGCAAGCACGTATATCCTTCCATCACTGGAGGTGCGAATTTCCTTGCTGGAGTGACACGCAGGCTAGATTTTAACTATGGGCCTCTCCCCAGGATGCAAATGGAATGCGTATTCCTTTTCCTAGTGGAGAGTTCCGAAATGGTTCCTCCCAACTAACTCCTGGAAATTCCTTCCAACTAAGAAAGGTACTTCCTTCCAACTAACTCCTGGTAAAAGCACGAGTGGTAACAAATTCAAGTCTTATGAGCTTTCAACAAGCAATAATGAATGACATCGATCTATTTTTCTTTGTTGGAAAAATTTGGAGCAAAGGATTGAGTGGCTCGCGTTCATTGAAAGGAGCGGGTACAAATGAAGGATTTCTTCTCGTAGAGTATTTTACTAGTTGTCGGATTTTCAAATATCCCGAATCTTGAGTTTCCTACTATTCGAATGTTGAATCGTTATGTTTACTACTTTCAATGTCTCAATTATCGGTGTTACTAGTGATAATAGAGATTGTTCTTGATGAAAACATTCCCAGGATGTATATGTATTTTAAGCCTAGTTATATCATGTTTGTTTAGATAGTTGTTTGTCTTGATGTTATGTCCGGTATTTGTGCAAGAGAAACCTATATTTTTTAGCCTAATTTGGAGTGCAGATGCTTATTCATTAATTCCTATAATTTTTGCGATTGTTGGTTTATATGTAAGTTGTGACATTTAAAGAAATATGGCATTACTTGTTATTGATGGAAATAGTAATTGTTAGAGTGCTGCAATTTGATCCAACAATTATTATTTCAATGAGTATATATTATGATAGGCATTCTCGTCCATGTGGTCCACCACAACAATTAATTTTGACCTTGAATTTAGGCATGTAGATGGAGACGATTTTTTTAGAACATACTGGTTAGGGTCTTTTATAGGATAATTCGACTGTTAAACTCTTCAGCCTAGGACCTCCAACTGGATAGTTCCAATACATTTGTATGGCTGGATGTGGAATTATCTCCATATGTTGTTTGTACTACATAATTTTCTTTCCATTCCACAATCATGGTAGTCAAGGACTTGAATGTACGTTTTTTAAGAATTTCAGACATTTGTGTGAATGTACATGCAATGCAATACTTTTCTACTATCATTCCTTTGGAATTAGCAGAATTCAGTCAAAAAATTAAGTCCACCATGCTTCAACTACTCTATTTTCAATAATAGTAACTGTTTTGTAGGCAAATGGCATCAAATTTTGAACTAGAATTCTTATCTGAAATTGAAAGATTACAATGGGAAGATACTTTGTGAATAGAATTTTGTGCCCTCGCAACTCACATTGTTCAGATCATTTTTGAACACAACATCATTGATGCACGAATGAATGCTCAAGGGTCCTACAGTCAATGTTTGGTGGATTGAGTGTTGAATCAGCCAGTGTGAACGATTGTCCGTAGAAGACCAGAATGTGTCCTCCGGCTTTTAGGAGCTTGGTGTGGTGTCTAAAACATAACTATTTGTTTAGTGCATTTTACATGCACATTTCATACATTTTTTGGTAGTAACTCTGGAGTATTTTGGACAAATATCTACTTATTTGTGCATATTTTGAGGTTATATAGGTTTAACACTCAACTTCAATGGGAAAAAGCACAAGAAAACACAAAATGGGTGCTTAATTGAAGAATTTAGAGAGAAATGAGCCAAAACATGCTAAGTTATGAAGTTTAGGGACCAAGCTGTCACTTTTTTGAAGTCCCGAACCGATCATGCAATTAAGAGAAGGACTAAAATGCAAACTTTTAGAAGTTCAAGGACCTAAATTGCAATCTTAGAAGGACCTATTTGAAAGAAATATGAAAACTTAGGGACCAAAATGAGCCATTCGAATAGTTAGAGGACCTAGCTACAAATAAAAGACAAGGTCCACACCAGGTGAACCACGCGGGTTCGTGGTTTAGCCCGTGTGCGGCCACCGGTGCAGCAAAGAAATGGATATAACTCAATGGCTTGCCAACGGATTCAACTGGGCGATCGAGTAGTTTAATGCCGCTCGACTGCACAATTTAATTGCCAAAAAAAATACTTGGGCTGACTCTGTGCGACCTGGTTCGGCCCAATAGGTTGCATACGCGGGTTTTCACCGTTTTTTAGGATTTTTTGTGTAATTGTTTGGAAAATATAAATACCAACCTTCATTTTTTGCTAGCATTTATTCATTATTCTTGCCTCTTTCATTTTCTGTCAATTTTTCCCTCATTTTTTTGAACTTATTAGTTAGATTTTCTTGTAAATTTTGGTATTTGGTGTTGACTGTTGATTGAAGAGGGAAATACCTACAACTTGATGGAAGAACATTGATGTTTTGAAGTTAAATTATTGTTGAAGGGAAGATTATATGTTTAAATCTTCATATTTCCTAGTGTATTTTAATCCATTAGTGAAATCATGCATTTCATCTTTGAGTTTTATTGTTATTTCATCACGGGTTAATTTATATTGTGTTGGGATGATTGAGAAAACTTGACCTAGTTTAGTTGAAATTAATGCTTGCATTGAGAAGTTAATTTATTTATTATCTTGTGCATTTATTGTTGTATTTATTGTCTTACATTTATTTTGGACAAATTAATGCTTGAATTTTGTGGAATGTGCAATTTTTGAGAAGTTGTATATTCTAGATCAAAACAATACATGCTCTAGGTTCTTATTAAGGATAAAGATATACCATAAACCCTAGTTTAATGCAATTTTGTATTTTTAATCGACATGGAGATATAGTAGATTAATTCCACTAAATAGGGTTAATTTCACTCAAGAGAGGTAATTAACTAAACTTGAAAAATCAGATCTAACATGATTAGTAATTAACATTTCAATTTGCATGTTGAGAAATCAATTATGTGAAGGTCAAGTGGAATCAAGAATCCTAACTCTCTTTTATCATCAAATCATCATTCAAGTTCTATTTCTTTAATTGTTATTTTACGTATTTAATTTTAAGCACTAGAACAATTCCAAACTCAAATTTTATTGTGTGTTTATTGTTGAGATTGATCACACTAAATTATAATTGAGAAAGACAATCCTCGTGGGATCGATAATCTAGACTCATTAGTTCACTATTACTTATATGCGACATGTACACTTGTGGTGCATTTATATTACATATTTCTCGACATGTGCATGATAAGTGCTTTATTAACACTTAAATTGTGCACTTATAACCTTGGACTAATCATAATTTGATCCTATCTGAGTATTATTAACGCATTTTGTATTTCATGTTGTATAGGATCATAAAGGAATAGAAAAGAAAAAAGGACCAAAATGCACTTAAAACTGAAGATTGAGGACCTTGGGTGCAAATAAGTTTCGACCGTAACACATATATTCACGGCCGTAAACGTTTTCATATCATTATGCAAAAAGGAGTAGAAATCATATTACGGCCGTAAACAAAAAGTTACGATCGTAACCTTCAATGGTGCAAAATCAGCAGAAACCATATTATGGTCGTAAACAAAAAGTTATGGTCGTAACCTTCAAATCATGAAAATTCTGCAGAAACCAAGTTACGGCCGTAAAGGATTTGTCATGGCCGTAACTTTCCCGTCAAGAATTTCCTTATTTTGAATCTTTCCATAATTTTGGAATGTCTTGAGCCCAAAGTTAGGGCACGAATTTGAGACTATAAAAAGGGAATTTCATGACAGAAAAAGTGTAAAAAAATTGTTAAAAAGAGGAGCGGCTTGCTTGGAGCTTGGAAGAGAAATTAAGCGACTCGAGAAGGTGAATCAAGAGAAAAAAATTCCGGAATTCTTCATGACTGTGCTCGGCTAAGCTAATTTCATACCTAGTTCGAAGGGGAAGTTGTATTTCATATCAATTTGTTTATTACTTTTCCAAACTAGTAACGTAGATTCAATTTCCTAACTTTGATTGTTGGATTTTTATGCATTTTTAATTTAATCACTGCAATTCTTTATTTGATTTAGGCCTTATCTTATAATTTGTTGTATTGAGATTTGCTATATTGAATGATTGGATCCGTAATTGTCTTCCTGTTCAATTCATAGTAGCAAGTGGGAATTTAGCATTTCCATAGAAAATTCCAACTTAGGTTAATCGTCACGAGCTTGTGTGATTGATAATCTAATTCGCCCTAATTCTTCTCGGAATCATTTAGTTGTTGCATTAAATCTAAAGAGCTTGTTTTAGGTTGTCCAGTAGCTACATACTCGATTAGACAGCTTATTCTAGTTGAGTACAATTAAGGAAGAATTGGAATAGTTAGAGTCTATTAACTATTTACGGGTGATAAATCAAAAAGGGAAGTTGGACACGCGTTACTTGGGAAATTGTAAACATTATGATAGAATACAACCGAACTGGAGAACTAGGACTCCTCAATATTTGATATTTATTCTAATCATTTTAATTGCTTTATTTTATTAGTTAAATCATTTACAAACAACTCAAAACAAAACCCCATTTACGATTCTAATTGATATGACACTAAGTTAGTTCTCGTTCCTTGTGGGATCGACTCTTGCTTCCATTGCTACATTCTTAGTAATAGTGGATGAGGAATTTATTTATTATTCTGGTGCATCGCGACACGCATCAATGCACTTTCTCAATAAGATCTTCAATTTGAAACTCATATTACATATTTTTCGATTTCAATATAGTATAATAATTATCAAAAGAATAATAACTCTTACAAAACAAAACAAAAATAGTTTATAGATAATATTATAAAATTTAAGCGATATAATTTAAAATGAATAAGATATTGAGGAAAAGTAACCAATAAAAAAAAACTTTTTGATCTTTAAGACGATTTTACGGATAATATGTTTACAGTTTGCTCTCACTTGTTAGTTTGTATTAACTTCTCATTGAAATATTCGATTTGGCACTCATATTACTTATTTTTCGACTTCAATATAATACAATAATTATCAAAAGAATAATAACTATTAAAAAAAATAGCTTATATTTAAAATAAATTAAAATCTTAATATCATTAATAGTATAACACGGATTCTAATGCCATTAATGACATATGTACTATAATAATTGTTAAAATATTTATTACATTATTATTATTATTATTTTGCATAAATTTTCAGATTTATAAAGTTATTTTGGGCGAAAACTATGTGCATGTTATTTTTATCACAGACACTGTTATTATATATAAAAATAAGTGAAAATTATACCACACAACCCTTTAAAAAAAACATTTTCAAGATTTACTTATTAAAACCCAAATTCCTAAAATTACTGGAAAGTCGTAGTAATTTTTGAAAGTAATAAATCACTTCACTCCGTCAAATAGATTCAATCTTACACCATTGATTTCTCTAGATTTTATGTCCTCATTTATGGCAAAAATTCACATTTCATACGGAGATTACTACAATATCATCTTTGCTTAATGAGACCTAAATTCAATTCAAGAAACACTTTCTAATCTATGAGATTTTCCTTCAAATCTCATCGGTTGTTTCGTACCAATATTCAATGTCTGCAAATCATGATTTTCTTGCTTCAAAATGATCACATATTTTCCATTCAAGATACCTTATAATATGTAAATTTATTCTTCAATTCCAGCACCACTGGTAGATTCGAAGGCTGAAGATAATTTTTTTCATTCTTCAACACGATCACCCGAAGATCAGAGAATATTCTTATAGTTTCGCCAAACTTACAACTTCTAACCGTTCTCAACCAAGCGCTCCAACGAAGAAGACTACCCAGAATGAAAATTTAGAAGAGGCATATAGACATGGTCATGCTGGATTCAAGTTCCATGAAGGAAAATGGTGCAGCAATACAATCACAGGAATATTAGGTCCCGTTCTCTTTATTGTTTTGAGCCCGTTTTGAGTTTTCGATTTTTGGAAATATCGAAAATGCGTTCACTTTGCCCATTTTCAGAAACGAGTTTTCCAAAACACCAAAAGAATTACAAAAGAAACTCAAAACGAGTTTATTACGTTTTACATATTTTGTGTTAAAAAGTTCAAAACGACCAAAAAGCGCATTTTGAATTTTTTTTTTTTTTTTTTTTTTTTTTTTAAATGTGAGACACTTCCTTCACTTGAAATTCTTATATTATTTTGCCATTATATATAGATCCATGTTAAGATTTTTTTTTTTTTTTTTTTTTTTTTTTGTAATTTTTTATTTATTATTATTATTATTTTTTTTTTTAAAATGTGAGACACTTCTTTCACTTGAAATTCTTATGTTATTTTGTAATTATATATAGATCCATGTTAAGATTTTTTATTTTTTTTTTTGTAAATTATTATTATTATTATTATTATTATTATTATTATTATTATTATTATTATTATTATTTTGTAAAAGTGAGAGATACTTCATTCACTTGAAATTCTTATGTTATTTTGTCATTATATATAGATCATGTTAAGATTTTTTTTTTTTTTTTTGTAAAAGTGAGACACTTCATTCACTTGAAGTTCTTATATTATTTTGTCATTATATATAGATCCATTTTAAGAATTTTATTTATTTATTTTTTTTTTTAAAAAGTGAAACACTTCCTTCACCTGAAGTTCTTATGTTATTTTGTCATTATATAGATCCATGTTAAAAAAAATTCTTTTTTTTTGTAATTTTTTATTTATTTATTTATTATTATTATTATTATTATTATTATTATTATTATTATTATTATTATTATTATTATTATTATTATTGTAAATGTGAGATACTTCCTTCACTTGAAGTTCTTATATTATTTTGTTATTATATATAGATCCGTGTTAAGATTTTGTTGGTATGTAGTTAAATTTTTGTTTAGCTGAAACAATATTAATGATGAATTTATTGACATAGAGAACTAACTGATTTATTAATATTAAAATTAATGATATTCAACAAATCAATCATTTTTTACATATAAAATATTACAAAATAAATATATCAAAAAATTACAAAGTAAACGCATTTTTCAATTTTCTATTTTTGAAAACAGTTTTCCAAAATCACAAAGAGAACATGTTTTCAGAAATCCCAAAACAAACAACAAAAATCCAAAATTCAAAACAAAATTCAAAATCGAAATACAAAGAGAACGGCCCCTTAGTTCTTCCATTTTTGGTCCCCTTTTTTTTTTTTTTTTTTTTTTTTTTTTGGTGTACAACATGAATTGCATTTTATTAATATTCAGCATATGTGTCATGTTATTCAAACTAATAATCCAATTTCGATATGTATTCTGAAATCCAAAAGGTATAGCACAGTTTTTTTTTTTTTTTTTTGTGTTAGAAGTGTTACATTACATAAAGATGTTATATGTGTGTTGGATGATACATGCCTATCTAACACAACATATGCTGCATACATATTACATATGTGAGTTACATTAGGTTTTTTTTATTCGCAATTGTTACATAGCATACATGTGCTTTAGATGGGATGAATGATACATGCCAATGTCACATAGCATGCACATGTTTTTGAAACCAGTGTTCACTGGATTGGAGTAAAAATTTTCTATGGTGACCTGATAAAAGTTAAATTTGATGCCTAATATATAATTTTCTTTTCTCGGTTTCTACATCCTGTCAACGCAGATTTATCCATTAAGACCGAGTTTACCTTATATCAAAATCTACACCCCAGTTTCTACATGATATGCCCATATCTAAGTAACATATATTTACTAGTTGGAGCAATCCTCTTTTGAGGTATGAATTTGGCTCTAGCAGCCTTTGCAAGGCTACAAGTACATTTCCTCAATTTCACAAGGTAACGATGTTACCTTATATTCAAAGACCGAGTCTCATGTGGTGGTGTTCTTTTAGGACTAGCTGTATGCAGCGTCATGATTAATATTATCTTTCAAGGAAAACAAATGTAAAGTTTGATGCTTTCTTAAGTCTATAATTTAATTTCATCAACTTCCATATATAGGCATCTTGCCTTTTTCATTTTTGTTTTCCTTGTATAGCAATTTTTCTTCTGCCAATGTAAAACTATCCATGTAAATATATGACTTTCAAGTTACTTGCTAATAATTATAAGTAGATTGAATCTGAGGAAAATGAAGATATATGTCGTTGAATAATTTTCTATATTGTTTTTACTGTACATGTACACTAGAAATATAATCTCAAAGCCAATGCATAATTGTATTTTCTTATATATGTCTCAATCAACTCTCTGATTCAAATAGCCTTCCTATTCACATTCTTTGAACTAAAAATAGTGCACCCATATAGAGGACAGCCCTTGAATTTTGAATCCTAAAAGTGTTTCCCTCTCCAGCAAGCAGCAGCACCTCTACTAATTTACCAATATCGACAGATAGATAATTTGCATTTTCACAAGGTATGAGAAATTTCACCAGAACACAAATCCAATAGATGTCATGATTGGGAAGGGACGTTGTTAATGAAATCAACATTCTCGATTCCCAACCATGCACATGTAACACTCAATTAAGAGAAAGGGTTCGAGTTCATGATACATTATCGCAATCAATCAAATGTTGCCTTGATGTTGGATGGACAACAATATGGAAGTTGATAGGGGTTTATCCAAACCTCATTTATGCTCTCGTAAATGGCTCAATAGGAGAGGTTGCTTGCACATTCTCCCATGATCCATTTCCTATAATTCTCGTCCGACACTTGATACATGAATTCGCTTTAAGTAGATACCTAAGAAATAAAACAAAAATATTTCAAAAAAGGTGGTGGTGCTCTTGGGAATCAACATAGTCATAACACCGCCGACAATTTCTAGATCAAGAGGAAGAGAGGAAATGTTGGGAATTTCGACACGTCGATTCCCACTTTACTTTTCCCACAGGATCTTTCGATGTTCAAAATAAAATAAGCAAACAAGAAAATAAATACGAACACAGAAATTTACGTGGTTCAGCAAAATGCCTACGTCCACGGACCCTCGCCAAAGCTTTTCACTATATATTAAATTGTTACAAATATATAGACTTTCACTCACCAACCCAATCTCACAGACCATAGAGAAAATACAACAAACGAGCTTTACCACATATAATTTCTACCCTTTGACTTACACTACAAAGAGTTACAAGAAACTTCACAATATGCTAGGCTCACAATTTTCTCTCTTTGATCACAATATGGCACTAATTAGCACTCTCTAATATGTTTGTGGTAGTGTCTTTCTTCCTCTAATTCCTTCTCTATTTATAGAGAGGATTCTACATGAAATTCTCTTAACACCAAAACATCATGATTAGTCAAAACTAATCATCATTCCAAGACATCATGATTAGTCAAAACTAATCATCATTCAAAGGCATCATAATTAGTCAAGACTAATTATCATTCAAAGACATCATAATTAGTCAAGACTAATTATCATTCAAATACCATAATTAGCTCCACCATCCTTTGTTTCAACTAGGCACTCATTATGTTTCACTAGGCACTTGATTAATTTGGGTCAAATACCCAACAATCTCCACCTTGACACAAATTCGTCCAAGCCAAAACCAAATTCAAATATTGGGTAACAGGCAAGCATTTTTCCACTTTGACAGTCCCATACTCCACCATATGAGTATAATCACTCAGAATTATCAACGAACTCCGAGAATTTCATCGGCTCATGTCGAAACAAAATTGCTGAAATTTATGGTGCAACTCCCATGTTTGGTTCTCCTTGGAAATTCATCAGCCATCGACATAAATAAAAAACCACATACCTTGCATCTAAACCAAACCAATGCTGTATGCGAACACAGTACCCATGCCAGTAAGAACACGTCATCTATCATGGCAACTGACATCATGCCATGAGGATGTCCCATCTTACTAGAGTACATCATCACCACCCTCCACCAGGAGAGTCGCATTGTCCTTCGAGCAGTTCGCCGTATCCGCTCCACCTTTTGGACAATTTCTTCTCACGTGCCCGGATTGACCACAGTTCCAACATGTCACCTTCTTCTTCATGGAGTTCCCTCTCTTCCACTTTTCAGTAACAAGCAAATTATTATTAAATGAATTATCGTCTCCACCTAATCGCCGCTCTTCAGAGATCAATTTACTTGTAACTTCAGCAAAATCCACCGTTTCTTTCCCGTACATCAAAATCGGTTTGATATGCTCAAACGTGGATGGAAGAGACCAGATGAGCCTCAACGCTTTATCCTCATCTTCAACTTTGACTCCAATAGATTCCAATTCAGAAACAATCCCATTAAGAACACTAAGATGGTCAGAGATTTTTGTACCTGCGCTCATTCTCAATGAATGAAACTGTTCCTTCAGATACAAGCGATTTGACAAGTTCTTCGTTTGATACAACTCTTCCAGTTTCTCCCAAAGTTCCTTAGCAGCAGATATCCCATGAATATTTGCAAGAACATTCTTGGCCAAACAAAGTCGTATTGTACTAGCAGCTTTCAAATCCAAATCTTCCCAATCTTCATCGGTCTTGCTGGATTCAATTTCTTTGTCAGAACTCTCAGTTGGTTTTCCCTTCAAAGCTTTGTGCAGACCCGCCTGAATCAAGACATCCTTGACTTGTACTTGCCACAAGCCAAAATTGATTCTCCCGTCAAATTTCTCCACATCGTACTTGAGAGACATATTTTCTTTTGCTTCAAAATATTTGAACCACCTGTAGCTCTGATACCACTTGTTGGGAATTTCGACACGTCGATTCCCACTTTACTTTTCCCACAGGATCTTTCGATGTTCAAAATAAAATAAGCAAACAAGAAAATAAATACGAACACAGAAATTTACGTGGTTCAGCAAAATGCCTACGTCCACGGACTGGTTCAGCAAAATTTATTGTGAAGTTTCTTGTAACTCTTTGTAGTGTAAGTCAAAGGGTAGAAATTATATGTGGTAAAGCTCGTTTGTTGTATTTTCTCTGTGGTCTGTGGGATTGGGTTAGTGAGTGAAAGTCTATATATTTGTAACAATTTAATATATAGTGAAAAGCTTTGACGAGGGTCCGTGGACGTAGGCATTTTGCTGAACCACGTAAATTTCTGTGTTCGTATTTATTTTCTTGTTTGCTTATTTTATTTTGAACATCGAAAGATCCTGTGGGAAAAGTAAAGTGGGAATCGACGTGTCGAAATTCCCAACAGGAAATACAGCTTCTCATTACCCTCACCACTCAAATAGCGGCATGGGGAGCAGCAGTACAGCACCATAAGGCATAAGCAACGGCCTCATCAGGACTGATACTCTTGTATAGTTCCTATCTTTGGAAGAAGACCTGCAACAAAAGCTTGACTTTTGAGAATCTGATAAATACACTTCCAAAACAAGTTAATGTAAAGTTCCTCAAATCTAGCACCATCGATGGTTGAATAGAGATCAATAGCCACGTAGAGTGAGTCTATCCCAATGATGGTCTGGGCAATAGATGAGAGAGAGCTATTTACGTGAACATTACATTTCATAATACAACCAGATTAAAAAAAAAAAACAAAAACAAAAACAAAAGTTATTCACAGATCGTGATGCTTACCTTATATGGGTAAAAATTATGACTACAGTTAAATCAACCAAAGTCAAATGCTTAAAATGATACGAAGATTATGCAGTCAGGGATGTCAGATTGATTTAAATTTTTCCAAACCAGATGAAAATTGCAGAGAAATCCCTTCTCCGCAATATTGTAGCAACCTAACCCATTTGAATTTGGATTTGTATTTCTACAGCAGATGCAATTAATTTATACCCTAATCTCTGCTATTTAAATTTCAGTTACAACTCTAAAAGAAGAAAATTTCAGAATTAGTATTATTGGTTTTCTTAATAAGGTCATGTAGTATATTTGGTACATAAAAATGTTTCAAGTAAATGTGAAATGTTTTATATTTAATGGTTATATATGATTTTTTTCCCTATAAATAAATATATTTAAATAATTATTGACATATAAAAATAATATCAGGAGTCCAAAGAATAGGTCCAAAATGGCCCACGTAAAGGCCCAAAACAGAAGTATTGAATGAAAGTCCAGTATCGCTCAAACCTTGAAGACGCCAAAACCCTGGGCAAATGGAGCAGCGCATTATAATTTAAAGTAACAGTTATTAGATATTTAATGGGCGGTCTTATCATATCCTACGATCCAAAAATATCAGTTACAAGTAGCTAGATAATAGAGATAATGATAGCAGTTATATCAGTGATTTTTTTTATAAATCATCTATCATGGGGAAAGTGGAAGTTACTGGGCTATAAATAGTCGTTGAAAGAGAACAAAGAAAACCTTCAATGAGGTATAAAAAATAAGAGAACGTAGAGATAAGGACCCAAAAAATCACTCTAAAAATGAGAAATATATAATTTCATTTCTTTTAATTCTCTTGTAAGATTCGTATACTTTGCATTTCCGTGTACTTGTGCCATTTGGAAGCACTAGTTGATTACCCGTGCGATGCACGGAATATATAATTTTTAAATCATAAGTTTGAAAATATCTTGATTCAATCATATCAAATAAAAAACATAATTTAAAATAATTTCAATAAAAAATGTTATTCAATTTTAAACTTTAAAAAAACAAAAATATTCAAAATAAAAAATGATACCTGTACACTAAGTATACCACGCGCATTCAAAATTTGACACTCGTTTAAATTTTTTATATAATTTTTTTTTAACTTTTAATTACGTTTTTTTTTCTGAAAATTTGCCCACCTCATCACCTATTTTCCTTTAATATGTTATAATTTTTTATTAACTATATTTTTTTAATGTGTTGCTTACATATATTTTATTTGAAATCCAATATATTAATTAATATATTTTATTTTTCCTTATTTTTTAAACTTGTCAATTTTTGTCAAAATTGTGAAATGATAAAGCCTCCGTTTGGTAATTTTTAGTTTATAAACTTGTTTATTTATGATTTTGAGGTAAAAAGTAGTTGCTAAAAATTGGAGAAATAAAATACGTATGGTTAAAAAGTTGATAGAAAATAATTAATTATTTTTTTAACATACGTATTGAAGAGCCTACTCATTTATTGATATAATAGAAAGTAAAATTTTAATAATTCTATTTATTTATTTTCAAAATATATTAATTCAATTTTTTTCATTTCTAACTTAACAAATTTATATATATCATATATTTATTTATTTTAAAATATATTAATCCAAGTTATTCATTTTCAATGTAACACATTTACATAGAAATGATATGACATTTATTTATATTCAAATATATTAATCCAATTTTTTCATTTCCTACATAACACATGTTATTGAATTTGAAACTTTTTAAAAAAAATTAATCAAAATAGAAAATTCTGCATGTACACTCAGTGTACCGCGCCATTCGAAATTTGACACTTAATTAATTTTTTATATAAAATTTCTTTTAACTTTTATTTACGTTTTTTCTCAAAAAATTTGCCCACCTTATCACCTATTTTCCTTTTAATATGTTATAATTTTTAATTAACTTTATTATGTTTCCTTATTTTTTAAACATACCAATTTTTGTCAAAATGATGAAATGATTAAATTTTTTTATCAATTTATCATTTGTGGTAAAAGGTTGAGAGCAAATAATTAATTATTTTTGTAATATGGTTATTGAAGAACCTACTCATTTATTGACATATTAGGAAGTAAAATTTAAATAATTTTATTTATTTATTTTTAAAATATATTGATTTAAAATTTTCATTTCAAACTTAAATAAATTTATATATCATGTATTTATATATATATATATATATATATATATATATATATATATATATATATATATATATTAATCCAATATTTTCATTTTCAATGGAACACATTTACATAGATATGATATTTATTTATGTTCAAATATATTAATACAATTTTTTTATTTCTTATGTAACACATTTAAATAGATATCACATTTATTTACGTTCAAATATATTAATCCAATTTTTTCATTTTCTACATAACACATTTATATAGATATCATTATTTATGTTCAAATATATTAATCTAATTTTTTCAAATTTTCATTGTTACACATTTTCACATAGTACATTTATTACAATTCTTATTAAATATGTAATAAATAATAATTTTTCCTACAAAAATCTTTGAATAATTCTAGAGGGACGTTTTTAATTGACATTGTGACATGCCAAAAATATATTGGATGGTATAAATAACTACCCCACTACTTAGTTTTTCATCACCCAATGTATGTTCATCATGTCACAATGTTACTTAAAAATGTCAATTAAAAATTTCTTTCTAGAAGTACACAAAATCTTTATCTTTTATTTATTTATTTTTATATATAAATATAGAAGTAAGGAGAGAGAGTCATTAAATACAATTTTCCCTCCGAAATGACTCTCTCTCCTCACTTCTACTTTTATATATACTAGTAATCGCACCCGTGCGATGCACGGAATAAATAATATTTATTGAATAAGTTGTAAAAATACAATGTCCGATAAAAATAATACAATAAAAAAATAATAATAATAATAACTTGTATACACAAATTGTGAATAATTTGTAATTTCATTTCTCCCTATAAGATTTCTTACTTTAATGCATAAATTGTATATTCAATATACAATCAAAATATCAACAAAAAAAAAAAAAAAGTTATGAATTGCATTTTTTTTAAAAGTTAATTGTTCATTATCTAGTTTCCTTAGTTTATTTATTCATATAGAATTGATTATTCAAAAATAATTTTTTTTAATGTTCATTAACAACCACATATTATTTTAAAACTAATTTTTCACAATTGCACATACTACTTTTTAACCACACATTCTAAAAAAAGAAAATCAATTTTTAACCACTCAATTGATTGATTTGACAATTATTTTATTTTTTATACTACCTTCTTTCACTTTCAATCACACATTTAAAATCATATCTATAGTTTATATCAAACTTACTCATATTCAATGGTTTCAAATACAATGTGACATTTTATTTTTCACCAAGTATTGAAAATGGCCATGTTACCCACACACACACAAAACTATTTTTTGTGCATGTTAAATAAATGTATGGACTATATTTTATTTTTAAATAGAATAAGTTTGATAAAACCTTATATTTTTATTTTCTATAGAATTCAATGAATTAATTGTTAAAGTCTGTAGTATATATTTTACAAATTGATTTTATTTTAAATTTATAAAAATTAAAAAATAGATAAATGAACAAAATGAGTAAATTTATAAAATTAATTTCAAAATTACCAAAGAGTTTATCGAAACCTGAAGTTGTAGAAATTAAAATGATTTAATTGAATTTACTTAGAAAGATCGGATATCATTATTTCTTTTAATTTGATGAGAAAAAAGATTTGAAATTAATCATTTATGTCAAATTGAAGTTAGATAAGAAATGATAAATATCATTTTATGACTTAGATGAGATAAATTAAAAAGATTGAATTTGAATATTGAAAAAAGTAAAAAGTATAAGTAAAACGTTTACCTTTATTATTTGAGGCAATTTTAAGAATGATATATTTAGAGTTTGCTTTCATTTGTTAACTTGTATTGAACTTCTCGTTAAGATCATGAATTTGACACCTATATTGCATATTTTTTTGACTTCAAAATATTACAATAATTGTCAAAAGAATAAAAATAATATACAATTTGATCTTTTTATAGATTTTTTATTTTTTACAATCAATAGGTCATTTATTACATGTCACATATAATTAATTTTGCATTAATTGAAGTTTCCTAATTCAATTATTAAAATAATTAATAAAATTACAAAGTTTCCTAAAATAGCAGGGAAAAATGGCGGGAAACTATGTGTGGATTTTTTTGGCGGCTATGCTATTATTATATATACTAGTGCATCACCCGTGCGATGCACGGATATTGTATCGTACAAAATATATTGTAAAATTAGTGAATAATTTTGGTATATTGAAAAGAGTAATCCTACAGGTACAGGCCCTGTACGAATGCAATTTTCCAATTGAAAATACAAATTTGATTTGTAATAAAATATGTCAACACTTTTCTTTTAAGTTTAGTATAAGCAATATAAATTCAATACTACACCATTTTAATCCATAAATAAAAATAAGTGAGATATTGAGGATGCTATGTTTGTCGGATACTTTAGTATTTTACTTAATACATTGGTAAATAATACTAAAGTATTCGCCAAATATAAATATATTGTGGAATGTATCAATTATTTCTCATGATTTATGCCTCTCGTATTTATGTTTTTCCAATTTTGATTCAAAAATATAAATCACAATAATTATAAATGTGTGCTTAATCTTAAACCCACAAATATTTGTATTTAACCAATAAAAATATATTTTTAATTATAAAATCAAGTAGTCAAAATAATAATTACATAAATTTAGCAATTATCATGATATGACAAAATGCTACGTTGGTGACAAAAAAATTATAACGAAAATGGTATACCATATAATCTTCACACAACTATTAAAATTAAGAATGATTAAAAGAATAATATTCGCTTTTAACCACAATTTTTGCAATTTCCTCACGTATTTAACATTTTATCTAAATTTCTTTCAGAAACATCAATCACAGTAATTATAAGCTTTTGTTTAATCTTAAGAGCAAATATTTGTATTTGACCAATAAAAATGATTGTTAATTTCAATAATTTTTATGAGTTATTGTCAACTTCAAAGAAAATCCAAATTTAGTAGTTTATTTAATGGTGTATCATGTTTTTTATTTAATATTATGGATACAATATTGATTGTGTGGAATGTATTAATATATTTCTAATGGTTTATGCATTCTCCTCTCGTATTTAAGCTTTAAATTTTTCACTCAAAAATAAGAATCATAATAATTATAAAAGCGTGCTGAATCTTAACCCACAAATATTTGCATTTGACAAATAAAATTATATTTTCACATATAAAATCAAGTGGTCAAAATAACAATTTCATAAATCTAGCAATTATCATGATATAACAATCGACAATGTTGGAGTAAAAAAATTATAGCAAAAATCGTACCATATAACCTTTACAAAACTATTAAAATTAAGAATTATTAAAAAAATATTATTCATTCTTAACCAATAACATTATAGTTTTACATATAAAATCAAGTAGTTAAAATAATACTTACGCAAATCTTGCAATTATCATGACATGGCAACCGGATAACACTGAAGGTCAAAAAATTATACCGAGAATTTTAGATCATATAATTTTTAGACAATTATTAAAATTAATCTTATATTTGTTTTATTCAAAAAAATGTATTAATACTAATTAATACTTAAGTTCAGCCAAATAAAAATTGCATCGAACATTTAATATGAAATGGGAAAATGAAAAGTCATTTCCCATCCACACCTCATTAATCAATTCAACATTAACAAATGAAAAGTCACTGGCATGACACGTCTTCCACCTATTCCAATACATATTCAAGTTGATAATTAATGTTAAACAATTGTATCGAAAATCAGGAAAAAAAAACACAAAAAAACAGAAGGTTTTAAAAAAAAAAAATAAGTGACAGTGGGTGGGAGATTTTTTTTACGGCTGTTGTGGTTTAATATATAATATAGATATATATAATAAAATAATAATAATAATAATATATTAAGATTTCTCCCGTACACAAAATGCATAAAAAATAATATATTAAAATAATTAATAAAATTTTACAAACAATAAAACTACTTCAAATTATAATAGTTTCTTTGATTAATAAAAATCAATTTATATGTTTAAGTAGTAAATGGTTATTAAGTTTTCCACATTTTTTCACAAAAAAAAAATAAAAAAATGAAGTTGTTGTTCGATAAAAAATTGATATTATTTTTTATCGAAAATAACAGATATTTGCACATTGTTTGGAGTTGCGTTTTTAAGTATTAAAATGAACATCCTTAATAATTTCAATTTCATTTCCCATTGCACTAAACGCATTATCAAGCCCCTGTTTGGTACCTATTATTTTTAAATCTCATTTTCAACCACACATTATACCAATAAAATAATCTACACATAAATCCAAAAATATTCTCCAATTTTTAACTACACATTCTCTAAAAAATTTACTATTCCAAATCACATTATTCCAAATAATGGATCTCAAACAGGGACCAAATGCAGTCAACGCGTTATCCATAACATAGTAATTAATTTCACTATGTAAAATGATTTCCATAATACCATTCAAATGTATATCAATGTGATGACATAATAATTAGTTTTAGTTTCAATAAATTATTAATTATCATCAGTACATCTTACGTTGATGCAAGCAAGTTTAATTCAAATAATTAAAAAAATGAATAGTCACCGTTTTCTAAAAAAAATTTACTGCTTTCTGGAAAAAAAAATCTATTAAGAAGTGTAAACAAACTTATTTGTCACTAATATTTTTAACTAAATAAAAAAGAACAAATATTAAACTTTAATAAAATATTAATCTAATTAATGCACAAATAATGTAAGAAAAAGTAAAGCTATTTTTGTTTTTCAAAGTTAATGTGTAGTTTTTCAAATGTATTAATTTCTTTATAAAATTTATTTTTTATAAAACAATTAATGATGAATATTAATGCATTTCAATTTTTGGAAAGTATTTTAGACTCGAAAACAACGGAAGTTGCAATTTAACAATATGAATTTTGATAAGTGCTTGTTAATTTTTAATACTTATACATAATTTATCCAGTATACAAAATGCATAAAAAATAATATTATATTAAAATAATTATTAAAATTTTACAAACAATAAAACTACTTCAAATTATAATAGTTATATTAAAAATTTTTATAATTTTTTTATCATCAACTCTTTATTAATTTCTACATCTTGTCTTTTGAGACGATTTTTGTTCAATATATTTGTTTTGTTGGCGAAAAACACTTATTTATTTCTCATATTTTTAAATAATCAAAATAAATAATTAATACAAAAGTTAAAAAAAATATTTGCACATCCTTTCAATGCAAATTAGCAGAATATTTGAATAGAAATTGTGATTAGAAATAAAATTTATTAATTAATTGAATGTTATAAATAACAATGCGATTAGAAAAAGTTAAGGATATAAAAGCAAAACTAAACAAACACCGAAGATCTATCTTGCAATTAAACTATGGTGTAAATTTTAAAAAATGTGTTGTATAAATATAGTTCCCTAAAATAATTTATTATATTTTATATATATATATATATATATATATATATATATATATATATATATATATATATATATATATATATATATATATATAGACAACCTATTAGCATTCAATACATGTAATCAAGTGCCTATTTACAATGCATTACACACTTTCCCACATTAAATGTCTCATTAATTGTCAACAACTCATTTCTCAATTCCGGAAATTCAATTGGAAAAAAAAAACACTTATTTATCTCTCATATTTTTAAATAATCAAAATAAATAATTAATACAAAAGTTAAAAAAAATATTTGCACATCCTTTCAATGCAAATTAGCAGAATATTTGAATAGAAATTGCGATTAGAAATAAAATTTATTAATTAATTGAATGTTATAAATAACAATGCGATTAAAAAAAGTTAAGGATATAAAAGCAAAACTAAACAAATAACGAAGATCTATCTCGCAATTAAACTATGGTGTAAATTTTAAAAAATGTGTTGTATGAACATAGTTCCCTAAAATAATATATATATATATATATATATATATATATATAGACAAACTATTAGCATTCAATACATGTAGTCAAGTGCCTATTTACAATGCATTACACACTTTCCCACATTAAATGTCTCATTAATTGTCAACAACTCATTTTCCAATTCCGGAAATTCAATTGAAAAAAAAAAAAAAAAAATTCCAAAAATAGAAACTGAAAATGGGCGGGAAAAATTTTGACGGCTGTTCTGCTTTAATATATAATATAGATTAAGATAAATAAGATAAAGATAAATAATAAAGATATTTAAATATATTAATCTAATTTTTTTCATTTCCAATGTAACACATTTACAAATATTACATTTACTACAACTCTTACTAAATATGTAATAAATAATAAATTTTCCTACAAAATCTTTATCTTTTCTATATTTATTTTATTCATTTATTTTCAAAATATATTAATTCAAATTTTTAATTTCTATGTTAGCAAATTTATATAGCATGTATTTATTTATTTTCAAATATATTAATCCAAAATTTTCATTTTCAATATAACACATTTATATAGATATGACATTTATTTATGTTCAGATATATTAATACAATTTTTTCATTTCCTACATAACACAATTAAATAGATATCACATTTATTTATGTTCAAATATATTAATCTAATTTTTTCATTTCCAATGTAATACATTTATACATAATATATTTATTATAACTCTTATTAAATATGTAATAAATAATAAATTTTCCTACAAAAGTCTTTATCTTTTATTTATTTATTTATATATATATAAGTAGAATTGAGGAGAGAGAATCATTAAATGCAAATTTCCCTCCAAAATGACTCCCTCTCCTCACTTCTACTTTTATCTTACTTAATATTAAAGGAGGAGAATTTCCCGCCAATTTGACACAATTTTTTGTGATTTTTTTTTTATACAATATTATATATTATATATTTCATTTATTTTCACACTCAACTTTTATTGCTTTCACACTCCAAAGACCAAAACTCAGCTTTTATTGTGTTCACACTGCTACTTCCACTTAAATATTTTTATGGAGATATTTTTTTTTTACTTATTTATATTTGATTATTTGTGTTTAAAACCTCTCTTTTCATAATTTTTTTTATCTTTTAATGTTTTGAATTTTCAAATAAGTATTTGTGTGCAGTCATACAAATTCAATGCAAAATTTTCAGTTCAAAATTATATCGAAATTGTATCACGCATCTAATACTAAATAAATCTTATTATATAAAACTTTTTATAAATAATCTTATTTTTTTAGTTATTTAGTACATCTAAAAATTTGAGCTCCTTTGTATTGCGTTCTATTAACTTAATTAGTATTTTTATAGAAAGTTACATTTAATACGTAAATAATTTTTTTCAATAATTGTTATATTTTATTGGTATCAATCTTATGGATGAATAATTTCGTTCTGTCATACAAATCTAATATCGACTCCTCCTGCCAATTTGACAAAACTTTTTGTAATTTTTTTTTATACAATATTATATATTATATATTTCATTTATTTTCACACTCAACTTTTATTGCTTTCACACTCCAAAGATCAAAACTCAACTTTTATTGTGTTCACACTGCTACTTCCACTTAAATATTTTTATGGAGATATTTGTTTTTTACTTATTTATATTTGATTATTTGTGTTTAAAACCTCTGTTTTCATAATTTTTTTTTATCTTTTAATGTTTTGAATTTTGCAAATAAGTATTTGTGTGCAGTCATACAAATTCAATGCAAAATTTTCAATTCAAAATTATATCGAAGTTGTATCACGCATCTAATACTAAATAAATCTTATTGTATAAAACTTTTTATAAATAATCTTATTTTTTTAGTTATTTAGTACATCTAAAAATTTGAGCTCCTTTGTATTGCGTTCTATTAACTTAATTAGTATTTTTATAGAAAGTTACATTTAATACGTAAATAATTTTTTTCAATAATTGTGATATTTTATTGGTATCAATCTTATGGATGAATAATTTCGTTCTCTCATACAAATCTAATATCGAATTTTCATTTATATTTATATCGAATATTTAATCAATTTGTATTAAATTTTGTTTTAAATAATCATACTTTTAATTCAATATTTATGATTCTTAAATTTTTACAACAATAAGTAAATTGTCTCCCAATTTACTTAACTGATAATTGAGATGATCAATATTATATTATAATTTTCATCAAAAAATAATTACGTTGTATAAAAATTGCAAAAACTTATAATACCATGAATTTGATGCATCTTTGTCAATCACAATTTTAGTTTTTTTCTTTTTTTATGATTATCGAATTCGTTTCTTATACGTGTTGTTTTTCATTGTCAATGGTCAAAACAATAATTCTTATCTTTTATAGCATGATCTATATTATTAAATTTTTCATCTATTGTTTGATTGTTCAGATTACATGGACATTGAAGATCCTACATTTAAATATTTATTTTGCAAAGCAAATTTTTGGTGCTAGGAGAGAGTGAATAAGCATTATAAAACATGTCGTAATTCGAAGTTCTCATTTTGTTGTGGGGTGAACACGATTTTTAATAATATTTCAAATCAAACCATTTAAAACGGTTTGGAATTTTTCCAAGCCAAACTAAACCGTTTCATTTTTTAAACAAAATAAAATCAAACTATTTTTTGCAATTTGGTGCGGTTTGAAACCATGGATTGCCGATGAATAAATTAGTATATTTCAAAGCGAGCTCAAAGACACATATTCATCTAAAATTTCGAGTTGAAACTAGCTCAAACATAGTATTAAGTTTCTAATTGAGTGCTTTGTTGTGAATCAATCCATGTTGATAAACAAACTAATTAAATAGAAGTAAACTATCGTTAGCTCTTATATTAAAAATTTTATTTTAAGAAAATATCTTGGATGATGATAATGAATTGTAGGAGGAAAAATTATTTCCAAATGATTGTGGATTTGAAAAAATTAATCTATGTCTCCTCAATTTTGATTTGTTGACAATAAAAAGTATATTGCTTTTTTTTTTTTTAATTTAACATTTGTCTTTATTTTTATTTTTTAAAATTTAGCGGATTGGCTGTTTGAAATCGCAATTTTGACAATTGAAACCTAAACCAAATTGTTTAAGGTGGTTTGGAATTTTTACAAACCAAACCATTTGTTGTAGTTTAATTAGATTTTGCGATTTATTTGTTCACCCATACTTTATTGTATACAAGAGAAAGTGAAATATTTCTCTTATGGAAGATCATTCTCTAATTTTGAAAGATTTGTTATATGACAGGGAGACATGATTAAAAATTCCATTTAGAACATTCGGATATATAATATGATATTTTCATTCACAGCTATGAGGGAATAGATAATGAGCTAAATGATGGTAGAGGGCCTCCCGCCCTCCCCTCTTTAGATTACACGATCAAAATTTTCATAAGATTGAGAGTTTATTGCCTGATGACAGTTCAGCTCTGCAATTTGCTCGCTTTACATTGTTGACAATGTGAATGAGGTTGAAAGCAGAAAAAGGGTCGTGAGGTACATATTATGTATTTATTGCTTTTATATTTATATTGTTTACGGATAATTTTGTTGTGATATTCTAAAATTTAATTTATGTCTTTTAATGTCCACGGGTAGGAGTGAATCATGAGATTCTATGTTGCATGATTTAATATTTTCTGATTCGAAGGATATGCTAGACAAATACAATAAATTGTTAAGGCAATTTAGGTCGGTTTGAGAAAAGATGATTGAGGAAACACTTCAAATTTAAGACTTATACTTATTGGTTGGTGGACGACCAATGATGGCCAATATGATTTTTCTATTGTCGATGAAATTTCCGAATTGATTGTCGGTGGATTTTGACACACTACCTGAACACATGGATATCACTATTGCACCACGTGGTGGACCTTTGCAACAGATAAGTGAAGACACAAGTTCTTTCTGAGAAATATTGATCATATAGATGGATTGAGTAATGGAACAAGGTTGATAGTTACAAAACTTGGCGACCATGTTCTAGAAGGTCAAATTTTTTCTGGCATCAATGCAAGACACAAGTTCTTTATTCCAATGTTATCGTTGAACCTTTCTAATTCTTGGATACTTATTAAATTTCAAAGAAGACAATTTCTATTGATTGTGTCATATGTCATGACTATCAATAAGAGTCAGGGACAATCATTCTTGCATGTGGAACTTCTTCTTAAACGACTGGTGATAACTTTATGTTGCGATTTCTAGGGTGACAAATTGTTCCAAATTAAATATATTGATTTGTGATAAGAAAGGAAGAACAACAAAATCAACAAACAACGTTGTGTACAAAGAAGTATTTCAGAATTTGTAGTCATATAAAATCAATAAATGATGATATTATCTCTTATTTGAGAAATTTATTTATTTTATGAAAATGATTTATCTAATTTCATATTGAATTATCTTTATCCAAACGTTTCTTCCCGTGCATCGCACGGGTGATTAACTAGTTATATATATAAAGATAAAGATTTTGTTTGAAATTGTAAAATTCTTAAATAAAACACTCCTTGTTGTTGTGACTGTCTCAAAAAATTATTTTTCCTTACACATCGTTTTGAATCCTTTTAATTGTTAGCGAAAGTTCAATTCTGTGCGAAACAATAATATATATGATCTTATCTAACCGTTTAATTTTTAGGATCCTTAATTCGAGTTTCACAGACTCCCATTTAGATGAATTGTGCACATTGTAGGATTTGATGATAAAAAGTTCAAGTTTTAGCAGCCACGCCCATTTTAAATTAATTATGCACATGTCGGGATTTAGGTGTGTTTAATTGTTCCAGTAAAATTAATTTTCAAGAAATTCCATGAAAAATAAACTGAAAGAATTAAGGTGTGTTTAATTGAAAACAAAATTGATATTTGAAAGTGTGCTAAAGGTGAAAAATTAATGTTCAATTAAATCCAAACAAAATATTTTCCTTGTTTTTAGCGGAAAAAAGGAGAACGAGACAAGACGAAAAATGAATACAACCCAACAAAAATGCAATTAAATAAATCACTTTGATTTTCCAGGAAAAATGGGTGTATCAAATGGACACTATATAAGATTATTACCGTTTCTATTTATTACTATTACCTCGACGAGAAGGTGCATGGAATCTGATGGAAATAATTAAAGATGAGCCCCACAAAATGGTCATCATTAGTTAGAAAATAATAATGATGCTGCTGCCTAATGAGATTTTTAAGAATCAAAATGCAAGATTTAATTTTGTATTTTAGTTTTCGGTGAAGCTGCACACATAAACTCGCCCATAATTTAATTTAGAAATATTATTGATTTCTCACGCATGTTGGTTGGTACAATTTGATCCATGCACCGCCATGAAAGAACCCCGCGGAATGGACCCATTCCAGAGATAATAAAGGGTCATCATACCTTACGCGGAAAAATTATTCTGTTCAATTAATCTTTGCCAACTTTCAGTCTATGGTTTCCAGCTTAGTGAATAGCCGGCCCCCAGCCCCACTCCACCTTCAAAATCTTGTATATAAAGGGCTTTCAGAACCCAACTTTTACTCATCAAAAACAAACACGGTCTTCTCTTTTTTTTCTTCTCGAAATGGCAGTCTCTTCTAATTCTAAAGCTTTAGCAAATTTAGTGATGCTTTCAGTTTCCGTGGTCTTGGCCTGTTTTACAATCCCGACAGCTGGTAATTTCTACCGAGATGCTGAAATTACTTGGGGAGATGGGCGTGGGAAGATCGTCGAAGGAGGAAGAATGTTGACATTGTCACTAGACCAATATTCTGGTTCTGGATTTCAGTCCAAGAATGAGTACTTGTTCGGAAGATTTGACGTTCAGCTCAAACTTGTTCCTGAAAACTCTGCTGGAACCGTCACCACTTTCTTCGTAAGTCTAATTTGTTGTCCTCAAATTAAAAAATAATGTTTAGTTTCTTTTGGTATAATAATTGGTCATTAATTGAATGTTGTTCCATCTGCAGTTATCTTCTCAAGGAGCTGGTCATGATGAAATCGATTTTGAGTTTCTTGGCAATGCATCCGGTCAGCCATACACTGTTCATACCAATGTGTATTCCCAAGGAAAAGGGGACAAGGAACAACAATTCCATCTCTGGTTCGATCCAACGTCAGCTTTCCACACCTACTCAATTGTGTGGAACCCTCGGCGCATCATGTAATTAAAAATCCCTTGAATCTTATTTTCATTAATCCTTACTTATAAGCAAATGATCATGAGTACTAATTTTCTTGGTGAAATTCAGTTTCTTGGTGGATAATAGTCCTATTAGAGTGTTCAACAATCACGAAGCCATTGGCATTCCATTTCCTAAGAGCCAACCCATGAGATTATACTGCAGCTTGTGGAATGCAGACGATTGGGCAACACAAGGCGGGAGAGTGAAGACGGACTGGACAAAAGCGCCTTTCACCGCATATTACAGGAACTTCAATGCCAATGGCTGTGTCTCCGGAGCATCTGCTGGATCTTGTGCCAATTCTGGAGCGTGGCAAACTCAAGAACTTGATGGAAAGGGAAGAAATAGGCTCCGTTGGGTACAGCAGCACCACATGGTCTATAACTACTGTGCCGATGCTCAAAGGTTTCCACAAGGCTTCTCGGAAGAATGCAAGCGTTCAAGATTCTAGGAAATTTGTGGAGGAATATTATTGATTCGTTGTTTCATCCATGTTGTGTGATTAATTACATGTTTACGTGAATTCATCATTTTCTTATTCTTTTTAGTCGAATGTGAATGTATTGATTGGAATAATAACAGTAATTGTTTTTAAGTTGTGGAGAATAATTATTTGTCGACTCTAATTATTGTCAATTCGCAGAGCATTACAAGATTCGACCTTCCCAGTGAGGTCACCGTGAGGGTTAGAAGGGTAGGGATGGAAAAAAAACTCGCCTCACCCTGAACCCGATGGGACCCCAACCCTTATGAGGCGATAAAAGTCGCCACGTGGATCGACGGGGAGAGTATGAGATTAAAATGAAGAACTCGAAGCGGGTTTGGGGGGGTTTTGTTTGACCCGCTCCACTAGTGATCCATCACGTCCCCTAAATTAAAAAAATAAAAAAAATTGTGATGAGTGTTTGACCATATTATAGGATCTTGTTGAAAAAAGTGTGTTTGATTAATGATTGTGTTTAAAAAAGTTGTTTAATTAGAATGGATGGAATATAGTAATAAAGAAGTGAAAAATCAAATAGAATATTTTTAAAAATAAAGTAAAAAAAAAAAAAAAAAATACACGGGGCGAGGCGGGTATTGGATGTCCTGCCCCACCCTATTTTGACTTAGCGGGTCATGGGGCGGGTATGGATTAAAGGTTCTTCTCGTGGGGAGGGGTACCCGCCCTGTCATCCCTAGGCAAGCAGCCCCCCTCCCAAGGTCTGCCCCAATGAAAATCTTAGTTAAGGATTGTTTAAAAGATTCCGTTCTTTTAAAATTTTATTAAAGAATTGGAGTTCGCGTGTAATGCAAAAATTATCTCATATTCAATCTTATAAATAGGGCGCAATACTTAAGTTTTTATCTTCCATCAATATAGAGAGAAAATAAATGTTAGAAAAGATAGATGTGTGTTTTCTCTTGTAAAACATTATTTTCATTATATTGAATTCCTATTTCCTACAGTAGTAGAATATGACGTAGTCTCACAATGAGGTGAACTCTATAAATCTTGTTTTCCTTGATTGTTTTTCCTTCGATATTAAATGCTTTCGATGAAAATAGAACTAGGGTTCTTAATTCTCAACAAATGCCATTGTAAATTGTTCATGTTTCTATAAATATACCACAATATTTTGCTATTGAGTTCACATTCAATTAATCAAGTGTTCAAGTTATATTCGCATCAAATTTCTAATAACCCCAAGTGTTAAAATGTGTTGATGTTCAATCAGCTTTTGTTCCAGTTCTTGGCATTTGAGTTACAAATATACGAGTTTTGTGATCGAATGTTCCTTTTCATGTTCAATCTTACATTTATTTGAGATCCCTCTACATCATCTAGTATCAGAGACAACAATATTCCTATCATAATGGAAAGAAGGTAAAGGAATAATGCTCATGAGATTCCAGTTGAAAAGCTCTCGTTACAGGGTTGAAAATCAAGATCTACACGGTCAAGTGGAAGCCTTGGTAGCACTAAAAAAAGTGGAAATTACACAAACACCTGCTTTTGAGATTTGCAATTCAAAACCCAAATTTATAAGTTATTTGTAGAAAAATCAGGTCCTAATTCAATATTTAAAATATTAATTAATAACATTATTAACCATACTCCATTCCCACAACATACCACTTTTAAGCCCTAATAATTTTCATCCCTCCATATCCCTCTCTTCTCTCACACATTCTATACCACCACTCTGGTGGCATCTCCAACAACCACATCGCCGGATCTCCGCCATGAATTCCTCTTGTAGGACCTGCACAGCACCGTCGCGGCTTCAATGGAACAGCACCTTTGTGTTGCTTAGGCGTTGCTTCGATCTAGCAACAACGGCGCAGCTGCTTCCATCTCCTTTCTTTTATTTTTTTTTCTTGCTTTGGTTGAGTGGTGGTGATATGTGGTGGCGTCACGGTGGTGTGCGGTGGCGACATGGTGGTTGGGTGATATATTTTGGGGGGTTTGCTCAGTGATGGTGAGGTGTGGTAGTGGCAGTGGTGCTACAAGTGTGGTGTGGTGTGGTGTGGTGTGGCAATGACAATGAGGTGATGTTTCTGGTATTGGTGGCACTAGCCGTAGTGATGGTGGTGGGCGATTTGGAGGTGGTGTGGTGGCTGTAGTTGTGGTGGAGATGATTGAAGATGACAGTGGTGGGTGGCTATGGTGGTGAGATGATTATGGGTTAGACGTAGTGGTGGTAGTTGGGTTGTAGCTGGGTGGTGGTGGTGGGGGTGGTGATGAATGTGATGGCGGAGGAGTGGGGGATAGGGTAGGGTAGGGTGGTTCATGTATTTGTGGTGGCGGGTGTGGTGGTGAAAGTGGTGGTGGTGGTGGTGGTGGTGTTGATTGGTGGTGAGGTTAGGTGTGGTGGTGGTGGTGATGGTGATGTTTGTTGTGGTCAATAATAGTGTTGGCAGCATTGGTGGTGGTGGTCGATGGTTGTGGCCGTGGTTAATGGCAGTGGTGTTGGTGGTCGATGATGGCCTTGGTCAATGGTGGCGGTGTTGGTAGTCGGTGGTGGCCTTGGTCATTTTGTGGCGATGTTGGTGGTCGATGGTGGTGTTGATAGTGTGTGATCAATAATACGTAATTTGTGACTAGTAAATAGTAAGTGACCTAAAAATTTTAATAATTTGTGACATTTAATTAAATCATTGTGACTTGATAATTTGATAATTGTGATCCAAAAATAAGTTGTGACCAATAAATTACAGTAACCATACTTTGTAACCCATAAAATTTGTGGTTTGTGAGCGAGAAATAGATTGTGACCAATTAAATCGATAATTTGTGACCAAAAAATGAGTCGTGACAAAACAATTTGATAAGTTTTGACTGTGAAATAAACTATTTGACCTATAAAATTTGTGATCTGTGATTGAGAAAACTTATGATTTGTGAAAATCGTGACCTACAAAATTTGTGATTTGTTCTCGAGAAAAATTGTAACCTATGAAATTTGTGATTCGTAACTAATGAAGAAATTGTGACTCATAATTTGTTAAACTGTGAAAAATTAATTCGATATTTGCGATCGAGAAAAAATTGTCACGAACAAAACTCGAGATTTGTGACCGGAAAATAAAAATTAGTCACAAATTCTAAAAATTAATGTCGGGGCCTATAAAATTTGTGATCTATGACCCAAAAATATTTGTGACCCTTATTTTCATAAATTGTGATCGAAAAATAAGTTGTAACCTATAGATTTGTAATTTATGACCAGAAATAAGTCGTGACCTATAAATTTTTAATTTGTAACTGAAAAAAAAATCGTAACCAAATATTTTTGATCGAGAAATTAGTTGTGAGTCATATTTGTGATCTAGAAATAGTTCGTGAGCTTTAGTATTTGTGATTTGTGATTGAATAGTAATTTGATAATTTATGATCGAAAATAAGTTGTGACCTATAAATTTTATAATTTGTGATATAAAATTTGTGATTTGTGTCTGTGTCCATAAATTGTATAATTGTGACCTCAACCTTTTTAATTACCCATTTTTTAAATAAAAACCTGATTTCTGTATTAAAAACATAGGTTTCTTAAATTTTAAATTACATCTTTTAAACTCCTTACGTATTTCACCCAAAAAAAGGGGAGGTTGAAGAAAAGGTATAAATAGAGGCCTTGGTAGTGCAAAAAAAGGGGGGGATTGAAGAAAAGGTATAAATGAATACATGTGATTCTGTAACTTTTCGATGAGGTAGTGAACAAAACAACTTGACTAAAGCCACAAGTTTCGAAGGAACTCTCAATGACCAGCTAAGGAATTTAGCATCAAAACAACTTGAGAGAGACATGCAACTCTAATTTCACTTCCCCAAAGGGCCAGCCTCACATCGGTCTGATATTTTAGAGGTCTTAAGCAAATTTTATTTGGGGCCCTATTTACTCTTCTATAATATACATATTTAAAATTTAAAAAAAAAAAAAAAAGCTTCTAGACATTTTTTGGGGGGCCTAATCGTTTGTTTTGGTGGATTGTACTCAGGGCCGCCCCCCAAGAGCTTCGTACTACCTATATAAAGCATTTCAAACTCACATCAGCTAATCCTCTTACATTCTCATCAGATTTCATAGTTTTGTAGCAATTGAAAAACATTGATAAATTTCACTATCTTTTCAAATGATTGTGAATATGTTTCTGTCGTCATAAAAATAACTTACTTCAAGAGGTTGGAGACGAAATCTTCAAGTAGCACATGAAGAATCACAAACCAAATCACTTTGAAACATCTACTTGAAAACTTCGAAACGAATGTAAGAACACCAAATAATGGAATCAAATGAGAGGCTTGAGCACGTAACAACACGTTATCCTAAAAGTACATTTGTCTCCTCTTGGTCGAGATGCTAAAGGGTTTGATAGAAAATGCTTTAGCGGATTAATCAAGCATGCAAACCAAATATTCTTAAGCACAAAGAATGCATGGAAGAGGAACAAAGAACAATTAAAAAATGAGTATGAATTTTGATGGAAATGGTCTCTATAAATTTATGGATGTTCTCTCTTGTTTTTCATATGTTCAAATGATCAATATAACATCCTATATATAGTAGTTGATCCACATTTTACGAAATTACACATCACTCAGACAATATGGCACATTTTGGTGCCAGAAAACCGATATAGGCACCTTTGTTGGAAAACACAATGCGATCGCATGATTATGTATCGTGAGATCACATGGTACACTGAATTTAAAATCTGTTTTAAAAATTGATCACCGTGCGATCACTTAAGCATGCCTTTCAATATTCCGATTTTTTCGTTCTTTTGTCCTCTTTTCAATACCTATTTCTATTTATTTAATTTGTACTTTATCCATGATCTTAATAAATATTTGAACAACCATTTGAAAACACAAGTTTTCAAAAATCCCCCACTTGTTCAAATATCTTCACCAACTCCTTTTATAACGGTGTTATGCATAAAATAAGGTATCTTTTGATTTGAACCCGAAAATTACTCATTTAGTAATGACAGGTAGGGTTGCCGTCATAGACGATATTTGTAAAGGAGTTTCATCTCATCCTACTTGATTATGTTATTATTTTATATAAGATATCAAGTCAAGTTTTAGATCAACTTTTTCACAGGCTATTTAATCATTCTTTGATTCAATTTTACATGTTTATGTCTAGATTTCTTTTGAATATATATGTGATCACATCACAATTATTTACAACAATTGCCAAATATTTCTTGATTTTTTGTAGTCTATTTTGTGCACATTATAGATTTCAAAATAATATTACTTTAAAATTTATTTTAAAGTTCAATTGTACTACCCCAACACTTCTAAGGTAGACTTAGGCCTAGGCAAAAGAACCGAAACTAGCGATTTGGTTTGGTTCTATCAAAATTTTGAACGGTTCTGGTTCTAAAAATCAAGAACCATCGGTTTCGATTCTGGTTCCGGTTCTTGGTTCATAACCAGAACCAGAACCAATAGAAAATAAATCTTCACTCTTCATCTTACAATTAATTGTTATCTTGTTTTCAAGGATTTGATGGACTTGTGCGACTGTTCCCTGAAAAGGGTGGAAAACTACAAGCAGAAATTAAAGATTTTTTAGAAGGAGCGCATACATGCAGATGATGAGGTATGTTACTGTCTGGAAGGGAGTGAATATTTTGATGTCAAGGATTTTGAGTATTGTATTCGCATTTTGATCAAGGTCGATGACCTTACCATCTTATGACTCTCATCAGCCGGAATCTACCATGGCTTCATCGCTTAAGTTTGAAAATTTTAGTTTAAGAAATCAGAACCAGAACCAAAAATATTCGGTTCCAGTTTAGTTCTTCTCTTAAAAAAAGAACCATAGGTTCTGTTTGGTTCCTTGAGAACCAGAACCATATGAAACCACGTCTAAGTAGACTCAAAATTATTCTTTCACTCAATAAGAGAATTACAATTTCTTTACTTGATAAAGGAAATTGTTCTCGCAAATCTTTCACTCATTGAAAGAAACAGAATCTTAATTCTATGAACAAAATTGTTCTGTCAATAGTTTAATTGTCTCCTCAACGATAACAATACTATTTTACAATTTTGATAGAGCGTTATCCCACAATTTGGGACAAATTTCAAACTTCTCGATTTCATTTAAGTGAATGATTCTCCTTGTGAACCATAATGTTCAACAATAATCCATTTTTACTTTTATATTTCATATTATTACTCTCCATTAGTAATAATGCTTTTCACATATGATATCTTCATTGATATCAATATCAATTAGATAGACTTATTCTATCATATTATCTTGCATACTTTCTCAAATTATATAAGAATAATAATCAAACTTGATTATATGCAATTGTATGAAATAAGATGATAACAAAATTTGAACAAAAAGTTTCATAAAATGCATTTTTATGAATGGTAAACATATTTCTAATTGTTCAAATTTTTCAAATAATCAAATAAGATATTTTCATTTCCATGTATTTAAAAGCAAATCGATAATAAATACTTCACATAAGTATTTTATTTATTTACAAAGAATTCGCATATTTTAAGAGATACACACTTTATTGTTGCATGAAAAACATTTATCATTTACCTAATATCCAAGCCATATAATCTCATTTATCAAATATATTTAGTATACAATAATTTAGCATTTATACTATGAATAAATTTAACATATATTTCACTAGTACAAAATTGACCAAAAAAGGGGGAGAGTACACGTCAATTTTTAGTAAAACAGACGCCTATAAAAGGACGATGACATTTTTGTAAATATATTCTAAAAATACGAGTCGGTTGCGTAAATACAGTCGATGCGTATAATTTGAAATTTAAACAATACGCGTCATTTTTCTTAAAGAACCAGTGCGCTTTGTTTAGTTTTACGCGTCAGTTCTTGACGCGTAAAATCGATTTTTGTATAATAGGCATCGGTTCTCTTTAGAACCGACGCAAGAGTATAATATTTTACCATTTGTCGACCGCGCCTCTCTGTTTTTCACTCCCTCTTCCCACCTCTCTCTTTTGACTACATACTCACACCGCACCACCGCCACCACCACCACAACCACATTCCTCCCCTCTCTCTTTATCTCTTCCTCTCACAAAAAAATCCGAACCTTGCACGCCACTACCACTGCAGTTAGCCTCCACCACCACCGTCGCTCGTGAGAGGCCCGCCTCCCTCCTACTTCATAAGAGACCCACCTCCATCTTTATATACATATGTGTTTGTATATATATATATATATATATATATATATATATATATATATATATATGACTACTATGTTATTAGAAACATGTATGAGATACTCATAGAACATTTTCAACTCGCTTCTTTAGAAAACATATAGTTATTGAAAAATAGGAATTTTTAATTATAAATTTATTTTTTATTAATAAATGACTAATAATTCATTTTAATTGTTTGTATGCATTTAAAGAATACTACTCAATGGAGGAAATAGTTGAGATTCAGAATTTATGGGCAAAATATTTCGTTGACGAGTGTATGTAATTTTTTTTCATTCAAACTTGCATGTACATATTTGTATAATGAATTAACAATCTTGTAAATATAATTTTTTGTTTTATTTAATTTACGCGATCCCACTCGGGAATCTCGACGAAAAACGCGGAATAATGAATTGAAAACGTAGGAAATATCTAGACTCAGCAACAAATACAAGAACAAGAAAATAAATTAACTGGAAAAGATAAAATTGACGATAGGACCTTGACCTGACAATCACGACGCAAAGATTCGACGATACGGATTGAAGATCCAAGTTTTTCAAAGCACAACAAGGACTTGTCAATTTCCTTGATAAGTTTCTGATGGGAATGCCACAAATATATCACAATATTTGATAAGTTCAATTGATTGTTCTTGAAGAACACACAAAGAGAATCCTCAACCTTTAACAAGAGAAAACTCTCTCACAATTTAATTTAATAATCAACCAAAACTGTCTTTTATACTGAATGATACTGATAATATAAAGAGAATTTGACCTAAAACTAGGTTTAGCCGCTAATTGGGCCCAAAACATGAAAATAAACAATTAAACGGAATTTAAATAAATAACGCGAAATCTGGAAAAATAGATGTTATGGCCGTGATGAAATCTCTTATGGTCGTAAAACACCTTCTGATTGCTAGTTATGGCCGTGACGAGTGTTCTTACGGCCGTAAAGGTTATTTTGCTGGAATTCTTCGTTTTCACCCGAGAACACGTTACGGCCGTGAGCCTTGGATTTATGGCCATGAAGAACCTTTATTACGGCCGTAATGATCTTTCTGATCCAAGAACTTCGACCATTCGGCTCGGCTTGAGCCATTCGCCTTCCCAGTTCGACTCCAACATGAAACTTGCTCCGTTTCTCACGTAAATCACTGTCGTATCACCGGTAACTTGACTTCTCTTTCCAACGCCTATTTTGGGTCATATCATCCCCCATTTCTTGGAAAATATTCGACTTCGAATCAACTTTTGGTCACCTTTTCAAATACCTCTTGCATGTGTGGGCTTGATGATCATTCTTATGCCTCGTGCTTTCTTTCAACCTTTTGGGCTGCTTCTTTCTCTCTTCCAACTTTCTCGGACTTCTGGGTGTGTCAATGGATTTCCTCCTCGTTTTAAGATCATAGTTGGACTTAGGTACTTGCAAAACAGATTTAGTAGAACTGGGGAGGGGTGTGTTAGCGTGAGTAAGTGCAAATAGACTCAATTTTGTGGTAAACTCTCTTTTGTTTTGCTTTTTGCACTCAGTCTCTCCTTTTTCTAAGGTTTGAACCTCAACCCTCTTTTCTTTATTTTTCACTCTCTCTCCTTTTTCTGAGATCGTGGCATCAACTCTCGTTTCTTTAATTTCCACTCCCTCTCCTTTTTCCGAGATCGTGACTTCAACTCTCTTGTTTTTCCCCTCAAACTCACTTTTTACTTTCAATTGATCTTTTAGAACTTTAGTTGGAGATAGTGGCATTAGAGTAAACTTCCCCCCCCCCCTTTTACCAGGCTATATCTATTCGTATACCCATTATGTAGTACAGCCCTTTCATGTTGCCAAGGTCTCCCCAACAATATGTGACTAATTTACATAGGAACCACGTCACAAATTACCTCATCCAAATATCCACCAAAAGAAAATGACACCAAGGCCTGTCTCTTCACCTTAAATTCCCATGACTCAGTCAATCATTGTAATTTATAAGGCGTTGGATGTTTTGTTAAAGGTAAGCCTAATTTTTCCACTAACATTGTACTAACTACATTAGTACAACTTCCCCCGTTAATCACCATGCTACACACTTTATCATTCACTGTGCATCTAGTGCGAAAAATATTATCCCTCTGCTCATCCACGTTACCCACAATATCCACCTTACGTCTAATGCTAAGAGCACGCCTATTAACAAGTGACTCATCTACTGCAATATTCTTCAATTTATCACTATCTTGAGTATTCTTCAACTTAGGCTTTTTCTCAACTTTATCTCCAGAAACAACTTTCACATTGCATCTAACCTTTTTTTGTGGACATTCAAGTTCAATGTGACCCCGTTCCAAAAATTTAAAACACTTAACATTTCTATCCTTAAGAGGTTTGGAATCAGAATTATTTTTAGAACTATTTTTACCTTTGATTGTCGGTTTATCCCTCCTTTTGTGAACATGATCACTACTCTCCCGTTTTAATGCCACTTTCCGCTTCAATGGACTTTTATCAACCCCATCTCCACCCCTAGAATTGGGTTCACGCCCCTTATGCCTCCTAGCCCTAGAATCTGCCTGATATTGCTCTTTTTTCCATTGAGCAAGTTCAGCTTCCCTTCTATCCATCCTAGCCATCAATCTCTCAAGTTTTACTTTCATGGACTTCATCTATTTAAAATTATTGTGGTCACCTGTTGATGGAGACTTTACCGTGCGAGACATGGTTAGTTTTCAAAGACAAACAAAAATTCCTCACGTGTTTATTTTCACTCGTGTATCACACTCAATCCCTTCAAATTTCACCCAAGAACTAACCAAGGATCAACAATTAAGGAATTTATGGAAGACACAAAAAAGTAGAAAATTAAGAAATTCTCGGAATATTTGATTTTTTTTTAATATGCCAAAAAATCTGACTACGAGTATGGCAGAAAAAATGGAATTGAATTTGGATGAAAAAGAACAAGAAAAACACTTTCGAAATGTTTGGACTGATATTTATGGATCAAAAATGGAAAAATTATGACTGACACGAAGAACATGAAAAATCAAGAAAATCAAAATATACCAAAAACTGAATCTAGATCCAAGCTCTGATACCAGATGACGCGATCCCCCTCCGAAATATTGACGAAAAATGTGGAATAATGAATTGAAAACGTAGGAAAGATCTAGACTCAGTAAAAAACACAAGAACAAGAAAATAAATTAATTGGAAAAGATAAAATTAACTATAGAACATTGACCCGACAATCACGACGCAAAGATTCGACGATGCGGATTGAAGATCCAAGGTTTTCGGAGCACCACTAGGACTTGTCAATTTCCTTGATAAGTTTATGATGAGAATGCCACAAATATATCACAATATTTGATAAATTCAATTTATTGTTCTTGAAGAATACACAAAGGGAATCCTCAACCTTTAACAAGAGAAAACTCTCTCACGATTTAATTTAATAATCAACCAAAACTGTCTTTTACAATGAATGATAATGATAATATAAAGAAAATTTGACCTAAAACTAAGTTTAGCCACTAATTGGGCCCAAAACATGAAAATAAACAATTAAACAGAATTTAAATAAATAACGCGAAATCTGAAAAAATAGATGTTACGGCCGTGATGAAATCTCTTATGGCCGTAATACACCTTCTGATTGCTAGGTACGGTCGTGACGAGAGTTCTTCATAATTTTCCACTAAACAAGTAGTATTATTAATTTATGCAATAATCAATGTAGATGACTAGATTCTCACATAATCAATGCTCACATTGTCACCAACAATATTAAAACAAATAAGATCAATCTCAATTTCGCGCGTGCACAAAAATTATACATAATGCAATTATGGGGTTCTATGTCAAAACAAAGTATAACAATATAGTATTCTTTATTGCAAATTTATAATATATATTCCTTGCACAAAATATATTATATAAATTCATAATGCACGACAACTACTTACATTTGTCAATGAACTTCACGATTTCCTTCTCCATTACTTGTATTCATCATCTCACGACCTTTTGAAGTCTCATCTAGGACTTGAATATACTATCCCCACATTTTGAGGTAGAATTAAATTCAATATTCTTTTCACTAAAAGAATGAATTTACATTACATTTTGTTCAATGTAAATTAGTGATTACACTTAATCACTTCTTCAATTGACAACAATATTGTCAAATGCATAAAGTGACTCTATCACTTTATTAAGTTATACTTCTCTCTATTATAAGTACAGATAATTTTGTTTATGTGATCCAACTTAATCACTTATTTGTATTTTAATATACTTTAAATTGTCAAAGTTTCTCCTAGGATATTTGATTTTGATTTAACACAATCACAATATAATTTCACGAATTCAGAAATTATAATTTAATTTTTTTCGCCAAAATGTCACTCTACATTTTTGGCTAAATTCAACTTTATGTATAATATTTCAACTCAATTGAAATAAACATTTTGTGATAAAACCTCTATTGTTTTATTGATGTTTTTAGTTGCAAAAGATTATTATCTCCACTATGAGCACAATATAATTTTCTTTTGTCATAGACATTATCCCCACATATTTGAAATAAATACAAGTTTCTTAATTCTTTCACTTCATTTGAAAGAAATAAATTTGTAGTTCTTTCACTCATTGAAAGTCTTTGTTTTGCAAGGTGTGGCAAATTTTGTTTTACTAAACAAATTTCAATGTTAATCATTGATCCTTCTTGGTCATTCTTTGATCTCACCCCATAATTCCTTAATTTGGAAAATAACATTACTTTCACAAGCAAAATATGGCACCTCCATAAGTTGTTGTAGAACCATTTCACATTTCCTGATACAACAAACTTATAATGTAATAATTTAAGTAAATTATCATATTTACTTTCTCTAAAATACTTGATTAAATATTGTTAAAGCAACTTGTGCAAATAGTACTCATACTTACATGCCTCAATATTTGGAACTCCATTCCATATAATAAGATTGCACCACTAATAAACACAATCTTATCCACATGTTTATAAAATCTATACATACATACATACATACATACATACATACATACATACATAAGATCACCATTTTAAGCACGAGTAATGCTATTTATCTCAAGGTTAAGATCAATATCAACTCAATTGGCACATATTTATTGGAGAATGGGGAAGTGTCCATCTGTACATGCACAACCCATCTCTTCAATTTCTAATGGGAGAGTGCCAACTAGGTTGAGATTGAGATACATAACATTATTCTTTTACGCACATAGTTTCCCGCCCTTTTCACCTGTGATTTTTAGATATTTCTTATTTTAATCAATTTATTTTAATACATGAATTAGGAAAGTTCAATTAATGCATGTAATAAATGATTTATGCATTTGTGAAAATATATATATAAAAAGTCAAATTATAAATTTTTTTTTTCTTTTGATAATTATTACATTATTTTGAAATCGAAAAGTATGAAATATGGGTGTCAAATCCAAGATCTCAACGAGAAGTTTAATACAAACTAAGAAATGAGAGCAAAACTCTTAACATACCATTCGTAAAATTGTGTTAAATACTAAATGTAAAAGTTTTACTTATACATTTTACTTTTTTCAACATCCAGTCTTTTTAATTTATCTCATTTAAATCCTAAAATGATACATATAATTTCTTACCTAAATTCAATTTGACCAAAATGATTAATCTTGAATCTTTTTCTTATCAAATTGAAAGAAATAATAGATATTCGATCTTTTAAAATAAATTCAATTAAATCATTTAATCTTGCACAACTTTAAGTTCCGATAAACTCATTGGTTCAATTTGTAAAGTAGAAGGTGTTATTAAAATCATTCTATTTAAAAAATAAGAATATGGTCAACATGTTTATTTAGCATACATAAAAATAGTATGTGCAATTATGGAAAATAAGTTTCACAGAATGTGTGGTTGAGAATGCACATTGAAAAAAAAAATGAGCAAAGAATCAATTTTACACAAATAAGTGATAAAGTCTTATATCTTGTGGTTAAACCTCATTTATAAATCGAGATGTATAAATAGTTTTTTTATATAAAGTTAATTATATTTGTCTCATTCAATAAAATTTAATTGAAATTTGTATTTCATATTATTTATTTGTTACATTCATTTAAATAGAGGACTGCGTATAAGTTTATCACGTGTAAGTTTAACAAATTGCAACATTTAATTTAAGTTTGGGCAATTTTTTATCGATTAAAATGTTTTGTAGATTTTGTTCGTAATATATTTACTTTTTTTGCATATAAAGTAATGAAATATTTGTTTAAAATATTTAAATATCAATTATTGCATTAAGATAGTTAGTACAAATTCTTATACTGCTATACGGGGAGTCGATAAATTAGTTCTGTAAATGCCTATTAGCCTCTTTATTTCATTTTACGATTTGAAAATTGTAAGCATTTCAACTTTTAGAAATTAAAAAATATAAGCTCGACTTCAGTCATCAAATCAAATTATAAAGTACAAAATAAGTCACATAAAATTAGAGAATGAACAATTAGCTGTTAAAAGAAATACACAAGTCGCAATTTTATGTTTTACTTTTTTGAGTACTTTTCATTATATATGAATGCACAATTTATGTCGGGTATTGAACTTTTACAAATTATTCAATAAATAATTGTCAGTTATTTCTTTTGTGCATCGCAGGGTGCAATTACTAGTTATTATTATTTTATTACATATATAAAAGTAGAAGTGATGAGAGAGAAGCATTAAATGTTATTTTCCCTCCAAAATATACTTACAATTTTAAAAAAATAAATAAAAATAGAATAAAGATTTCAATAGAAAAATTCAACCCAACTCATAATCTATATCTATCTATCTATCTATCTATCTATCTATCTATAAAAGTATAATTTTATTGGTTAAATATTTATAAATATTAGCTGCGTTGAGAATAAACACACATTTATAAAATTTTTTTATAATTTTTTTGAATGAATGTTGAAAAAAAAATGTTAAATACAAGAGGCAAATGTAGAAACCATGTAAATTTGCATTTTCAATGAAGTTAGCTATAACTCATAAAAACTTTTCAAACTTACGATAATTTATTATTTAAATATATAAATTGACATTTTATTATTTAGATATATAAAATAGTATTTACTGTCCAAATAAATTTTTAATAATTTGGATTAGTTATATTTCTCATATTTGAAAACTCTAATTATTTTGACTAAAATTCAACTCAAATTGAACAATTAATTTTTACCACACATTCATATGTTCTGCAACTTTCAACCACACATTTCATCAACTTCTATCAAAATCTACTAAAAATCTGATTTTATTCCCTACCAAACATGGACTTTGTTTTTTAAATCTTAATAATTATTGTAATAGAATATTATTATTTTATTCATTTTACAAATAAAACAACATTTACTCATTTCGAGATAAAATTAAATGCGCAAAAAATATAATAACAATATTCTTTAATTTCAAAATTAACAATTTAAAACAAATATAGATTTATGATTGTTAATTTTATTTATTGTTAAAATAACTTATTTAGAAGAAGAAGAAGTTCAACAAACAAATATAAATAAATAAAAATATATTTTTAAAAGAAAAAAAAAAGAAAAAAGAAAAATCCTATAAAGATCATAATTGCATTTCCTATTTTGATTAATTTGGTCTTTTTTAAAGTTTTGAATTAGATAATATTTTATATTAAAATATTATTGTACTATATTTTTATTTGATATAATTGTATAATTAACATATTTTCATAAATTTTAATCGAAATCACTATCACAAACATATTCTCGTGCATCACAGGGTGAAAATACTAGTGTATTGTAACTTGGTTAATTCCTGATTTATTTATTTTTTGAATTTTTCAAATCTTTCTTAATATTTTACTAAATATTTTTCACGATCAATAAATGGTTATATCATTGATTTATATTTATTTTTTTATTTTACTAAATATTTTTCACTGTCAACATTTAGTGATGTAACAATTTATTTGTTAATTTTATTATATTTAATCTTAATCAGTGGGTCATCTGTTATCAAGATTGTTACTTTACCCAAACATTTCTTCTCATACATCGCACGGGTGATTAACTAGTTCCCATTCGAAATTGAAGAGTATAATTAAGCATATATATTCACATAATTACGTGAAAAGAGAAATACGTACACTTCTCATAAACCGAATTAATTGGAAATAAAATTATTGAAAGAGTGTGAACTTTCAATATCATGAAATAATTCTTCATAATGAATAATCACTTGTTACAATATCATATCTCAATTATTCAAAAAACATAATTTTCATGATCATGATAAAAGAATATGAAAGTAATATAATATACTTCCTTATCAAAGTCCACTTTCAAAATAGAGAACCATAAATGAAAAATGCACAATTCGTAATTTATATTATTATATGCATCAAACACGACGTAATAGTAAATTTCCAAACATTAACTCAAATTTGATTTAAAACAATCAAGACTCGTTCAAAGTTGAACCAATTTTACAGAATGCCAATACATAACAAAAAATTCAACATTATGTGTACCACTATTAAATAAATATTTGAACAATCATTTGGAAACAAAATTTTCCAACATCTACTTCTGTAGACGTAGATTATCATATGACTGCTAAGGCTGGAAATTTATACCAACATATAGACATCACTTGGGGCGATCAACTAGATAGACGATCAAGGCTAGAAGAACATATCAAGGATAACTCTTTTGAATTGCAGAAGGATAACCTTATCTAATTTTAAACCTGTGATTTATCTTGAAAGATAATCCTTTAGAATTTAAATTGATAGAGTTGTGTAGACAACAATTTCGCCTGTGGTTCGACCCAACAATTGTCGAGCTCCTTCAACTGGCGCATCATGTATGTCCAAATATTTGCTCTATCACTCAATTAATGCCAGAGTGACAACAATATGCCTCCTAATCCAAGATTTTCTCACATTCACTTCATTTTCTTTTCTGTATTTTCAGCTTCATGGTGTATCACATTCCAATAAGAGTATTTAGAAACAATGAAGCAATTGGTGTACCAAACCCAAAAAGCCATCCTCTGAGACTCTAATCTAGAAACTCTAATTCTACACCAATCAAGAGGCATTCAATTGGAGCAACAAAATAAAGATGCAAGAACATGTAAGATTTATCTATATTTTCCTCAATGTGAGAATGTGTCCTTTTTGCAGCTGCAATAATGACAGAGATTTTTGAAAAAATAAAAATAAATCGCCCTTTATCTTCTCTAACATGTCCCCCTTTCTGATGATAACACATGACTTAATGGGTGCTTCCTATTTATAAGAAAAATTAGGGTAAAACCATGCAAGGGTGAAATATATTAGGTCAATTCGCATATTGGCTCTCGTGTCTCCATGTGCTTTTAACAAATCCTTGCTCATCGATGGATGGATGTATCAAGAGCTTCATGTTAATGAATCAATGATTGAACAATTATGCTACAAGCACCCCATGCATAACCCCAAGCATGATCCCAAATTGACTAATTCATGATCGAAATATGATAAATTGGATGCAATAGATCTACCTGATCTTCAATACAAAATGCTAATAACCAATTAATATTGTTCTAAACTTCATCTCTTGTATGTATATCCTCATTATATATATTACTAATCCTTTACTACCAATTATTTATTTCTAATTCTTTACTTCTCCAAGAAGTCCACGTCTCAAATTTTTGGAAGTATGCAATCCGGCGCTTCATGAGTATGAGCTTATCCAAAAATAAGTTTACCGTTAGATTTATATTAAGCTCCTACTAGTAATCACATATGTGCGATGATGCACGAAAGATATGGTTAACAATTATTTATTGAATAAGTTGTAAAAATACGATGTCCGACAAAACTAACACAATAAATAACAAAAAACTATTACTTGCATACACAAACTGAGGATAATTCATAATTTCCTTTCTCATTATAAGATTTCTTACTTGATCTAATATTATTGTATGAATGAATAGCATAAATTTTTTTAGCACAAAATGAAATAACAAAGGCAAATAACTTGCATGCATAAATTGTGCATTCATATATAATAAAAAATACTCAAAAAAAAGTAAAACATAAAGTTGCGACTTCTATATTTCTTTTAACAACTAATTGATATTCTCTAATTTTCTTAGTCTATTTAGACGAAGTAATATCTGGACACATGACATATTCTATAGTTACAATTTTTATTTGATGACTAAAGTCGAGCTTACGTTTAATTGATTTCTAAAAGTTGATATGTTTACAATTTTTAAATTATAAAATGAAATAAATAGGCTAATAGACATTCACAGAATTAATTAATCGACTTCACAAATACTACTATAAGAATTGTTACTAACTATTTTAATCATATATTTTATTTCTTACTTGTAAAAGAGCAAAAACATTATGATCAAAATTTACAAATACAATTAACTTTACATACAATATTTCGTTATAAATGAACGCTTAACTCATAAGACGTAAGACTTTATCACTAATTTGTATAACATTGATTTTTCAAAAATAATTTTTTTTCAATATTCATTCTCAACCATACATTTTTTAAAAAATCAATTTTTTTACAATTGCACATACTACTTTTTAACCACACAATCTAAAAAAAAAAATCATTTTTCAACTTTCATTTCCAACCACTCATTGATTGATTTGTATTTTTTATACCACTTCCATTCACTTCGAACTACACATTTAAAATTATTTTAATCTATAGTCTTTATCAAATATACTCTTATTCAATGGTTTCCAATGCAACCTGATTTTTTATTTTTCTCCGAAAATAAACGATCTGTTGATCGTATTCTATTTTTAAATAGAATGGGTTTGTGATAAGTGTATTTTATACACTTATTTATTTGTCGAAATTAGGATATTATTTTGTTTTTCTCGAATAAATTCTACTTAGTTTGTGTTTATTTGTTATTATTTCAGGTTTTATCCCAAAATCAAGAAAAAGTAAGGAATTGAAACAAATACATAATAATGGGATGAAAAGTGGAGTTAATTGAAAACGTTTTGAAACTCAAGGGCTTAATTGCACAATTGAAGACTCAAGGACCAACTTAGTTTATTTAAAAGAATTGAGATGCTTAAAGGATAATTTATTTTATTTGGGCTTAGGGTTGAATTTTGTATATATATATAAACATAACATTGCTGAAGAAAAGGAGGGAGGTGAGCAGCCGTGTGAGGGGTCAAAATACGAAAGAAGTTAGCCGTGGGAAAAGATAGGAGAGCCGTGAGAGAACAAAAAAATAGGTCAGCCAAGGGGAAGAAAAGAGTTGCTGGGAGATATATATATACACATGCACGGAAAAAGACAAGAATTAAGGATACATTGAAGGTGGTCGGCTGTGAGTTCAATTGGTGGAATTAAAGTGGTTGGCAGGAAACTTTTGAGGATTAAAATTGGGAGCTCTCTCTTGGATATATATATATATATATATATATATATATATATATATATATATATATATATATATATATATATATATACACACGGTGTTGTACAAATTAATTGGAGTTGGCTGGGAATTAATCTGGAAATACATAAAAAAAAGGAGGCAGCTTTGGGATTGAATTAAGGGAGCCGACTGGTGATATAATTGGAGGCTGCTGGTGCCATTGCACTGGATGCTGGTGGATATTGGTGGTGATGTTAACTCTTCAATTATTCAAACTCCAAGTTTTATTTTTATTATTTATTGATTTTTCTCCCAAAAACATGCGTAGCTAAATTTTATAATCGGGATTAACGATATAGATTTAATGTTTTAGTTGATTTTAATTCTCAAGTTGGTGCTTTGATATTTATGTATTGATTTTATTATTGCGTTTAATGCTTGAATTGCTTGATCACCAATTCATAAATTGATGGTTGTTTTCATAATCCGAGAGGTGAGTTGACAATTAGATCACGTAATAAAATCCGGCAATTTCAACAAAAAGATAGAGATATGAATTTGTGGTTGCATGTGGTCACTTAGGAATTCTTAGGAAATTTAATGCATTTAGCTAAGGAGAACTCTGACCCGCTGTAGAGATACATGGTTGACTTAGTTAAATAGGTCTAATTTGAACTCGAGAGAGGTAAATTAGATATAAGCGTGAATTCGACCAAATACAATTTTAGAAAACAACTTGAGATGAGAAATTAAGCTAGAATGTTATTTCGAAATCGTTAGTCCCGATATTCATTCAATTGCTAAAAATCCACCACGTTTGTTTCTTGCTTTCGTTAATTGCTTTTAGTTTAATTTTCTATTTTCATTTTAATTGCGTTGTTTATTTCATTTATTCTCAATTTTATTGTCCTTGTTAGATTGTTTGGTAATTTATTTTCTCAATTAGTTTTGTTTCTAGTTTAGGAATTCTATTGAATCGAAGTAAATCGATAACAAATAAATAGTCCTCGTGGGATCGACAATCCGGACTCAAAAGTCCACTTTTACTACTTGTTAGCGATATCATACACTTGCGATATTTCAACACAACAAGTTTTTGGCGCCGTTGCCGGGGACTATTTTAATTTGTTATATATTTATTTTGATATTAGTATTCTTAGACTTTTAGATTTTGTTTGCCTTTAATTTTTTATTTTATTTTTTTTCTTTTTCATATGATTTTCTTGCTTTTCTGTGTGACATTGTTGATAGTGATAAAAGAAAAGCTAAGAAATCAAGACATCAATAGAGGACATGAGCTATATGACAGAATATAGTACTTTTGCTGACGTGGATGATGAGTACTTGCGCTTTGAACTACTAATGACCCAATCGATCATTATTAGGGACCCTTTGGAAATTCAAACAAGTTCAACATGTGAATATTGTGGAGCAATCCATAATACTGCAGATTGTATACTGCTGGCCACATCAGAGGAAGTGAAGAACTTTATAAATGATGATACGTGTCTATTTTACAAGGCCGAAAAATACAAGACACAACTGCCAGAGATTCATTTGACAAGGCCAGAGGAGGACGAACCAGTGGAAATTAATAAAGAAGAAGTAAAGGAACAATCTGCACCATCAAAAGAGGAAGATGAGCATGTTGAGAATGAAGAGTTGATTTTAATTGAGAACATAACAGTCGACAAGGGTGTAGATATCAAGCAATCATTGTACTCAATTGATTCTCATAAAATTGATTTTGTGATAGGACCCGAAGAAATGATCGAAATATACATAGTTGAGTTCGAATCTAATGGTAAAATTATCTATGATTTTGAACAGGACAACATAAAGATTTGGAGCAAAAGTATGAATTTGAGCAAAGGCAACTTCAACAAATATAGCAGATTACCAAAGTCATTATTTCGAGTGCCTTGAAGTCATGTTCAAAAGTCGGGCTTTAGACTTTAAACGGAGCGCTTATTGGGAGGCAACCCAATTTTCTTTCCTTTTTATTTATTTTACTTTATTTACAGCTTTGTATTTACATTTTTAGGTAGTACTTGCATTTTTATTTTTTTTTATATTTTTTTTCTTGGAGTTTTTGAAATAAGTATCCCTAGCACCAACCTCTTGTTTGATATTCAAGTGCATTTTTAGTTCTAATTCATACATCATCCATGAGCTTACAATTTTGCATCACATTGTGTCAAAGTCATTACTCTTATCGTATCAAAAACAAATCATATGCATGATTTTGCACACTTTGACCGTGTTTGAAAATTCAAATTTTCCTATGTTTTAGTTGGGATTGTTTGTGTTGATCTATTTCAATGGTGTGTATGATTCTAATACTGTTTATCTTTTACTTGCAAGGAACACACCACTTGTAACATTTCCAACCAAGTATGGAAACACAAGAAACGGGTCGAAATCGTCTGAACGAGATCAAAACCAAGCTTCAAGTTATAACATCGCTCCTCTAAACCTGGGAAGTACCTAACTCTTTTTTTATGTATTGTTATCAATTGATATATCTTTTCTTTTACATTGAGGACAATGTAACTTTCTAGTTTGGGGGGGTGGTATCTCATTTCTTCATTTTGTTCATTCGATACCTTGTTTTTGGGATTCATAAAAAAAAAAAAAAAAAAAGTGAAAATTTTGAAAACTTTTGTTGATTTATTTATTACTTATGACATGATTTGAATTGACTTTTGTGCTTTAGTTAGAAAATTTGGGCAACATGTGAACTAAAATTTTTCTTGTCATTCATCCATGTAAGACATTAATCAAACTTGAGCACATAGCCACTTTCGAATAATAACTTGTGTAGGGAGATGCTTGATACTTGTGGGATAAACTTGTGCACATTGAACATAGAACTGACTGAAAAATCCCAAACTTTAAGAAATTAGATCCCAACCTGAAATGTAGAACCAAACTGCTCAAGAAGCAATTTGGGGGGTAAAAAGGTCAAGTACAAGTAGGCATTGACAGATTGAGGGTCTGAAGTTTTTAATGATCCATCTTTAGTGGAAGGGGTTTTAATCAACGGGTATAAACCATGTCCAGCATAAAAACAGAAAAATGCTGAAGGTCTTATTCTGCTCTTCAAATGCCTTTTTGACTCGAGTAAGTAAGTCCGAGGGGTCTTTCAAACCTGGTGCCCTAAATTCGTCTGGCTTGGGAGTCATCGACCTAAAGCTCGCTACAGGGGTCAACTAGAAAGCAAGTACGGAGAGTGGACTTACACATAAGACACTAAAACATCTTTAACTTTTCTGTTTAAGCCTTTATGACTCGGGTAATTAAGTCTGAGGGGTTCTCTGAACCTGGTACCCTAAGCTCAACTGAGTTGGGAGCTGCCGACCTAAAGCTCGCTACAGGGGTCATATAGAAAGTCAGTATGAAAAGTTCTGCACAAAGATGGTAAAAGACAAAGACATTAAAAGAAAAAGTCGTCCATAAAAAAAATGATATATAAATGGTATAAGCTTTGTTGATTAGAATTCCTAATACTGGAGCGTGAGATTGGAGATCAATTATTCTTGGTCTGTCGTGCATACTTGTCAAATCCTAACTGCTTTGTGTGGAAAAATGCAATTTATACATGTTTAGAAACCACATCAATAGGAAAAACCTTGGGATATGAGAAAAAAACATTAAGGTTGTGATCATCCATGAGAGTGTAAGGAAAATAAAAAGAAAATCATTGTTGACCACATGGGATTCAAGCTTATTTCTGCATGACTAGTCACACAGTGTCAAGTATATTTTTACATAAGTTTGCAATCGATTTTTGGCTATTCACACACACACGATGAAGTTGAGCATTGGATGAATGAAAATAATTTTTGTTGTTCATATTTCTTTTCTAAAGTGAATCGTCATTTTGGTTTATTGAAGTGCATGGTAAATAAATTGACAGAAAACAAAAACAATTTCTGTTTGCATTTTTATTTCTATTTTTATAGTCTAGTTTTATTTTTTGTTCGAGGACGAACAAATATTCTAGTTTGGGGGGGTTTGATAAGTGTATTTTATACACTTATTTATTTGTCGAAATTAGGATATTATTTTGTTTTTCTCGAATAAATTCTACTTAATTTGTGCTTATTTGTTATTATTTCAGGTTTTATCCCAAAATCAAGAAAAAGTAAGGAATTGAAGCAAATACATAATAATGGGATGAAAAGTGGAGTTAATTGAAAACGTTTTGAAACTCAAGGGCTTAATTGCACAATTGAAGACTCAAGGACCAACTTAGTTTATTTAAAAGAATTGAGATGCTTAAAGGATAATTTATTTTATTTGGGCTTAGGGTTGAATTTTGTATATATATATATAAACATAACATTGCTGAAGAAAAGGAGGGAGGTGAGCAGCCGTGTGAGGGGTCAAAATACGAAAGAGGTTAGCCGTGGGAAAAGATAGGAGAGCCGTGAGAGAACAAAAAAATAGGTCAGCCGAGGGGAAGAAAAGAGTTGCTGGGAGATATATATATATACACATGCACGGCAAAAGACAAGAATTAAGGATACATTGAAGGTGGTCGGCTGTGAGTTCAATTGGTGGAATTAAAGTGGTTGGCAGGCAACTTTTGAGGATTAAAATTGGGAGCTCTCTCTTGGATATATATATATATACACACGGTGCTGTACAAATTAATTGGAGTTGGCTGGGAATTAATCTGGAAATACATAAAAAAAAGGAGGCAGCTTTGGGATTGAATTAAGGGAGCCGACTGGTGATATAATTGGAGGTTGCTGGTGCCATTGCAGTGGATGCTGGTGGATATTGGTGGTGATGTTAACTCTTCAATTATTCAAACTCCAAGTTTTATTTTTATTATTTATTGATTTTTCTCCCAAAAACATGCGTAGCTAAATTTTATAATCGGGATTAACGATATAGATTTAATGTTTTAGTTGATTTTAATTCTCAAGTTGGTGCTTTGATATTTATGTATTGATTTTATTATTGCGTTTAATGCTTGAATTGCTTGATCACCAATCCATAAATTAATGGTTGTTTTCATAATCCGAGAGGTGAGTTGACAATTAGATCACGTAATAAAATCCGGCAATTTCAACAAAAAGATAGAGATATGAATTTGTGGTTGCATGTGGTCACTTAGGAATTCTTAGGAAATTTAATGCATTTAGCTAAGGAGAACTCTGACCCGCTGTAGAGATACATGGTTGACTTAGTTAAATATGTCTAATTTGAACTCGAGAGAGGTAAATTAGATATAAGCGTGAATTCGACCAAATACAATTTTAGAAAACAACTTGAGATGAGAAATTAAGCTAGAATGTTATTTCGAAATCGTTAGTCCTGATATTCATTCAATTGCTAAAAATCCACCACGTTTGTTTCTTGCTTTCGTTAATTGCTTTTAGTTTAATTTTCTATTTTCATTTTAATTGTGTTGTTTATTTCATTTATTCTCAATTTTATTGTCCTTTTTAGATTGTTTGGTAATTTATTTTCTCAATTAGTTTTGTTTCTAGTTTAGGAATTCTATTGAATCGAAATAAATCGATAACAAATAAATAGTCCTCGTGGGACCGACAATCCGGACTCAAAAGTCCACTTTTACTACTTGTTAGCGATATCGTACACTTGCGATATTTCAACACAACAAGTTTTTGACACCTTCTATTTTTATTTTTGATAAAATTCAATGAACTAATTGTTAAAGTCTGTAATATATATTTTACAAATTGAACCAATGAGTTTATCGGAACCTAAAGTTGTAAAAATTAAATTTACTTAGAAAGACCAGAGATATCTATTATTTCTTTCAATTTGATAAAGAAAAAATTCGAGATTAATTATTTCAGTCAAATTGAATTTAGGTAAGAAAGGATATGTATTATTTTAGGACTTAAATGAGATATATTAAAAAGAATAGATATTGTAGAAAGTGATTACACCTAATAGGAAGGGAGTATATCCGTACCTCCTAAGGGTTATGCCTATATACATCTTTCAACTATGTAAGAGAATGCATGCAATAACAACAAAACCATGAGGGGTACTACCCCCTTACAAGGTAAAGAATGTTTTTAAAAAAAAAAAAATCAACACAGCTTGGATCACAAATATAAAGCAGACTACAAAATGCAAAACGGATATTGGTTGCCATCCGTCCTATAGAGCTAGCTGCAAATTATTCATCAACCATACGAATAGAAGGGAGACCAATTTTGTCCAATCTGATCATACCTTTAACCAATCCAACAATCTGATCCCCATTACCAGCTTGAAGATCTTCTCCTTGTGTCCCAATGCAGCAAACCAGTTAGTCACTCCATTCGCTTCTCTCCATTTATGAGTAACCATTACTTCCATATTCTTCATGCACAATCTAATTTTCTCAAGATTATACTGAATGCACCTAGGTCCACTGATGTTTGAGTTACAAAGAGTATAAGCAACCACAGAGTCTGTTTCTATCCAAATCTGTTTGAATCCCTACTCAATGACAATTTGTAGTCCTTTATCAATAGCTTTTATTTCAGCCTCAAAAATCGATATTTGTTCATAAAAATCATAGAATCCCCAGATTACCTGACCAAAGTGATTTCGGAAAATTCCACCCCCAGACGCTAACCCATCCTGCTTGAGTGCACCATCCGTATTGATCTTAAACTAGCGTGTCTGAAGTTTGTACCATTTAACAATGATAGCTCTTCTGCAGTTCATCTTTTTCATAAGCGGATTATCAGCTAGGTTCAAGATATTTAGAAGGTATTAAGTTCGGTTGATGATACTTTGAGCCTCCTCAACTACTTTGCCTTGCACAAATAAATGTTTAATAGTCTCTTCTTCATATTAACATTGGCATTTAGATGCCAACTGAAAGTTAAATCTTTTTTTGATAATTTCATCAACAGATATTCCGTTTTCCCATAATCTCCAAATGAATACCGCGATCTTGGGAAGCCATTTGTTCCATATAAATTTGTGAGGAATTTGTGAAACCTTCTTCTGTCTAAATATCTCAATGCAACTCTTAGTATTGAGAGTATCTCCTATACGATATTAGGAGGAACCACTTTAGAAAGCTTCTCAACCTCCCATTGATCCCCTTCATTAGCAGTGTAGTTTAGCATCAGCTTCATCACATTGACATTAGGAAGAGTTCTCCCCTTCAATATTCCATATCTGAGCCAATGATCAAGCTCAAAGTTAATTCTACCTTTGTTAACCTTCCAATATATATGAGGTTCAACAAATTCCCTAGCCTGGACCATTCTTTTCCATAGAGGAGAGTCTTGGTTCCTAACTTGAACCTCAAATTCGTGATTTCCCAAAAATACTTTGCTTTCATCACCCAGCTCCATAACGATCCTTGTTTTCTAAAATTCCACCAAATTTTACAATCAAAAGCAAGGTTGATATCTTTAATATCTCTATACCCTAGGCCACCTTCCTTTACTGGGAAACAAATCTTATCCCAAGTAGTCCAGTGTATATTTTTCCCTTGATTAGAATCACCCCATATGTAAGCATTACACATTTTGGAAATTTTGTTGATGATTTCCGTAGGAGGATCAAGAATTTGTAATAAGTGTGTAAAGGCATGGATTCCAAGACATGTTTAACAAGAATGAGTCTTCCCCCAGCAGAAATCCATTTATGTTCTGATGTGATCCGAAGTAGGAGACCAAAGGAGAAGTCGACCTATCGGCAATGCGACAGTGATCTAAGCGAGAAACGGCACAAGTTTCATGTTGGAAGCGAGCCGATGAGACAAAGGGATCGAGCCGAATCAAAAGGGTTAAGATTTGGCAACCAAGACTACATTCACGGCCGTAAAACCAGTGTTCACGGCCGTAACTTTGCTATCGCACGGCCGTAACTCCAGATTCACGGCCGTAACCAAGTTATACAGTTTTTATTCAGAAGGTGTCTTACGGCCGTAAGAATCAATGTCACGGCCGTAAGACACAAAATCAGTTCGGACCCGAGGGTCAATTACGGCCGTAATGTATATTTTCACGGCCGTAATTCCAACGCGTTTTAATTTGTGTTTTTGCGGCTAGGTTAACTTCGGACGCGTTTTTTGGTTATATTATGCTTTCTTTATCATTGTATGAAACAACTTTTGAATTATTTGAATGAATGTGAGATTTTCTCTCTCTAAAAGGAGGATTCCTTTTTTTCTTGTTCTTGAAGAACAATTCATAGAACTTATCAGATATTTTCTTGAATATTTGTGGCGTTCCAATCAGAAACTTATCAAGGAATTTGGCATCCCTTGTGGCGTCTCGAAAACCTCGGTTCTTCAATCCGCATCGTCAATTTTTGCGTCGTGATTGTTGGGTCCAGGTCCTATCGTCAATCTTATTTTAATTCCCGTCTATTTATTTTAATTCTTGTTAATTTTCTTGTCAGATCTGATTTAGATCTTTCCTAGGGTTTTAGATTTATCGTTATTTCCGCGTTTCGACGAGATTTCCCGACTGGGATCGCGTCATCTGGTATCACCCGAGGGTCAATTACGGCCGTAATGTATATTTTCACGGCCGTAATTCCAACGCGTTTTAATTTGTGTTTTTGCGGCTAGGTTAACTTTGGACGCGTTTTTTGGTTATATTATGCTTTCTTTATCATTGTATGAAACAACTTTTGAATTATTTGAATGAATGTGAGATTTTCTCTCTCTAAAAGGAGGATTCCTTTTTTTCTTGTTCTTGAAGAACAATTCATAGAACTTATCAGATATTTTCTTGAATATTTGTGGCGTTCCAATCAGAAACTTATCAAGGAATTTGGCATCCCTTGTGGCGTCTCGAAAACCTCGGTTCTTCAATCCGCATCGTCAATTTTTGCGTCGTGATTGTTGGGTCCAGGTCCTATCGTCAATCTTATTTTAATTCCAGTCTATTTATTTTAATTCTTGTTAATTTTCTTATCAGATCTGATTTAGATCTTTCCTAGGGTTTTAGATTTATCGTTATTTCCGCGTTTCGACGAGATTTCCCGACTGGGATCGCGTCATCTGGTATCAGAGCTTGGATCTATTTTAGATTCTTGCGTTTCTTGATTTTTCGTGTTCTTCGTGTCAGTCATAAATTTTTCCAGTTTGATCCATAAGAGTCAGTCCCAAAAAATTCAAAAGTGTTTTCCTTGTTCGTTTCTCGTCCAAATCCAATTCCCTTTTTTTCGCCATATTCGTAGTCAGATTGTCTAACAGTTTAGATGGAAAAAAAATTCCATTATTTTCCTAAATATTCCGAATTTGTTTCTGTGAGGACTAATAATGTCTAGCAGACGGGATTCATCATCTTCATCAGTGGGAGACAACCAGGAAATTTACAAAAGGGAGCCAGCAGCTCTATCAACGAGCCACAACAAACGACCGGAAGGTATGAATAGAGTGAATAAAAATGATGTAGGTGTGATGGAAACGATACATGAGCAGTTTGAGAAGTTGATGACTAGGATGGATAAGCAGGAGGAAACTATTAACAAGTTGCGTAGGGAACAAACTCGTGCGGGTCCTAGGGATAGGAGGGAAGACCGGAGGGATCATAGGGGGAGATATAATCAAAGGGTTGGATATGGGTTTGATGATGAAGAGTTTGCGAGTGAAGGAAGTAGTACCCAATCATCTGTGGATAGTGTAAGGAGGAGAAGGGGTAGAGGAGATAGGAATGAAAGGGCGAATAATAGAAGAGATCGTGGTGATCGGGATGAGATAGATGATAATCTAGGTAAAATAAAAATGTCTATTCCACCTTTTCATGGGAGGAGTGATCCGGAGGCTTACCTAGATTGGGAGAAGAAGGTAGAATTGATGTTTGATTGCCACAATTATTCTGAAGGAAAGAAGGTGAAACTAGCGGTTGTTGAGTTCACCGATTATGCCATTAATTGGTGGGATCAGTTGGTGAAGGATCGGAGGAGAAATGGTGAAGAGCCGGTGGATACATGGCGTGAGATGAAAACCATCATGAGGAAGAGGTTTGTCCCAAGCCACTATCATAGGGATATTTATCAAAGGTTGCAGGGGCTAACGCAGGGTTCAAGGAGTGTAGAGGAATATCATAGGGACATGGAGGTCGCCATGATTAGGGCCAACGTGGTGGAGGATCGGGAAGCTACAATGGCTAGATTTTTTAGTGGGCTGAATAGGGATATTGCGAACATTGTTGAGTTACAACATTATGTGGAACTGGAAGACATGGTTCACATGGCAATGAAGGTAGAAAGGCAATTAAGGCGGAAGGGGACAACTAAACAATCACCAGGAACTTATCCTACATCACAACCAAGGAAGGATCACAATGATGAGCACGTCCCGAAGGGAAAGGAGGAACTTCCAACTAAAGGTAAAAATATTTCTGACTCTCAACCTACTAGGGATAGAAATATTAAGTGCTTTAAGTGTTTGGGGTCGGGCCATATAGCATCACAGTGTCCAAATAAAAAAGTAATGCTTTTGCGTGATAATGGTGAAATTAGTTCTGAGGATGAATTTAAGGGAATGCCTAAGTTAGTGGATATTGGGGCTAGTAGTAGCGATGAAGAGGGGTTAACTTATGCGGTGAAAGGGTCCCTTGTCAATAGACGTGTCCTAAGTTCTCGAACTAAGATGGTTGAGATTGATGAACATCGGGATAATCTTTTCCACACTAGGTGTTTGGTAGGGAAAAAGGTTTGTGGGATGGTAATTGACGGGGGAAGCTGTACTAATGTGGTTAGTACATTATTGGTGGAGAAGTTGGGATTGCCTAAGGTGAAACACCCCAACCCCTATAAATTACAGTGGTTAACCGAGTCGAGAGAACTTAAGGTGAACAAGCAGGTTAATATTAAATTCACCATTGGGGGTTATAGAGATGAGGTGGTGTGTGATGTGGTCCCTATGAATGTTGGGCATATTTTATTGGGAAGACCATGGCAACATGATAGGAGAGTGGTGCATGATGGGTTCAAAAATCAATATTCTTTCGTGAAGGTAGGGAAAAGGATCACTCTTGCTCCGCTAACGCCTAAAGAGGTCCAAGAGGATCAATTGAAAATAAAAAGCGAGTTTGAGGAAAAAAATAAGAGCGTTGAGGCCACGACCTCAGAAAAAGGAGAGGGTGTGAAAATTGAAAACAAGAGAGTTGAGGCAACGACCTCAGAAAAAGGTGAGCTTGAGAGTACAAAGAAAAAGAAAAGAGAGCCCACCACAAAAAAGAGCTTATTTGCATTCGCTAACACATCCCTCCCTAGTTTGGCTAATTCTGTTTTGCAGGTACTACAATCAGATTACAAAGCTAAGGCCAAAAGGAAAATTAATTTCCGGACAGGACAACCCCAAAGGATGATGTATAGCACCAAACAGGAACAGGTCCCTCGAACCAACGAAAGAAAGAGTTACATAAAGGAGAGGCCATATACGGATTCGAGGTCGAATCCTTTCCAAGAAAGGGGGGATGATGTGATCCGAAGTAGGAGACCAAAGGAGAAGTCGACCTATCGGCAATACGACAGTGATCTACGCGAGAAACGACACAAGTTTCATGTTGGAAGCGAGCCGAGGAGACAAAGGGATCGAGCCGAATCAAAAGGGTTAAGATTTGGCGACCAAGACCACATTCACGGCCGTAAAACCAGTGTTCACGGCCGTAACTTTGCTATCGCACGGCCGTAACTCCAGATTCACGGCCGTAACCAAGTTATACAGTTTTTATTCAGAAGGTGTCTTACGACCGTAAGAATCAATGTCACGGCCGTAAGACACAAAATCAGTTCGGACCCGAGGGTCAATTACGGCCGTAATGTATATTTTCACGGCCGTAATTCCAACGCGTTTTAATTTGTGTTTTTGCGGCTAGGTTAACTTCGGACGCGTTTTTTGGTTATATTATGCTTTCTTTATCATTGTATGAAACAACTTTTGAATTATTTGAATGAATGTGAGATTTTCTCTCTCTAAAAGGAGGATTCCTTTTTTTCTTGTTCTTGAAGAACAATTCATAGAACTTATCAGATATTTTCTTGAATATTTGTGGCGTTCCAATCAGAAACTTATCAAGGAATTTGGCATCCCTTGTGGCGTCTCGAAAACCTCGGTTCTTCAATCCGCATCGTCAATTTTTGCGTCGTGATTGTTGGGTCCAGGTCCTATCGTCAATCTTATTTTAATTCCCGTCTATTTATTTTAATTCTTGTTAATTTTCTTGTCAGATCTGATTTAGATCTTTCCTAGGGTTTTAGATTTATCGTTATTTCCGCGTTTCGACGAGATTTCCCGACTGGGATCGCGTCATCTGGTATCACCCGAGGGTCAATTACGGCCGTAATGTATATTTTCACGGCCGTAATTCCAACGCGTTTTAATTTGTGTTTTTGCGGCTAGGTTAACTTTGGACGCGTTTTTTGGTTATATTATGCTTTCTTTATCATTGTATGAAACAACTTTTGAATTATTTGAATGAATGTGAGATTTTCTCTCTCTAAAAGGAGGATTCCTTTTTTTCTTGTTCTTGAAGAACAATTCATAGAACTTATCAGATATTTTCTTGAATATTTGTGGCGTTCCAATCAGAAACTTATCAAGGAATTTGGCATCCCTTGTGGCGTCTCGAAAACCTCGGTTCTTCAATCCGCATCGTCAATTTTTGCGTCGTGATTGTTGGGTCCAGGTCCTATCGTCAATCTTATTTTAATTCCAGTCTATTTATTTTAATTCTTGTTAATTTTCTTATCAGATCTGATTTAGATCTTTCCTAGGGTTTTAGATTTATCGTTATTTCCGCGTTTCGACGAGATTTCCCGACTGGGATCGCGTCATCTGGTATCAGAGCTTGGATCTATTTTAGATTCTTGCGTTTCTTGATTTTTCGTGTTCTTCGTGTCAGTCATAAATTTTTCCAGTTTGATCCATAAGAGTCAGTCCCAAAAAATTCAAAAGTGTTTTCCTTGTTCGTTTCTCGTCCAAATCCAATTCCCTTTTTTTCGCCATATTCGTAGTCAGATTGTCTAACAGTTTAGATGGAAAAAAAATTCCATTATTTTCCTAAATATTCCGAATTTGTTTCTGTGAGGACTAATAATGTCTAGCAGACGGGATTCATCATCTTCATCAGTGGGAGACAACCAGGAAATTTACAAAAGGGAGCCAGCAGCTCTATCAACGAGCCACAACAAACGACCGGAAGGTATGAATAGAGTGAATAAAAATGATGTAGGTGTGATGGAAACGATACATGAGCAGTTTGAGAAGTTGATGACTAGGATGGATAAGCAGGAGGAAACTATTAACAAGTTGCGTAGGGAACAAACTCGTGCGGGTCCTAGGGATAGGAGGGAAGACCGGAGGGATCATAGGGGGAGATATAATCAAAGGGTTGGATATGGGTTTGATGATGAAGAGTTTGCGAGTGAAGGAAGTAGTACCCAATCATCTGTGGATAGTGTAAGGAGGAGAAGGGGTAGAGGAGATAGGAATGAAAGGGCGAATAATAGAAGAGATCGTGGTGATCGGGATGAGATAGATGATAATCTAGGTAAAATAAAAATGTCTATTCCACCTTTTCATGGGAGGAGTGATCCGGAGGCTTACCTAGATTGGGAGAAGAAGGTAGAATTGATGTTTGATTGCCACAATTATTCTGAAGGAAAGAAGGTGAAACTAGCGGTTGTTGAGTTCACCGATTATGCCATTAATTGGTGGGATCAGTTGGTGAAGGATCGGAGGAGAAATGGTGAAGAGCCGGTGGATACATGGCGTGAGATGAAAACCATCATGAGGAAGAGGTTTGTCCCAAGCCACTATCATAGGGATATTTATCAAAGGTTGCAGGGGCTAACGCAGGGTTCAAGGAGTGTAGAGGAATATCATAGGGACATGGAGGTCGCCATGATTAGGGCCAACGTGGTGGAGGATCGGGAAGCTACAATGGCTAGATTTTTTAGTGGGCTGAATAGGGATATTGCGAACATTGTTGAGTTACAACATTATGTGGAACTGGAAGACATGGTTCACATGGCAATGAAGGTAGAAAGGCAATTAAGGCGGAAGGGGACAACTAAACAATCACCAGGAACTTATCCTACATCACAACCAAGGAAGGATCACAATGATGAGCACGTCCCGAAGGGAAAGGAGGAACTTCCAACTAAAGGTAAAAATATTTCTGACTCTCAACCTACTAGGGATAGAAATATTAAGTGCTTTAAGTGTTTGGGGTCGGGCCATATAGCATCACAGTGTCCAAATAAAAAAGTAATGCTTTTGCGTGATAATGGTGAAATTAGTTCTGAGGATGAATTTAAGGGAATGCCTAAGTTAGTGGATATTGGGGCTAGTAGTAGCGATGAAGAGGGGTTAACTTATGCGGTGAAAGGGTCCCTTGTCAATAGACGTGTCCTAAGTTCTCGAACTAAGATGGTTGAGATTGATGAACAGCGGGATAATCTTTTCCACACTAGGTGTTTGGTAGGGAAAAAGGTTTGTGGGATGGTAATTGACGGGGGAAGCTGTACTAATGTGGTTAGTACATTATTGGTGGAGAAGTTGGGATTGCCTAAGGTGAAACACCCCAACCCCTATAAATTACAGTGGTTAACCGAGTCGAGAGAACTTAAGGTGAACAAGCAGGTTAATATTAAATTCACCATTGGGGGTTATAGAGATGAGGTGGTGTGTGATGTGGTCCCTATGAATGTTGGGCATATTTTATTGGGAAGACCATGGCAACATGATAGGAGAGTGGTGCATGATGGGTTCAAAAATCAATATTCTTTCGTGAAGGTAGGGAAAAGGATCACTCTTGCTCCGCTAACGCCTAAAGAGGTCCAAGAGGATCAATTGAAAATAAAAAGCGAGTTTGAGGAAAAAAATAAGAGCGTTGAGGCCACGACCTCAGAAAAAGGAGAGGGTGTGAAAATTGAAAACAAGAGAGTTGAGGCAACGACCTCAGAAAAAGGTGAGCTTGAGAGTACAAAGAAAAAGAAAAGAGAGCCCACCACAAAAAAGAGCTTATTTGCATTCGCTAACACATCCCTCCCTAATTTGGCTAATTCTGTTTTGCAGGTACTACAATCAGATTACAAAGCTAAGGCCAAAAGGAAAATTAATTTCCGGACAGGACAACCCCAAAGGATGATGTATAGCACCAAACAGGAACAGGTCCCTCGAACCAACGAAAGAAAGAGTTACATAAAGGAGAGGCCATATACGGATTCGAGGTCGAATCCTTTCCAAGAAAGGGGGGATGATGTGATCCGAAGTAGGAGACCAAAGGAGAAGTCGACCTATCGGCAATACGACAGTGATCTACGCGAGAAACGACACAAGTTTCATGTTGGAAGCGAGCCGAGGAGACAAAGGGATCGAGCCGAATCAAAAGGGTTAAGATTTGGCGACCAAGACCACATTCACGGCCGTAAAACCAGTGTTCACGGCCGTAACTTTGCTATCGCACGGCCGTAACTCCAGATTCACGGCCGTAACCAAGTTATACAGTTTTTATTCAGAAGGTGTCTTACGACCGTAAGAATCAATGTCACGGCCGTAAGACACAAAATCAGTTCGGACCCGAGGGTCAATTACGGCCGTAATGTATATTTTCACGGCCGTAATTCCAACGCGTTTTAATTTGTGTTTTTGCGGCTAGGTTAACTTCGGACGCGTTTTTTGGTTATATTATGCTTTCTTTATCATTGTATGAAACAACTTTTGAATTATTTGAATGAATGTGAGATTTTCTCTCTCTAAAAGGAGGATTCCTTTTTTTCTTGTTCTTGAAGAACAATTCATAGAACTTATCAGATATTTTCTTGAATATTTGTGGCGTTCCAATCAGAAACTTATCAAGGAATTTGGCATCCCTTGTGGCGTCTCGAAAACCTCGGTTCTTCAATCCGCATCGTCAATTTTTGCGTCGTGATTGTTGGGTCCAGGTCCTATCGTCAATCTTATTTTAATTCCCGTCTATTTATTTTAATTCTTGTTAATTTTCTTGTCAGATCTGATTTAGATCTTTCCTAGGGTTTTAGATTTATCGTTATTTCCGCGTTTCGACGAGATTTCCCGACTGGGATCGCGTCATCTGGTATCACCCGAGGGTCAATTACGGCCGTAATGTATATTTTCACGGCCGTAATTCCAACGCGTTTTAATTTGTGTTTTTGCGGCTAGGTTAACTTTGGACGCGTTTTTTGGTTATATTATGCTTTCTTTATCATTGTATGAAACAACTTTTGAATTATTTGAATGAATGTGAGATTTTCTCTCTCTAAAAGGAGGATTCCTTTTTTTCTTGTTCTTGAAGAACAATTCATAGAACTTATCAGATATTTTCTTGAATATTTGTGGCGTTCCAATCAGAAACTTATCAAGGAATTTGGCATCCCTTGTGGCGTCTCGAAAACCTCGGTTCTTCAATCCGCATCGTCAATTTTTGCGTCGTGATTGTTGGGTCCAGGTCCTATCGTCAATCTTATTTTAATTCCAGTCTATTTATTTTAATTCTTGTTAATTTTCTTATCAGATCTGATTTAGATCTTTCCTAGGGTTTTAGATTTATCGTTATTTCCGCGTTTCGACGAGATTTCCCGACTGGGATCGCGTCATCTGGTATCAGAGCTTGGATCTATTTTAGATTCTTGCGTTTCTTGATTTTTCGTGTTCTTCGTGTCAGTCATAAATTTTTCCAGTTTGATCCATAAGAGTCAGTCCCAAAAAATTCAAAAGTGTTTTCCTTGTTCGTTTCTCGTCCAAATCCAATTCCCTTTTTTTCGCCATATTCGTAGTCAGATTGTCTAACAGTTTAGATGGAAAAAAAATTCCATTATTTTCCTAAATATTCCGAATTTGTTTCTGTGAGGACTAATAATGTCTAGCAGACGGGATTCATCATCTTCATCAGTGGGAGACAACCAGGAAATTTACAAAAGGGAGCCAGCAGCTCTATCAACGAGCCACAACAAACGACCGGAAGGTATGAATAGAGTGAATAAAAATGATGTAGGTGTGATGGAAACGATACATGAGCAGTTTGAGAAGTTGATGACTAGGATGGATAAGCAGGAGGAAACTATTAACAAGTTGCGTAGGGAACAAACTCGTGCGGGTCCTAGGGATAGGAGGGAAGACCGGAGGGATCATAGGGGGAGATATAATCAAAGGGTTGGATATGGGTTTGATGATGAAGAGTTTGCGAGTGAAGGAAGTAGTACCCAATCATCTGTGGATAGTGTAAGGAGGAGAAGGGGTAGAGGAGATAGGAATGAAAGGGCGAATAATAGAAGAGATCGTGGTGATCGGGATGAGATAGATGATAATCTAGGTAAAATAAAAATGTCTATTCCACCTTTTCATGGGAGGAGTGATCCGGAGGCTTACCTAGATTGGGAGAAGAAGGTAGAATTGATGTTTGATTGCCACAATTATTCTGAAGGAAAGAAGGTGAAACTAGCGGTTGTTGAGTTCACCGATTATGCCATTAATTGGTGGGATCAGTTGGTGAAGGATCGGAGGAGAAATGGTGAAGAGCCGGTGGATACATGGCGTGAGATGAAAACCATCATGAGGAAGAGGTTTGTCCCAAGCCACTATCATAGGGATATTTATCAAAGGTTGCAGGGGCTAACGCAGGGTTCAAGGAGTGTAGAGGAATATCATAGGGACATGGAGGTCGCCATGATTAGGGCCAACGTGGTGGAGGATCGGGAAGCTACAATGGCTAGATTTTTTAGTGGGCTGAATAGGGATATTGCGAACATTGTTGAGTTACAACATTATGTGGAACTGGAAGACATGGTTCACATGGCAATGAAGGTAGAAAGGCAATTAAGGCGGAAGGGGACAACTAAACAATCACCAGGAACTTATCCTACATCACAACCAAGGAAGGATCACAATGATGAGCACGTCCCGAAGGGAAAGGAGGAACTTCCAACTAAAGGTAAAAATATTTCTGACTCTCAACCTACTAGGGATAGAAATATTAAGTGCTTTAAGTGTTTGGGGTCGGGCCATATAGCATCACAGTGTCCAAATAAAAAAGTAATGCTTTTGCGTGATAATGGTGAAATTAGTTCTGAGGATGAATTTAAGGGAATGCCTAAGTTAGTGGATATTGGGGCTAGTAGTAGCGATGAAGAGGGGTTAACTTATGCGGTGAAAGGGTCCCTTGTCAATAGACGTGTCCTAAGTTCTCGAACTAAGATGGTTGAGATTGATGAACAGCGGGATAATCTTTTCCACACTAGGTGTTTGGTAGGGAAAAAGGTTTGTGGGATGGTAATTGACGGGGGAAGCTGTACTAATGTGGTTAGTACATTATTGGTGGAGAAGTTGGGATTGCCTAAGGTGAAACACCCCAACCCCTATAAATTACAGTGGTTAACCGAGTCGAGAGAACTTAAGGTGAACAAGCAGGTTAATATTAAATTCACCATTGGGGGTTATAGAGATGAGGTGGTGTGTGATGTGGTCCCTATGAATGTTGGGCATATTTTATTGGGAAGACCATGGCAACATGATAGGAGAGTGGTGCATGATGGGTTCAAAAATCAATATTCTTTCGTGAAGGTAGGGAAAAGGATCACTCTTGCTCCGCTAACGCCTAAAGAGGTCCAAGAGGATCAATTGAAAATAAAAAGCGAGTTTGAGGAAAAAAATAAGAGCGTTGAGGCCACGACCTCAGAAAAAGGAGAGGGTGTGAAAATTGAAAACAAGAGAGTTGAGGCAACGACCTCAGAAAAAGGTGAGCTTGAGAGTACAAAGAAAAAGAAAAGAGAGCCCACCACAAAAAAGAGCTTATTTGCATTCGCTAACACATCCCTCCCTAGTTTGGCTAATTCTGTTTTGCAGGTACTACAATCAGATTACAAAGCTAAGGCCAAAAGGAAAATTAATTTCCGGACAGGACAACCCCAAAGGATGATGTATAGCACCAAACAGGAACAGGTCCCTCGAACCAACGAAAGAAAGAGTTACATAAAGGAGAGGCCATATACGGATTCGAGGTCGAATCCTTTCCAAGAAAGGGGGGATGATGTGATCCGAAGTAGGAGACCAAAGGAGAAGTCGACCTATCGGCAATACGACAGTGATCTACGCGAGAAACGACACAAGTTTCATGTTGGAAGCGAGCCGAGGAGACAAAGGGATCGAGCCGAATCAAAAGGGTTAAGATTTGGCGACCAAGACCACATTCACGGCCGTAAAACCAGTGTTCACGGCCGTAACTTTGCTATCGCACGGCCGTAACTCCAGATTCACGGCCGTAACCAAGTTATACAGTTTTTATTCAGAAGGTGTCTTACGACCGTAAGAATCAATGTCACGGCCGTAAGACACAAAATCAGTTCGGACCCGAGGGTCAATTACGGCCGTAATGTATATTTTCACGGCCGTAATTCCAACGCGTTTTAATTTGTGTTTTTGCGGCTAGGTTAACTTCGGACGCGTTTTTTGGTTATATTATGCTTTCTTTATCATTGTATGAAACAACTTTTGAATTATTTGAATGAATGTGAGATTTTCTCTCTCTAAAAGGAGGATTCCTTTTTTTCTTGTTCTTGAAGAACAATTCATAGAACTTATCAGATATTTTCTTGAATATTTGTGGCGTTCCAATCAGAAACTTATCAAGGAATTTGGCATCCCTTGTGGCGTCTCGAAAACCTCGGTTCTTCAATCCGCATCGTCAATTTTTGCGTCGTGATTGTTGGGTCCAGGTCCTATCGTCAATCTTATTTTAATTCCCGTCTATTTATTTTAATTCTTGTTAATTTTCTTGTCAGATCTGATTTAGATCTTTCCTAGGGTTTTAGATTTATCGTTATTTCCGCGTTTCGACGAGATTTCCCGACTGGGATCGCGTCATGTTCCCATCCCATAATTCTATTTCTGAATTTCTTTATTAACTCCTCAAACAAGAAGATCTTCTTATGCCCTTTAAATAGAGGAACTCCCAGATAAACCATCAGCAGGTCTTATTTTTGGAAGCCAGTACATTCTTCCACAGTCTTGCTGTGTTGTTCTTTGTTTGTGATAGAAGAGCTTTTATTCAAATTGATAGATTGTCCGAATGCTTTACAATACTTCCCAAGAAATTCCATTATATAAATAAGCTCTGTCTTTTTTCCATTAGTGAAGATAACAACATCATCCGCAAAGGCTAGATGGGAGATAGGCACATTTCCTCCATAATCATAATCATACCCATCTTTCTAGTGTACAAATTATCCAACCCTCTAGATAAACTTTCTATCAGGATGATAAAAAGAGCAGGAGATATAAGATCTCCTTGTCTAATGCCTCTGCTAGACTTGAGAAATCCTTTAAGTTCACCATTAATCATCACAAAGAATTTGCAGCTGCTTATACACCTATAAATTTTGTCAATCCACACCTCATCAAAGCCAAATTTTTCCGCGACTTTTGATAGAAATTTCCAATCAACTCTATCATATGCTTTGGCCATATCCAATTTAAGGATCACATTTCCCCCTCTTATCTTTTTATCCAGCTGGAAGACAAGCTCTTGGGCTAAAAGAATAGTATTTGCAATTGATCCCCCCCGGTGTGAAACCACTTTGGGAATGTGAGATGATTTTGGGCAGTATCTTGTTAAGTCGCATGGACATCACTTTAGTCAGGATTTTACTTATCACGTAGCACAAGCTAATTGGTTTGTACTCTTTCCAGTTGGTTGCATTTTCCTTCTTTGGTATAAGGACAATGGTGGTGGCAGCAGCACCCTTCGGCATAATTTTACCTGTGTAAAAATCAGTGACAGCTTCTAGAAAATCACTTTTAATAATGTTCCAACAACTTTGATAAAAAGTCCCTCCAAACCCATCAAGACTTGTAGCATTGTCTTTTTTAAAAGAGAAGACCACCTCTTTGTTCTCATCAATGGAAGGAATCCTGTTGAGCATCTAATTATCCTCAGCAGTGACAATCTTGGGGATAGGACTTAAAATGTCATCGTTATCTTCTGTGTATTCCTCAGTAAGGATTTTATTGAAATAATCAATGGCAGAGTTTTGTATCTCATTTGGTTCCTTTAATATGTCTCCATTCTCCAATATAATTTGGTTCATTTTGCATTTACTTCTATTTTTTCTAACCACCTCATGGAAAAACTTCGTATTTTTATCTCCTTCACAATTCCATTTGGTTCCTGCCTTTTGTTTCCAAAAAATTTCTTCTATGGAAAGGAATTTATTCAGCTCAGCATAAGCTACATGAACCTCAGTTCTAGCTGCCGAGGATTTTATTCTGTCATTGTCCTTTTCCTTTTGCAAAGCCACTTCCTCTGCCCTCTTCAAATTAGCAAACAAGTCACCAAATGACTTTTTGTTCCAATCTTTAAGGAATTTCTTCAATCTCTTTAAAATATACACAAATCCAAACAATCCTCAAGAATATGGAGATAGGACCTTATTCCAATATCTCTCAACTTCTTGGTAGAAATCCTCATGGAGACACTGCATATTTTGGAATCTAAATGAGGATTTAACCTGCACAGCCTTATCATATGTTTGCAGCAGCAATGGGCAATGATTTGATGTATCTCTACTTAGACATTCTGGTCTAAAATTGGTGAATTTCTCCATCCAAAATGCATTGACCAGCAATCTGTCAAGATTTTCCCACATGTTTCCATTGGTCCAAGTGAATTGATTATTCTCAATATGTACTTCTTCCACTTCAGCCTTTAAAAGAAAATTATTAAACTCCTCCATAGATTGATGATTAGGCTGATTTCCCCCTTCTATTTCTCCCCTGTTTAAGATAGCATTAAAATCACCTCCTATGATCCAAGGAATATCCACACCTTCTGAAATTTGAATCAAATCAGACCATAATTCTCTTCTTTGTTGTATGGAACACTTGGCATACACAGCAGAAATGTACACCTCCTCTTCCTTCCATATGAGTTTAGTAGTAAGAACTTGTTCCTTATCCTCAGTGATGTTACAACCCATGCCATCCTTCCGAAAGGCCCAAATTTTTCCATTTACATTTGTGTAACAATGACCAAATCCCAACCTGTTTTTAAAATCTTGAATTTTACTTTTATCCACAATGGGTTCAGCAATAAAAATCACTCCCAAATTATACATCTTACACAGCATTTTGAGTCTAAAAAGGGAATTAGATATTCCCCTTAAGTTCCAAATCAATATCGAAGACATCAGATTAGTTTTGGAATAAAAAAAATTGGTATCGAAACCCCCCCCCCCCCTTGGAATAGTATGAGGAAGACCTAAAAATCTCCTCATTTATTCTGGGGGATTTCACCAAAAAAAGAAAAAGAAAAAAAAAATACTGTAGAAAGTAAAGAGTATAACTAAAACTTTGACATTTAGTACTTGAGACGAATTTACGAATGATATGTTTAAAACTTGCTCTCATTTGTTAGATTGTATTAAATTTCTCATTGAGATCTTGGATTTGACACACATATTGCATATTTTTTACTTCAAAATAATGCAGTAATTATCAAAAGAATTTTTATAGATATTTTAAAATGGAAGGTAACTGTGTGCGGATTTATGTGACTGCTATGTTGTTGTTGTTGTTGTTATTATTATTATTATTATTATTATTATTAAATAAAGATTTGATTCGATAAAAATTAGATTTATAAAAATTATTTTTAGATTGTTGTTATTATTATTATTAATTATTCTTTTTGATTTAAATTTTAGTCAAATTTTTTACTTATAAAAATTAGGGCTAAAAATAAAATAAGACATTAATTTAATCAAAGTTTTTCTTTTTCTTTTTTGTTCAACTCATCGGCCTATAAGAGCATCTGCATTGGATGTGTTAAATAGATGTTAAATGACACGTGTACTTATTAAAGTTAATACATTCATTATTGTCACAATTGATGTGTTAATTTCTAATTAAGTCCAAGAATATGATAAAAAAAATAAAAATAGTAAAATGTATATATTAATATGCTACTCATTTTCAAGATCTCATTAAATTATATAATATTTATATGAAAAAAAAAAAACTATTTATTATAAGAAGAAAAAGGAAAAGGAACAAATAGGAGATGGGGGAATGGCGGATCCACATGCCGGCAAACTAGCTAGTGTGGCCACACTAGCTGGCCGCCGGTTGTGCCTAAATCGTCCCATCTTTTTTTTAACTGAGATTTTAGAATGATTTTCAGTTTATGTGATTTAATTTATGGTTTTGTGATTTAATTTTTTCCTGATTTGTATGATTCTTTAATTTATTTTCAAGTCCATAAGTGAATGCATCGATTGAAGTTGAACGGTGTAAGTGTAATCAAGCAAAGCAAGTTGAAGAAGATGAAGTTTGGGTTGGACCTTTATTAATTATTTTGTCCCTAAAAAAGTGGCCCAAATTCATATTATTGTTTAATTGATATTTTTTGGTTAATTTTGAGTTGTAATTGTAATTTTCAAATTTTGGAAAAAATTTATATGTAAATGTGTATGTTAATTTCAGATTTTCGAAATATATGAATTTAAAGCCTGGTTGGTAATGTTAAAATTTTTGTTTTTTGTGATTATTTTTGTGTTTTGATGGATGTGTGGTTTAAAAATATTTGAAAAGTCAAAAAATGTGGACTTGACTAAGAATTGATGGTTGAGATTGAGTTTGAAAAATTTTAATGAAAATTTTTCCATTAGCAAACAAGCTCTTCCACATATTGCGTTGATTGGATACTAATTTGTTCTTGAAGATTCTCTAGTCCCCTTTCCTTTGTTTCACAGACTATGCAGCTCAGTTATTTTATAGAACTATTTTTACTGTGCCATGAGAGTGAATTAGTATTGACTGATGACTTATTTGTGTGCTTTCTTATCTGCATATGCATTGGTACCTTTATTTTCGAAATTTCTTATATTATCGCGTTGGTTGTCGATCAATGGTCCACGGTCAACGGTCTATGATCAACGGTCGACCGCTCTAGCTGAACTTTGATCATGGATCCGTCCCTGGATGAGGTGGGGATGGATGGCACCATTGGACAATTTCAAATATTTTCAACTTGAAATTGTAATGTCATCAGTTAAAATATTATCTAAATTTAACCAGAAAGTTAACTTGTAACAAAAAAATTCTTTTAACTTGTGTTTTAACAAATCCAATGTGGATGTTCTGACTATAAGGAAATAAGAGAAGGCCTTTCTTTATGGAATAATTTGAAAATTTGTATACAATTACACCATATCCCCACCCCACCCCTTCAAACCCCCACCACCACTTCTCATCTCCCCCACCCCCAATGCCACCATGGTTGGTGAAGGCACGACATCGACAACCTTAGATCCTAATTCAGATATAGATCCCAACCTCAACCCCAACCCCAACCTCAACCTCAACCTCAACCTCATCACTGTTTCCGCCACCGTCGACATTGGCATTACCCAAGAAAGCTCATGTCCACAACCCCAACCACTACTGCCACCACCTAAGCCTCAGATAAACCACCACCATCGACGTCACCATCAACACAACACAACCATGACTTGCACCACCATAACTACCTACACCGCCATCACCACCATCACTACCCACAAACACCTATACTACCACCACCCTACCACATCACCACTACCACCGACGACAATACCAACAACCACTTGCACCGCCAGTCACCCTAGTTAAAACTCCGATGAACCACAAACAAAATCATCATCTCCAACACGACTCAATCACCATTACCTCCGATGTACAACAACCATCATCACATACACAACACAAATCGGTCCAAATAACTAGTCCCAACTCCCAACACCGATCGACGACGGACGCATCTCTGTGCATAGGAAGGGCTAGTTTTGCTATGAGGCGAGTGAGGCCCATGACTAGGGCTCAATATTAGCCTCATGTCCAACATATATATATATATATATATATATATATATATATATATATATATATATATATATTTGGTAAAACCTATTCCAAAGGCTTTTTTTCTTAAGGCCATTTCAAAAACTCATACATCTTCATGGTATTACGGTTTCTTTCCAGTTCGCACCACCAAATCAAAAACACATTTCACCATTTCAATTTTCATCTTCCCCAAATCGATTCTTCCCCAAACAGCCAAATTTATCCAAACCTAAAATCTACCAGGACCAAGTGACGACGAGTGACCATGAATGAGAGAGGCAGAGAATATAGAGAGCAAGGGCTACATCACGTCTCGAAAATTCACCGATAATTAGAGGTGTCAATCCGGGTGGTCCGGGCGGGTCGGCCTGCCAACACAAAAGCCCGGAACGGCCCACTTGAAAAAAGCCAGCCAGCTGCGGGTTCCGGGCTGGTTGTGGGTCACCCCACAAATTTCAAATTAGAACCCAGGCCCGCCCCTAGCCTATGCAGGTCGCAGTTTTTTCTGATTTGACCCGTATGAATAAAAACATAGATTTTTCATATTTATAGCAATTTTTTTGTCAAATTTCTAAATTCAAAATGATTAAAATGATAAATTCATATTTATTCTATAAAATATTGACATAAAATTTAAATTTATATTTTATGTTACATGAATTACTTCTAAATTTGCAAATTTAAATAAAATAAAACAAATAACAATTAAATGCTAAAAGTATTTCTAATTAATATTATCAAAGAACATTACGTTTCTTAGTTATTAGGGAGAAAAAAATAAAATTTTGCTTTAAAAGTTGTATTAGAGTTTGTAGAAGAAGAGAGATTTTTAATGATACCATATTTAATAAAAACATTTTTTTCACGGGCCAGGGAGTTAACCGCGGCCCATAAAGTTTTGACCCGCGAAACCCACGGTTCACAACTTCTTGACCAGTGAACCGCCCGCAGGGTCATGGGTCGGCCTGCGGTCTCGGGTCGATTCGGGCCGATTTTCATGGGTCTGGTTAGCCCGTCCGTCTTGACACCTCTACCGACGATAGAGAATATAGAAACCTAATTTATGACGTTCAACTCAGGCCTCGAACATCACAGGGCCAGCACTGTGCGTAAGTGGATATGCCGTCGCAAATTGTTGCCACCTCGTTAGAAGCAGTGTCGTTGTTCGCCACGTAAAGCTCCCCTGCATGGTTGAATCTGAAAACCTTGACGACTTCCTGTAGAGTACCCGGTCCTCAAGGGCTGCCGGCCGTCTACTCATGGTCTTTCCACTCCCCCCTGGTCGTCTTGCTCCTCAAGGGCTGGCAGATTCGAACTTGTACCTAGGGGTTAAGTACAAATTTCATGGAATCCCTGGTACCATTAGACCACGTGGTCTAATGGTACCAGGGATTCCATGAAGTTTGTACTTAACCCCTAGGTACAAGGTTCGAATCCCTAGGGAGGCAAAAATTCACTTCCTTTTTTTTTGTAGCGTACCCGGTCCTCAAGGGCTGCCGGCCGTCTACTCATGGTCTTTCCACTCCCCCCTGGTCGTCCTGCTCCTCAAGGGCTGGCAGATTCGAACTTGTACCTAGGGGTTAAGTACAAACTTCATGGAATCTCTAGTACCATTAGACCACGTGGTCTAATGGTACCAGGGATTCCATGAAGTTTGTACTTAACCCCTAGGTACAATGTTCGAATCCCTGGGGAGGCAAAAATTCACTTACTTGAAACGAGGCTACCAGCCCTTGAGGAGCAAGACGACCAGGGGGGAGTGGAAATACCATGATTAGACGGCCGGCAGCCCTTGAGGACTGGGTACGCTACAAAAAAAGACGCTTTTTTTGTAGCGTACCCAGTCCTCAAGGGTTGCCGGTCGTCTACTCATGGTATTTCCACTCCCCCCTGGTCGTCTTGCTCCTCAAGGGCTGGTAGCCTCGTTTCCAGTAAGTGGATTTTTGCCTCCCCAAGGATTCGAACCTTGTACCTAGGAGTTAAGTACAAACTTCATGGAATCCCTGGTACCATTAGACCACTTTCGAATCCTTGGGGAGGCAAAAATCCACTTCCTGGAAACGAGGCTGCCAGCCCTTGAGGAGCAGGACGACCAGGGGGGAATGGAAAGACCATGAGTAGACGGCCGGCAGCCCTTGAAGACCGGGTACGCTACACTTCCTTTCATTGCATCACTACGCAGGGACTGGGCGGTGTGTTTCCGTCTCCTCTTGGTGTTTCCATCTTCGGAGGGAGTTGGTGTCTCTGGCGGCGACGATGGCAATGGCAAAGGAGGGGAATGGTCCATAGGTGCTTCAATTTAAAACGTAATTGATGGTGTGGGGATTGGGTAGATAAGGTTAATCGGGTTTATAGAAAAGTAACTTAATTTAATATTATTATTTGTATTAAAGATTTGAATAACCGCCTGATTTTTTAATCTCTCTCTCTCTCTCTCTCTTTTTCTTTTTTCTTTTTTTTTTTTTTTTTTTTTTTTTGTGATAAAGTTAGCTCAATTTTTATATGAAAACTAACTTTAAAAGAGCTTTTTATTCTAGAATTGCTGTTAAAATAAGTTATATTGGATAAATTTTCTTTAACAACTCTTCTAATTCTTATTATACTTTCACAAAAATAGAATTACTTTCACAAAATTAGTGAAAACAAGTCCAATACAACTTTTAGATCTCAAAAACTTCTTTTGACTTCTCAAGAATTATGTCAAATGGGCGCCTAACAATATTTGTAGTTCTTACTCTTGTAAGTCTGACATAAATTTGTTCGATATTCACAACGAAATGATTATTCGGCACATAAATAAGTAAAAAATAATACTTTTTCCTATCTAGAAATAGCCTTAGACAATGTCACAACCTTGGCGGTGTTTTGAGATTAGAACATTTAGAACATTTTGACTTTTATTGCTTATTTCCCATGCAAAATAAATACTAAGAAATATATTAAACCAATGTTTGATAACGATTAAATTTCATATTTTAATTTGAATCAAAGTCAACACTTGATTTTAATCACATATTTTATATAACTCACAACTTTTTAATCACATATTTTCATTAACCTCTATCAAAATCTACTAAAAATTCAACTGTAATCTCCAACAAACATGGATTAAAAGTTATATTATTAATAATGACATTATCAAACATGACATGAATAAAAGATAAAGTTGAACTGAAATGAATTTATTTACTTCTTTTTATCAAGAATGCATAGAGACTCATACTGTGAAAATTTCCGTACGTCGTACTAGTAGTAATAAAACTCCGAAGGATGTTGTGAATTGATGTCACAAGTTTTTGTATCATTCACTCGGTTTGTTAAAATTTTTTGTTTAAAAACATATTTTTTATGTTTTCGAGATAAATTATGTAGTTAAAAAATGAAGAGAGAAAATATATGTGACTAAAAAATGGTTTTGAAAAATTTGTTATTTAAAAACATATTTTTTAAAAAAAAATTTGCCACTCAGAGGCTTAATTTCATCCAAATTATCAACAAAATGGGTTATAAAATTAATTTTCTTTTCGATAGCACAAAAAATCTACATGCATCAAAGGGAGTAATATATACAAACTTTGCATAAGCCATTACCATTATTCCATTATTATGAACTAAGCTTCTATCATTTCGTGGAAATATTGAAATTAAATACTTAATTTAACCCAAAAAAATGATTAAAAAAGACTTAAATCTTGACCCTAATACGGTTATACCCCATCAACAAAGAAAAAAGATCAAGAAAATTTAATAAAATGGTCCTTAAAGATAGAAAAAGAAATGAGAACTGTTTCATGAGTCTCTTCCCTTTTGTGTATGGCGCCGACGTCGTTACCTTTGACAGCATCGAGAAATTTGGAACTACCGGGACATTTTTGACTTTTGAGATGCCGCTATTAACATTGCTAACCACCAAGCTTTCTCTTCTCTATATCAGGATCTTCAACAAAAGAAGCAAGAAATCTCAATACTTTGATTTGGCATTGCAATGTCAATATGTATTCAGCAGTTTCTTCAAACAGTTTGTCTGCACAAAGAGACTCGCCTCCCGGGACAATTTTCTGCAATGCCACCATCTTTTCCTCAATCTCAGCTTTCCCATCGGAGTCTTCTCCGTCACCATTACTTCCTTCCCCTCCGCCGCAGATGTTTTTCACGTGGGTTCTGGCTTTTATGCTGCTTCTGTGGATCTCCGGGTGCCGCACCCGGCGAATGGTGGCTTTGTTAGATTCTTGACCCATTTCGGGATTTGTCTGTTCCTTTCTAGATAATGTGGCTATGGTTTCTGGTTCTGCCGCACAATTACTGCTGTTAGAACTTTCCATGGAGGAGGAGAAGGTGGTGCTGGTGGCGGCAGCAGGCCAGCAGCTAATGAGTAGGTGACTGACGATGATTGGAAGAGGTATGAGGCGTTTGCAAGGTGTTAAATTAATGAAATGAGTCTTCTAAATGTCAATGCCAACACAGCTTGGCCCACCTAGTTTGGGGATTTTGTTTCCCAACGCCCTGATTACGGATTTATGTGGGGATCACATGCGTTTAAATTTATTGCTTTGCCTATGTTGTTTAGAGTGATTAGAATTTATAAATAATAATGTTACAAATTACTTTTTAACAATATATATTTTTCGAAATCCATTTTCAACCATACATTTTACATTAAAAAATCATAAATTAAAAAAAATTCCGACAACAGTTTACCGAAGAGAACATTAAGCTCTTGTTTCAGCCCAATTATTTCAATTTATAATTTGGGTTTTGAAAATTTAATGGTTAAAAAGTGATTTGAAAATTAAAAAATTGTGAACTTGACTTTTTTAAATGATTGAGATTATTACTGTAGAAAAAAATTGTATTTTTAAAGAAAAATAATGAAGCTCAAACAAGGGCTAATTAGCACTTATAATTGAAAAGCTCCTTCAATATGCTCATGTTTAGTACAACTACAATTTTAAATTTTAATTTAAATTAAAATTAATATTAAATCTTAATCATATCTTTTGTGGAATTCACATTTTCTCAACCATACATTTCATTAATTTTTATCAAGATTTACTAAAAATATGAATTTTATTTATATTTGGAATAAGAACATAGGATTTGTGGATCGAAAATAATTCAAAGCGTATAGGCAACGTGTCGAATGATCATTAGTATTTAGCGGCAACATTTTTGTTTAACATTAGATAATGTGAGTTAAGTAAATTTATTAATTTTAATAATAATAAAAAAAAAGTCTTTTTTCATACATTTGTATTTAATAATAATAATGTTAATTTTTTAAAAAAATAAATCAATTAAAAATAATAAAAATGATCAAACGTAACGAAAATGTTATAAGATTTTTCATGGAAAATAAAACTATCTCCACCCCGGAAAAAAGAATTCATCCAAAACAAGGAAAATATTGGATTTCGAGGCAAGTGGAAAAATGAATTTCATGAAAAAATTAGGCAATCAAACAGCGCAAAGTTAAAAAATCACATGAAAAAACATATTTTCCATGAAAAAATTCACGTATCAAACACAGCAAAAATGTGGTTAAAATGTGGTTTAAAAAGTAAAATGTTGTGGGTTTCACTTTTTTGAGAAATTGAGATTGATTACTGTAAAAAAAAAAAAATTGTACTTTTTATAAAAATGTTGGTTTATCAAACATGGGCAAAATAAATTCGTTCATAAGCAAAGAGCGTTTCTTACACGTGTGTACAAATGAGAGTGAGAAACGGAACGGAGATTTGTCGATCGGGTGGAGGGAAAACCGGATAGGGTCGCAGGTGGTAATAAGGGTCCCGCTGTCAAAAAAAACAAAGGCAGCACATGTGATCACATGGATTTCTTGAACCTACCACTTCCCATGTGCTCTCCTCCTCCTCCGCCCTTCTCTGTTTGGAACACGTGTTCTTTCTACACATGGGCTCCACCCACGCACAGCCTTTTCATTGTGACTTTGTGGGTGGTGGGACGGAGGACGAGAAGGGCTGTGGTGACATTTTGAGGATGACCGATGACGAGTGCTATTTATCATTATTATGGTCGATTTATATGATAGTAAGATCAATCATCACAAGAGATTGGGTTCGTCATTCATTACTACGAGTGTTATTTATCAATTATCACCATGATTGTTCGAGATCGTTGGATAAATCTTATAATATAGATTGGTGATGAACACTAATAATTAAATGAGGTTCATCATTAGAATTCAATAACTCATGTTTTAATATGAATATTTCTTTCGTGTTATTTAGATTTCACGTTACTAAATATTTTTTTATCGATTAAGTACCAAAATATATTACAAATACGATTCATTTCAATACAGTTATTATTTAAGATCATATCGTAAGAATTAGAAACTTGATGGCACAATGCTCATCACTGATGAACGATTTATGATGGCACAATCATACTCGTGGATTCTTCAATAGTCCAACTAGATCGATATGAATTTCAATCCTCGACTAGCCAGCTTATTAACCTAAAGAATGAATGACGAACCCAATCTCTTGCAATGATCATTAATATTCTTTCCATTCTCTACCTACCTCGTATAAATCATTAAATACACACTATGGAAATCCCAAGTTTTTGCTAATCAATTACCTATAGTCAAATAGTTACCCAATGTAAAATCCATAATAGTCCAAAATTAAATGGCAAGGGTACCACGAATTCCAAATCTATAGTAATCGGAGTGATGGGCGGCGATGTTACAACAAAGGGGACAACAGTCGGCGGGGGTGGGGATAGACTTGTTTGGAGGGTGGGTAGTGATAAATGTAGGCCATTTGGGACTCCATGTGATTACACCTACTAATTACGTTTTAAATATTGCTAACCATTCATTAATCAATGACAAATGTACAAGCGCAAATTAATTATTCTAGTACTAGTTCAAAATCATATTAATCACAATTTTCATCAAATTATAATGCTACATTTCTATGTGTATTTTACTTTACTTTTTGGAGCTCCGATGGCATATTCATCTCAATTCTAGAATGCAGCTAATTAGCGTTACTCATGCTGCATTCGCTTGGAAATTAACGAGCTTGGACGTGGACATTGCAGTTTACGTGTCGAAAAATCATAATACAATGACGAAATCGATTTAACAAATATTGTGTTGTGTAATTTGTGTTGATCGTTTGATCAGTCCATTTTAATTTGTCAAGATTTACAATGTGTTCAGGTAACACGTGTTATAATCAGCACGGATTTCAAAATACTTTTTTAACCACACAAATTTTTCTTATTCAATTTTTAACCACAAATTTTACCTCGAAAATACAAATAACATTAATTATTACTATTTATAATAGTTGTCGAACAGTGACTTAAAGAATGTTGTGTTATGTTGATGGTTTGATCAGGCCAAGTTTAATTCCTCCAATCAAGGGATTCTAACTCTGATTCTTTCAAGATGTGATAGAGATTTCTCCAAGAATTCCTTTGATGATTATGATGAACCTAAAGTAAAAATTGCACATGCCAAGTGGGCAATGGACTCAGTTTTGTGGGCCTATGTTGGGAAAAGGAATACATTCATGATGAACCCATGTAGGTCAGAAAAGGGTAAAAAGGGACTTGTTGAATTCAATAAAGAAAGTGCAGAAAAACACATGCATGCAATGTCAATAAAGTCAAATGTAATAAGTTACTGTTTGGTTTATATTAAAAAATTTATAAAAATTTAAGTTAAAATTAATAATTAATTAATCTTCACTACACATTTACATAACCTAAAACTTTTAACCACAAATTTCATCAAGTTTTATGAAAATTTGTTAAGAAATTTTACTTTATCTACACCAAACAAGAGCTGAATATATCATGAGAATAATTCTACCTTCATTGTCCTTTGTGTAGTGCGCTTTAAATGCATTTTTAGACATTATTAGACAATAAGACGGTTTGATATGTTGTGGACATAGACCGGTGATATTTAACCTCCGTTTGGCAAATATGTTTTTAAATATATTTTTTCCTACACAATTCTTCAAATAACTTTTTAATCGCACACATTTTCTCTCTCCATTTTTCAACCACACATTTTACCTAAAAAAATATGAAAAAACATATTTTTAAATAAAAAACTTTTAACAAATAGAGGTAAAGTCTCTTAATAATGAATAACATTAATATATTATCACATTAAAACAGACACAAGTCAAACCAAACCATATATGTTGCATATTCACTTTACATTACAATCAAACTACACAAGATCTGAATTTATAAATTTTGTTACATTGTCTCTTTCTCGTCATCTACATTTTCAATATCATCTAGGTTTTAAAAACAGTTTTTTTGAAATGAGAAGTGTCATCCTAACTCTCTCGGTACTTAATTTGAGTATATCATTTGTCAAGAGAATTATTTCAATTGTAAATTCAATTCATTATATCTTGTGGTTTCGAGAGCCTTGTGAAAACTCAATTGTTTGTTAAGGGTGGGTGCTCATTGTTGTAAGTCACCTAAGGATAAGTGCTTCTTATTGTAAGTCATTTAAGGATTTGGTACTTCTTGTTGTAAGTTACCAATATAGTGGATTTGGCCTTACTCGTGACGGAGAGCTCGATAACGAGGGACGTAGATCACGTTGGTTGATTAAACCTCCTTAAATCGCGTTTGCATTCTTTTATCCATTTTACTTACTTACATTGCACTTACTCTATTCTATCAATTTATATTGTGCAACACTATATCTAAGTGCTATATTTGCTTTATCAATTAAGTTTACACATTTATAGCACATTGCATTGATAGTTAAGTTACTTACAACACTAATTGATCATACTTGTACCCATTGGTTTTTAAATTTAAGATTATTTATTGAAAAAGTTTTATAAATCAGTTCACCCCCTCTTGGTTAGTTTAGTCTTAGGCTAACAGTATCAACAAGACATTATTGAACATTCAAGAAAAGACGAAAGACGGTATCAAAGTCAGAAAAGACATGGTAGAAATGGGAATACGAGATAAGTTAGCACCTCAAGAGTCGAAAAGCGTACCTTTTTACCCCCAACTTGTTATACTTTGTCTAGAAAAGAGAAAACAAGCTTTGAGTGCTTAAGTGCTATTAAGGTTCCATCTGGATACTTTTCAAACATCAAAAGTCTTATGTCGATGAAAAACCTGAAATTGATTGGTATGAAGTCTCATGATTGTCATGTCTTAATGCAACACTTGTTACCAGTTGCAATTCGAGGCATACTTCCAAAATATGTTAGATATGTCATTATAAAAATGTGTTTTTTATTCTTGATAAAGTTGTGATAACGAGCTTCATATAGTAGCGAGAGGGACAGTGTTCCCATCTGGACCTGAAAATGTGGTGCACTATCAACCTCTCTTGACCGATCATGTTAAAGGAACGGTTGATGACGTTGTACGTAGTGCAGAAGCATATCATTTACCAGTGTGATCTCAATATCACACCACGATGGGGGAAGCTTCAGTCAATGGCCTCAACATCTGGTTATGTTATGAGGTAATAATTTTTAATTATATAAAAGTTTCTTTCAAAATTGTTTACTTTGATATTTATATTAAATGAATTATGATGATAACAATTTTCTACACGCAGGAAAAGTCATCGAAAAAGGCAAAAAAAGTCGATAAACAAAAAAAAGGCCAAAAGTTCTTAAATGCATCGAGCCGACGATCTCTGCTGGTTGACGATGCAACGTTATAATGTCTGGATTATGATTGCAAAAGGTTGCACAATGCGGTCATTCAGACACCTGTTGGTATTGACTTTTTTACTGTGCCTTTAGACGCAAATGAATTTCATCATACGGACGAAACAGATATTTACGTTACAATCGACGACATCGCCGACTTGCTTAATATGGAATGGTTGAATATATTTATCCTGCAAAGACTCACGATGTAAGACTGCTTATCACAAATTTATAAATTCCATTTAATTTTTCATTATTCATTTATTTATTGATTTAATTATTTTTAGGTAACTACATGAGTTGTGTGAGGAATTTGGCATCAAGTCGATTGGATTTATGTGTCCGTCACAAATTGTGTCAATTAAGGTGAAAAATAATTTTGAGAGCGTCATTACATATATGGCTGCAACCATGTAGACCTTGCAATCCAAGCAATACATTCTCGCACCATACTTCCAAGAGTTAGACTATTAATATTCACTCTTTCTTACTCAGTTCGAATCATGTGGCATTTAAAGTTGTATTTATACGTTCATAATACGTAGGAATCATTGGATGTTTCTTGTGATTTTTTCTCAATCCAACACCATATACTTCTTGGATTCAGCGGGGTCAGATAATCGTAAAATACAAATTAGACCAACGTTGATTACGTAAGTATTTATATATTTCCTTGATCATTTTTTTATTTTTTTTATTTTTTTTTAGTTTAGTATGTGGTGGATAAGTTTTGATAGTTTCATATAATAATTGTTATCGAGTTTGAGGTAAAATTGATGTTTTGTGATTGTTGAGAAGTTAAAATAGTTTTAAATTTCAGGGTCTCTCTACAGGTTGATTATGTTCAATTTATGGAGGAGATTCTGCTAAAATTTTCGTATAAATGTTATAATCATTTATTTTTTATTCAAATTTTAGGGCTCTTAAAACATTTTGGATATTGATAAGTGTTATATTAACGTTTATTTTATACACTTATATCCATGAATATACCATAATGTGATTCTATCTAAGTATTATTAATGCATTTTATGTTTCATGTTGTATAGGATCCTAAAAGAGAAGAAAATAAGAAAAAATGACCAAATTGCACTAAAAACTGAAGTTTGGGGACTTATGTGCAAATATCTTTACGGCCGCAAGCAAATATCATCACGACCGTAAGTGCATGATTGAAACAGACAAAATTAAGCAGAAAAGATGTTACGGCCGTAAGAAACATCTTTACGGCCGTAACCCTCAAAAGATAAAAATACGCAGAAACCCAATTACGGCCGTAAAAGAAATGTTACGGCCGTAACTCCAATTTAAGGAAATATGCAGCAACTCAATTACGACCGTAAAATAAAAGTTACGGCCGTAACTATTCTAGTCAAAAATTTCCATATTTCAATTCTTTCCATAATTTTGGATTTCTTGATCCCAAAGTTAGGACACGAAACTGAGGCTATAAAAAGGGGTTCTCATGACAGAAAAAAGTGTGAAATAATTATTGAAAGAGGGAGCGGCTTGCTTGGAGATTGGAAGAAAAATTAAGCGACTCGAGAAGGCGAATCAAGAAAAGAAACTTCCAGAATTTTTTATGACTTTGAGTGGCTAAGCTTCCATACCTAGTTCGAAGGGGAAGTTGTATTTCATATCAATTTGTTATTGCTTTTCCAAACTAGTAACGTAGTTCTAAATTCTTTACTTTGATTTGTTGGATTCTTATGCGTTTTTTATTCAATCAATGCAATTCTTTATTTGATTAAGGCCTTATCATTTAATTTGTTGTATTGAGATTTGCTATTTTGAATGATTGGATCCGTAATCGTCTTGTTGTTCAAATCATAGTAGCAAGTGAAAATTTAATAATTTTCATAGAGAATTCCAACTTAGGTTAATTGTCACGAGCTTGTGTGATTGATAACCTAATTCACCCTAATTCTTCTCAACCATTATATAGTTGTTGTCTTAAATCTAAAGAGCTTGTTTTAGATTATTCAATGGCTAATGTTTGATTAGAGAGCTTATTCTAATTAAATTCAATTAAGGGAGAATCGGAATAGTTAGAGCTTATTAACTATTTACGGGTGATAAATCAAAGAAGAAATTGAACTCGCGTTATTTGGAAAGTGATAACATTGTGATATAATACAACTGAACCTGAGAACTAGGACTCTTCAACATTTGATATTTATTTCAATCATTTTAATTGCTTTATTTTATTAGTTAAATCATTTACAAACAATTCAAAACAAAAATCCCTTTTACGATTCTAATTGACATGACACTAAGTTAGTTCCATTCCTCGTGGGATCGACCCTTACTCTCACTACTACATTATTAATTAATATTTGGCGAGTAAGGAATTATTTATTATTTTGGTGCATTGTGTGACGACCCGAATTCTCGACCATTCGAGTGCCACTAAAAGTGACTCATATCATATTATCGAGACTTAAATAGTAATGTAAAATTATTCAAAAGAATAAATTAGAATCCCATAATTTTATTTGTGAATAAAAATAGAACATAATCTTCTTACATAAAGTTCAACATAATTATGTCATCAATCTTAACCACTTTTGCCACTTCCATGTTGACCGCCTCGAACCTTCAATTATCTGAAAATGGTAAATATCGTGGAGTGAGATTTATAAAATCCCAGTAAGTATACCAAGCATAAATTTTCTTTTGAAAGTATATGGATCATTTTCATCATAACATAGGATAGGATCGAAATACTCATAAACATAGGGAGACACAAGAATTTTACCGAACTTAAATGACAAGAATTCTTATGTGTAGCGCTACTAAACTCCGGTACCCTTAGCATAATCATAAACATATCATATGGGACCCATAGCAATCTTGTGAGATTTATTTCATAGCAATGATCCAAACATTTTCGTTAAAAACATAAGGTATTTTACTTTTCATAAAAACATACTTACTTTTCTTAAAAACATAAGGTGTATTTACCTTTCATAAAAACATACTTACTTTTCATAAAAATATAAGGTATATTTACATTTCATAAAAACATACTTACTTTACATAAAAACATAAGATATACTTACATTTCATAAAAACATAATTACTTTACATAAAAACATAAGATATACTTACATTTCATAAAAACATACTTACTTTACATAAAAACATAAGATATACTTACATTTCATAAAAACATACTTACTTTACATAAAAACATAAGATATACTTACATTTCATAAAAACATACTTACTTTACATAAAAACATAAGATATACTTACATTTCATAAAAACATACTTACTTTACATAAAAACATAAGATATACTTACATTTCATAAAAACATACTTACTTTACATAAAAACATAAGATATACTTACATTTCATAAAAACATACTTACTTTACATAAAAACATAAGATATACTTACATTTCATAAAAACATACTTACTTTACATAAAAACATAAGATATACTTACCTTTTAAAAGATTAAAATGAAGTGTAGTAGTAAACGAACCAAAACTTTCTTGACCACCTTGAATTTCTCTTACTTGTGGATTTTGTCAAGAGATTGGAAATAAGTGTATATGTGTAGAGTTGTGTGTAAAAGAGATGGGTTTAAATAGATGTATAAAGTTGGCATATTGTAAACATAATCATTCAATTCTATTAATTTTAACACATCCTTTTCTTAAAGTAAAGCACCATTCATATACTTTTCCATATTTATACAAATAATATGCTCTTCATGATTATATATAATGGAGTCTATCAATCATTCATATATTTTTCCATATTTATACAAATATTATGCTCTTCATGATTATATATAATGGAGTATATAAATCATTCATATACTTTTCCATTTTTTATACAAATATTATGCTCTTCATGATTACATATAATGGAGTCTTATCAATCATTCATATACTTTTCCATATTTATACAAATATTATGCTCTTCATGATTATATATAATGGAGTATATAAATCATTCATATACTTTTCCATATTTATACAAATATTATGCTCTTCATGATTATATATAATGGAGTATATAAATCATTCATATACTTTTCCATATTTATACAAATATTATGCTCTTCATGATTATATATAATGGAGTATATAAATCATTCATATACTTTTCCATTTTTTATACAAATATTATGCTCTTCATGATTACATATAATGGAACCTCTCATGCTTGCATATATTTTCTTAATTTAAATAATAAAAGTAATTTTTGTATAAATAAATATTGGGATAACATTGAATTAAGTATTTGGACTTAATATACTTTAAATCAAGAGAATGGAGATATTTTTAGAAATTCGGAATTTAATTTAAAATCGAACGATCTCGATTATTTCTTGACTTGGCTATACGAATACGTCGCTGCGTTAACTTAATAAAAATGGGTGAAATAGTAGCGACACGATTTTCTATTAAAATAATTATTAATCGCGTAAAAATTCTTGGTTGCTACAAACTTACCCCCTTAAAATAATTTCGTCCTCGAAATTAAACTTACTTGATCTTATGATTTCTGAACACTTAATCAGAATCTTTTCTCTTCTTCTCTTAGGTAGTATCATTGCTACTATATTTAACCCACTGGACTTTGACTAAATGCATATCTTTGTTTTTCTTAAAAACATGGACTTTTCTATCAATAATAGACATATGTGTCTACTCATAAATTCTGACTCAAAATGAAAATTCCCAATCGTATGTGATATTTCATCATGTCTTGTAGTACTCATGTAACCTGTCACTTATCATCGTATCATGTGACCTCAAATATTCGTATTAATATCTCTAGAATTTCAATAAATCTTTACTAACATATCATACCATAATAATTAGTCATTTCTTCTTATCACCAAATATCCCAAAGTAAATAAAATGGTTACCTGAATATTCCCTATGTAATATATCCAAACATATTATTCATCAATCAACATAATATCATCAACTTATCTTTTCCCATATTTGTAACCAAAACGTTCTGCAAAATTCAAATAAATAATTAGCTCTCAAATAACTAAAATTCTTCACTTAATTGTCACAACATTTCCCGCAAGGTATTTCTTTCACTTGTACATACTTATGAATTCTGATTCGATACGGTCCTTATTTCACTTTCACGTATTCCCGTATCATCACACCATACCTTAATTACTTATTATTATACCTAAAATATCAGTACCAAATCCAAGAAAATATTCTGTATCTCAAAATCTTATCATCAAATCTTCCTTTATCGATAAAATTAAACAGCGCATTAATTTTTGTCTCTTCTTTTCATTATTCTATTCTGCGCTTTCTTGCTGGAATCAATATCAGATGGATCCACTTAGTTCCTTTATACCTTTAAATAGATCATGTTGGGAAGAGGTTAGATCCATCAAAAATGGATATCATCCTTTCAAACATTCGCAAGTATTATTCCAATCTTCCTATGAATGATCTGAGAAAAATTTATCGAATTAGGCTCGAAAGGTTGATGTTGCTGATGGCTCATGGTATTCCATAAGATGTTCGCTGGTTGATCGAAGCAAAAGTTCGATTATCTGGTGAATTACCTATGACATTTCCAAAGCACATGCCTGGTTTAGGCAAAAGCACCTTCGCAAAGAAACGAAGAGCAAAAAGGCTGAATGGTTGCTACAAATGTGCTCGTTGGATCTGTGATACTCGTTGCAAAACAGTAGGATATTCTTCTACTAATCGGGATGATAAAATCAAATTCATAAAGGGTGGACTGAGTAAGGAGTCTTTGGATGATATTCGACTGACTCTTGACCCCTAGGTACAAGGTTCGAATCCCTAGGGAGGCAAAAATTCACTTCCTTTTTTTTTGTAGCGTACCCGGTCCTCAAGGGCTGCCGGCCGTCTACTCATGGTCTTTCCACTCCCCCCTGGTCGTCCTGCTCCTCAAGGGCTGGCAGATTCGAACTTGTACCTAGGGGTTAAGTACAAACTTCATGGAATCTCTAGTACCATTAGACCACGTGGTCTAATGGTACCAGGGATTCCATGAAGTTTGTACTTAACCCCTAGGTACAATGTTCGAATCCCTGGGGAGGCAAAAATTCACTTACTTGAAACGAGGCTACCAGCCCTTGAGGAGCAAGACGACCAGGGGGGAGTGGAAATACCATGATTAGACGGCCGGCAGCCCTTGAGGACTGGGTACGCTACAAAAAAAGACGCTTTTTTTGTAGCGTACCCAGTCCTCAAGGGTTGCCGGTCGTCTACTCATGGTATTTCCACTCCCCCCTGGTCGTCTTGCTCCTCAAGGGCTGGTAGCCTCGTTTCCAGTAAGTGGATTTTTGCCTCCCCAAGGATTCGAACCTTGTACCTAGGAGTTAAGTACAAACTTCATGGAATCCCTGGTACCATTAGACCACTTTCGAATCCTTGGGGAGGCAAAAATCCACTTCCTGGAAACGAGGCTGCCAGCCCTTGAGGAGCAGGACGACCAGGGGGGAATGGAAAGACCATGAGTAGACGGCCGGCAGCCCTTGAAGACCGGGTACGCTACACTTCCTTTCATTGCATCACTACGCAGGGACTGGGCGGTGTGTTTCCGTCTCCTCTTGGTGTTTCCATCTTCGGAGGGAGTTGGTGTCTCTGGCGGCGACGATGGCAATGGCAAAGGAGGGGAATGGTCCATAGGTGCTTCAATTTAAAACGTAATTGATGGTGTGGGGATTGGGTAGATAAGGTTAATCGGGTTTATAGAAAAGTAACTTAATTTAATATTATTATTTGTATTAAAGATTTGAATAACCGCCTGATTTTTTAATCTCTCTCTCTCTCTCTCTCTTTTTCTTTTTTCTTTTTTTTTTTTTTTTTTTTTTTTTGTGATAAAGTTAGCTCAATTTTTATATGAAAACTAACTTTAAAAGAGCTTTTTATTCTAGAATTGCTGTTAAAATAAGTTATATTGGATAAATTTTCTTTAACAACTCTTCTAATTCTTATTATACTTTCACAAAAATAGAATTACTTTCACAAAATTAGTGAAAACAAGTCCAATACAACTTTTAGATCTCAAAAACTTCTTTTGACTTCTCAAGAATTATGTCAAATGGGCGCCTAACAATATTTGTAGTTCTTACTCTTGTAAGTCTGACATAAATTTGTTCGATATTCACAACGAAATGATTATTCGGCACATAAATAAGTAAAAAATAATACTTTTTCCTATCTAGAAATAGCCTTAGACAATGTCACAACCTTGGCGGTGTTTTGAGATTAGAACATTTAGAACATTTTGACTTTTATTGCTTATTTCCCATGCAAAATAAATACTAAGAAATATATTAAACCAATGTTTGATAACGATTAAATTTCATATTTTAATTTGAATCAAAGTCAACACTTGATTTTAATCACATATTTTATATAACTCACAACTTTTTAATCACATATTTTCATTAACCTCTATCAAAATCTACTAAAAATTCAACTGTAATCTCCAACAAACATGGATTAAAAGTTATATTATTAATAATGACATTATCAAACATGACATGAATAAAAGATAAAGTTGAACTGAAATGAATTTATTTACTTCTTTTTATCAAGAATGCATAGAGACTCATACTGTGAAAATTTCCGTACGTCGTACTAGTAGTAATAAAACTCCGAAGGATGTTGTGAATTGATGTCACAAGTTTTTGTATCATTCACTCGGTTTGTTAAAATTTTTTGTTTAAAAACATATTTTTTATGTTTTCGAGATAAATTATGTAGTTAAAAAATGAAGAGAGAAAATATATGTGACTAAAAAATGGTTTTGAAAAATTTGTTATTTAAAAACATATTTTTTAAAAAAAAATTTGCCACTCAGAGGCTTAATTTCATCCAAATTATCAACAAAATGGGTTATAAAATTAATTTTCTTTTCGATAGCACAAAAAATCTACATGCATCAAAGGGAGTAATATATACAAACTTTGCATAAGCCATTACCATTATTCCATTATTATGAACTAAGCTTCTATCATTTCGTGGAAATATTGAAATTAAATACTTAATTTAACCCAAAAAAATGATTAAAAAAGACTTAAATCTTGACCCTAATACGGTTATACCCCATCAACAAAGAAAAAAGATCAAGAAAATTTAATAAAATGGTCCTTAAAGATAGAAAAAGAAATGAGAACTGTTTCATGAGTCTCTTCCCTTTTGTGTATGGCGCCGACGTCGTTACCTTTGACAGCATCGAGAAATTTGGAACTACCGGGACATTTTTGACTTTTGAGATGCCGCTATTAACATTGCTAACCACCAAGCTTTCTCTTCTCTATATCAGGATCTTCAACAAAAGAAGCAAGAAATCTCAATACTTTGATTTGGCATTGCAATGTCAATATGTATTCAGCAGTTTCTTCAAACAGTTTGTCTGCACAAAGAGACTCGCCTCCCGGGACAATTTTCTGCAATGCCACCATCTTTTCCTCAATCTCAGCTTTCCCATCGGAGTCTTCTCCGTCACCATTACTTCCTTCCCCTCCGCCGCAGATGTTTTTCACGTGGGTTCTGGCTTTTATGCTGCTTCTGTGGATCTCCGGGTGCCGCACCCGGCGAATGGTGGCTTTGTTAGATTCTTGACCCATTTCGGGATTTGTCTGTTCCTTTCTAGATAATGTGGCTATGGTTTCTGGTTCTGCCGCACAATTACTGCTGTTAGAACTTTCCATGGAGGAGGAGAAGGTGGTGCTGGTGGCGGCAGCAGGCCAGCAGCTAATGAGTAGGTGACTGACGATGATTGGAAGAGGTATGAGGCGTTTGCAAGGTGTTAAATTAATGAAATGAGTCTTCTAAATGTCAATGCCAACACAGCTTGGCCCACCTAGTTTGGGGATTTTGTTTCCCAACGCCCTGATTACGGATTTATGTGGGGATCACATGCGTTTAAATTTATTGCTTTGCCTATGTTGTTTAGAGTGATTAGAATTTATAAATAATAATGTTACAAATTACTTTTTAACAATATATATTTTTCGAAATCCATTTTCAACCATACATTTTACATTAAAAAATCATAAATTAAAAAAAATTCCGACAACAGTTTACCGAAGAGAACATTAAGCTCTTGTTTCAGCCCAATTATTTCAATTTATAATTTGGGTTTTGAAAATTTAATGGTTAAAAAGTGATTTGAAAATTAAAAAATTGTGAACTTGACTTTTTTAAATGATTGAGATTATTACTGTAGAAAAAAATTGTATTTTTAAAGAAAAATAATGAAGCTCAAACAAGGGCTAATTAGCACTTATAATTGAAAAGCTCCTTCAATATGCTCATGTTTAGTACAACTACAATTTTAAATTTTAATTTAAATTAAAATTAATATTAAATCTTAATCATATCTTTTGTGGAATTCACATTTTCTCAACCATACATTTCATTAATTTTTATCAAGATTTACTAAAAATATGAATTTTATTTATATTTGGAATAAGAACATAGGATTTGTGGATCGAAAATAATTCAAAGCGTATAGGCAACGTGTCGAATGATCATTAGTATTTAGCGGCAACATTTTTGTTTAACATTAGATAATGTGAGTTAAGTAAATTTATTAATTTTAATAATAATAAAAAAAAAGTCTTTTTTCATACATTTGTATTTAATAATAATAATGTTAATTTTTTAAAAAAATAAATCAATTAAAAATAATAAAAATGATCAAACGTAACGAAAATGTTATAAGATTTTTCATGGAAAATAAAACTATCTCCACCCCGGAAAAAAGAATTCATCCAAAACAAGGAAAATATTGGATTTCGAGGCAAGTGGAAAAATGAATTTCATGAAAAAATTAGGCAATCAAACAGCGCAAAGTTAAAAAATCACATGAAAAAACATATTTTCCATGAAAAAATTCACGTATCAAACACAGCAAAAATGTGGTTAAAATGTGGTTTAAAAAGTAAAATGTTGTGGGTTTCACTTTTTTGAGAAATTGAGATTGATTACTGTAAAAAAAAAAAAATTGTACTTTTTATAAAAATGTTGGTTTATCAAACATGGGCAAAATAAATTCGTTCATAAGCAAAGAGCGTTTCTTACACGTGTGTACAAATGAGAGTGAGAAACGGAACGGAGATTTGTCGATCGGGTGGAGGGAAAACCGGATAGGGTCGCAGGTGGTAATAAGGGTCCCGCTGTCAAAAAAAACAAAGGCAGCACATGTGATCACATGGATTTCTTGAACCTACCACTTCCCATGTGCTCTCCTCCTCCTCCGCCCTTCTCTGTTTGGAACACGTGTTCTTTCTACACATGGGCTCCACCCACGCACAGCCTTTTCATTGTGACTTTGTGGGTGGTGGGACGGAGGACGAGAAGGGCTGTGGTGACATTTTGAGGATGACCGATGACGAGTGCTATTTATCATTATTATGGTCGATTTATATGATAGTAAGATCAATCATCACAAGAGATTGGGTTCGTCATTCATTACTACGAGTGTTATTTATCAATTATCACCATGATTGTTCGAGATCGTTGGATAAATCTTATAATATAGATTGGTGATGAACACTAATAATTAAATGAGGTTCATCATTAGAATTCAATAACTCATGTTTTAATATGAATATTTCTTTCGTGTTATTTAGATTTCACGTTACTAAATATTTTTTTATCGATTAAGTACCAAAATATATTACAAATACGATTCATTTCAATACAGTTATTATTTAAGATCATATCGTAAGAATTAGAAACTTGATGGCACAATGCTCATCACTGATGAACGATTTATGATGGCACAATCATACTCGTGGATTCTTCAATAGTCCAACTAGATCGATATGAATTTCAATCCTCGACTAGCCAGCTTATTAACCTAAAGAATGAATGACGAACCCAATCTCTTGCAATGATCATTAATATTCTTTCCATTCTCTACCTACCTCGTATAAATCATTAAATACACACTATGGAAATCCCAAGTTTTTGCTAATCAATTACCTATAGTCAAATAGTTACCCAATGTAAAATCCATAATAGTCCAAAATTAAATGGCAAGGGTACCACGAATTCCAAATCTATAGTAATCGGAGTGATGGGCGGCGATGTTACAACAAAGGGGACAACAGTCGGCGGGGGTGGGGATAGACTTGTTTGGAGGGTGGGTAGTGATAAATGTAGGCCATTTGGGACTCCATGTGATTACACCTACTAATTACGTTTTAAATATTGCTAACCATTCATTAATCAATGACAAATGTACAAGCGCAAATTAATTATTCTAGTACTAGTTCAAAATCATATTAATCACAATTTTCATCAAATTATAATGCTACATTTCTATGTGTATTTTACTTTACTTTTTGGAGCTCCGATGGCATATTCATCTCAATTCTAGAATGCAGCTAATTAGCGTTACTCATGCTGCATTCGCTTGGAAATTAACGAGCTTGGACGTGGACATTGCAGTTTACGTGTCGAAAAATCATAATACAATGACGAAATCGATTTAACAAATATTGTGTTGTGTAATTTGTGTTGATCGTTTGATCAGTCCATTTTAATTTGTCAAGATTTACAATGTGTTCAGGTAACACGTGTTATAATCAGCACGGATTTCAAAATACTTTTTTAACCACACAAATTTTTCTTATTCAATTTTTAACCACAAATTTTACCTCGAAAATACAAATAACATTAATTATTACTATTTATAATAGTTGTCGAACAGTGACTTAAAGAATGTTGTGTTATGTTGATGGTTTGATCAGGCCAAGTTTAATTCCTCCAATCAAGGGATTCTAACTCTGATTCTTTCAAGATGTGATAGAGATTTCTCCAAGAATTCCTTTGATGATTATGATGAACCTAAAGTAAAAATTGCACATGCCAAGTGGGCAATGGACTCAGTTTTGTGGGCCTATGTTGGGAAAAGGAATACATTCATGATGAACCCATGTAGGTCAGAAAAGGGTAAAAAGGGACTTGTTGAATTCAATAAAGAAAGTGCAGAAAAACACATGCATGCAATGTCAATAAAGTCAAATGTAATAAGTTACTGTTTGGTTTATATTAAAAAATTTATAAAAATTTAAGTTAAAATTAATAATTAATTAATCTTCACTACACATTTACATAACCTAAAACTTTTAACCACAAATTTCATCAAGTTTTATGAAAATTTGTTAAGAAATTTTACTTTATCTACACCAAACAAGAGCTGAATATATCATGAGAATAATTCTACCTTCATTGTCCTTTGTGTAGTGCGCTTTAAATGCATTTTTAGACATTATTAGACAATAAGACGGTTTGATATGTTGTGGACATAGACCGGTGATATTTAACCTCCGTTTGGCAAATATGTTTTTAAATATATTTTTTCCTACACAATTCTTCAAATAACTTTTTAATCGCACACATTTTCTCTCTCCATTTTTCAACCACACATTTTACCTAAAAAAATATGAAAAAACATATTTTTAAATAAAAAACTTTTAACAAATAGAGGTAAAGTCTCTTAATAATGAATAACATTAATATATTATCACATTAAAACAGACACAAGTCAAACCAAACCATATATGTTGCATATTCACTTTACATTACAATCAAACTACACAAGATCTGAATTTATAAATTTTGTTACATTGTCTCTTTCTCGTCATCTACATTTTCAATATCATCTAGGTTTTAAAAACAGTTTTTTTGAAATGAGAAGTGTCATCCTAACTCTCTCGGTACTTAATTTGAGTATATCATTTGTCAAGAGAATTATTTCAATTGTAAATTCAATTCATTATATCTTGTGGTTTCGAGAGCCTTGTGAAAACTCAATTGTTTGTTAAGGGTGGGTGCTCATTGTTGTAAGTCACCTAAGGATAAGTGCTTCTTATTGTAAGTCATTTAAGGATTTGGTACTTCTTGTTGTAAGTTACCAATATAGTGGATTTGGCCTTACTCGTGACGGAGAGCTCGATAACGAGGGACGTAGATCACGTTGGTTGATTAAACCTCCTTAAATCGCGTTTGCATTCTTTTATCCATTTTACTTACTTACATTGCACTTACTCTATTCTATCAATTTATATTGTGCAACACTATATCTAAGTGCTATATTTGCTTTATCAATTAAGTTTACACATTTATAGCACATTGCATTGATAGTTAAGTTACTTACAACACTAATTGATCATACTTGTACCCATTGGTTTTTAAATTTAAGATTATTTATTGAAAAAGTTTTATAAATCAGTTCACCCCCTCTTGGTTAGTTTAGTCTTAGGCTAACAGTATCAACAAGACATTATTGAACATTCAAGAAAAGACGAAAGACGGTATCAAAGTCAGAAAAGACATGGTAGAAATGGGAATACGAGATAAGTTAGCACCTCAAGAGTCGAAAAGCGTACCTTTTTACCCCCAACTTGTTATACTTTGTCTAGAAAAGAGAAAACAAGCTTTGAGTGCTTAAGTGCTATTAAGGTTCCATCTGGATACTTTTCAAACATCAAAAGTCTTATGTCGATGAAAAACCTGAAATTGATTGGTATGAAGTCTCATGATTGTCATGTCTTAATGCAACACTTGTTACCAGTTGCAATTCGAGGCATACTTCCAAAATATGTTAGATATGTCATTATAAAAATGTGTTTTTTATTCTTGATAAAGTTGTGATAACGAGCTTCATATAGTAGCGAGAGGGACAGTGTTCCCATCTGGACCTGAAAATGTGGTGCACTATCAACCTCTCTTGACCGATCATGTTAAAGGAACGGTTGATGACGTTGTACGTAGTGCAGAAGCATATCATTTACCAGTGTGATCTCAATATCACACCACGATGGGGGAAGCTTCAGTCAATGGCCTCAACATCTGGTTATGTTATGAGGTAATAATTTTTAATTATATAAAAGTTTCTTTCAAAATTGTTTACTTTGATATTTATATTAAATGAATTATGATGATAACAATTTTCTACACGCAGGAAAAGTCATCGAAAAAGGCAAAAAAAGTCGATAAACAAAAAAAAGGCCAAAAGTTCTTAAATGCATCGAGCCGACGATCTCTGCTGGTTGACGATGCAACGTTATAATGTCTGGATTATGATTGCAAAAGGTTGCACAATGCGGTCATTCAGACACCTGTTGGTATTGACTTTTTTACTGTGCCTTTAGACGCAAATGAATTTCATCATACGGACGAAACAGATATTTACGTTACAATCGACGACATCGCCGACTTGCTTAATATGGAATGGTTGAATATATTTATCCTGCAAAGACTCACGATGTAAGACTGCTTATCACAAATTTATAAATTCCATTTAATTTTTCATTATTCATTTATTTATTGATTTAATTATTTTTAGGTAACTACATGAGTTGTGTGAGGAATTTGGCATCAAGTCGATTGGATTTATGTGTCCGTCACAAATTGTGTCAATTAAGGTGAAAAATAATTTTGAGAGCGTCATTACATATATGGCTGCAACCATGTAGACCTTGCAATCCAAGCAATACATTCTCGCACCATACTTCCAAGAGTTAGACTATTAATATTCACTCTTTCTTACTCAGTTCGAATCATGTGGCATTTAAAGTTGTATTTATACGTTCATAATACGTAGGAATCATTGGATGTTTCTTGTGATTTTTTCTCAATCCAACACCATATACTTCTTGGATTCAGCGGGGTCAGATAATCGTAAAATACAAATTAGACCAACGTTGATTACGTAAGTATTTATATATTTCCTTGATCATTTTTTTATTTTTTTTATTTTTTTTTAGTTTAGTATGTGGTGGATAAGTTTTGATAGTTTCATATAATAATTGTTATCGAGTTTGAGGTAAAATTGATGTTTTGTGATTGTTGAGAAGTTAAAATAGTTTTAAATTTCAGGGTCTCTCTACAGGTTGATTATGTTCAATTTATGGAGGAGATTCTGCTAAAATTTTCGTATAAATGTTATAATCATTTATTTTTTATTCAAATTTTAGGGCTCTTAAAACATTTTGGATATTGATAAGTGTTATATTAACGTTTATTTTATACACTTATATCCATGAATATACCATAATGTGATTCTATCTAAGTATTATTAATGCATTTTATGTTTCATGTTGTATAGGATCCTAAAAGAGAAGAAAATAAGAAAAAATGACCAAATTGCACTAAAAACTGAAGTTTGGGGACTTATGTGCAAATATCTTTACGGCCGCAAGCAAATATCATCACGACCGTAAGTGCATGATTGAAACAGACAAAATTAAGCAGAAAAGATGTTACGGCCGTAAGAAACATCTTTACGGCCGTAACCCTCAAAAGATAAAAATACGCAGAAACCCAATTACGGCCGTAAAAGAAATGTTACGGCCGTAACTCCAATTTAAGGAAATATGCAGCAACTCAATTACGACCGTAAAATAAAAGTTACGGCCGTAACTATTCTAGTCAAAAATTTCCATATTTCAATTCTTTCCATAATTTTGGATTTCTTGATCCCAAAGTTAGGACACGAAACTGAGGCTATAAAAAGGGGTTCTCATGACAGAAAAAAGTGTGAAATAATTATTGAAAGAGGGAGCGGCTTGCTTGGAGATTGGAAGAAAAATTAAGCGACTCGAGAAGGCGAATCAAGAAAAGAAACTTCCAGAATTTTTTATGACTTTGAGTGGCTAAGCTTCCATACCTAGTTCGAAGGGGAAGTTGTATTTCATATCAATTTGTTATTGCTTTTCCAAACTAGTAACGTAGTTCTAAATTCTTTACTTTGATTTGTTGGATTCTTATGCGTTTTTTATTCAATCAATGCAATTCTTTATTTGATTAAGGCCTTATCATTTAATTTGTTGTATTGAGATTTGCTATTTTGAATGATTGGATCCGTAATCGTCTTGTTGTTCAAATCATAGTAGCAAGTGAAAATTTAATAATTTTCATAGAGAATTCCAACTTAGGTTAATTGTCACGAGCTTGTGTGATTGATAACCTAATTCACCCTAATTCTTCTCAACCATTATATAGTTGTTGTCTTAAATCTAAAGAGCTTGTTTTAGATTATTCAATGGCTAATGTTTGATTAGAGAGCTTATTCTAATTAAATTCAATTAAGGGAGAATCGGAATAGTTAGAGCTTATTAACTATTTACGGGTGATAAATCAAAGAAGAAATTGAACTCGCGTTATTTGGAAAGTGATAACATTGTGATATAATACAACTGAACCTGAGAACTAGGACTCTTCAACATTTGATATTTATTTCAATCATTTTAATTGCTTTATTTTATTAGTTAAATCATTTACAAACAATTCAAAACAAAAATCCCTTTTACGATTCTAATTGACATGACACTAAGTTAGTTCCATTCCTCGTGGGATCGACCCTTACTCTCACTACTACATTATTAATTAATATTTGGCGAGTAAGGAATTATTTATTATTTTGGTGCATTGCGACACGCATCAGATATATAATGACAAGAGGAATATAGGCAATGTAAATTGAAAACAAATTGCAGTATGTCAATTTAAAAGTTACTACAAACTCCTAAATAATTAGTTCTCTCTCTCTCTCTCTCTCTCTCTCTCTCTCTCTCTCTCTCTCTCTCTCTCTCTCTCTGTGTACACACACATATACGAATAGTTTTAATGAGAAAATTTCAGCATCCTCAGCAACTCGGAAGTTCTGAATGTTGCTATTATGTTATAAGAAACATGTATGAGATAGTCACACAATATTTTCACTTAACTTTTTAAGATAAGGTATTATAAATATTGAATACTATGAATTGTTTAATTATCCATTTATTAATTATTAAGAAATAACTAATAATTTATCACTGTTTGTAGGCATTTTATCAAGATTCTTACTCAACAGAGAAGATGGACGAGATTAAAAATTTATAGGCTAAATACTTCTATGAATCTTGTATGTAAGTTTTCAATTTTTTTGTAATTAATGTATATGTACTGAATATTTGTAATAACTCTCATTAATATTAATATAAATTGACTTATATAATTTTATTATGCATTTTTGTTGATAATTTGTTAGTTGTTGATAGTTACAGTTGACGATGAAGCTGAATATAAAATAATAAACAGGATTTTTGAATTTAAAAAAGAAAAAAAAAGTATGCGTCGCTGTACACTAAAATTGTACTATATGCGTCAGTTGTAGTGTACGCGTCGGTTGTCTTCGTGTACAACCGACGCATATACTTTTTTTCAACTATATGCATCGATTTTTTATACAATCGATGCATATATTTATACTTTTTACATCGAATAACAACCGACACATATTCCCTTTACCATGTATGTCTGCGCCATATGCGTCACTTCCACAATCGACGCATATTATCTTTTACATCCGACGCAAATTACTGAAACTATATTAGTGATATTTCACAGCAAATGAGAAAATACAAGAGAACAAACAAGAATCAAACATTATCTACTGCTTTTTTAAAACAGTGTGTTAAAGGGAAAAAATTAAACATTATCAATCATTCACTATCATATTAGCAATTAGCATACATGCTTCTTACTGAGCCTTACAGATTTAATCAACATGCATGCTGATTAGTATGATAAATAATCTGAAAATGCTATACTAGATGCATTTTGTGTGTTGCAAAAATTGTTTAACATGCATGCAACCATTTGAACACAGTTAATATCGCAAGATATTTTTATCAAGCTAAACTTTGTAAGATTTCACAAAGAATCTATACAATTACAAATACTAAACAAATAAGAGTGGACATATTATACGATTGAATATGAAAATATATGAAACATTAAACAACTAACAGGCAACTTGATTTCGTACTAATTTAATGCTCGAAATTTTAAAAAAAAAAAAATGAAAAACAAATTATGAAAGCTACCATATACATTGAATACTGATTCCTAAAAATTATAAAGTTCAGATTCAAAATAATCATTACAAATTGTCTATATGTAAAGAAATGCTCGAAATAAATACTAATTGCAAATTAAAGACTAAAGATTATCTATTATATATTGATTGCAGATGTTATAAATTAAGTTCATATTTAATATATGAAACAAAACTGTTTATATTTTACCTCAATGCTCGAAATAGACAAATGAAAGATAAATATATTTCTAATCAACATATAATGAGTATAATAATTACCTAGATTTAAAAAGTTTCAATTTTAAATAATTAGTGTAAATGCTCGGATTAAAGAATTAAAGATATTTGATGTACTTCAAATTAATCCTCGAAATAAATAAAAAAATCAAAATAAACAATAATATATATATATAGATTACTGAAATTTGTTCAAAATTAAAAGTTAAATTTTGAAATATGAAAAACGAATCAGAGTCATTGATTCCGGAATTTTTAAATAATATCTTTGAAAAAAAATTAAATGATACGATGGTAGGATTAATAAATAGAATATTGCTACAAAAGAATAAACCTCTAATGAACTTAGTTCTTAGATTGAAATCTTAGGAGGTCAAAATTAAAATACATTGAATGCATGACAAAAATTTGAGGTTAAAACTTAACTGAAAATACTTGAAACAAAAAAATATAATAAATTAATTATTAACTGTGTGAAATTGAACAAAAAATAAATTGGAAACTTCAATAAAATTAAAATTGCTAAAAAGGAATAATTTTGAAAGTAACTTAATATATTGATTAAAATCTTAGAAAATCTAAATGAAAAATACTTTAGGAATTATGTTTATCTAGAATACTTTAAACAAAAAGATCAAATTATTTAAAATTTAAACTGAAACCAAACAATTTACAATTTTGGAAATGTAAAATGAAAATACAATAATCGATACAAATATCTATGAAAAGAATTGAAATTATAAATAAGCCTAGAAGATTAAATAAATAGAATATTGCTAGAAAAGTATAATGCTTAAATACAGTATCATATAGTCAATAATATTGGAAAACCATAATTAAAATACTATCTGTTTTAATTTGGAAAATATAAAGTAAATAGAATTATGGAAATCTAAAATAAATATACAACAATCGATACAAATATCTATGAAAACAAATGAAATTACAAATAAGTTGGAACGATCAAATAAACAGAAAATTGCTAGAAAAGTATAATGTTGAAATATCTTTGGGATAAAGAAATTTATTAGTTGGAAAGTTTAAATAATAGATTTTGCTATTAAGGAAAAATGCTTGGATTTTACCAAATAAAGGACAATAACAAAAGTAATCTTGGTTACAATTTGACTAAAAAGTCATGTTTAAAATAAAAGTTTCCAAATCAATGAATCTGGACAGAGACAGTACCTGCTAAGATAATGCTGCTGGCTGCATGCATACACACTATTCAAAGACTGAAAAAGAAAAACTCCAGCACTAGCTTTTTGGCAGTCATGTACAAGGAAATTTCAGGTCGAATTTTAAAAAAAGGTTATCAGTCTCCTATTTCTATTTTCTGAACAGGAGTAATAAAACAACTAAGGTTTGGAAAATACACTATTCTAGGATTTGCAAAACCCAGCATTAAAGATGCAAAAATTAGAAGGAAGATGTGAGTTAAAGTTCTTCGTTTTATAAGTAGATTAGCAATCCAGAACCAGCTAACGTTCATGGAAAGACAGATAAACTTGCAGCAAATACTCTAGCAATATAATATAAGCAAACGCAGAGAAAAGCACAGGCTTAGAGTTGATGGACTTGAAGGTTGGTTGGTTACATAATCTTTGTTTATCAATATGTATAATAATAATCCTATGAGGTTTACACATGTATTGGTTCTGGAAAACAGAACTGAATGCAGTAGATGGTATTGATTCCCCGTGGAATTTATCATCTATTGATTCAAATAAATGCAGCAAACAATCATGTTCAGAGAAAAGAAATGTATGTGCTTCAACTTAACAGAGCACAACATAATAGAGACAAACCATACACTTCATTTACCAATCTGCCCCATGGGAGGAACAAATTAGCACACATATCTGCTGCAAACCATTTTCCCGAGATTAAACCTCACATTAGCATGCCTTATTTTATTTTATTTTCCCCAGTTAACATGCACGTTGGAAAAAATAGTATTTGGAGATGATCACAAACTGTAAACACGATTGAAATGAGAAATGTTGAAAAAATAGTATATAAATATCAAAAGAATACTATATACTCGGACTTTTTGCACAGATCTATCAAAACTAGAAAATATAAGCAGCAAACCCCGAACAACTTATTAGCAAACATTAAAAACGTCACAAACATAACAATAAGTTAGTTTTTAAAAAATTAAACTCTTAATACATAAATAAAGTAAAATCAAAATGTATATTGGAGCCATACACAACACACTCACAAATTACTTAGCATTACAAAAGGATAACATGTGGGAATACATATCTGTAGTAGCAAACAAAACCAACAGCAATCGTCACATTTCTAAGAGCATCAAAGACTCCCCATGTTGCCTACCAAATAAAAAATACCAAGAAAAAGTAATTATGAACTTACAAATCAGGAAATCACAGTTTATTCCATCCTTTTTACTATATAACTGAGATAATATGAAGAGAAGTAGTGTGATAATCAGAAAATTCACTAGGCATGAAATATGAGTAGGTTTACTATGAATTTATCTATTTCATTACCTGAACTAAATGATAATATAAAAAGAAGGTACAAATTGGCACAAAAATCTGCTGGAAACCATTTTCTAGAAATTAATCCTCCCATTGGCTCTTTTTTTTTCCAGTTCACATGCAGTTGGAAAAAAGAGTATTTTGAGATGAAATAGATAGTAAACATGATTGAAACGAGAAATGTAGAAAAAATAGTATGAATATCAAGAGATTAACATTTACTCAGACTTCTTGCACGGATCAACAAGGTACATGCTGCACTACACATTCCCATAACACAATAAAATTAAATATGCCAGAATCTACACAAAAAAAAGTTCCCAAATTTAAAATTGATAACGAAAATGATATGATTAAGCAGTATCATTGTCATGAACATAATCATTAAGTACAGTTAAAAATCTTTGAATTGCAGAGACTATAGCTAAAATAGAACAATACTGGTAAATATATGCAAATTCAGTTCGTTCTTCAGCCAAAAAATTTACCGAAAGTAAATTTTTTGCAAATCTATTTTAAACAATTTATGCAATGGGGACATTGGTACATAAACTTGGTAAAATCACGTTCAAAAATATATTAAAAATTCTCATATAAGTATTAAACCCCTTAAAGCAAATAATAATATAATAATCAAGTTCATAGAAGAGAAACAAGAAATCAGATATTTATACATCAATCAAAATCTTTGATTATTTCCCGTTCTTTTTCAAATTAACAACTGACCAGTCTAAGCCAGGGGAAGAGGCTTCAAAGGAGGCTTAGCATTCCCCGCAGCAGTAGTCAGCTTAGGTTGAGGCTGATGCTTGGGCGGCGCCGAAGGAGCTAGGGCTTTCTTCGGCTCTATCTTTTGAATTAGCTGCGACGGGTCCTCCGCATCATCGTCTCCCAACAAATCAAATGGATTCGCAGTTGCCATATTTCAGCCACCAGACGAAAAACCCTATCCTTTTCAGATATATCAACTCCACGTCGTCCAAGAAAGTCAATGTTTGGTATTTTTTGGGTTTTCACCTCGCATGCTAACAAGTAAAGATTCAGAAAAATACAAACCGTCCAGTTAAAAATTTGAAAACAAAAAAAAAAAAATCCAAAATATAAATAACTCACCCTATGAAGAACTCCATTCCAAATAACCAAATAAATATAGTTTCAAAGGGTGAAGAAATTTGGAAATCTCTACTCACGGTGCAGATCTAACAACTAATCAAAAAATCGAGACCGAATCTTCGACATTTTAACCGAAAACATTGTACAAAATTGAATCTTAACGCATTTCATGGTATGTAGAAGGTACTAAGTTGTTGCAGGTAGAACAATTAATTTCGGCTGAAGAGGTGAGACGATTTTGCTCGAATTCGGAGGAGGCGGCGTATAGTTTTTTTTTAGAGTTTCATCCCAGACGTTTGTGAGGAGAGTGAGGGTTTGTCGGGCTGTTTTGGGTAAAATTACTTTTATCACATGTCAGGTTCTAGAATTGTCTAATGCAGTCATGTGTTATTGAAAATGAACTGATTGGTAAACACTTTTTCATACCACTTTTTAATCATACATATTTTTTCTCTCTAATTTTTAACCATATAACTTACCAAAAAAACTCAAATAATACACATTATAATTCAAATTCTATTTATTTAAGTCGCCAAATGGAGCCCTATTTACTCAAATTTTCAATGTCTACTTCAAAATTATAAAAAAGCTAATTTATAAACTACATAATTTTACCAAACAAAGCTTTAAAATTAAGTGTTTAAAAACATGTTTATTTAGCCTCTATTTGGAAAATTAAATAAAAACATGTTTGAAAAATACAATTCCACAAATCATTTTTTATCACACGTATGTTGTCTCGGAACAAGGTTTTCCATGTTTTTGAGATAAAATCTGTATGTGTGGTTAAAAAATGATTCAAGAATGACGTTATTTTAAAAACATGTTTTTTCTTCTTTTTTTTTTGCCGAACGAATGGTGAAATTATTGACAATACGTAGTTCTCAAATTGACCAAGAACATGAGACTCCAAAATATTAGAGATGGTACAATAGGTAGTCCAAATAATGGTCATGCTACTATTGACACACCTAACGACCTTTTGGTAAAAGATCCTACAGGTTCTATTGTTGGAATTATAGAAAGCACGTATCCCTCTTTCTTGAAAAATAACATTTCATATTTGCAACAAAGAACGATATTAGCTCCGACTCTCGAGGTTACTGAATCTGTAAATGAGGACATGTCATCTCAAAATCTAACCGAAGACAAGACATATTTCAGTCCCGATGCAGCATGTAAGTCAAATTAGAATATTAATCTATTTAAACACATCAATACTCCTGAGTTTTTGAATAGCATTAGATGTTCAAGGGTTCCTAATCATGAGTTGAAGTTGAAGGTTGGGACCCCAATTATGTTATTGAGAAATATTGATCGTTCAGCAGGACTTTGTAATGAGACTAGATTGGTAATTACAAGACTTGGTAATCATGTTTTGGAGGCAAAGGTAATCTATGGAATCAGTGTTGGACATAAAGTTTTTATTCATATAATGACTTTAACTCCATCAGACCCACATTTACCTTTCAAGTTTCAACGAAGACAATTTTCTTTGATAGTCTCATATGGTATGACTATTAACAAAAGTCAAAGGCGGTCTCTCTTGCATGTTGGACTTTATTTGAAAAGACCGGTATTCAGTCATGGAAAAACTATATGTTGCAGTGTCTCGGGTTACAAATCATGGTGGATTGAAGATACTAATTTCCTATAAGGATGGGCACCGACAAGTTCCACTAAAAATGTTGGTTTAAAGAACTTTTCCAAATCTTAGTTCGATGTTGTCAACCAACCAAATTTAAATATTGATTATCAATATCCAATTACAATTCAATTGTGTTCATTGCTTTACAATGCCTCTTAATTCATTGACACTTCCTATTGCAAACAAAAAAATGGTGATAATATCATCCGTGCATCGTACGAGTATATACAAGTAGTTTTACATACAACATAGGGAATTGAGATGGCAATGGGGCGAGTTTGGGTTGGGTCAGCCATTCCGTTTCCCGCGCCCATGAAATTATTAGTTGACCCATTTCTGCCCCACGACCAGCCACATTTGCAGTGGGCTGGGCTGGGCTGGGCGGGTTCGATTTTGGGCAGGTCGGTTAACACTGCCAAGCCTTTTGTTGTCCCTCTTATTTAATGCTACTGCTTAGATTCTTTGAACATAGACATGGAAATTTTCTAATGAACATGGGGATTTTAACAAATTAGAACTGCAGTAATTACTTTAAATCTACTTAAATCTAAATGCGAATGCAATAAAAATCATCAATCGATAGCCCACAAACAGCTTGATTCAATTTTCGAGCACTGACGACCTAATTTTGACTTAGAAATAAGGGGAGAATTTCAAATTGATGAAAGGAGAACCTAGAATTTCTAATATCAAATAGAGTGAAAAAAATATACATAAAAGAAACATACCTCCTCCTCTAAGATGAAAAGGAGAGCAGCAAGGCAGATGCAGCAGATTTATTCAGTTCTGTAGACGAGAGATCAACTTTGAATTGAAGTGAAGGCCGAAGTCTGAAGGATTAAGGAATGAAGGAGGCTTGTGGCGACTCACAGCTGTGGGAGTGTGAGAGGCGGAGAGAGTTTCCCGCCCTCCCCAAACCCGCTTCGAGCTATCAATTACCATCGCAAACCCACTCCGCCAACTCACGAGTCAATATTTTTTTGCCCCATTAGGGTAGGGGCCCATCGGTTCGCTATAGGGCAGGTTTTTTGTCATCCCTAATACAACATGTGAGAGATAATTAAAAAGGTTATTTCAGTAAATTAACTTATGACTATTTTTGTAAATAAGAAAATAAAATAAAATGTGGTATCAAAAATAATTTTTGTGATAACAATATAATTAACCACCCTAAATTTGATATCATGTGAGGCAATGGCGGACATATCAAATATTAAACTGATAAGATCTTAATCAAAAGGCCGAGAAAGATATGTTTACTCTCGTATAGGCCCTTTAATTTATAACCCCTTTCTATAATGTATGTTTACTTCACAACCTCTATTGGATTGTCGGAGGCAGGCAGCCACCAATTTTTTTTGTTTTTTGTATTTTTTAGGTAAAATGTGTGGTTGAAAATTAGAGAGAGAAAATGCGTGTGATTAAAAAGTAGTTTGAGAAATTATGTTGTTTATAAATTGTAATTATTGCGTAAAAGAACGGTGTTTCATTTCTCATGTTCGAATTCAAGTTAGTGTTAGTTGCCAATTTTTATTAAAAAAAATAAATAAAATAAAATCCTTGAACTTCTACTTTACCATGGGTAAAAAAAAATTTGAGCATAACTAAGCACAGTTCTCGCACTACTATACTGGATAAAAAAATTAGGAATTGCTTCTTGTACAAACAAAATGTACAAATAAGTGTACAAATAGTGATATGGTTATTTCATAATTGTTAATTATCTAAGTAATGTAATGTATAAATGACCAAATTATTACCAAATACTAACTCTGACAGCTGGTTGTTGCATGATTTCTTCGTAAGTGTACGAATTTAATAGGTAGTAAAATGGATTATGAGTCAAAGTATCATACCCATAAAGATTGAGATAGATTATTTTCTAAGTTACTAATCTTTTATATCTTTGTTTGAATACTTAACAACAATTTATTAATGGTAATGACGATCAATGTTATCAAATTGTTTAAGACCCTCTTCGAGTGAAATTAAAACACATTCCATTATATAACTCGCCTATATTTCTATGATGAATGCAACTACATAAGAAAAAATTAAATATTTATGAACAATTAAAGAAGACATAAATCATAGATGTATTTTTCTATCCATTCAGATTATATGGCAATTAAAACATGTCTAACGAATTTCTAGTTTTTTGAATCTAAAAATAAGTCACATAAACTCATACAATCATTGCACATATAATTGTATAAACATGTAAATAATAGAATTAATTACTCAAAATCATAAATTATCTTTAATTAAACATGAACCAAAATAATCTATGTAGATATTGAAGTTTTATAATGATCCTAACACGAGTTAGTTTATCCTAGATGCATAATTGAAAATAACAAGATTTGATATGATTCATCACCCGAATGTACGAAATAAATCTCATTGAAAGAAGGTCTTGAATTGAGTTTTGGTCTTGATCTTGATATGAACTTTAATCTTCAATCTCCTAACTTTTGCCTCTTGAATAATGTGTTGATCTCTCAATAATGTGTTGTGTCTTCTCAAATTCGTGCAACCCCTATTTATAGTTAGATTAGAGTCCTTGTTCAAGTGAGAAAATATCACAAAATCCAGAATTAAAGAAGGAAATAAAATCTTCTCAGAATTTAACCAAGCGATCGCTTGGGAGAAACCAAGGCAATCACTTGGTTTTGGATTGTAGTGACAAGGGTGTATATGTCTGTCTGGATATGTGTGCAGAGAAGGTTCGTCAAAGGTGGAATGGAGGATGTGATATCTTCAGTGGTGATTTTGGAGGTATTTTTTGTTGCCATTTTGGTGATGTTTTAGGCGGTTGCAGCAGTGTTTTAGGCTAGGATTTTAATTGTATTTTAGGAGGCGTTTTTGGTGCATTTGGTAGTGTTTTACGTGACGATGTTGGTGCTTTTAGTGGTGATTGTTGTGATAAAAAAAAAACTATGATCTATACAATTCGTGATTTGTGGTCAAGAAATAAGTTGTGATCAAATAAATTTGTAAATTGTGATCGAAAAATAAGTCGTGATTGTTATTTTCGTTATTTGTGTTAAGGAAAGAAATTGTGATTTATAAAATTTGTGATTTGTGCTAAGTATTGGTTATGATTTATAAAATTTATAATTTGTGATCGAGAAACTAGTCGTCACTTATAAAGATTGTGATTTGTGATCGAAAAATAATTCGTGACCTAAAAAATTCATTATTTGCTAATGAAAAAAGTAATGACCTATAAAATTAGTGATTTATGACCAAAAAATAAGTCGTGATCGATTAATATTAAAAATTGTGACCGAGAAATAAATCATGATCGATAAATAATTTGTGATTTGTGATTGCGACCATAAATTGTATGTTAGCGTGACTTCAACATACTTATTTACTAATATATATTTAGTTACCAATTTTATTAATAAATATATATTAAATTACCACTTTTAGTAATAAAATATATTTAATTACCTATTTTTATTAATTACCACCTGATTTCTAAAATAATTTTTAAAATTTTGTCAATTTTAAAAAGTCGTTGTTAAAGCTTGATAGTCATGTATTTTTTCCTTTTATATATACTTGATTTGATTTGAATTTGAAATTATTTGCCTAATTAATCGAACAAACTCAAATGGCCATTTGGAAGGCCCATTTTTACACCCCAACTATCGAAGCCCAAACCCAGCCCATAAAAACTTGAAATGGATCTTAATTACAGTCATTCATGCTTTTATATTTTAGAGTTTCAAAATCAGGTATTTAAGAAATATTTATACAAATCAGGCATGATTAAAAATCTTAAAACCCCGTTGATAAATGATTCCGAAATACCAAACAAATTAAGCTACAATTAGGAACACCATCGCCTCGTGCTCTTTATCAAAAATATATCTCTGATTGCTGCCATAGTCTATCTTTCCAGATTGCGGCTTGAAGATGACCCTAGCCACTCCCGTGAGCAGTGGAAGCAGTCACCACCAGAGCTTTCTAGGTTAGGAGATATATAGTTACTTTGGTTCCGAAATTAGTTGAGCATTTAGAAAAGGGTTAATAGCACAAAACGTCCCAACGTTTGACATGTATTGTGCAAAACGTCACAACGTTTTGATTTTTGACGCTAAACATCCCAACCTTTACAATTTTTGGTAGAAGACATCATTTCTGTCAATTTTAACCTCATTTCACCGTTAACTTCAAATTGAACAGTAAATGTCAAGGGCATTTTCGTCCAAAAAAAAAAGCAACCCATTCATACTTGAGTAATTGGCACAAAACGTCTCTACGTTTGACACTTATTGTGGAAAAACGTCCATACGTTTATTTTTTTGGCGAATAACGTCCCTACCTTTATTTTTTTGGCGAATAACGTCCCTACCTTTAAATTTTCTTGTTCATTAGTCCCCAAATTTTACTTTTCTTTCAATTTAGTCATTCCGTATTTTATTTAAAGGTAATTGTCTTCAAACGTGTATAACTTTTGATCTACAACTCCGAATTGCACTCCGTTTTTTGCGTTGAACTCCAAATTCAACCATCTTTCTTATGATGTATCATGTGCTCATTTATTAAACATTTTGTTTTGACTTTTGTATAGTGGATACTTATTTTGTTAGGGCATAATTGATTGACGTAAATTGATTTCTGTAAATTTTATTGAAACAGTGAAATTTTAATTTTAGTGTGTGTTCGGCGGCCAGCGGAATTTATAAATTGGATTTATTTGACTTTGTAATCTTTTTAAGGTAAAATATTTGATTAAAAATTGGTATGTTTAGCCCCTGTTTGATCCATGCTATAATCTCTAATAATTTTCTGAATAACACACATTCTCTCTCTTCAAATCATTTTTTAAAAATTGGAGAAAGAGAGAGAATGTGTGTTGTTCAGAAAGTTATTAGAGATTATAACATGACTCAAACAGGGGGCTAAACATACCAATTTTTAACCAAATATTTTACCATAAAAAGATTACAAAGTCAAATAAATCCAATTTATAAATTCCGCTGGCCGTCGAACACACACTAAAATTAAAATTTCACTGTTTCAATAAAATTTACAGAAATCAATTTACCTCAATCAATTATGCCCTAACAAAATAAGTATATACTATACAAAAGTCAAAACGAAATGTTTAATAAATGAGCACATGATACATCATAAGAAAGATAGTTGAATTTGGAGTTCAACGCAAAAAAACGGAGTACAATTCGGAGTGTTAGATCAAAAGTTATACACGTTTGAAGACAATTACCTTTAAATAAAATACGGAATGACTAAATTGAAAGAAAAGTAAAATTTGGGGACTAATGAACAAGAAAATTTAAAGGTAGGGACGTTATTCGCCAAAAAAATAAACGTAGGGACGTTTTTCCACAATAAGTGTCAAACGTAGGGACGTTTTGTGCCAATTACCCAAGTATGAATGGGCTGCTTTTTTTTTGACGAAAATGCCCTTGACATTTACTGTTCAATTTGAAGTTAACGGTGAAATGGGATTAAAATTGACAGAAAGGATGTCTTCTACCAAAAATTGTAAAGGTTTGGATGTTTAGCGTCAAAAATCAAAACGTTGAGACGTTTTGCACAATACATGTCAAACGTTGGGACGTTTTGTGCTATTAACCCTTTAGAAAATCCATTTGTTGCTTCTATGCATTTAGTTAGTCTACAGAAGCCAGATGCAAAACCTCCACTTTGTTTGCCTATTTTTGGGGCACTAAGTCAATTGGAATATTGTAGCTCTGACTGGGCTCCGACCACCTTTAGTCATTAGTTACAAGGATAATTAATTACAAAATTGAAATAAATTTACAATTGTAATTATTATAAACTGTAATTTATTATATAATCTAATTAAGATAAATGTAACTCATTCAAATAATTTTAGCAAGAAATATACATCACGTCTTACAAATTCATTAATTACAATTGTAATTAATTATAAAATTGAAATAAATTTACAATTGTTATTAATTGTAAACTATAATTGATTACAAAATGTAATTAAGTTGTAATTGCAGTTGTAATTAAGATGAATGCAATTAATTTAATTAATCTTAGTGAAAAAATGTCATGTTTTACAAATTTATTAATTACAACTGTAATTAATTGCAAAATCAAAATAAAGTTACAGTTGTAATTAATTACAAAATTGGAAAAAGTTACAGTTGCAATTACAGTTGTTATTAATGTATATGTAACTAATTCAATTAAATAAATTTTTTTTCATGCTTTACAAATTTGTTAATTACAATTGTAATTAATTGTAAATTTGAAGTAAAGCGATCATTATAATTAATTACAAAATTGAAACAAATTTACAAATTGAAATTTGTTGTGCAATTGTAATTAAAGATAAAGAATAAAAGCATCGGAATTGATAAATGGAGATATCATCATATTTCCACACTTATCCCCATATATGGGGTAAGGGGTTATATCCAAGTGACTTCTATTTTTCCCTTTTCCCTTTTTTAACTGTTGACAAACTCTCCTTTTCATCTTTGAATTCACGGTTGATAGATGTAATTTTGATTACACAACTTTCCATACTTATTATATACTTCAAATTTCAACTCCCTTTATTTGGAATTCCAAAATGAAGAAGCAACAGAAGAACTAGAAAATGCTTCCCCTCTATTTCACACATAAACCAACAACAATATTCTTTTGGCAATTGCAAGAGCTCATATTTGATCGCTCCCATAAATGGGGCTAAAACAAGAATCACTTTTTGCCTCCATTTACAAGCATTCAATGTCGAAATTAGTTTTTTCACCCTATCCATCAATGGCTAGACCACCACCACCACCTCTGCTGTCAATGCCCACTATCTACACCACCAATAGCTCCACAACTACCTCCTCTTCTGATACCACTCCCCATCCCGGCCTTAGCTCCTAGTCTCCCACTGTAACCCATCTCTTCTTCAACTCCGACGGCATGGTGAATGATGCCCTTTTATTGCTCTCTCCAGATAGCTTTGTGCTTCGGAAGTTGACCTTGAACTTATATTGTATGATAGAATACTTGATTTTAAGAATATGTTTATATATTGTTAAAATATCTTTTGAAATACATGTTATTTAAAAATAGGCCCTTATATATTTGTGTACTTAACCCGATTTTAAACCCTCAAAAAATCTTGACTCGTTGCCTAGATCTTCTCCACTGCTCCACACTCGTGAACTGGGGGTATATTCAATTAAGACTTTTGAACACTTTAATAGATTTTTTAAGTTTGGATTTTTTGTGGATTTTGTGGACTTTCATATAATCGTATGAAGTTAGTTCAAGTCTTTCGTAAATTTTTATGGACTTTCATTCAAAATCTTTATAGAATATTGTAGAATTCATAATACATTTGAAGACTTTCATTTAAATAGAATTCACACAATATGTCAAGAATTTTATTTTCCAAAAAAAAAAATTCCTAATATTTTATTATTATTAATATGTTAGGCCTTAAAAAAAAATTAACTTATCAATATATAAAGAATTTAACAAAAATATTATTTTTAATATAATTTGATCTTTTCATTTTTTTACATAAAAAAAATTGAATGATGAAAAGGAAAAAACTGTCATAAAATTTTTAATTATAATTAATCTTTTTATTTTTATTTGCCTGTAGAGAATGAAGATAAACAACAAAAATGAGATAGAAGGGAAAAGAGAACAAATAAAATTAGCAGTAGAAAAATAATAAATTTTTAATCATAGCCCTAAGATTCCTAGAAGAGAAAAAGAAAGAGTATATTATAAAAATAGAAAATATAAATTAATCTATCCATTCCATAAAGATAGACTCAATTTTATTTTCACACTCTTCGAATAAGAATCAATTTTTTGAAAGATCCTGACTTTCGAACTTTGAAATTTGATGAGACATCTAGGGGTAAAGCATTGTCTCGGACGAAAATTGGTACACTTTTATTTTAGTACAGTGGTATGCTAGTAGCAAAACTGTATGTAATAATCCATGGACAACCAATGAGGGACTGTCAAAATAAAGTTTACAAGTCATTTTCAGAATAATTAATATATGTTGGAAATATAAATTTGCTTACGTTTTACGTAATATACCCCCTACATTGAATAATGCGTAGTTTATATTTGTTAATAACAATGCATATTAAATAGGGGTATATTAGAAAATTAAGATATTAATATAAAAAATTTTCCTCAACAAGAAAAGTGACCTATAATTTGAGACAAATAAAAAAAGAAAACAAGCATATCTTTATGGGACGAAGGGAGTAATTTTTATTTTTTTTTTATAGCCAAAGTCTCTAAAAATCTTGGGATGGATGATGACAGTTTTTAAAAATTTATTTTTGTACTATCTGCTTAAAAGTTAATACCCTAGAGACTTTCATAAAAGTCTTTAAAAGTCACTGATATTTTGAATATCACGTGACTTTTTAAGACTTCAGACCAGAAAAACTTTAGTGGAATACATCAAGACTTTTAAAAAAGCCTCAATTGAACCCACATCCCTTTAGGGTGTGTTTGATACAGCATGAAAAGGAAAATGAAACATGTTTCTTTTTCGTGTAAATTTTCACATCAAAATAGAGATTCCCAATTCAGCTTTCAAAAATATCTCATCAAAATAGAGTGTGGAACCGGTCCTACTCACTCCCCCCAATCTAAAATCCACCCTCACTCGTAGTTACAGGGTAAGGGTTCAATTCCTGAAAAAGGAAAAAAGATCCTTAACAAGAGAAGTTAAAGGGTAAGCCCTCAACCCTACACTACTTGAGGCACATCCTACGATTTACAATATTCACCAAGGCCCAGGACATGGCAGATGAGGGCCGTTGGGGTTGCGGTTCAACCTTTTTTTTAAAACACCATAAAAATAAATAAAGGGAAATTGGCTCATTTAATCCTTAAACGTTTGCTTCCCCTGAACAATTGGTCCCTAATCTTTCATTTTTTGTCTTTAAATGTTGTATTCTTTGGTGCAAGAGGTCTTTTTGAATAATTTCCTTCCATTTCAATGTTAGAAAATTAAGGAAAGACGAAAATGCCCTTATACATAATTGGCGCAATTAGTACCTGAACGTCAAATTTGGTACATGATAAGTGCTTTATTAACACTTATTTGGTTCACTTGTTGTCCTATTTTATTATTGGTTTGATCCTATTAAAGTATTGTTTGATGTATTTTTATATTTTATGTTGTGTAGAATCATAAATGACGAAAAAAGAGGAAAAAGGATCAAAATGCACTTAAGAATGAAGTTTTGGGACCAAGGTTGCAAATAACTGACGGCTGTCACATCAACATTCACGGCCGTAAGTCATTATCATGTGCAGTGTGAAAAAGGGCAGAAACTCATTTACGACCGTAACTTCAAAATACAGAAAATTTCTAGTTACAGCCGTAACTTCGACGCGGAATATTTTCCTATTCTGAATCATGGCCTATCTTTGGTATATCTTATGAGAAACCCTAGGGCATTATTTTGGAGTTATAAAAAGAGGAAAATCATCGCATAATGGAGGCTGGAAAAATAAAGAGGAAAATTAGAGATTAAAAGAGAGATTCTTGAAAGATTTTCAAAGAAAAAGCATCAATGGAATTCATGAAGCAAATTAAAGATTTCACCACAATTATGCTAGGCTAAATTAACATCGTATCTATTCCATTTCTTTCAATTGTTGGATTATTATGTTTTGAATGTTCAATTAAGTCTATTTGATTAATAGTTTAATTTGGCCAATTGGATTATTGATCTTTGGATTAATGAATATGCTATGTTTAGATTCTTGATCCGTAATTATCATTGAATCTTTACTTTAGTAGCAAATAAATCTCGTGCAAGTTTAGTAATAATTCGACTTGGATTCACTAATTCGAGCTTGTGAAATTAATAATCCAATTCAATCTATTCTTATAATTTTTCATACTAGTCGTGCATTAAATCCTAGAGCTTGTTTAGGATTGTCCGTTACTAGAATTGGTTCGAAGAGCTTGTTTTGAATCAATACACATAAGGAAGAATTTAGATAATCAGAGCTTGTTGATTATTTATGATTGATAATTGAATTAAGGATAGAAACACGTTACATGGAAAGTTATAGCAATAATTGAGAACACAACCAAACCTGAGAACAAGGTTTTTTCTCATATTAATTATCTACACATATTTATTTATTTATTTATTTTATGCATAGTTGTCATTCAATCAATTCCAAACAAAAAAACTCCACATTCTATTGTAATTGATCGAACAATTATTTTTAGTTCACCATTCCTCGTGGGATTGACATTTACTCTCGCTACTATATTATTAATTAATATTTGGCGAGTAAGAAATTAGTCATTATTTGGTGCATTGCGACACGCATCAAATTTTTGACGTCTTTGCCTGAGAGCGGTTAAACAATTGAGTGTTTAATCAAAATCACTTTTCTTTTAGAAACAAAATTGAAGTTCATCTAAAAAAAAAAAAAGAGTCTAAAATCAATTTTCTTAAACAAATAAATAAAGCATCTTTTTATTTCTTTTATTTTTTTTAATGGGAAATTTATCACCTTTAAGGCTTATTTAAAAAATTAAATTTACCTAAAATCGATTTTCTTTTAGAAACAAAAATGAAATTTATCTAAAATCAATTTTCTTAAACAAATAAGTAAAGCCTCTTTTTTTTAATTTTATTTTATTAAAAGTAAAAGAAAATAGGATTTTTAAAGGTAGTAAATTGGGGAATTTGTGTTAGCATATTAAAATCTTTATATGAAGTCCAATTAACATGGCAGAAGAGACTCAAACAAAACATGAAACAAAATTTTTAAATTGTCAAAAAAGGGCTTATTTATTTATTTATTTATGTATTTATTAATATAGGAGCTTTTTAATATTTATGATAAAAATAAAATTGAATTTTTAAAGGTGGAATGAAGGAAATTATCTAAAATGATATGTAGAGCTAAATAATACAACTTTTAGAGACCTAAACACCAAATTGAAAGGTTAAGGTCTTACTGCTCTAAATAATGCCTAAGTTTAGGGAATACTTGCACCAAATTGAAAGGTTAGGGACTTAAGTACCAAATCTAAAGTTCAGGGACTAATTTCTCTAATTATGTATAAGTGTATTTTCGTCTTTCCATAATTTTTAACATTGAAATGGAAGAAAATCATCCAAAAGGATTTCTTGCGCCAAAGAATGCATCGTTTAAGGACTTCAGCTGCAAAAATGAAAAATTAGAGACTTATTGCACAAAGAGACAAAATTTGAGGGACTAAATGTGTTAATTTCTCATAAATAAATAAGCCACATTTTGTTAATTTGTCCATTTGGTAACTATAATAAATTTATAAATCAATTTATAAACTACACAATTTTCCAAACAACTTTTTAACCACACATATTTTCCCTATTCAATTTTCAACCATTTCTTTTATCTTAAAATCATAAATAAATCAGTTTATAAACTATACATTTTTAGTAACACAATTTTTAAACTACTTTTCAACCAAGTATTTTGTTAGAAAACAACAAATTCTTTGTTTATATATATATATATATATATATATATATATATATAAATAAAGGCCAAACAGAGGCTAAATAAATTTCTTGTCATACCTACTGAAAAAAAGTGTTCCGTCAACCAAAAACTTGTACAGCAGTGGAGGAGGATCATCTCAAGAATCAGTTTAATGTTCAAAAGTTAAAATGTGTTTAATATGCCTTCACCAGAAAAATGTCAAACCATGAAAAATATTTTTCATCATTTATATTTGTTTGATGTTTGACTGGAAAACCTTGTGTTAAAAAATATTTTTTTAGGTATAACTATTTAAAGAACAACTATCTTATTTTCCTTGAAAATATTTTATTGCCTATTTTATGAGAAAACATTTTTCAGGTGGAAAATTCTTTTGCATCACGTTTGACTATTTTTATTGTTGTTAATTGACTTTTTTCTCCAGTAATTATTATTATCAAGTAAAAATGAGTGAAAAATTTTAAAAATAATTTTTTCTTATTAAAATAGTTAATTTTTGATTTATTTACTACGAAAAATAATGTCAATTAAACAAAAAAATTAGGAAAATCTCTCACTTTTCACCTGAAAAATTAATTTAATCAAAGACTTTCAATTGACATTTTCTAGGAAAGTAATTTTTAGACAAATTAATTTCTAAAAAATGTTTTCTTACCACATATTTTCTGTCTTTTCAATCAAACACAACCATAGTGTCTCGTCTCATCTAAAGTGAAATGGTTGAGACTTGAGAGTTCATACTGAGAAGAGGATCGAACTTCTTTGGAAATAATAATTAAGTTGTCCATTCAAGTATGCAACAAACTGTATTGCATATTTAGAAGCTTGATATTTCAAAACGCGGTTCAGAAATAGGTAGCACTTGTGGATCTTTGATGAAAAAAATTGGGTAATTGACGCAAAACGTCCTTATTTTTAATATGTATTATGTAAAAGATTTCAACGTTGTGATCTTTTACGTTGAACGTCCCAGCATTTACATTTTCTTGTTGGAGACGTCCTTTCTGTTATATTTAATCATATTTTACCGTTAAATAAAAATTGAACAGTAAACATGAAGGACATTTTTGTCCAATTCCATTTTAAATCCATTTCTTTCTTTCAATAAAGATAATTGGCACAAAAAGTCCTTACGTTTGACATTCATTGTGAAAAAACATCCAAACGTTCATTTTTTTTTACGAATAACGTCCATACATTTAGATTTTCTTCCAGATTAGTCCCCAAAATTTACTTTTCTTTCAATTTAGTCATTTCATATTTGATTTACATCATTGTCTTCAAACGTGTATAATTTTTGATTTACAACTCCGAATTGCACTCCATTTTTTTTACTTTGAACTCCAAATTCAACCATCTTTCTTACGATGTATCATGTGCTCATTTATTAAACATTTCGTTTTGACTTTTGTATTATAGATAATTATTTTGTTAGGGCATCATTGATTAACGTAAATTAATTTCTGTAAATTTTATTGAAACATTGAAATTTTAATTTTAGTGTGTATTCGACAACCAGCAGAATTTATAAATTAAATTTATTTGAATTTTTTTATTTTAAGGTAAAATATTTGGTTAAAAATTGTATGTTTAGCCAATGTTTGAGCCATATTATAATCTCAAATCACTTTTTGAACAACACACAATTTCTTTCTCCAACAACACACAATTATAATATGACTCAAATATGGGCTAAACATACCAATTTTTAACCAAACATTTTACCTTAAAAAAATAAAAAAAGTCAAATAAATCCAATTTATAAATTTCGCTGGCCGTCGAATACACACTAAAATTAAAATTTCAATGTTTCAATAAAATTTACAGAAATCAATTTAGTTAATCAATGATACCCTAACAAAATAAGTATCTACAATACAAAAGTCAAAATGAAATGTTTAATAAATGATCACATAATACATCATAAGAAAGATGGTCGAATTTGGAGTTCAACGAAAAAACGGAGTGCAATTCGGAGTTTTAGATCAAAAGTTATACACGTTTAAAGAAAATGAAGTGTAAATCAAATACGGAATGACTAAATTGAAAGAAAAATAAAATTTGAGGACTAATTTACAAGAAAATCTAAAGGTATGGACGTTATTCGCAAAAAAATGAACGTTAGGATGTTTTTACAGAATGAGTGTCAAATGTAGGGACGTTTTGTGCCAATTATCTTTATTGAAAGAAAAAAATGGATTAAAAAATGGAATTTGACAAAAATGCCTCTCATGTTTACTGTTTAATTTTAATTTAACGGTGAAATATGGTCAAATATAACGGAAATGATGTCTCCAGCAAGAAAATGTAAAGGTTAGGACGTTTAGCGTAAAAAATCACAACGTTGAGATGTTTTGCATAATACATGTCAAAGGTATGGACGTTTTGCGCCAATTACCCAAAAAAATTTGTTTTTTAACCGAACGATTTACAAATACTTAGATTTACATAAGAAATTGTTAATCTTTCATACAAGTACTAGACGACTTGATAAATTGTTTAACTTGGAAGGTTAACAAAATGTAACTTCCTAGACAATTTTCAAAGCATAGAGACGGCGATGGATCAAGCACAGGATGAGCGGGACTACTCTGTCCCAGCCTTGCCCTGCTCAACCCTTTTATATTTCTTTACTTTTTTTTTTGTATTTATTGTATTTTTTATTTTTATTTTTATTTTTATTAATAAATTGACTATCCATGTGGAGGGAGCCACGGTGCTGAGAACACACCCCCGTGGACCAAATTATTTGAAGCGGAATGCTCCTAATGAGATTAGGGCCACATATTTTTTGCCATCCTTATTTAAAGGGATATTGAAATACCGTAACATAGCTTGAATCTAAATGGTGGGGTATCTCTTGTGAAATTATTATTCTATTTTAGTATAATTACGTCATAAATTTAACAATTCCGTCTTTCACTCATTTACAGAGTCCTTCACCAATTATTTAAGAGATTTTGTTATATGCATAATATTATGATCATGTGAATGACAATTTTCTCACATGGAAGGTGTGTAGTAGCTCAATAATGAGAGACCCTCACCCCTCATGTGAGGGGGTTGTGGTTGTCATCTACATAATCATATATATTGTGCAAGCACATTAATCTTTATTTAAGATCATGTTTTGTGAAATTATAATTTAAGGTAATAAAATTTACTTTTTACTCATATTTTTGTATGATCAGTAATTACTACATATTTATTATTAGGAGTGGACGAAAAAATCGGAATCGAGTAAATCGAATTGAAAAATAGGAACGAATTGCTTTTCAAAAAAAAAATAAAAAAAATGAAATCGATAAACTTTCAAAACCAAAATCCAAAATCGAAAGTAAAATTGAATAAATTAACTTGTGATTTTTTTTTTTTGGTCACTTTACAAGCAACAACTTGCTGTTTTTTAAGTTTTATTTTTGCTTTTCTTTTAGTTGGATTGCTGTTTTTTAAAACAACAACTTGCTGTTTTTTTAAGTTCTATTTTTTTTTTTCCTTTTGGATTGCTGTTTTTAAAAATTATGACATGCTATTTGTCTTTGCAGGTTTTGATGTTGTTTTTTAATTTGAATTATATTTTTTTCAATTACATGTTTTCAAATTTAGTTGATGTTTTTTTTTTTTTTTTTTTTAGATATTTAGCTTTGACTTCTCCACACATTTATGCATTTGTATCAAATTTAGTTTCTACTTTATTAAAATGAATTGAACAAAAATAAAAAAATAATCGAAATCGTTTGAATCTTGGAGTTGAATGGAACCGAACCAAAGCTTAGGTTATGTTCAATTCTTTCAATAATTAATCGATAAAATATGTGATTAAAAAATTTGTTATTTATACAAATGAAAATTATATGTTGACCCAGTGGGCACACATGGCCACCCCTATTGGGGGTGTCAGGCGGACCCCAGTAGGCGGGGCCACCCAATGCCCACCTGTCAACTGGCGAGTGGGCATATTTTATGGTGTCCCTTCGACCGACGGGTGAGCATGTTTTATGGTGCCTTTTCGACTCAATAATGAAAAACGATAATTTTAAAAATAAAAAAAGAAAAGAAAAGTTGATGTGATTTTTATTTAATAATTTATCATTTTGTTTTGTCTACCACCAAAAACAGCAAAGCCTAATGCAGGCCCGTGGGCATGTGCAGTCCGCGTGATCAGTGTGCCCAACCCAAGTGTTGCTATCACTACTGAAAGTCCTTGCATCAGCATCATTTCATCGTGGATTTTTTATTATTCTAAACCAATCACAAGATGATGAATACTTACCACCAATTATAATTGTAGATTCAGCGAGGTACGTACAGTTGTTTATTTATAAGTAATATTTTATATTTACCTTTTCCATCTCTTATCTAATACTATTCTACAACTAAAGTTTGACGAGATAAATGCCTCCAATGCTACTATATTATTACAAATGCTCTTCAAATGTCATTGAATTTTTAATTTTATGTGGTATGCCATTGAATTTCAAAGTTAAAACTTTAATTGCCACTATACTATTTTAAAGGTTCCCCAAATACCATTAAACTTTAAATATTATTTGGTGTGCCACCGAACTATTGAAAAGGTACCCCATTTGCCATTATCTTCAAATTGTTTTATTAATAATTATTTTTTTATTTGTTTCATGTAAATGGATTTATTCATATATATTTTTTTGTTTATTCAAAAATGAATTTCCTCTTCATTATGAATATATTAATGAAAGATATGAAAATATATTTATATGGAGCCTTTCAATGACTTTTTTTTTTTTAATATAGAAACGTTTTGTCCGTATTAATCAAGAAAAAAATTTAAATCCATTTACAATAATGAAATTGAAACAACATAATGAGTTTTTTTTTTTATAGAAAATTTTATGTATAAAAATTATATAAATTCATAATGCAACGGATTTATTCATAATTTTTCTCTGTTGATTTAAGAAATAAATTTCTTTTCATTCTAAGAATATTCATGACATATAAAAATATATTTGTGTACATGCTTTTAATGATTATTTTTATAAAAAATTTGTAATGTTTAGAATAATCGAGCATTGTTTTAGACAGTAAATCAATTAACAATGATGTTTAGAATTATATTTGAATTGAATTAATTTTTTGAAAGAAGAAATTCAATAAATTCATTTATAGTAATGTCCGAAAGATTAAATCTAATTGTTTTTATTGTAAATAATTTTCTTTTTCATAAAAAAACTAATGATAGAAGAAATCATTTTTCAAGAAGAAATGCTAGATCAATTTGGACAACCATATTTCTATAAAAAATCAACATAAACATATTTTTATCCATCATTAATATTCTCATAATGAAGAGAAAATTATTTTTTAATAAAGAAAAAAATATAAATAAATCCATTTACAACAACCAAATAAACAAAAAAATGATTAATAAAACAATTTAAACGTTTTGAAGATAATGACAAGTGGGGCACTCTTTTAATAGTTCAATGACACACCAGATACCATTTAAAGTTTAATGACATTTGAGGAACTTTTAAAATAGTATAGTACAATGAGGGTTTTAACTTTGAAGTTTAATGGTACATCAAAGATAATTCAAAGTTCAATGACATTTGAAGAATATTTGTAATAGTTCAGTGGCAGTAGTGGCATTTAACTCAAAGTTTGACTAAATGAAAAGTGTCAAGTTTCAAAGTTTACGAGTTTAGTTGAATTAGACAAAGTACTCGTTTAACATGACTTTTTAAAAGTGAAAATGATCTTTTGGGATCAAAATATTTGGTAAATAATTCTTTTTTTAAACAAGGAACATGATATTGATATGGTAAAATAAGTGATTAAAAAGCATTCAAGAAAATGTTTGTGTTTAAATTTTTTTCAGGAAAATGTGTTATTTATAAACAGTTACTAAATGAAAATCTTAAAACTAATTTTTTCTATTAGAAGTACTTTTAAAGGAAGTTAGTCCAATGTAACTTTTTATAAAGGCACATTCGAAAGATGAAGTTTTTTAAGAAATGATTTTCCAAATAATTTTTTTTCGTATAAACAAGTGTTTGGTAAATAAAATAAACTGATTTATAAATTAGTTTATAAATTACATAATTTTTTAAAATCACTTTTAATCACACACATTTTCTTTATTCAATTTTCAGCTACTACTTTTTACCTCAAAATTATAAATAAATCAGTTCATAAATCAGACAGTGTCACCAAACATAGGATTAATTAACAAAAAAAAAAAATGTTAAAAGAACTCTTTAGGTTTTGTTTGATAATTTGTTTATAAACAACACATTTCTCAAAATCACTTTTCAATCACAAATATTTTCTTAAATTACTTTTCAATAATATATTTTACCTTGAAAATATAATAACATTTTTTTATTTATAAACAAAAAATTGTAAAGCACACTAGAAACAAGGTCAAATTTTGCCCTAAAACAAGTTTCTTAAAAGAATAAACTATTTGTACAAATAAGGATGATAAATTGAATAACAAATCCCTCACATGGAGGTGACTCACAAATATTTTATTGTATATGAGTCCCCTTCATGCGAGGAATTTGTCATTCTGTTTGTACGTCTGTTAGACATTTCTTAAAAAATAGCATAAAGCATCAACCGTTTCACTTCTCACTTTTCCCCTCTCCTGCCCTCTTTCACCAAAATAAATTAAAAAAAAATAAAAAATAAAAAAATCACAAGATTGGTATATTCTTTTTCCAACTTTTAAAGGTATCTTACTAAAAAAGTCAAAATACATTCCCCCTTGTATCTGTCCACCAATCATACCAACCAGTGGTACTGCTTGTAAATTGCCCAAAAATCAACTCCAATTTCAAAAGTTGCAAAAGACAAAAGCAATGAAAAGAAAACCTCCAACTATACTCTAATAATTAAAGAATTGTGAAAAAAAAAAATCATTGTCACATAAAAATAATTAATGATTTAAAAAGTTCATCTTCAATTATTAGTTTTCATGTCTATACAATACTTATGTGGGAGGGATATTATCTGGTACAATATTCAGGTATAGAAAACGTTCTAGATAAAATGACTAGACAACTGTTAATTTTTCATTTATTTAATTTAAGGAAATAGTGCTAATTTGAAGACATCTGTATACATAACAAATTGAAGACAAAATCTATTGGACAAAAACTTTAAATTCTATTATCTATTTTATCAACACGAGTAAGATATTTGTCTATTTAACTGTTATATAGATCAAAATATGCATCAACCATTAAAAATGTTCAAGCCTCCACAATAAAAATTATAAATGCCTTCACATTTTTTCAAATATCCTTTTTTCACGTAAATCATACATTCTAACAATAAAATATTCTACATAAAAATTAAAATCCTTCCTTACTTTCTAATAATACAAAAATCAACATCTTTATAATGTCCATCAAACAATGAATTAGTATAGTAAAAAAAAAAAAAAATTCTTATGTCCAACCTCATCTCACCAGTGTAAGCCCTAATATCCACCCATCCACCACCATCGTTTACTTAGAGGTGTCAATTCGGATAGTTTGGGTCGAATCAATCCATCTATTATGAACCTTGTAATGAGTCGCATATAAATAAATAAAAAAAAGAAACCTAGCCCACCCCTTGGTCTAATTGAGTCGAGCTTATGTGGGTTGAAGTTCGTCTTGGTTTGGCTTATGTGGATAAAAAGATATTATTATTTAAATTTAAAAACTTGTTTATTTTCTAGATTAATTATTGTAGTGTAACACATTGTGTTACACATTGGTATACTCCCTCTCACGTGGGACTTGTTTTTTTGTTAACACTTAAATAAAGTCACCAATGCAGAATCTATTAAGCAAGTGTGGAGTGATGAAAAAGGGCCGAAAAGGGAAAGGTTAGAAAGCTAATTCCCTTTCTTATTTGGTGCATTTGATGACAAAAGATTTATTATTTGAAAATATATATATATATATATTTTTATTTTTATTTTTTTTAGGTCAAACTCTAATTAATTGTAAACCTCTCTCTTTCACATTTCCTCTTGTTTGCTCAATTGCTTCCAATTTTCTTGTCTGCAAGTAATCCGTTCAAGCAATCCAATAATTAATTGCAGTTTCGCAATAATTATATAGATTACGTAGATATTATAAAGATCATCATATCATATTCAGATACCCTTTTCCCTCCAGTCATTCTCCACTGTGTTTCTTGGGCCATTTTATTTACTTTATTTATATTTATTTATGGGTTTCGTCCCTCTCTCTATCTAAAACATTCTCCTTTCTCTCTCTCTCTCTGAAAATATTTACTGGGACTCCGGCGGAAGAAGTGGAAGAGCATAAGAACAAAATTCCTCTACTTATCATCGTCTTCATCTGTCTCATGAGGTGTGTTTGTGTAGAGAACGGATGTGGGTTTTTAATAATTGTTTTTTCTTTACTTATGTTTATAGGTTTTGATATATGATTTGTGTTCAAGATTCTGACTTTTTGGTTTTTATGGTAAAATTGTGGTCTTTATTTACGATGAAGAATTAAGGTGTGGTTTTTCCTTGGATTTTCGTTTAGTTTTTGAACTTGAATTTTGAAGTAGGTTTCATGAATTTCTTTTATGCTTCTGTGATTGGGGAATTTTGTTAATTTTTTCTATTTGGAGGTTAGTTTCACCAAATCCCAAATTGAAATTTGATCTGTAATGATTTCTTTTGGTTAATCCAAATTCTATGAGGTTTTTTATGAATTGATGTTTGTATCAGCTGAGCAGTTTTTGTTCCAAATTTTTCTCCGTTTTGATTCCTTTTTTTGGTTTAGTGGATGTACTATTTATATATACTTGTATTTTCCTATTATTGGTTGGGGATGGTTTCTCAGTTTCTTAATTAAAGTATTTATTTGTTAATTCATTGCTCATTTCTTAATTTGAAATGCATATGAGTAGTTGGTGTCCCAGTGTATTTATTGAAATAGGCAATAAAGTTTGACGTGTATGCATGCATAAGCGTGTTAGCTCTTGCTCGTGAGACAGTTGATTGAATGACTTATTTTATCCTCAAAAGATTAAGTTTGCCGTGTATGCATGCTTGTATGATTTTTGGAACTTCTATTTTTATTGATGAACTTACCAATTTCTCTAATAAAGGGCTAATATGGTATTTTGATATCGTTTTGTCTTTGCAGGAAGTGATCAAATGGAACAACCTTCAAATAATTCTACGTCAGGTAACTTTGAAGGTTCCTTCCTTTTGCAGCTATTAGATGTCAACGATTTGAGATACACTTTCGAAACATATTCTCATTGCCTGATTATTTTACATTTGTTCGTTGATCTGTCTATAACCCCAATCACTAACATCCCAGGTAAAGAGAAAAGTGAATGGAGAATCCCATCTGGAACTGATGTATATCATTTTGATGCTAGCCTCTTCTCTAGCTCGTTGCCTGTCCTTCCGCACGAGAAGTGTAAGCACGACTTATTGAGCTTCTCTGTGTCTTCCTGTTACATCGAGTTATTTCTTAGAGTTGGTTCTTTTCACATGCAGTAAATTTTAATGAATCTGAACAAAGTGTTCAATCAGTTGATGATACTTTTCCAAGCCTAAGTAGGCTTCGTCTAGAAGACGAAGTTAAGGATTTACTCGAAGATATTGAACAGGATGCTATAGGAAGCTTTCTTCCTGGTGATGAAGAGGAGCTCTTAGCTGGTCTCGTGGAAGATTTTGATCTTAGTGGCTTGCCAACTCAACTAGAGGAATTGGAAGATGATTTCTTTGGAAGCGGAGGAGGAATAGAAATAGAATCCGAGTCTCAAGAGAATCTAGCGAATGGAATCTCGAGGTTAAGTATGTCTGATGGTATTAATGGAAACATCATTGCCAATTATGGTTTCCCAAATGGCCTTGCAAATGTTAGCGGCGAACACCCGTATGGAGAGCATCCTTCGAGAACATTATTTGTACGGAATATAAACAGTAACGTAGAGGACTCAGAACTGAAGTCTCTCTTTGAGGTATAATTTCTTAGCCTGATTCCTGAATCTTTTGCATCCTGCTCTTGTCAATATTTTCTCCATTCATTTGCTTGCCATTCAGTCAGTCTTTTGATACAATTTTTCCTTCGTTTCTTTTGCTTCCTACTAATTCATAATGATAATTTCAGAAACCTGAAGATATTTGCCATTTACTCGTTAATTTATATATTTTTTCATTCATATATTTAGGAATGTCAACGAGTCGAAGATCAAGGCTTAAGCTTTTAGGGGTCGAGCTTTTTTTTTTTGGCCTGAGCCGAGCTAAAGCTCGTCTCCAAAAATAAGGCTCGACTTGAGCTTTAGCTCGAGCTTTTTTCGAGTCGAGCCAAGTCCCGAGCTTTTAATTTTTTTTTTTTTTTCATAGCAAAAATTCACAAAATTTTTATTGAAAATGTGTATATATAGCAAGTTGAGCCGAGCTCGTGGTCGAAATTCATTGCTCAAGTTCCCATCGAGCTTTTTTAGTGGGGTTTTTTTTTTTGCTCGAACCGAACCGAACCGAGCTGAGCCAAAGCCCATCTCTAAAAAAAAAAGCTCCGCTCGAGCTTTGGCTCGAAATCTTGAGCTGCAAGTCGAGCTTAGCCCGAGCGGCTCGAGCCGACGAGCCGTTTTGCCATCCCTATATATTGTAATGGAGTGGGTGTAGTCATGTTTCCCTATAGTTAACTTACTGCTGATGTTCTGCTACGGAATCTTCTTATGTTTTGAAAATAAAAGAACATGGATAATCTATTGAATGGAGGTGGTATTCAAGTCATACTTTTTTTGTTTTTCTGATTTTTGTGGAACTTCATAAACTATATTTCAGATCAACATAGAGGGTGGAAAATGTTGCATTATATTGAAAATTTATGTGTGTATGTGAGGGCAAGAACTCTTTGTTAGTCAATAGATAGTAATATCTTTGTGGAAGATGTACCAATTATTTACTATGATGCTGAGAAATGAACTGATTGCTTTCCTTATTTATTTAGTTCAAACTTTAATTCGTCGCAAAATTTTTATTGATGGATAAAAGGGCGGCTTCGTCAAAATAAATACATGAAAATAAAATACAAATTGTAAAATAAAAAAGAAGAATTGGAAAGACAGGATTTTTATAACATTCCTGAAATAGATCTTGAGTTTGATTGTTCCTAGGATGTTTCACCGGGGTGAAGTCATAATATGATTTCCATATTAAGCAATATTTTTCCTTCTATAGAATTCTTTCACAAACCATATAAGCATATGAATTTATGGCCTGGTGCCAGTTTCATTCAAATCGGAGTTGTATCTCTTTGTATCTAATCACTCTTGTATAAAAGAGACGATCAGGTATGTGCTATTGTCAAAGATGGTGACAAGCTGAATATTCTTTAAATTAGGACCTTCCATGATCTTATGTACTGACAATAGCTATGGTTTTTTTCTTTTGTTAAAGAAACTGTTACTTAGTGAAGTTTTTTAAAATTAGTAATTTCTCCCCTCTAGCCATTTTTTTTAATCTTAATTGTATATTTAAGTTTGATTAAAAAATTAATTGCCCAACTTATATTTCATTTTTCTTTTTCCCCTAATAGCAATATGGAGATGTCAGAACTCTCTATACTGCATGTAAGCACAGGGGATTTGTGATGATATCTTACTATGACATAAGAGCAGCTCGAACTGCAATGCGAGCTTTACAAAACAAGCCATTAAGACGAAGAAAACTTGATATTCATTTTTCGATTCCCAAGGTATGTACCAAAATATCACCTTTTTTTCCGATGTCATTGAATATCACATATTGCTTTTTTTTTTTTTTTCTTGCAACATTCAGGATAACCCATCAGAGAAAGATATTAACCAAGGAACTCTCGTGGTGTTCAACTTAGATGCCTCAGTAACCAATGATGACCTTCGCCAAATATTTGGGGCTTATGGTGAAGTCAAGGAGGTATAATTTTGCCCATGTAACTAGTTGTTAGCTTCTTCCTGTTTTATCTTCAGCTGTTATTTATAGTTGCTCCAGTTGGAGTTCCTCTTTTGTTGCATTGATTATCTTTATATGAAATGCAGATCAGGGAAACACCACATAAAAGACACCACAAGTTCATCGAGTTTTACGATGTTAGAGCTGCAGAAGCAGCTCTCAAGGCTTTAAATAGAAGTGACATAGCTGGGAAGCGCATTAAGCTTGAACATAGCAGGCCTGGTGGAGCCCGCCGGAGGTATGTTAATATTTCAGTTTTAGGCTCTAATTTTGTGCTGGTTCTTATTTCTACCATAACCTTTTCATTTTTTGGCTGACAGTAATTACATGTTTTTGTTCTTTTGTTGCCTAGCTTAATGCAGCAACTGAGTTTTGAGCATGAACAAGATGACACTCGGAACTTCCTTCATCAAGTTGGTTCACCTATAGCCAACTCCCCTACAGGCATGTTGACAGATGATCTTTGTGAAGATAACGAAGCATATCCTAGTTGTATGTCTGTTCATAATTCCAAATTATTTTAAGCTAAATCTAATTGCACAATTTTCACAGGTAGCTGGTCAAATTTTGGTAGTCCGGTTGAGCTCAATTCATTGCATGGTTATAGTCGGTCACCTGGTTTGGGAAATCTCAGCCCGGTGGAAAGCAACCACTTGCCTGGTTTGGCATCTATTCTTCCTTCCCAGGTTTCAAATCCTGTGAAGATTGCTCCTATAGGTAAAGATCCTGGAAGAATAAACCATGTGAATCAGGTTATTACCAAGGCTAATACAGCACCAGGAACAGCTTATCAGCATGATTATCCCGTTCTTGATCCCAGTGTAAGTTCAAGTCCTAGACCTGTGTCATCACTTGGTGATTCCAAGTCATCCAGCATCGGAACACTTTCAGGTCCTCAGTTTCTTTGGGGAAGTCCCACTATTCACTCAGAGAGCATAAATTCTTCTTCCTGGTCAACATCGTTGAAGGCACGTCCATTTTCGTCCTCTGGACAAGGAGTTTGTTATCCATACCCCACTCGACATGGCTCATTTCACACTTCACACCATCACGTTGGATCTGCTCCATCTGGTATTCAACTAGAAAGGCATTTTGGCTTTTTCCCCGAGTCACCAGAAACATCCTATATGAACCCTGCAGCATTTGGAGCCACAAATCTTGGTCATATCAATGGGAACCATGCGATGAATATGGGGGTTCCTGGGGCCATGAACATAGGCGTTGCTGTTGCTGGAAACTTTACTGAAACTGGTTCTCCTAGTTCCAGGATGATGTCAATGTCAAGAAATGGTCCTGCATATTTTGGGAATGGATATTATGGAGGCATTGGAGCAGCTGAAAATTACGCATTAATTGGTGACCGTGGTCGAAATAGAAGGGCTGACAGTGGAAGCCACCTGGATAACAAAAAGCAATATCAACTAGATTTGGAAAAGATCATCAACGGGGAAGATACTAGGACTACTTTGATGATTAAAAATATCCCGAACAAGTAAAAATCGATAACAATAATTTAAATACCCTTTTTCTTTCTCTAATTACTGTTTCTTGAAGTATTTTTCTTACTTCCCTTCTTTGAAGGTACACTTCAAAGATGCTTCTGGTGGCTATCGATGAAACTCACAAGGGTACATATGATTTCCTCTATTTGCCTATTGATTTTAAGGTAATTTCTCAGCTGAGTTAGATTTATTATTTTTTTGCTGAAGTCAATCCATAGAATAGATTATTAATGTTAAATTCTTTCGTCCAGAATAAGTGCAACGTAGGATACGCCTTCATCAACATGGTGTCTCCATCACACATTATCTCCTTCTACAAGGTTTGTGTTCCCTTTCATCACTTTCCTTGAAAGTTTGGAACATTTAGCAATTGTTCTTTTGATGTTTCCGTAATCACCACGGAAAGCTACATAATCTAATATTTTGATGATAAATCTTCTTGGTGACAAATTGACTTGTCACGTACAAATCCATGCAGGCATTTAATGGGAAGAGATGGGAAAAATTTAATAGTGAAAAGGTTGCTTCTTTGGCATATGCGAGAATCCAGGGAAAGATAGCTCTCGTCTCACACTTTCAGAATTCTAGTTTGATGAATGAAGACAAGCGATGCCGACCTATTCTGTTCCAGCCAGAGGGTCAAGGATCTCGTGATCTGGTATGTTGCAAATTTGTTCATGCAATCTTTAATATAAATGTAATAGGAACTTATGATGATTGTCATATGATTTCTAGTCTACCTGAAACATTTTATTCATAAATTGGTTTCTCCGAGCTGTGTGAAGGAAAATAAATGGTTACCCAATCTGAAGGCATTTTTTTGCATCACTCAGGAATCTTTACCATCCAGCAATCTGAACATCTTTATCTGTCAGCCTGACGGGTCGTACATTGGAGATTCTTTCGACAGCCCAAAGAGTGATCCTGACAAGACGTCAGAGAAGAACGAAACACATGCCTAAAGCGGCTGATTCTGAATAAGAATTGGTCAGCTATTACTACTAACTTCTGTTCAGGTTTTACATGTATAAATAAATTTGTTATCCTAATTATGAAACTCGAATGTGCATATTACTCTCATCTACCAGGCAGTATCCGCCTTTTGTTATGGATGCTCCAAATGATGTAGGAGGAAGTTTTCGCAGACGCAGAGGACGTTTATTCAAGTATACATATGAAATCTCTTATTGCTGCTATATGCTATGTTCGACCATTTCTGCGTTCTTTCATTTTCTTTAATTTCTTGGGACTGGTAAGTTGTACTCAAGGAATAGTGTGTAGTCTATAGTGTTGGTCGTGCTGGCGACTGGGTTGCTGGCTTTGAAGTGTATAGAATGAACTGCAAACAGGCCTTGTATATTTTATGTCCTGTGGTTTTGTAATTCTGAACTGTGGACTTGTGACTTGAATGTAAAATATTTATTTTATCACCTTTCTTTATTTTCCTATATTTAATTTAAAGTCTCTAGGTCCAGTTTTTGGTTGCACATTATCCATAACTCGAATGTGCAAGCTATAGAAAAACATGCACCTAGAGGTGTCAATCTAGGTGGTCCGAGTTGGGTTGGGCTGCCAACATATGAATCTGGTAACGGCTTGCGTGAAAAAAGCACCCCCCCCCCCCCCCGTTACGAGTTTACGGGTCGGGTTAGGCCATTAAATTTTGAATTACAGCTTAGGGCCGCCCTTTGGTCCATATGAGTTGCGGTTTGTTCCAATTTGACTCGTATGAATACAAATATAAAAAAAAAAATTATTTATGCAAAAATATTTTTTTTGTTAAATTGTTCAATACAAAATGAATAAAATGATAAATTTATATTTATATAAAGAAATGTTTAATCCAAATTTATATTTTATGTTACATGAATTATTTTTAATTTTGTAAAGTTAAATACAACACAAAGAAATAACTAAATGTATTTCTAATTATTATTATCAAATAACATTATGTTTCGTAACTATTAGGAAGAAAAAAAAGAAGATTTACATATAGAAGTTGTACTAGAATTTGTAAAAAAATTGAGGTTTTCATTGTTACCAAATTTAATAAAAATAATTTAATTACTAATTATTTCACGGGTTGATGATTAACCGTGGCATACAAATGTGTGATCTGCGAAACTCGCGGTTCACATCTTCATGATCCATGAACCGCTCGGGTCACGGGTAGGCGGGCGGTCCCGGGTCGATTCGGGCTGTTTTCAAGGGGTTTAGTCGGCCCACCCGTCTTAACTCTTCTACATGCACCATGTTATTCTTTAAACTAGTATTTCATCCTGTGATGCACGGAAGTTATTATTCGCAATATCGATTTCAATAATTATTCGTAAAATTCTAGTATTTATACATAATCAACACATATATATGCACAAAAAATGATTCTCTTTTATAATAATTATTAGGATTTAAAAAAATAACATAAGTAATTCAAATTATTAAAAAATTCTTTGATTATTAAACGTCAATTTATATATTTAAATAATAAATTATTATTGATTTCAATAATTTTAATGAATTATTAATAACTTCATTGAAAATGTAAATTTAGTAATTTTTTAATGGTATATCACATTTGATGTAATATTATGTGCACAAATATTAATGCATGCGAAATATATTAGCATATTTCTTGTAACTTTTATATTTGCCTCTTGTATTTAACGTACTTTTTAATTTTCATTAAAAAAATCAATCACAATAATTAAAAAAAAGAAATAGTCAAAATATTTGAATTAAACCAATAAACCTTATTTGCAAAAATAAGTAGTCAAAATAATAATTTTGAAAATCTCGTGATTTTAATGATAAGACAACCGAGTAAAGTTGAAAATTACAAAATTATACCATATAATCTTTAAAAATTATTAAAATTAAGAATGATTAAAAAAATATTACTCATTGTATTAATATTATTAACTAAAAAAATCAAAGCATTAACTTTTCAATATTAACCTTCGTTAAATAACTTTTTCTATTTTATTAAATTATTAATAAATTCATTGAAAATGTAAATTTAGTAGTTTTTTAATGTTATATCACATTTGATGTAATATTACGTGCACAAATATTGATGCATGTGAAATGTATTAACATATTTCTCATAACTTTTACATTTGCCTCTTGTATTTAACGTACTTTTTATTTTTCATTAAAAACATCAATCACAATAATTAAAAAAGAAATAGTTAAAATATTTGAATTTAACCAATAAATCTTTATTTGCAAAAATAAGTAATCAAAATAATAATTTTGAAAATCTTGTAATTATAATGATACGACAACCGAGTAAAGTTGAAGATTACAAAATTATACCCAAAATTATACCCTATAATCTTTAAAAATTATAAAAATTAAGAATAATTAAAAAATATTACTTGTTGACGCCACTAGTCTCTGGGGTACTTACGGCTCGGCCAACACACGGATTGTCCACCGCATGGTGTGGATTTGTTCCACGCGAGGTGGACGCGTCCCCAGGGGGTTTCCTTTGAAATATATGAATTCCAAAGGCCTCCCTAGTAACCACTAAGCTGAAGCCGTACAGGGGTTTTCTCAGGCCTGTTCATATGGTACCGAACTAAGCTAAGTAATTCTATAATACCAGTAGGAATTCGGGTTTCTTCAGTTCAAGCTGTGTTCGGGGGGGAGTTATTGTCTATCGTCGGCCTCTATGGTAGAATCAGTCGGGGGGCATTTATTTCTAGATCACCGTTTGAAGGAAATAAGAATCAAGAGATTTCTTATAAAACCAAAATACTCGGAGGACTCTTCTGACAAAATAAAAAATATGTAATTGTCAGCAAAGTTGGTACTTACGGCTCGGCCAACACACGGATTGTCCACCGCATGGTGTGGATTTGTTCCACGCGAGGTGGACGCGTCCCCAGGGGGTTTCCTTTGGAATATATGAATTCCAAAGGCCTCCCTGGAGGAAGAAGAAAGTCCCATCGTGGAACCAAGTGGAGAAGACGAGCCGATAGCAGAGCTGCAAACGCTGGATCCAAGAGGTACACAGGATAGGGGTCAGTCAGGTCCTGTGGAAGAGTTGGATACTGTTAAAGTTGACGATGCAAAACTTGATATCGAATTCAGAGTGGGACGTGGGTTAATGGAGCCCATCAGGACCGACCTCATCAATTTTTTGAAAAAGAATTCGGATGTGTTTGCATGGACTCACTTGGACATGGAAGGGATTGATCCTAAACGTGCATGCCACCACCTCCAAGTTAATTCGGATTTCAAACCTAAGGTACAAAAAAGGAGGTCACTTAATCCTGAACGGTATGAAGCGCTGGCAAGGGAGGTGGTGAAATTACTTAGCAACGGATTTATCAGGGAATCTTTCTATCTTTGTGGGTAGCTAACCCAGTGCTGGTAAAGAAAAGCAATGGTACATAGAGGCCGTGCATCGACTTCTCAGACCTGAACAAAGCATGCCCCAAGGATAGTTTCCCCCTCCCCAGAATAGACCAAATGGTGGATGCTACGGCCGGACATCAGCTCCTCAGCTTCATGGACGCTTACTCGGGGAATAACCAAATACCGATGAATGAAGCAGATGAGGAGCATACCTCGTTTATGACCGATCGAGGACTCTATTGTTACAAGATGATGCCGTTTGGTTTAAAGAACGCTGGAGCAACGTATCAGCGTTTGGTGAATGAAATGTTCAAAGATCTCATCGGGAAGACGATGGAGGTATATGTCGATGACATGCTCGTAAAGAGTATCCAAGCTGAAGACCATATTCAGCACCTTGATGAAATGTTTCGAATACTGCGAACTTACAGAATGAAGCTGAATCCCAAGAAATGTTCCTTCGGGGTAGGATCAGGGAAATTTTTGGGCTACCTGGTAAACCGAAGGGGTATCGAAGTTAACCCTGATAAAATACAGGCGCTGATGCAGATGAGGGAGCCAAGGAGAATTAAAGAGGTGCAAAGTCTGACGGGGAGGATAGCAGCTTTGAGCCGTTTCGTATCAAGATCTACGGATAAATGCCGGCCATTCTTTGATATTATCAGGAAGAACAAGGATTTTGAGTGGACGAAAGAATGCCGGACGGCCTTTGAAGAATTGAAGAAGCAGTTGGCGTCCCTGCCTGTCCTTTCCAAACCGAGTGCAATGAGTGCAGTCCTAGTGAGAACCGAGCAGGGAGTTCAACGACCAGTCTACTATGTCAGTCAGGCCCTGCACGACGCCGAACTTCGATATTCTGAAATGGAAAAACTAGCCTATGCTTTGATAATGTCGACTCGAAAATTGAGGCCTTACTTTTTGGAGCATCAGGTTGAAGTATTGACAAATTACCCTCTGAGGCAGGTGCTACAAAAACCCGAGATGTCTGGACGGTTATTGAAATGGGTGGTAGAGTTGGAACAATTCGACCTTGTGTACAAAGCGAGAGCCGCCATCAAAGGGCAAGCCTTGGCCGATTTCATGGTGGAGCTCACACTAACTAACTTAAGTTGTTGTGCGGAGGTAGATGGGACATGGCGGTTATACGTTGACGGTTCATCAGCGGGAAACCGGGCAGGGGCCGGAGTCATCCTAATCAGCCCCGATAATCAATTCTTTTGCAGCTCCTACCGTTTTGAATTCGAGGCAACCAACAATGACGCTGAATATGAGGCCCTGATTTTGGGAATGGACATGGCTCAAGCAATGGGTGTTGATAGCCTTATCTTGCACAGCGATTCAAAACTGATAATCAACCAAATCCGGGGAACGTATGAAGCCAGGGGTGAAAAGATGAAGACCTACAAAGCAAGGGTTTTAGAGGAGCTGAAGACGTTTAGACATGCAGAGTTTATCCAGATCCCTCGATCCAAAAATAGTCAAGCGGATGCTTTAGCTCGCTTAGCGACAAGTGAAGGAACATCTGAATTGGAAAGCATATCGATCGAAACCTTGTCGCAATCCGCCTTAAAACCGTCACCTTCAGTCGTCCTGCAAACCTCTCTGAAGAGGACATGGAAGGATGAAATTATCCAGTACTTAGGAGAAGGGACGACGCCACTTGATCAAGTGAAAGCCCGGAGTTTGAGGATCAGATCTGCGAGGTACACTTTAATTGGGAATGATTTGTACAAGCGAGGTTTCTCCCTACCACTGTTAAAATGTTTAGACAATGAAGATGCTGAATATGTGATGAGAGAAATCCATGAGGGCATTTGCGGGAACCATACGGGGGGATAAGCTATGGCGTTCAAAATTATTAGGCAGGGGTACTTTTGGCCTACCTTGAAGAAGGAAGCTATTGAGTTTGTAAAGACCTGCGACAAATGTCAAAGGTTCGCCCCAATCATGAGGAACCCTCCCGAAGAGCTGACTTCAGTGATGAGCCCATGGCCGTTCGCTAAATGGGGAGTAGATCTGATCGGGCCATTACCAACGGCAAAAGGGGGAAACATGTTCGCTATAGTTGCAGTGGATTATTTTACAAAATGGACAGAAGCTGAACCGCTGGTCAAAATTACGGAGCAAAAAACTACAGACTTTATATGGAAGTCAATCATTTGTAGGTTCGGAATCCCACAATCCATTGTGACAGACAACGGTAAACAGTTCGACAACGAAAGGTTTAAATCTTTTTGTGAAGGGTTGGGCATCAGGAAGCATTTCTCCACTCCGAACCATCCTCAGTCCAACGGGCAAGTCGAAGCGGTGAACAAAATTATCAAGCATAATCTGAAAACCAGACTCGAAAACCTGAAGGGAACGTGGGCGGAATAACTGCCCGGGGTATTGTGGTCCTACCGGACAACCCACAAGACATCAACAAGAGAGACCCCGTTCACTTTGGCCTTCGGGACAGAAGCTGTAATCCCGATAGAGGTGGGTATGCCATCGTTTCGGGTTACTCACTTCAATGAGAAAGATAACCATGATGCCCTCACTACTGAATTGGACCTTACGGAGGAGAAGCGATTACAAGCACAGGTTAGGAATGCAGTATACAAGCAAAGGAGTGCGAGGTATTACAATGCCAGGGTGAGACCGAGAAAGTTCCAAATGGAGGATCTGGTGTTAAGAAAGACGATCATGACGCGTGAACCTCTGGGACCAAACTGGGGAGGTCCGTATCGAATCAAGAAGGCTGTGAGCAATGGATCTTACGAACTAGAGACACTTGACGGAATTCAGCTTCAACACCCCTGGAACGCAGAACACTTGAAGAAATATTTCCAGTAGGACAGGATGTGAAATGGAATGTGAATATTTTTTGATGTCAACCGAAATGTAATCAAATGAATAAAGAGTTTAACGTTTCAAAGTATGCAAACCTGAATGGATGTTTCCAAACCAAAGACCTTAGTTGATGATCCGTAAGTACCTATAAGGCAGGATATCATCAACATCACAAGGCAATCCGTCTCAAAGACGAGAAAGACCTCCTTGAGAGGCAAAACAAAGACCTTAGTTGATGATCCGTAAGTACGTATAAGGCAGGATATCATCAATATCACAAGGCAATCCTTCTTAAAGACCAGAAAGACCTCATTGAGACGCAAAATAAAGACCTTAGTTGATGATCCGTAAGTACCTGTAAGGCAGGATATCATCAACATCACAAGGCAATCCGTCTCAAAGACGAAAAAGACCTCCTTGGGAGGCAAAACAAAGACCTTAGTTGATGATCTGTAAGTACCTGTAACGCAGGATATCATCAACATCACAAGGCAATCCGTCTCAAAGACGAGAAAGACCTTCTTGAGAGGCAAAACAAAGACCTTAGTTGATGATCCGTAAGTACCTGTAAGGCAGGATATCATCAACATCACAAGGTAATCCGTCTTAAAGACGAGAAAGAACTCCTTGAGAGGCAAAATAAAGACCTTAGTCGATGATCAGTAAGTACCTGTGAGGCAAGACATCATTAACATTACAAGGCGATCTGTGAAGACGAAGTAGGTTCCCGTGAGACACCGGAGTGGAAAATGACCGACCTCCATTCCACAAACGAGGTGTTTTGGTAAAAAAATACCGAGGTGAAAAATGACCGACTTCCATTCAATAAACGAGGTGTTTTGGTGAAAAATACCGAGGTGATAAATGACCGACCTCCATTCAACAAACGAGGTGTTTTGGTGAGAATTTGCCGAGTTAAATGTTCACCTCGTTTAAAATTCACCTCTGCAGTTCAATTTGAGTGAATTAACGTTTGAAAATCGCTTTAAGTGTTCACTTTGTTTAAAATTCACCTCTGCAGTTCAATTTGAGTGAATTAACGTTTGAAAATCGCTTAAGTGTTCACTTCGTTTAAAATTTACCTCTGCAGTTCAATTTGAGTGAATTAACGTTTGAAAATCGCTTAACTGTTCACCTCGTTTAAAATTCACCTCTGCAGTTCAATTTGAGTGAATTAACGTTTGAAAATCGCTTTAAGTGTTCACTTCGTTTAAAATTCACCTTTGTAGTTCAATTTGAGTGAATTAACATTTGAAAATTGCTTTTAAGTGTTCACTTCGTTTAAAATTCACCTCTGCAGTTCGATTTGAGTGAATTAACGTTTGAAAATCGCTTAAGTGTTCACTTCGTTTAAAATTCACCTCTGTAGTTCAATTTGAGAGAATTAACGTTTGAAAATCGCTCAAGTATTCACCTCGTTTAAAATTCACCTCTGCATTTCAATTTGAGTGAATCAACGTTTGAAAATCGCTCAAGTGTTCACTTCGTTTAAAATTCACCTCTGCAGTTCAATTTGAGTGAATTAATGTTTAAAAATTGCTTATGTGTTCAGTTCGTTTGCAATTCACCTCTGCATTTCGTCCATAATTCATTTTGTTTGACTTCGAAATACTGAGTGCTAGAATGAAATTCTTCTTTATACTATTCAAGAGGAACATAATCGATAGTTACAAGACAACGTTGAACTGAAAATGTGTAACTATTCTTCAACATTGACAACCTTTTCTGGCAGATTGATTTGAGATTCAGTGAGTGGAGAGAGTAAGGGTTCTTCATCGACCTCTTCAGGCATCAGCTCCAAATACTTTTTGTAGACCAGTTCGAGTTTCTCTTTTAAGAAACTAATGTCCACCTCAGGTCATTTTTCTTCCAACTCCTCTACTATCTCTTTGAATGTGAGATAGTAGGTCTCGTCCACATCGTGTTCATATTCCACTGAATCTTTGAATTTTTTCACGGCCTCCTTGTATGAACCTTGGACGGCGGCCTCGAGTTCATTTATTTCCTTCTTCAGATTGGCCTCAATATTATTGGCCTCGTCCAATTCCTTTAAATGTTTTCTTTTGCGACCTGCAGTTGGGCCACATTACCCTTCAGAGAGGCCACCTCCTCCCTTAGGGGGAGCACTTCATCCTTAAACTTGGATAGCTCAAGGTTTGTCTCCTTAATTTTGGCCACCTCGTCAAGGGCCTCCTTCAGTTTGGCCTCTGCCTCGTGCCTGGCTTTCACTTCAGCCTCGAACATGTTCCTAGCGTCGTCGGCAAGCCTCTTGAACTTTCTGGTGTCTGAGGCCGCCTCGCTTAATCTGGATTGAGCTCGACAAAGATAATTCAAAGCTTGACCGACGTGTGCAGTTCTGGTCTCTAAAAGGTGGTCTAAGGGCATATCTTCGCTGAACTTCTCTTGACGAGGTGTCCAGGTCTTGGATAGAACGTCCATAGCCACCTTGGTCTGCATGGGAAGTTTCAGTAAGCCCATTGGAGTCAAGTTGGCTGCTGACACAAACTCCCTGTAAATTTTGGGGCGAGGCCCTTTTAAAGAGCTTGCCAGTTCAGCTCTTACAGGATGCACTCCCAGATACGAGCCCCCCTGCAGGGCAGATTGAGAAGACCCAGCTTGGTCCCCAAAAGTTTGAGGTGGTGGGATTGGAATGTCAGTTTTTTCTTTAGCGACCTCAGACCGTTTGGATTTCTTTGGAAGAGGTGGGTCAATCGGACGCTCTTGGGGAGGAGGTGAGGCCCTTGAAGTCTGTTTCTGGGCTGCCCTCTTGCGAGCCTCAGCCTTGGCGTTTGCAAGCTTTTTGGCCTTCATTGACTCCATTTTCTTTCTACTTTTGCGGGCTGACATAAAAAGTTACACAGAAGTAAATATTCTTAGTATACACATCAAGAATACAGGGCGTTAAAAATTGTAGTGGAAATGATCTGAAATTTACATTTTGGAAGTGGAGGGTAACATTCAGATGGATCAACAAAAGTAAGGGTTGATTCAAACAACCGTTCTTCAGTCAGAAGCTCTTTTACCGATCTGAAGTGATCAGGTTGGTCGGTCAGTTGGATAATCCTTTCAATGGCTTCAGGGTCCAAATCTGCCTCTCTCACCTCTGCAAAAAACGAGATGATTAATATTAGAACAATTCAGCTCGAAAATATCCCAGATATAAAGACTTACTGAATTTATCCCTATAGAGAACGAGAATGGCCGAACTGATTCCATCACTACGATAGGGGCTCATCCAATTTCCCCCAACGAAGAACCATTTTTCTTTCCAAGAGCGGACTGATTCTGGCAAATCAATCAGCAATCTTCGACCACCGAATACTGACCTCTGCATCGTATAAAACCACCCCGTTTTTTTGCCATCAGCTCGAAACTGATAGGCAAAATTAAATTCATCCACTGAGGGGTCGTTGTATCCCAAGCGATTGTAAAGGGATATGAACCCAAGGATGTACCTCCAACCATTAGGGTGAATTTGGGTGGGGGCGACACCCCAAGATCGAAGAAAGTCAGTTATAATGAACGGAAGAGGAAACCTGAGGCCTGCCTCCAGAATTTGGAAATTAGTTGCTACGCAACCTTTTGGTGGCTGGTCAGCTCGTTCGTAACTTTCGGGAAGAAAAAAATGTACGTATCCTGGGATTCTATATTTATTTTTCCAAATTTGTAATTTGTTTTCAGTGGCTTCAGATCGGAAATGCTTGCAAGCAAAACTCGAACTATAGCTAGTGCAAGGGTCAGGTCGCTGGAATGTGGCGGTAGAAGGGTATCGAAATGAACTGGCCAGGAGAGAACAGGATTCGGGTACAATTGCTAAAGGTATGGGCTGTGGAATTTCATCATCACCCCCCCTCGCTTTGAAAAAGGCACTGGGTTTCCTGACTTTCCTCCCAGGACACAGACAATTCGGCCTCCTTGCCCCTATTTTCCGACCTCACCCCACTTTCCTTGAAACTAATACTATCGCTCATCCTTATATAGTAATTACAACGAACTGGACAGTTAGAAAAAAAGGGGGGGAAGGAATTTCAAAACAAGAGAAAACAGAGAAGAAACGTCAAAGCAACCTCACCTGACAAAAGAAATAGAAGATCTGATATGATAACGAGGTTAATTACAGGTCGTCTAAGTAAGCGAGCTGATATTGTCAGAGAGAATTTTGGAGAATCTATAGGTTTCTTACGAGAAGAATGCCCCTATTTATAAGGGGAGAAGAGAGAGAGACCATTTATTAGTCATAATGACAAGACGCGTTGTCATCATGGAGGCGGCGACACTTGATCCGAGAACTGACACACCATCCACACAACGACACCTGGCAATTTGAATCCTATAAAAATTAAATGCGACGTCAATTATAAGTTTGTTCTACTGGGATTTCGAGATCCGTCCACAAAGTTTCTGTTGGACCGATCTCGAGGGGACAATTGTTGTTTATCGTGCTGGCGTGGATTCAATATGTTGACCTCAACTTAAGATGGCAACTGGTTAATTCTGACCGGGGTAATTTGGCGCCGAGGTGAACTTGGAGCCGACCTAAACTTTAAGGGAGAGGTGATTCGAATTGACCAAGCTGATAAGGTGCCGAGGTGAATTCGGAGCCGACCTCAAAGTTGGGGGAGAGGTGATTTGCATTGACCGAGCTAGTTAGGTGCCGAGGTGAATTCGGAGCCGACCTCAACCTTGAGGGAGATGTGATTTGCATTGACCGAGCTGGTTAGGTGCCGAGGTGAATTCGAAGCCGACCTCAAATTTGAGGGAGAGGTGATTTGCATTGACCGAGCTGATAAGGTGCTGAGGTGAATTCCGAGCATAGTGAGATTGGCGGCGCTGCTGATACATCAAATCAGCCGCATTATGTGTCAGTAATTATGATTGTTTGTGAAATATCAGTATAATCATCTGTGACATGTTGTCAGCAATTGCAGTAGTCATTGTCAGTCACATGATAAGTGTATTTTATACACTTATTTCTATCCTAAAAGTAGGATTTTATATGTTTGTTTTGGAATATTTGCTATTTATTTTGCGTTATTTGTTTACATTTCAGAAATAATCTCAAATTCGAGAAAACAAAGGAATTGAAGCTAAAATTGAGCAATTGGATGTAAAAAGTGTCCAAGTGAGAAAATTAAGAATTGATGCAGTCAATCAAATAGCTAATTTGAAGAAAAAATCGAATTTGGAAGAAATCAGAAGTTCAGGGGTTAAATTGCAACAATCAGAAGTTGGAGGACTTGCTGTGAAATTAAAAGACAGGGACCAAGTTGCAGAATTTAAAAGATAAAAATTGCAGCCGAAATTACAACCGTGCGGCCGCACGGTTGAACAAGGCGTGCGGTCGTACGGTCAAAGAAGTCGGCGACTGAAGTTTACCCGCAGAGTCATGCGACTGCGTGTTTTTGAACCTTGCGGCCGCACGGTAATCTCGACTGGGTCTCAGCTGGGCTTTTTGCGCGGAATTTAGCAGTGTTCCCCACAATTAACCTAATTCTCATGAACATCTATAAATACATGGCTTGGGGCACGAAATTAAGGGTTCCCAATGTTCCCAATTCATTGAAGAGAGGCCAAAACGCTGTCGGATTGCGGAGGGATCCACTCCAAGCCAAGACACAATTGAAGAACGAAGATCAAGGGCATGAATAGGGTGACATCTATCCATTCCTTTTGTGATTTATATTTAATTATGTATCTAGGCTAGGTTCTTAAATGTTAGAATTGTGATGAAGCATTTATTTTCGGATTTTATGTATTGATTATCATTTAATTTCATAATTCATGGGTTTGAGCAATTGATTTATACTTTTTTATCATGCAATTACTTGATCACTAGTTGTATGAATTTAGGTTGTGATTTCTTAAGCTCGAAAGATTGAGATTTCATTAGACTTGTGTCAATTGTCACAAAGTCCGATAGGGGATAGAAATATACACTTATGCTTTGTGTTATCTGCTATAGTATTCACAAAACTTGTAATGCTTTTCTATACATTTAGATTCGTCATAGAAATATAGTCGGATTGTGTATAGAAATAGGTGTTGATTCTTGTCCGAAAGGGAGTCTTGACAATATTAGGAATATGGATTTTCAAAACCTCATGAATTATTGTTAGATGTTTAATTTAATATATAATTAATGGAATAAATGCGGATTCTCAATTCTAGCATGTTTTTCTCATATTTTCTCTAAATCAAATTTCCTCGTTCTTTCTAGTTTAATTTTAATTCAAAATTTCCAAATCCTAGGCTTCTCTAGTTCCGGTTAAGGTAGTAGTCTAAAATACGATTTAAAACAATCTCTGTGGGAACGATATTCGGACTTAAAATTCACTTTATTACTTGCGTGACCCGTGCACTTGCGGAGCGTCGTCATCACATACTGCAGAAGTGATATGTTGTAATGATTATGTTTTAACTCTTCAACTACTATAAATAGAAGTAGTAAATGCTCATTAATGGGCATGTGATATAAAAAAACCCTCAAAACTCTTGCCATTTGGTTTCGTGGATTCGACCTGGCTGTCAGATCGGTATCGAACTGGACGTGAATTTCTGTAATTTTAACCTCAGTTCGCTTTCGATCTGTTGCTTTACTCACCTCTTGCACTCTCTCAAACTTTATTACAACGTATATAATCCTGTTTGAGAGCTGTATACTTAGACAAATTAAACAAAAATATACAATTCGTTTATCAATTTGAAAGATCCTACTACTTTTATTTGTTGACAAAAAGAGACGTCAACATTACTCATTCTATATATATTATTAACTAAAAAAAATCATTCCGTCAAAAATAAATAAATAAAAACTAAAAAAATTCAAAACATTAACTCTTCAATATTAACCTTCGTTAAATAACTTTTTCTATATATTATTTATAAGCAGCACATTTTTAATACTGATAATTAAAATATTGATTGAACTCATTCAATATTAATGTTAATAATAATAATAATAATAATAATAATAATAATAATAATAATAATAATAATAATAATAATAATAATAATAACCAAAATATACAAATAAAAATAAAATCATATTAATTATTTACTATAATACTAAAACATAAAGAATTTAAGAATTAAATTTTGCGAAACTATCCTACGTTTTTATTTAGTATAGATTTCCACTATTGTGATGAACTGAAATTGCTATTCGCAATATAGATAAGCATTCATAAAATTTAATGATTGTACATAATCAACACAAATACAAAAATAATTTTTTTCACAACAATTATTAAAATTTAAAAACAACATAAATAATCTAAATTATTGAAAACTTTGTTGAATGATAAATGCAAATTCTATACTTTTTTAATTGTGCATCATGTTGATGCAATATTATGAGTACAAATATTGATACTCGTTCAAGATATAAATATATTTATTATAATTTCTGCATTTTTGCCTTACATATTTAACTTTTTCTCAATTTTCGTTCAAAAATCACAATAAACTATAAATATGTGTTTAATCTTAACTCAACAAATATACGACAATTAAACAACATTGAAAATCAAGAAATTATTATATCATATAATCTTTGCATAATTATTTAAGTTAAAAATTATTAAAAAAAAATATTAACCATTGTTTGATATTTATCATAAAATTATATTAGTACTTACATATACATACATGCATACATGTGTGTGTGTGTGTGAGAGAGAGAGAGAGAGAGAGAGAGAGAGGCAATAAATGCATTCACACCAATCTACTTTGCATTCATACTAATCAACTATTCTTCCTTTATATATAGTATAGATCTTAAAATGAAATGCTAGCATTATCCTTTCTTAAAAGATCACAGTTTCAGAAAAAATGTTTATAAATTTTGTTTATAAAAGGTAATATGACAACTTTTCATTAATTCTTTATTTTATTTTATTTTTATTTTTATGAAAAGTTAATAATTTCGATTGATCAAAGATTTTCGTCCATCATTTTTTGACTTGTATTTTACATGACTTCTATGCAAGGATTCAACCACATATTTAAATATGTGAAGATTCAAAACCTCATTTTTCGAAGCTTGACCTTGTTGTTTGGTCATGCTTTATAATTTTTTATGCTAGACTTCATCCCGTCTCATTCAGATTCTTAAAAGTTTGAAACCCGACCTTACAGACGAATCATGTTTTACGTTTTTTAAAACATTGCTTTTTCCTGGATTCAACACAAGATCATTCATATTGAATGCAGTGCAAAATTTCATTGTGTTATCAAAGTCTAATAACTGTTGTCTATGCCAGAAGTAATTGCGGGATCACTAGAACTAGAATTATTAGGTTGAGAATTCCGTTTAGATTGAAAGAAAATATTCTATTATCTGTAAATCAATTATCCAAATCACAATTTACTATATAATTCATTTCATATAAGGGAAATATGGGCTCACCAGTGAATACATTCCAAAAACTTAACATTTACGCAAAATCTCCAAATAACATTTCAAATTCAAAACTAAAATAAGGCCAGCCTCACATATCTGAGATTCAAATGATGAGAAATTGAGATTCAAACGATGACAAATCAAATCATAGATTCATCTCAATAATCACAATTCACAAATCTAACCATATTACAATTGCAAAAACTTAAATGAAACATTTATGCATAATTCTCAAATAAATTATAACGAATCAAAGTTTAGCCTCGTTACTTGATAATTAAAATGAGAAATCACAAATGGATCAAAAATTGGGGAATGACAATGGGCAGTGGAGCTTAGTAATCTAACCAAAAAATTGAGAAATCAAACATCAATATTACTGATTAAAATGTTTAAAACTTAGACATTCAAGGCCCAAAAAATCTGAAAATTACAAAACCAAATATATATATAACAACAGACATTAGAATGCGTTACCAGTTGGAGACTTCAAACTTGGAGTCGCAAACTGGTGGTGAGCGACCTGCGGCGACGACAGGTGGCAACGCTGCTGCTAGCGGCGACACTGGTGATGACTGGTGAAGGCGAACTGGACTCAACTCGAAGGGCATTGATGATTGACCACGCATAAAGAGAATCAGGAAAGTGGTTAGGGTAGGGATTTGGTTTGGGCTGTGGGTTCAAACCGTTCAATACTTACAGATTTTGAACAATGGAAGAACGATTTGTATCTAATTCAAGATTGGGTAGTGATTTGGGCCAAAAAAAAATAAAATTGAAACCTCTGCACAGCCAGCACAGGCGCACAGCACCCCTGACTATAAGAATCACTTTTTATAACTAACAAACTTATTAAATAGTTTTAAAAATCACGTGCTAATAATAATAATAATAATAATAAAAATAATAAATCCAACTCCCGCCCGCCACCCCCACCCACCCCACCCCACCCCACCCCACCCCAACCCATCCCATCCCATCCCATTCCACTCAACCTGTAGGGACCGAGAATTTTTCAGTTGATTATAAAATAAATATTTAATTTCTCAAAAACGTGTCGCTGCGATCTCGCCTATTTTAAATTTAAATTAAAACGTGCTTGTCTAGTTATATCGAGTATTTTCGAGCCAAGATATGAAATCAAGTTCAATTTGATTTGAAGTCAATTCCAAGTTTCTAAAAATTATTTAATTTCAAAATCATTTCTAATTCCAAATTTTAATTCCAAAATTATTTAAATCAAATTCCAAAATGATCTTTTTAAATATAATTTTATTGTTATCCAAATTTATTTTTCATCCAAGTTTTATCTTTTAAATAATTATTAAGGTATTCTATTTTATTCGCGCTTGTATTCTTATATCCCAAATTTTTACATTCATATTCTAAATCAAATATTTCCATATCTAATATTTCACAATTCTATTTCAACTACAACATATCTCAACCAATCTATATATAAACTTTTCCTCTCATTATTCACGATATCAATTCAAGAACTTCAACAATGGATGATTTCATTCTTTCAAGAAAATCACAACCTTCAATCCGTTTTCACAACGACACCATAGTTGAACTGAACCATTACTACCAATGCCTTCCATCCACCATCGGCAGCCATCACCATCGTCGAACCTTCACCGTCGAAGATCAAACCAAACTCAATGTCAGAATCACCGTCGAGCCACAGTCGAGAAGACGAAACACCACTGTCAAACCCACAAACTGCAACCATCGTGGAAAATACACCACCGAACCTCATTCACCACTATCCCTTCATCGAACCACCAGCATAACCCAGTCTCGCGAACTCGCCACTGCTCTCCTCGAACGACCGCCTACTGCCAATCCAAATTTAACCCAAGTAAATCCAAAATAAAACTCAAAACCAAAGAAATAAACTAACCCACCCTTGAAGCTTCGAATGGACTGTCGCCGGAAGACCACCCAAACCGCAACCTCAATCTCAGTTTTCACACCCAAATTAGAGCCCTTTATTTCCTTCACTCACCAACACCACTTCCCGTCATCGTGCGCCGGTGGTACCTCGTCGGTAACCTTGAACTCCGCTGGGCAAAGTCCCTTCTTGGCGTCGCCGTCGCCTAGCACCCTCTCTCGTTACTCCTCTGCTTCTGGCCGAATGGAGAGAGAGAGAGACAGGAGAAAATATTTTTTAAAATTTGATTTTTCAAATTTGCCTCTTAGTCCCCCATCTTTTGAAAGTCATTTAATTCGGTCTCAAGTTTTTAAAAGTGTTTTTATTCAAACCTTGCACTTTTGGAAATAAGTTTGCAGCCCCAAATGTTTTAGATTTTGTGAGTCAGTCCAACCATTTTCAAAATCATCTATTTTGGTCCCAACTATTTTCAAATCCCAACTATTTTTTATTTTCAATTAAAACCATAAACTTTTATTCTTCTTTTTAAAAAAAACTCCTTTTGTTTTAAAACATTTGAATTCCAAAATTTTAGTTTAAGATTTATTTTATATATTGGCTAGACGAGGCGTTTGGACGTTTAGAATATTGACGTTTTCCCGCTCAACAAACTCGAGAAATAAGGTAAACTCACCTCCACTTATTAGTTTAAATTATAATAGCATGTATTATGTGATTTTACGTGATTTATATGCATTTATTGCATAAGACGAGACGATATTATGACGTTGTTATGCATAACTTACGTGCTTTAATGCGTGAGACGAGACTACCCACACCCTATGTTTTTAAAGAGCCTATGATGATGATGATGATGTCACTGTATAAGTTGCATAATTACGTGTTTAATTATTCTGTAGATTAAATATTGGCGATGAGTCTACTGAGTATTTCTATGAAAAACTCATTCCTTTTTAACAACATTTGCAGATATTGGAGATGGAGGCGTGTTATGGACGTGGTGGCAATAATAATTATATAATAGAAAGTTTATTTTGTTCATGTTCAATTTTTTAATGCTAGCAAATTTATATCGATATTAAATGATTTCTTATTTAGAAAATAATGAGCAATTTCAATTGTTATTTCAAGAAATTCCAGATTATTAAATTTTATTTACCGTTTGGTTTTATTTAAATGTTGTCAATTATGAGGCCACTCCAGACAATGAACCTGTTAGTCGGGAAGATTTCAACGAACTTCAGCAGCAGCTCCGCGAACTTCGTCAAGCTCTTCAACAACATAACAGTCATCAAGCGCAACCTGACCCGAACACTCCTGACACAATTCCCAGGGAAGATCTCCAGCCAGCTAATCCTATGGCTGACAACTCCCCGGGAATTAGGGGTGCCCATCCCATGATAGAAGGATCTGCCAACTTGACACAGCAAGAGCTCTCAAGAATCATTCAAGAAGGAATAGCTGATGGAATACGACAGAACACCCAAGGTCGGACGTCATTCATAAGAAGAACCCCCTTTACTCCTGAAATAACATCCTTTCCCTTGCCAGATCGATTTAAATATCCTCGGATAAAGGAATACGATGGAACAACAGATCCTAACAACCACTTGAATAACTACACTGATGTCATGGACATGCAGAATGCTCCCGATCAGATTCTGTGCAAGGCCTTTCCGCAAACCTTGACAAATTCAGCTCAAGACTGGTTTTCTACGATACCTCCAGGGTCCATCTCTTCCTTTGCAGATCTTACCGAGAAGTTCACTGCTTTCTTTGCAAGTAGCAAAAGGATCAAGAAGACCGCCGCATCCCTTATGCAGTTGAAGCAAGCTCATAATGAGACACTGCGAGAGTTCATGACTCGGTTTAACGCTGAAAGACTTCAGATTCCAGATCTCCATATATCATCAGCAATTTTAGCCTTTACCGTGGCTATTCGAGGCCCAGAATTCCGAATGTCCCTGTCCAAAAACCCGCCTTCAAATGGAACAGAGCTTCTCAGAAGAGCCGAAAAGTACATAAACATGGAGGAAACACTTTTGTATGTTCGGGCACAGGATCAAGGGCATGAAGATATAGCACAATCTTCAAAATCAACAAGGCAGGGGAATAAAAGGTCAAGACAGGAAGATGAGAAGAATTCTTCCCGAACTAACTCGAAGGGGAATAGCAATGGGCATTAGAGTTTAACTCCGCTAACCGCACCCCGATCCCACATTCTCATGGAAATCAAAGGACGTGAAGATTTGCGTTGGCCCAAGCCTATCAAGGGGAAGATCGACGAAAAGAATCGACATAAGTATTGTGACTTTCACAAGAGCCCGGGCTATACCACGGATGAGTGCAAAACTTTGAAACAGGAGATAGAAGCCCTCATAAAAAGGGGATTCCTGGGGCACTACATAAAGAGAGACGATAAAGAGCATGGAAAAGGGGAAGAGAATACCAGATCCGATGGCATCATAAATTTTATCGTCGGAGGAATAGCATCTAGAGGTGATTCAAATAATGCACGAAAGAATCATGCCCGTGCACTGAGTGATCGGGAAGAAAGGTCGGGATGTCATGACCATGAGGTCTCGAACAACATCAGCTTCAGCAATTCTGACATGGAAGAGATTTATTATCCTCATGACGATGCTGTTGTTATCAGTGCAACTATCGCCAATTTTGATGTCAGGAGGGTGCTAGTTGACAATGGGAGTGCAGCCAACGTTCTTTCCTTGGAAGCTTTCAATCAGATGCAACTTCCCAAAGACCGGCTTCGACGGATCATTACTCCCCTAACTGGGTTTGGAGGAGGAACCGTGAAACCCGAAGGCCTAATTGACCTTCCCACTTCACTAGGATCAGAAGAGAAGCGTGTAACGAAGATGACTCTGTTCCAAGTCGTCAAAACTCCTATGGCCTACAATGCTATCTTGGGAAGGCCATTCTTGAACAGCCTCAAAGCTATAGTATCAACTTATCACATGGCAATCAAGTTCACAACTTCCACAGACATAACAACTATTAAGGGAAATCAATCGGTAGCCAGGAGTTGTTATATCAACTGCATTGGAAAAATAAGACAGATCTGATGTCAATAGAACTTCCTCTCAAAGAAAGAATGTCGCCAGTAGAGGAGTTGGAAGATGTTCATGTCTCAGAAGGGAAGAGCTCCACAATTAGGAAAGAGCTCCCCAAAATGATGAAGGAAGAGTTGTCACAATGTTTAAAGAAGAATATCGATGTATTTGCATGAAGTACTGATGATATGCCCGGGATAGATCCCGTGCTTGTCGAACACAGGCTGAACGTCATGCCCGACAAGAAGCCCGTAAAACAGTGAAGAAGACAGTTTGCCACAGAAATGAGGCAGATAATAAAAGAGGAAGTAGATAAGCTCTTGAAAGCAGGATTCATGAAAGAGGTGAAGTATCCAGAGTGGCTAGCCAATGTGGTCTTGGTAAAGAAGCCAAATGGCAGGTGGCGAGTTTGTATAGACTTCACAGACTTGAATAGAGCATTTCCGAAAGACAGTTATCCTCTTCCCAGGATCGAAAGGTTGGTGGATTCCACATCAGGATCCGACCTTTACAGTTTCTTAGACGCATTCTCGGGATATCATCAGATTCGAATGGCACATGAAGATCAAGAAAAAACTTCCTTCATGGCAGATGAAGGAATATACTGCTACAAGGTCATGCCGTTTGGGTTAAAGAATGCGGGAGCTACTTATCAAAGGTTGGTTAACATGGTCTTCTCCAGGCACATCGGGCTTAATAATGAAATCTACGTTGATGATATGGTCGTAAAAAGCTCAAGAAAGAAAGACCACATTGCTGACCTTGAGGACATATTCAGTACACTTAGAAAACATTGGATGAAACTAAATCATGCAAAGTGCGCCTTCGGAGTAGGCTCGGGAAAGTTCTTGGGACTCATGATCACTCAGAGAGGTATCGAAGCTAATCCAGATAAAATTTCAGCCCTAGCATCCATGGAACCTCCCCGAAACATCAGGGAAGTGCAGAAGTTAACAGGAAGAGTAGCAGCATTGGGTAGATTTATGTCAAGGGCAGCGGACAAATGTTTTCCCTTCTTCAAAACTCTTCGAGGAAACAAGGACTTCAGATGGGATGAGGAATGCGAGGTCTCCTTCAGGAAGTTGAAAGAATACTTGGGAACACCTCCGATACTGGTAAAGCCGAATCCAGGGGACAATCTGTTTTTGTATCTAGCAGTATCTGATCATGCAGTGAGCGCCGTTTTGGTCAAAGAAGATGAGAAAATTCAAAAAATGATATATTACGTCATTAAGACGATGTTGGACGCAGAAACCTGATATACACTGGCGGAGCAGCTCGCACTTGCCTTGGTTACAGCAGCGAGAAAGTTAAGACCGTACATTCAAGCTCATGCCGTAACTGTCCTCACAAATCTGCCCTTAAAGCAAATCTTGCAGAAACCAGATGTATTCGGCCGTCTACTCAAGTGGTCAATCGAGCTTGGAGAGTATGATATCGAGTTCAAACCTCGACCTTCCATCAAAGCACAGGTCTTGGCCGACTTCGTCGCTGAACTCTCACCAAGACCTCGGGGGCCAACAGGTCATGACAGGGAAGAGGCCACATGGACCTTACAAGTAGATGGAGCATCGAATGCTGCGGGCTCGGGGGTCGGAATCATATTAAAGAAAGACGATGGCACAATGGAAATTTAGTGTGCAATATGGTTTGACTTCCCAACAACCAATAATGATGCAGAATATGAGGTCGTAATCGTTGGACTTCAAGCAGCACAACATCTAGGGGTCGAGCACGTCAAAGTTCTAAGTGATTCACAATTGGTGGTAGAACAGGTAAACGGCACTTTTGAAGCAAAAGATGAGAAAATGTCATCTTATAGGATGATGGTCTTGGACTTGCAAAGGAGGTTCAAGTCTTGGTGCATAGACAAAATTCCAAGGTCCACCAATCACAAAACAGATGCTTTGTCAAGACTTACTTCTTTAAATCTAGACCACTTGGAGAGGACCGTGTTTGTACGAACTCTTCATGAGCCTAGTATCGTACAGCGACTCGAGGTCATGGATATTACAGATCAAGAGCCCAATTGGATTAATCCAATAATTGAATATCTAACATCCGGAAAGTTTACAGATGACAGAGTAGAGGCCAGAAAAATCAAAGTAAGAGCCCCGAGATATACCTTGCTGCAGAATACCCTATTCCGTCGAAGCTTCACACTTCCTTATTTGCGATGCCTAACTCCAAAAGAAGCAGCTCTTGCTATGGCCGAGGTTCATGAAGGAATTTGTGGAGGACACCAGGGAGCAAGAGCTCTAGCACTGAAATTGATAAGATACGGGTACTACTGGCCGAATATGAAGAAAGATGCCCTCAGTTATGTAAAAGCCTGTGACAAGTGCCAAAGATTCGTAGCCCGATTACATCAACCCACGGAAGACTGTCCTCGATATTGTGCCCATACCCTTTCACCCAATGGGGAATCAATATATACTCGGACCTTTCCCTATAGCCCGGGGTCAGGTCAAGTTCTTGGCAGTTGCAGTGAAATACTTCACTAAGTGGGTGGAAGCAGAACCGCTAACCGTAATCACAGAACAAAAGTTGGAAGCATTTGTGTGGAAATCAATAGTTTGCCGTTTTGGGGTTCCCAAGACATTAATAACAGATAACGGGAGTCAATTTGAGTGCCAAGCCTTCAAGCAATTCTGCAAAAACCTGGGAATAGAACACATGTTGACCTCTGTTTCGTACCCGCAGAGTAATGGGTGAGCTGAGGTTACAAACATGCTCATCTTACAAGACTTGAAAACTCGCCTTGGCAGTGCCAAGGGAGATTGGCCCGATCTCCTCCCCGAAGTACTTTGGACCAATTGAACCACGTTCAAAACAGCGACGGGGGAAACCCCACTCATGCTTGCCTTCGGGATGGAAGCCGCTGTCCCCGTAGAAGTAACAATTCCAAGCTTCCGTACTATGGCCACAGGGTCGCCCGACCACATCGAAGGACAGAGAGAAAGTCTGGATCTTCTAGAAGAAGTCAGGGAAACTGCATCATTAAGAATAGCAGCTTACCAGCAGGCCATGTCTAAGAAGTTCAATATCCGAGTAAAGAAGAGGGAATTTAGAATGGGAGATCTTGTACTTCGCCGTAGTGAGGCTGCCGGTCATCAACCAGGGAAACTTGGGCCTATTTGGGAAGGACCTTATGAAGTCATCCGAAAGGTGGACAAGGGCGCATACAGCCTCCGCACAATGGATTCAAAACCTCTTCCTCGGCCATGGAATGTGGAGAACTTGAAGCCATACTACAAGTGATCATATTTCTGTTGATGCCAAGTCATTTAGTCCTAGTAAGGTCGGACCTGCGCATCCATTTTTATTTTTGCTTTCGAACTTGCACGTCCATCAGTGAATATTATGGTCGGGCCTGCGTGCCCATTGTTCTGTCTTTCAGTGTGAGGGACGGGTACTCTTTTTCCTTATCCAGATTTTTTCCCAATGAGTTTTTCTGGGTAAGGTTTTAACGAGGCCCATCATTCAGTCCCATTTAATAAAAGTACTTCTTCCAATATCTGAATAATTTACAAGGTCATTCACATGACCTTACAAATTATTTCCCATCAAATAGTTTACAATGTCTCATGGCAAGACTTTACAAATTATTCTTCCACGAATAATTTACAAGGTCTCATGGCAAGGCGTTACAAATTATTTCCCATCAAATAATTTACAATGTCTCATGGCAAGACTTTACAAATTATTCTTCCACGAATAATTTACAAGGTCTCATGGCAAGACGTTACAAATTATTTCTCATCAAATAATTTACAATGTCTCATGGCAAGATTTTACAAATTATTCTTCCACGGATAATTTACAAGGTCTCATGGCAAAACGTTACAAGTTATTTCCCATCAAATAATTTACAATGTCTCACGACAAGGCGTTACAAATTATTTCCCATCGAATAATTTACAATGTCTCATGGCAAGACTTTACAAATTATTCTTCCACGGATAATGATAGCGCTCCGCAAGTGCACGGGTCGCGCAAGTAATAAAGTGGATTTTAAGTCCGAATATCGTTCCCATAGAGATTGTTTTAAATCGTATTTTTAGATGACTACCTTAACCGGAACTAGAGAAATTGTTTGAATTTGAGAATTTCGAATTAAAATTAAACTAGAAAGAACGAGGAAATTTGATTTAGAGAAAATATGAAAAAAACATTCTAGAATTGAGAATCCACATTTATTCCATTAATTACACATTAAATTAAACATCTAACAATAATTCACGAGGTTTTGAAAATCCATATTCCTAATATTGTCAAGACTCCCTTTCGGACAAGAATCAACATCTATTTCTATACACAATCCGACTATATTTCTATGACGAATCTAAATGTATAGAAAGGCATTACAAGTTTAGTGAATACTATAGCAGATAACACAAAGCATAGAGGTATATTTCTATCCCCTATCGAACTTTGTGGCAATTGATACAAGTCTAATGAAATCTCAATCTTTCGAACTTAAGAAATCACAACCTAAAATCATACAACTAGTGATCAAGTAATTGCATGATAAAAACAGTATATATCAATTGCTCAAACCCATGAATTATGAAATTAAATGATAATCAATACATAAAATCCGGAAATAAATGTTTCATCACAATTCTAACATTTAAGAACATAGCCTAGATACATAATTGAATATAAATCACAAAAGGAATGGATAGATGTCACCCTATTCATGCCCTTGATCTTCATTCTTCAATTGTGTCTTGGCTTGGAGTGGATCCCTCCGAAATCCGACAGCGTTTTGGCCTCTCTTCAATGAATTGGGAACCCCTAATTTCGTGCCTTAGGTCTGGTATTTATAGATTTCCCCGAGAATTGGTTAATGGAGGAGAAAACTGTTGAATTCCGCGCAAAAAGCCCAGCTGCGGCCTAGTCGGGACTACCGTGCGACCGCACGGTTCGGAAATGCGCGATCGCATGACTCTGCAGGTAAAATTCAGTCGCTGATTTTTTTGACCGTGCGACCGCACGCTTTTTCAACCATGCGGCCGCACGGTTATACCGGCAGCTGCATTTTTCTTCTTTAAATTTCAGCAATTTGGTTCTCATCCTTTTATTGCACAGCATTTAGTATTTTGATCATATCTTTCTATTCCATTATCCGATTGAGGTTCTTCAAAGTCCGTTCGAAATATAACGTAAAGGGCTACAATTCTTCCTGAAATAGGATTTTCCCAATTCGAACGTTTATTGCCCCAAAATGAGGTTTCAAAGTCTGACTAAAAATCTGTCCGAAGACCTTGCTTGATTTAAATGAATTTATGGTAATATTCTTACCATATTTCATTCCTTTTTGCCATCTAATTGCATCCGATTGACTCCTAAAAGTCCTCAAGTATCTTATCTTGATCCGAATCAACTATCGAATATTTGCAATTTGGTCCTTCTTCTTTTGATTTGTATATTTTAGTCCTTGAACTCCCAATTTCTTCCAATTTGGTTCTTTCTTTGACTTTTCTTCCAATTGACCCTTGATCTTCTTCATCCATTCTTGATTTGCATGCTTTGGTTCTTTTGTCATCCAATTTGCTTGTTTTTGCTCCAATTCTTTTGTTTTCTCGACTTTAGATTATTTCTGAAATGTAAACAAATAACGCAAAATAAATAGCAAATATTCCAAAACAAACATATAAAATCTTACTTTTAGGATAGAAATAAGTGTATAAAATATACTTATCAGATAATTTACAAGGTCTCATGGCAAGACGTTAAAAATTATTTACCATCAAATAATTTACAATGTCTCATGACAAGACGTTGCAAATTACTTCCACATAAGAAATTCAGAATTAAGAAAGGTCGGGGTAGCCCGGGCTCTCATTGATCGACCCTTGTAAAAACTACATCCATTTTACCAAGTTATGGACACGACTCCATCCTGACAAATTTATCCTAAAGGTCGGCATAACCCGACCTTATCAAGCAATACTTGTGATTTTGCCAAGTAAAAAGCATGATTCTATCTTTGAGAAATCGACTGGAAAGGATCGGACTCACCCGGTCTCGCTAGTCAATTGTCTCAAACTAAATCTTGATACTGCGAAATGCTAACCCGTGGTTATAACTACAATGGATGGTCGGCTATTACCCGACCACATTATCATCAAAATACGGAATCAAAGCTACTTAATATTTAAAGGCGAAAAGCTTACGAAATCAAAATTCATTCATTAAGAGAGTTTTACAAAAGCTACGGGGTATACCCCGGGCATTACAACGAGAATTTACAAATTACTTTAATCCTCGGCACCAGACCCCTCTTCTGCTTCCTCGAGCACTTCATAGTCAGCGTCATCTTCCCCCTCAAAAGGGCTGAGGTCGAGGTCATCGGCACCTAATGGGAAGGCGGATATAGGACTCGAGTCCATCTCGGGCATCTTCTGAAGGCACCAAGTCCTTTCCTGCTTAATTGCTTGAGAATAAGACTCCAATGCATATCTGCCCAAGGAAAGCTTGTAGTCTTCAGAACCTTTGAAGGACTCTATGGCAGACGCTTGGATTTGGGGCACCCGTGCCCGAGCCTGCTCGAGCTCCCCTGCGTAGCAGCTAGCTTCAGCTCGAGCATTGTCCCGCTCTTGGAGAGCAACCTCGAGGTCTGCATTAACTTTCTGAAGTTCTTCCTCGGCAACATTGACCCGGGTGGCCTCGTATTGAATGGAGTAAACTAGCTGACTCGCAGTCTCGCCCCGCTCAATGCTTTAGTTTGCAACTCCCCGGGTAATGCTCAACATCTGAAGATCGGGCGAATAAGTTGTAAAAATTTTCAGTGTAAATATGTATATTCACTAAAGAATGACAACAAAATCTCAAGAACTACCTGGAGAGCCGCGCTCATTATGTGCTCCACTCCCCGCTCCAGACCGATCTCATATTGGTATTTTTTCACAAGGTCCGGATCCAGGGAGTCTTGCATCTTCCTCCTACAGTCAGCCAGAGAAGGATTGTTGGCCTCAAGTTCGGAGTCGGAAGGAGGAGGTGCCCGACCCCTGGGTGGCCTTTCCTCCCTTAGTGGTGGGATATCCTCTTGAGATCGGGACGTTTGTCCCGAGCTTGAAGTGCTAGCTCTTCCCCTCTTTTGAGGGCGTCTCCTGGTCACTCCGTCAACAGCCCTCTTCGCCCGGGCATTTTGAGCCTTAGCAAGTGCGGCCTGCTTCAGAGTTTCGGAGTCAAAAGCCATTCCTGAAACAAAGATAAGAAGATTAAAGCCTCCTGAAAAGTCTACGAAGATAAGCAAAAGGCAAAGAAGGGCATTTTTAATTACGTAATTTAAGAGGCTGAACCCTACCGGGCTGAAGGTCAAGTCTGGCCTGGTCCAGAATGTCACTATTGGCTAGGTCACTGGCTTCCTCAGCCAACAAACCAAAGTCACACACCCGGATAGCATCAGCCATAAGTTCTGTCACAGCCTCCTCACTCAGATTACCCATCCTATTAAAATTATCTACATCGGGTCTCCTGAAGGTCGTCCAGAATAGGGTATCGCCCAGTTTGGGTTTGATAAAGAAAAACCTTTCCTTCCAATACTTTATGGAGGAAGGAACCCATGGAACCTCGAACCTACCCTTCCCGCACAGATACACAAAGCTATTGCATCGGGGTAAGTACTTAAGTTCTAATAAACATTTGCAAAGGTTAACGGTGGGCTCTATTCCTAAACTACTACATAATATGAAAAATATACAAGGATTCTCCACCCATTGGGAGCGAGTTGACCGGGCAATATGCTCGCGGTTAGTAAGAAATCCACAAAAAAATGGTGCAGGGAAAACCTAAGCCCGGCCACCAAGGCCTCGTGGTACACAACCATCTCCCCTTCTCGGAAATGATAAGAATACTCGTCCCTGTCCGGGACCCTGACAGTATATCTATCTACTAATTCGTATCTCCTCATGTCTACCTCGACCAGGTGTTCCTTCATTTTATTGTAATGGGTTGGTAGCTCGAGCTCTGCCCTCCTAGGTTCCCTTACTACCCGAGGGTTGTCCTCGTCCTCCTCCCCATTATCAGACTCACCCTCATCAAAGTCAGGTGGGGGCTCGTAAAATCCTAATGGCTCAACCTCTAAAGGTTCATCTAGGTCCTCTACCTCCCTAAGGTCTTCCACTGTCATACGTCTGGCCATACTTTCCTATAATAAATAATAAAAGAGTTAGAGGGGTCGGGATAGGCCGAGCGTACCTAAGATGCTAGAAAATTTTTGTTGGAGTAGAGGTCGTGTAAGTCGCCCGACGTGTTCTCTGATTTCTCAAAATTTGCAAAGTAAACATAAAGAGGTTATGGGGACCACATATATATATAGGCTAATTAGGCGGGAAAAATTTCAAAATCCAAAAAGTTATTTTTTGCCACGTGTCAACATCATAAGGCAATTCTTTTATGGCTAAAGGTATAAATGTGATGAGTTGGAAAATTTAATATAACAGTTGTCATGCGCCCATAAATCTTGTCCCAATCTCTGACGTAAGGGGGCCATTGATCGGTATTATTTTCCTACTCCCTAAAATTACGGAGAATTCCATGACCCGACCTCTTGAGGTCATGGTCTTCCTTTGACCGACCTCTTACCGAGAACTCCATGGTCGGCACGTGGCCGACCTCCTCGCTGTTCAATAATGACCGATTGCGCCTCAGTAAAATACCCGGTCTCATCAGGGTCGGGTCATCCTGATCTACTTCAGTTTGACAATTGAAGATAAGATCGTTTCTTACCGACCTATGGCCCGTATTTGCAGGCTTCCCAACCTCTCTTATCACTGGGCCTCGTTAATGGGCCATATACTTGAGCCTCAAGACAATACATGATCCACAAGGAAACCCTTTACAAAAAGGAAACCGAATCCTTATAAGTAAGAAATTCTTCTTAAAATGTAAGTTTATAACAAAAGGCCTCCTTCCTTAAATAAAGGAAGTTATGAGCTTTTTCAGCCCTATAAATACAGTTCTTTTCATATCAAATTATTCATTCACAATTCTTTACGTTTTTCCAGTTAAATATTCTCTCTACCTTTTTTTCAGAAAACTAATTCTCACACCGGAGGGGCGACGGGGAGTTTCCTCCTCGCCTTTTTTGCAGGTCATCACAGGTGAGTTAATCATCTTTTCCAGCAATCAATTGTCATCAGATTCTGCCACGTCAAGGTTAGGATTTTTGACAGCATCACCTAATATGAATGAATGATTTTGATTTGAATGATTTTGATTATTAGAATGTAGTGCTAAGACATAGAATCTACATTTATTATCTCTTATTAATTTTGGGTTATTAAATTGACAACAATATCATGAATATGAAGATCAATGTACCTAATTTTTTAAGGCCCTCTTTCAATTGGAATTAAAACTTATTTGTATATGTGAACCGCCTATATTTTTATGACGTACGGGAACATACAAGAAAGCAATAATGGATTTATGAATACTTGAAGATCACATAAAGTGTAGCAGTATGTTTCTATCCTCTATCAAATTTTATGGTGATTAATATATGTCTAACTTGTTTTTTTAGTCTTTTGAATCTAAAAACAAGTCAAAATAGTTCATACAATCATCGATCACACAATTGTACAATAATGAAAATTAATATCACTTGTTGAAGAAAATCAAGAGATTATTTTAATGAAAATTCAATATTCAAGAATAACAAAAAAGTAATAAAAGTTCATCATAACTCTAGCACAATATTTAATCTAGCATATCATGTGGATGAGAAGGAAAAAAGACGACCTTGTTGAATTCATCACCCAGAAAAATCAGATCTTGAATTAAATCTTCATTTTGATGCTTGCCGGATGAGATCTAGGTTTGTCTTGAATTTTTCCTCTTCAATTCCAAAGTTTGACACTTGATTAAGCCTCCAAAATAATGCCTCCCTTCTAATGTTGACCCCCCCCCCCCCCCCCAACATGAATTTTGTGGCTCCAGCATTTATAGCAGATTGGAAACTTAGTCCTAGCTCGACAAATCACTTAAAATCCAGATTCAACAAGGAAACAAGATTTGGGCCAGATTAGTACCAAGCGATAGCTTGGTTTTAACCAAGGCGATTTGTTGGTTATATTCAATGCACATCTGCCTCACATAAACGCCCTTAGGCGAGTGATCACTTGGGAAAATGTTTATTCCTTCAAATTTTTGTCCTTCGTTCTTATTTATAGATTGGTCCTTCATCTATTTATTTGTTCAATTTCAATTGTAATAACTTTCTCTTCTTGTCCTCCACTTTCATGGTGTGCAACTAGGTCTACACTGTAATCAGTTTACCTCAATTTTATTATAATTCATCCAATTATCTCGCGTTCGGGTTAATACCTAAAACAAACACAATTTAACCCAAATTAAGTATAAAAAACTATAAAACGATCGAACAATCTACTAAATTTAAATCCCAAATAAGCGCGCACAATACATTTATCAGTCCCCATCAATGCCTCCATCTCTCTCAGTAGCGTCGCTTCCTTCACAACCACTATGTCGTCTCTCACTAATGGTTGAGGTGTTGTTCTGCTGGTGACAGTGGTAATGAGGTGGTGGTGTTGGTAGATTTGAGATGTGATAAGTGCATAGCAGTTGTCATCAAATCTAAGAACATTGTGACTTTTCGTGACCTATAATAAATTGATTGTGACCAAATATATGTGAACTATAATTATTTGTGACCAATTTCATGTTAAGTATGACCAAGTCTGTATGAGATTTCACTGTTTTTGACCAAGTTTGTCAAAATTGTGACTATCTGGTACCATTAATTTATTGCGACCAGATCTATGTGAATTGTGACTATTTGTAATCAGGTCTGTGAAAACTAGTCGTCCGTGACCAATAATTCATTGATTGTGACAGGGTCTTTGTGAACTGTGACTATTTGTGACAAATTCCGTGTTAAATGCAACCAAGTTTTCTCTGTAACCTGTATTGCATTTATTTTGACAAGGCCTATGTGAACTGTGACTATATGTGACTCAAAACTGTGACTATTTGCGATCCCAAAAACCACAACAACCTGTCATAAAAGTGCCATGCAACCACCACCACCACCACCACCACTACCACCACCACGTCATAATCCCCTCCACCACTGTAACCACTAGCCACAAGCACATTGTCACCATCGAACACCTAACACCACCACCACCATCACCACCGCCACCGCATCATACACATGCCATCTCAAATTGCAATCTAGCTCTATCCACGCACACCAGATTTCTGAGGAAGACTTCCAACTAAATCAGAAGACGTTCGACGTGAACCTACACAACAACCTCCGTAAAAAAATTTGGAAAGTCACCCCCTCTCCATCCTTCAATCTAGGTGAGAATTCAGATCTGGCCAAAAACCTATGTTTACAACTCTTGAATATCACTGAAAAACAAAGCAAGAAGCACACAAACGTCCCTCACATCCGAAGCTATTGTGTGTCGTCGGAGATGATGTCGACGCCCAAGTTGCAACTAAAGGAAGAGAGGAATGATGTGTGAAATGAGTGAGGTTGAAATGAATTACGGTTTTGTGGGGATGTGGTAGGGTGCGGCTGAGGGGTGGTTTTAATGGATTTATTATAATTTAATATTCTTATTAAGCCCCTGTTTGACATTTATAAAAATCAAATTTTTAGTAAATATATTTTGATAAAAGTTGATGAGGTGTGTTATTGAAAAGTTGTGTGCCTCATAAAAAGTGTAGTTAAAATTAGATGTTAACTCTGAATTAGATTAAAATCTAAAAAGTAGTGGAAACAAACAGGGGCTAAGTATGTGTTTGATGTTCAATATTTTAGAAAAAAATTGTTTTGTATAATGAATGATGAGATATTGTGTGGTTAAAAATGAAAGAAAAGTTTTGGGTTTATGTAGAATATTTTGACATTGAAATGTGTGGTTAAAATTGAGTATTGTATGTGTGTGTATATATTAAATGAAGGCCAAACATGGGTAAGATTAAATATTTGATTTAACACCTGATTTTTGGATAAAATGAAAATTTTAATTTGAGGGATACAAAAATGGTGTTGTGCGAAATTTTCCCTTTAAAGATTAGAGAGTCAAAAATATATTAACGAAAAAAGTTAGGCTTGCCCTAGTCTTCCCAATTATTTAGGTTCCTTAGACCATTTACACCTTGTTCGACGGCTCAACTTTTGATTATAAACATTTGATTTTTCAAATCTCGAGGTAAATAAATGGTTAAAAATTGGAGAGAGAAAAAATGTATGGTTAAAAAATTGTATTGAAAATTGGAATGATTATAATAAAAAAAATAAACAAAGTATCCGAACACATTATTAATAACTATTAATCTCCTAATCATGAATTGCATGAGAGAACCTTCTAATGCATATACATTCGAATTGCATAACATATATATAGAGTTTAAATTGTTCATAAAAATTCGAATTATCATCATAAACTTGTGAAATACTATTTTTAAACCATCCATCTTGTGAATGATCATTTTGCAAGCAATGTATTCAACAATTCATATCATGTGTCTAAAATGGATGTTTAATTGAACACATCACGCCCTCCAGTTTGACAAACATTAAAACAACATTTTTTTTTTTTTACCAAACACATTTTCAATCACACATTCTCACAATAAAATATTATGTACTTAAAATCAAATTTTTTTCCTACTTTTAACCACATATTTTTAAATAATATTATTGATATGAAGGTCAGTACAATGAGATTCTTGCTATTTTATTTTTCGTAAGAGGAATAATGCGGTCACGTCCTTTACTAATTTAGGCCGGATGCGAGTCTTTTGTATGGCCATATTCATTATTGTTCTTTTTTACTTCACATGCAATTTGCATCGATCTGAATTAATAAATTTCAATGATTTACGTCTCCAAAAGGAAATTGATAATGTGAAAAAATATGTTTCGAGTTGAAAGAAATGGAACACGCAAAAAGGAAAACAAATTTTATATGAATGGACTATTCAACCTTGAAAAGTTACATGCAGATCTTATGTCACAAGACTCACCAACTCATTAACAAGAATTGCATGATCTCAAATTTTGAATGAGTATAATGTAAACCCTAGTTTTCAATTTGAATGAATTCATGAAAAGATTTTCTTTTTCTATTTTGAGATCTGGTCTTCCATGTTCTTGGCTTGAACCAATTACTCACTCCGTCCCAAAAAGATAGTCATGTATAATATTTTTGTCTTTCTCAAAAAGATTGTATTGTTTCTATATTGAGCATGTATTAAAATTTTCATTTCCACATATACCTTTATTTAATGCATCTTGGTACAATACACACCAACTATTTAACTATTGCATTTTCAATTTTTTTGTGAAAAATGAAGTGAGTCTACTTAAAATAATAAATAAAGGATAAATGGTATAAATGAAAAACATTGATAAAATTTAATACCATAACTATACTAATTACCATTTCTTAATCCTCGTGAAAATAATCATACGATTATCTTTTTTGGACGAAGGGAGTAATTAATTAAGGATGTTGGTAAATAGCGAAATGTCTTGAAATTCTTGTTGAAGTCTCAACCTCCTCGTTTGCCTCAAAAGGATTTGTGTTTGGGATTGGAACCCTCACTTAAAATGGATCGATCAACTACTTGCTATTAACAATTATTGTTTAAAAACCCGGGATCCGAGACACGGTATGAGAAACAACGTAAACAAAATTAAATATTATCTTCAGTAAATTTAAGGTCGAATATTCTATCATGAAACAATAAAAAACAATATGATCTTTATAGCTACAACTAGTTAATAAATAAACAATCAAGAATATATATTTTGATATTTCTTCCTACTTTTGGAGCGAGCAAGTTCTTATTTCGAGTCATTTCTTACTTATAATTTCCTCGATTCCAGTACGACTACATTATTACGACTTCACAACCGTTAATAATCACGTCTTCAATGTTTTCCTCATGTTAACATAACAACTTTGAACACGATCAACTTAATATGATGGGTGGTCGAGCGTTTGAACAAGGTCCAAAAATAAATAAATTCAAACTGACCAATTAAAATAGGATAAAACACCACGTGTATAAGTGTCTAAATTGTAGTATTATGTTGATAATTGGATGACATAAAGATCCAGAATAAAACCAGTTCCATTTACTCCATCCGTCCATAAGATAACGAGACAATTGGGTTAGAAATAAAATAAAATAAAGTCAACTCTTGGTGGTTGTAATTAACTGCAGAACTTGATAACCAGTAAATTCTTGAGCCCAATTAAAATTAAAAAAAGTTAATGCTTAAAAATAAGTCAATTCATGAGAAAATTCTAGTGAATAAACTCATTGATGGCATTCACGGTCTTTGTCTCATGAGTGATGATGAACACTGTATGCTTGGACACATGCGCACACAGTCCAAGACATGAACTGTTGTGGCTGAACGTCATAGGAAATTAATTCCTTCTATATGAAAAAGAGTAATGCTAGGGATACATATTTAATTGATATTTTTAAGTGATATTGTAAAATAGCGCATATATATTGGGTGATGAAAAAGCAAGTGGTGGGATAGTTATTTACACCACCCAACATATGTATGCCATATCACAATGTAATGTCAATTAAAAATGTCTCCCTTAATTATTCATCTAAAAATAATTTAGGAAGTTTAATCAGAAATTTTCTTTTATGAACGTTCGGTTTGAATATAAACAACTAGGAATTGAATTTGTTTATCCTCGATAAAAAGTGTGTGGTCTACTAAAAAACTGCCTTGTGGAGAAATTGTTGGAGAGGTCACAAGGTATGATACTTTTCAATACAATGTCAATAAATCGGAAAAATATATATATATATATAAAAGACGGGCAAAGATGGAATATTTTTTAAAATTAATTAATTTTAACAACATATTTCATGGGTTTTAAATCACACATTTTATTAACTTTTATTAAATCTATTAAAAATCTAATTTTAATCTCTCTTAGGCTAAAACATGGGCTAAATTAATTACTTGTATCTCAAAAAAATAAAAATAAAATGAAATTAGGAGGTTTAATAAGAATCCATCATATTTTTTCTATGGCTAATCGGTATAAACATCAACAATTTATCCTCAACAAAAAGTGCTTTGCTATTTTTTCTATGACTAATCGGTATAAACATCGACAATTTATCCTCAACAAAAAGTGCTTTTCTGAGAGCTGACAAAATCCGTTAATTTTTAATATAAAACCTGTAAATCGGGAAAATGTTGATTATTTTGTGAAACCATAATATACTCCTTGTACCTGAAAAATATTTAGGAAGTTTAATAAGGTGATCGGTATAAACAACAATTAGAAATTGAAATAGTTTCTTAATGAAAAGTACTTGTGCTGTAAAATATTGACTAATGGAGAAATTGTTGGAGACGTGACAAAACTCGATACTTTTTAATAAAAAACCAATAAATTGGGAAAGGATAGATATTAATAAATCGGGAAAAGGTGGATTGTTTTTATGAAATAAAAAATTTGGGACTATAAAAATAGAATTTGTGCTTGTAGAATCTAAGGAAAATAAGGGGGCATGAAATTGTGAATAATGCAAAATTGAATTTCTAGAAAGATGTCAAATGTGTTACATCAAACTCGCATGTCCATAACAAACTCTAAGTAAATTATATAAGTGATTTTTCTTTTAGCTTAAAGCCAAAAGCCCCGGGCAAAATTTTCAAATGGGTTTTTTTGTAACATGAAGAAGGCGTTCAACAACATATAACCTACCAATATTGCTCACCTAGGAAGAGAAAAACATGTACCCATTTTCAGAGGGAAGAAAAATACTAGCATAAACTTTGAAATCAAGAAAATTCAAAAGAAAATCTTGGGGCGGCAATTAATGCCAGCGGTGTGGTCAACTTCCCCATTCCCCCTTATAATTACACCTATAAATTCCCTCTGCATCTGTTCCAATTCACATCACAGCTCCCTCTCTCTTTATTGTTTTCCCAGTGTCAACCCTTTGAAGCATATCTATCATAGAAATGACAGCAGCTGTAAAAACCATGGTATTTCCAATGGTGTTAGTGAAATTAGTGGACTGGCTTTTGCACCAGATCTTAGGAAACTCTTGTTATCTGGCTGCAATGAAGGTTATAAACCTTGGCTTCTTTTTGAAAAATACTTCCATCAAATCATCATCTTTGTCTTCACTCCAGATTCCTTTATACCCTAGTGTTACCAAATGCCATTTGCATGGAAGAAAATCACACACACTTGTCTGTGATATTCATGGCTGCTTGTTAAGATCTAAGTCTTTCTTCCCTTACTTCATGCTGGTTGCATTTGAAGGTGGCAGCATTGTAAGAGCTTTTTTGCTGCTCCTGTCAAGTCCTCTTTTGTTGGTTTTGGACTATGAACTTAAACTGAGAGTCATGATTTTTATTACATTTTGTGGGCTTAGGTTGGAGGATATGGATAGTGTATCAAGAGCTGTTTTGCCTAAGTTTTACCTTGAAAATCTCAATCTTCATGCTTTTGAGGTTCTTGATTCAGTAGGATCTAAGGTTGTCTTAACAAGTGTGCCTAGGGTAATGGTGGAAAGGTTTCTAAAGGAGTACTTAAGTGTTGATTCAGTTAAAGGGACTGAGTTGCATACAGTAGGGAACCATTTCACTGGTTTAGTATCCAATACAGGACTCCTTCTTAAACATAGAGCTCTTAAGGAATTGTTTGGGGAAAAAAGACCAGACATTGGCATTGGAACTTCAAGTCTTAATGACCACTTATTAATCTCTCTTTGCAAGGTATGCATCAGCTTCCTAATCAATTTTCTAGCATCCCTTTCTAGTACTCAACCATTTTTATCCATTCATAATTTCCACAGGAAGCATATGTGATCAACAAAGAAGACAGCAAAGCCAGTGCAAATTCAGTGCTTCCAAGAGAGAAATATCCAAAGCCCTTAGTATTTCATGATGGGAGGCTAGCATTTTTGCCCACTCCCTTTGCAACTTTGGCTATGTTCATGTGGATTCCTGTGGGATTTGTGCTGGCAATCTTTAGACTTTTTGTGGGCATTTGTTTACCTTACAAGATTGCCATTTTCTTAGGCACTTCAAGTGGCGTAAACATCAGAATCAAAGGCTGTGCACCCTTAAAATCCCAAAATGGTAAAGGTGTACTCTATGTTTGTACCCACAGAACCCTTTTGGACCCAGTTTTCCTCAGCACATCCCTAAAAAAACCCGTAACTGCAGTAACATACAGCCTAAGTAAAATGTCTGAAATCATAGCACCTATAAAAACAGTCAGATTAACAAGAGATAGAAAACAAGATGGTGAAACTATGCAGAAATTACTAAAAGAAGGTGACTTAGTAGTCTGTCCAGAAGGTACCACATGCAGAGAGCCATATTTGTTGAGATTTAGCTCACTTTTTGCTGAATTAGCTGATGAAATTGTGCCTGTTGCCATTAACACAAATGTGACCATGTTTTATGGGACTACTGCAAGTGGGCTCAAGTGTTTGGACCCTATTTTCTTCTTGATGAACCCTAGACCAAGTTACAGTCTTCAGATTCTTGGGAAGGTGCCCAAAGAGCTAACATGTGCTGGTGGTAAATCTAGCCATGAGGTGGCTAATTATATACAGAGACAACTGGCTCATGCACTGGGTTTTGAATGCACTAGTCTTACTAGAAGGGACAAGTACATGATGCTGGCAGGGAATGAAGGTGTGGTCCGAGATAATAGAAAGAAACTCTGAATTTGCAACGCAGTTTTAGCATGTTCTAGAAAGGAAACTTTTTTTTTTTTTCATTTTTCTTTTTCTTTTTTCTTTTTTCATTTTTTTTTTTTTTTTTTTTGTGAAATATATGATTTCTTTATCTAATTTGGTAATTTATGTTGGATCCTAGTTATATATCGCGGATATGTTTAAATGATACGTACTATTAAATATATCTTGAACATTAATCTCTTGTGGTTGTTTGTCACAAATAAAAAATAAAATAATTTATTTTAATTTATTTCCTTCTTTTTTCAAATAAGTAAAACTGCAATGAAAAGTAAGAATAACTTAATTAATAGGCAACCTCCAATATATGTTACTAAGACAAAGAAAAAATATTTTCAGGTCAAGGAAGCTAAACTCGACAAAGAAAATACTGCTTCTATCCCATAAACTGTATACTTGCTTTCATTTTCACATGAGACCGTGTAATTTGAAAAAATTGTATTATTTATAAATATTAATGATTGCGTTAAAGAACATATAGACTAAGTAAATGTAATTAATATAGTTTGAAATATAAATTTTACTTACGATTTTTCTAATATATCTTTACATCAAAAATGAATTAAATATGAGTAAATTATATTTATTGATAGTAATGTATATTAAATAATGATATATTAAAACATTAAGAAATTAATTATACTCTCAACAAGTAAAGTAAAGAGTGGCAGGAAAGAGATATATATATAAGCTTGCATAAAGGATGGGGGTCTATTTGTAAATATATTATTAAAGATGATAAAGAACCTGAGGTTTGGGGGAGTTAAATCTAGATCAAATAAAAGCAATAGAATGGGGGCATGAAACTCATAAAGAAGTCAATGTAGAAATTGGAAATAAAGCTATTCTAAAAAAGCTAGAGCAAAGAGGGGATTGGTACCAGGTATATAGGGATGAAATATTATTTGGGAAAAACAAAAAATAAAAGCAAACATACATTTATGGGATAAGGAAGTAATATAGATTAATTAATCTAGAGAGTTGATGAAACTAGTATACATTATCTCATAAATGAAAACATTTCTAATACTCATGTAATACCGAGACTCGATACTCCTAGTTAATGAAAAATTGCACCTTATCACAGGGAGTGCAAAAAACCAATTAGCCGGACTTCCTATTGCAAGTGACACATTTTCATTGACTAGGAGTATTGAGTCTCGATAATTCGAGAGTACTAAAATTATTTTCCTCATACACCCTCTCCGTAACCAATTTGTGCTGATTTATTCTTGAATTCAAAGTTTTAATAAATGTTATCAAAATATGTTGATTAGTTCGATTAGAAAAATCAACAATAATTCCAAGGATTAAAATTAGAAATTTCTAAAAGGTTAAAATAATCATTGAGTTGGCCGCGGAACATAACCAAACAGTTCAACCCCCTAATTTTTTCACCATAGGGTCGACATGCGTCCAACTCTTTGACTCTTAATCCTTTCCTTTTCGGGACATCATTTTTTAAAACATTAGCATTCATTTCTAAAATTGAATTTGATTTTTTTTTTTTTGTCATTTATGGGAGCATTTAAAAGGGTAGTAAAGTCGAACACACCATTTCCTAAATAGCACAGAGCATTATTATGTAGCCAAGTCAATCTATAATAATCTGAAACGGACAAGCCATGAGTATTATTTACTTGGTCTAGTTATGGAGTTAGGTAGAGAAGATAATTTTGGTGATACCATGTTCTTTTCATTTATTGCTACTTTTGAATACAACATCCAAGACCGAATGGTGATTTCTGAGCAAAATTGAAGTTGGGTGACCGCAATGAAAGTTGAGCGACTATAAGTTAGAAGTTGTTCCCTTTGAAAGTGAGAACCAATCCGGTCCATGCATCGGTCCACCTATTTTCAAAACTAGGGCCCTACTCGGCACTTAGGCCATGTAACTAACGAGTCGGCCCATTGGCCTTGTTTTATGGGTAAATTCGGTCCCCATACTTATTTTGGAACCCTCAAATCAATTGACTTTCTTCGTCCTCCGTCGCCGTGCACCTTCATCATAAGCAGTCGGAAAAATTTTCACTTGTTGGTGATTTGATGAAGTAATCACGATTTGTATCATCTTCTTCTACTCATCAAAGACCTTCATTGAAGAATAAATTGGATTCTTATGGAATTAATCAAGTTTTGAATGTTATTCACTTATGGAATTAATCAATTCCGAGAGTCTCCATGCTTTAGTCGTGGGATGAATCTTGCGCGATGAGTCTGCGGCCATGTTGAGACACAAATGATTGTGGCGATTTTGGAGGGGGAGGAGGAAGAGGTGGTGGTGGCTATTGCTACGGCAGGGCAGATGTCGGTTATGTAAGATGTGACCTCATAATTTGAAGAATATTGTGATCTAAAAAATATGTAATCAAATAATTGAGAAGTCATTTGTGACCTAATAATTTGACAAATTGTAACTTAAAAATAAACCAGAATCGACTAAATTGACATTTGTGACCTACTGATTTTATAATTTGAGACATTGAAGTAAAAATTTTGTTATTGATACCTAAAATTAAGTCCAATTTGTGACCTGAAATATTTGTATTTTGAAACTTGAAATTATACATTTTGGAACCTCATTATATATAATTAATAAGATATTTTTAATTACTTAATTTAATTACAATCTGATTTTTAGAATTATACAAGTTTCATCTTAATTTTGAAATTTGAATTTATAATTACCGTATTTATGTATTTTTCCCTAGTATTATCCACGCACCCAAACCATGTTAGAATGGGTCTAGGCTCATTCATCGGCACTCCAGTTTAATAATGTGATAATTAGATTTAGGGTTAATTAGGCAAAATCATACCATAATATTTTAAATTTTTAAAATCAGGTAAATAAAAACTATTTTATCAAATTAGTTACTTAATTTACTAAACAAAAACCAAATCACAAACCTAACTATCAGCCGTCTCTCTCTTTCGTCTCTCCCTTTCTTCTCTCCCCATCTCTCTTTCTTCCCTCTCTTCACACAACCAAATTTAATCGCAACATCCATACAACGGCACCAGCGACGGAGTCCAGACGACAAGCAAATCGATTGCGCAAGAGTCCCTAATTAAATTTATTTTTAATTTCTCATTCCAAATAAATAAATAAATAAATAAATAATTTTGGGTCTCGGGGCGGGGCCCGAAATGCCCTACGGGGCGAAAACCCGCCCCGAATCGCCCCGTGTGCCTGACGGAGAGGGTAATTTTCGGGGTAGATTATTTCGGGTCCTCCAGATTTTTTTGATATCCCTACTAATGATTCAACCATCTAGCTATATATTTTTCCATTTGATCTCCAATATGACCATTTTTTTCTGTCCAATATGCAAATTGAATGGGATTCTTAGCGTGATTTTGTGTTCTCTTTAACACATTTCCATTTACTTTTTGTTTTTGAATATGTAATTAATTGTAAATTGTAATTGATTACAAAATGTAATTAAGTTGTTGTAATTAAGGTGAATGTAACTAATTCATTAATTTTAGCAATAAAAAAGTCATGTTTTACAATTTCATAGTTACAATTGTTATTAATTTCAAAATTGAAATAAAGTTGCAATTGTAATTGATTGAAAACTGTAATTGATTACAAAACGTAATTAAGTTGTAATTGCAGTTGTAATTAAGATGAATGTTCAATTATTTTAGTAAAAAAAATCTGTCATGTTTTACAAATTCGTAAGTTACAATTGTAATTAATTGTAAAAATGAAATAAAATTATAATTGTAATTAATTACAAAATTGAAATAAAGTTACAATTGTAATTATTTACAAATTTGAAATAAGTTACATTTGTATTTTCGACTGTGGTTGTAGCAGTGGCTGATTACAAATTAGGTGGTGGTAATTAATTGCAATTGTAGTTAAATTTACAATTGTAACTAATTACAAAATTGAAACAGGTAACAATTGTATTTTCGACGGTGGTTGTGGCGGCGGCTGATTACAAATTTGCAGTGATCTGTGGTGGTGGTAATAAATTGAAATAAAGTTACAATTGTAATTGATGACATAATATAATTCTGAATTTTAAAAAAATAATACCTGATTTGAAAATTATTTTGATACTTGTGTAATTAGTTACAAAACGTCTTATTACAAAAAATTTCAAGTCTAAATGTTTGTAATTGTGTACTTAACCCTTAGCTTTATTACCAACTCTACAATTCAAAATTGAATTATAAACCGCATTATGATGTTATTTGGAATTATAGAATTATCATGAAAAATATTTGGACATTCAAATTTTGCATTAAAAAAATTAATAAAACATTCAAATTTAAAGATCTCTCATAAAAAGAGAGTTCTCGCCTCAGCCAACTCTGAAACGCTTCCTGATTTTTTTTCAACATTAATCAAAAGATTTTCTCATCTTTCATAGAATTCTAATTTCTACTATACCTCACCCATCGGCTCCTCCCCTATTTCTATTTCATGGCTACTAAACATTTTTATCAATTCAAATTACAAATCAGAACAGAAATTCATTGTTTCCATTGCCAGACAAGATTATTGAGACCAAATCATACTGAAATCATATGAATATTGATGATTTTGAGTTTTCACTGGGTTTCAAATTCAAGATTTTACTGCATTTATCAGTTGAAGCCTCTTCTCTTGATCAAGGCTATCTATATTCAAGGTATGTTTTTGCAATACAATATTACAATGTCAAGTGATTATTGGTATATACCCAAAGTGAAATTTACTGGGCTTCTTCTCACGGCATGCTTGATTTTAATGTGAAGACCAACTTTGTTGGCTAAGTTTTTGATAATTCCTGTGGCCCCATTCAATGAGATATTATGAGACATTGATATTAAACCAATAATTTAAGCCTACCCAGCTTTATATAAAATGTTGGATAGAGCTTGTACGGTGGAAAATTTGAATTTTAATTGCATCTAGGGTACTAAATGTTTTGCTAGGAAAAGCATCAAGGCTGGCCTGTCTTGGCTTGGGATGGATGTTTATCTATTGGCTCATTCGAATGATCTTTTGAAGAAGGCTTACTATACAAGCTTAAGAAGTCAATCAGCCTTCTTCAAAGCGGTTCATATCGAAGAATGTTAGGCTGCATTCTCTTTGTATTTCAATTTTCTGTAATCATTTTCGAAAATATTTTCTGTTTTTCATTTTTTGTGACTTTTTTTGAAATTGCTGAAAACGCGTTTAGTTTGTTATTTCTAAAAACTGTCTTAAAAAATGAAAAGCTGTAAAACACGTTTTGTTTAAAATTTTGCAGAAAACTATTTCTGTATACTTGTAATTATATTGCTTGTGAATATAAATGAAATAAATATGTCATATTTGAGTTGCAAAACAAAAATAAATGAAATAGTCTCAATCACATAATTTGGTTATGCCAAAAATGTTAAAAAATTCATGTTGCCCTTCTATAGTAATCGTTCCACATTTGAGTAGCAATTTTCCCTTATAGAGTAATTGTTCTATATAATACTTCATATATATACATCCTTCCAGTAAGCACTCTTAACGTTTAAAATTTAAGTTTCAATAAAATTTGCAGAAATCAATTTATGTTAATTAATGATGTCCTTACAAATCTACAATACAAAAGTAAAAAAGAAATGTTTAATAATTAAGCACATGATACATCATCAGAAAGATGGTTGAATTTAGAGTTCGACGCAAAAAATGGAGTGCAATTCGGAGTTGTACATCAAAAGTTATACATGTTTGAAGACAAAACCTATAAAGCAAATACGGTAAGGACTAAATTGAAAGAAAAGTAATTTTTTGGACTAATGTGCAAGAAAATCTGAAGTTAAGGGACCTAAGTTGCAAATAAATAAGGGTATTTTCGAAAGAAATTTCAAAATTTTAGGATTAAAATGACAATTTTTGAAAATCAGAGACCAATAATGTAATTAAAAATGACAAATTTTAACAAATTTCAAATTATTTGATTATTTTAATTTTTTTTAAATATGAAAACGCGGAAAACACAACGTTTTCCAAGTTTTCATTTTATAGTTATAATGGATGAAAAGGCGGAAAACTTGGAAATCACATTTTTCATTTCCTTCACAAAATTTGGAAACATTTTCGAATTTTTTTTCCACTCGTTTTTCGCATTTTTGAAAATAGAAAACGGAAACGACTGAAAAACGTAAAAGAGAACGCAGACTTGTTGTTTCTTGGCTTGGACTTCAAACTTCTTGTACTTAAACAAAGTCAAAGTGAATTGATTATCAATGGTGAAATGACTCCTGGAATTGCTACATTGTAAATATGACACTTCTTTTGCCATTTGCTACTAGACCTTCTTGATTTTCAGCTTCGTCTTTGTGGACAACCACGTCAGAGTATATCGCATCGAGCGAGGTCTCAGAGTTATAATTCTACTTCATGAGAAGATGGGAATTTGTTTAACATGATGAAGAGTGCAGATGTATTTGAGAAAGAATATGCTGTCTGTACACACGAGAAAAGAAACATGAAGTTTGATTTCAGGAATGCAACTTTTGTTTTTGTGTGATATATCTTTATTTTTGGGTTCATGACGTTGCCACAAAATTCTCGAGTTTGCCAATGTATCAAAACTCTTTTATTTCCAATAGTTTAAGGAAAAGTTATAAAGTAGCAAAGGTTTAGTTTTTGTGGTATTATGTTTGTGGAATTATATATTTACTGTTTGTTAAAACAATCTCTGGTGCATAAACCTAAGTTATGTGCAATGGTACTTCTTCCTCCCTACTTGTTTCGTGATTGTCTATTACAAACTCTTGAAGTTTTATGCTAACTTTCTATACTAGTTTCACCATAAAAAGGCACACAAAGATAATGATTGAACAAGTGCAATGACTTGGTATAACTTTTTATACTACTATCATCGGTATTCATAAATAATGAAACACATGTTAATAATATAATTTATCTTTTGTCGATAAATAGCAAAAAAAAAATAAAAAAAAAAAAAAAAATTGCAATGACTTTGTATAACCCCTCCCTTCTTCTCACTTTATATTCAGGAATTTCAATAAGAAAAATGTGATGGTTTATATTCTTACAGGTATCATCACTATAATCTTAGAGAAGGGCCTTTTGTTCCAACTAGTTAAATTGCGAAATCAGACATCTAATGAATAAATTGTAACCAATAACCACTTCAACATATTGAAAAATTGAAATTGATGATGACAATAGGCTATGGTAATTGGAATTATAAGGATCATCTAATAGGGTCCGGTCGAGAAAAAAATTAAGTTTGCAGTTATATAATTTCCTGGTATCAGGCGTAGACAAAATAATAATAGGGTTGGGTCGAGAATTTCAAAATGCAAATTTTTAGGGCAGGTCGAGAGTTATGTTACCTCAATAAGGTTAGACTTTTAATCTCTCTCGAATCTTTTTAAGACCCTCAATGGGTTTAAAAGAATTTAATCTACCTTTGGTTCCAATACAAAATAGGATCCAAGTAGTACATTATAATTGAATGGTTAGATGCACCCATGAAATGAAGAATTACATGAATAATATAGATATGATCTCTCTGTATGTATCACTGCACCACAAATCTCCAACCTCTAGGTTTCTCAAGTTTTAATTAATATTGGAGATGTATGGAAAAGAATGGAATATGATACTGATCTTAAGCTCTTCAAAGGAATGGTAGCTTACAAAATCTTTACACTTATAATGAACTCACAACTGGGCTTAGCTAAAAAGGATGCCTGGAGGTTGGTTGATTATATGAAACAACAAGCCTGGAATGATTTAAATAACTCCACTTCTGTCCTTGTTTCTTGTTTCCTGATGGAATATTTCACATACAATGTACCTTAGTTACACAATTTTATCTCATATCTGTATCAAAACAATTTCTCTGCCATGATGACAAATTTCAATAACATCCAGGTTTCTGGAAATGAAGAATCAGTGCTCCTTTACTTTAATCTTGGCAACCTTGAAAGTGATGATTTACATCTGAAATTAGAATAAAGGATGAACTGGGTAGTCAAGTTAATAGTTACTGTGTTGCTAACCAACTGAATCTTTTATCCATAAAAGTACGAGTAAAACTATATTTACTTGTATGATGCACAGAAATATCAAATACTTGTACTGTAACATACCCAGATTTCAAAATTAAAGCCAAAATGATGTCCAACCATTAAATTCAAAAATGGTTTGACCACGACCAAAAAAAAAACTAATCCATGTTTCTAAGAAAACTATTAATGCCTCCAATTTACTTTGACGAATGAATTTGGCGACTTCTTCTTCCCAAAGCCAACAATGGCACTCACGAAGCGGTGGTTGTGTTGGGAATTTTCGACACGTCGATTCCCACTTTAATTTTTTCACAGGATTTTTCGATGTTCAAAATAAAATAAGCAAACAAGAAAATAAATACGAACACAGAAATTTACGTGGTTCAGCAAAATGCCTACGTCCACGGACCCTCGCCAAAGCTTTTCACTATATATTAAATTGTTACAAATATATAGACTTTCACTCACCAACCCAATCCCACAGACCACAGAGAAAATACTACAAACGAGCTTTACCGCATATAATTTCTACCCTTTGAATTACACTACAAAGAGTTACAAGAAACTTCACAATATGCTAGGCTCACAATTTTCTCTCTTTGATCACAATGTGACACTAATTAGCACTCTCTCATATGTTTGTGATGGTGTGTTTCTTCCTCTAATTCCTTCTCTATTTATAGAGAAGATTCTACATGAAATTCTCTTAACACCAAAACATCATGATTAGTCAAAACTAATCATCATTCCAAGACATCATAATTAGTCAAAACTAATTATCATTCAAAGACATCATAATTAGTCAAGACTAATTATCATTCAAAGACATCATAATTAGTCAAGACTAATTATCATTCAAATACCATAATTAGCTCCACCATCTTTTGTTTCAACTAGGCACTCATTATGTTTGGGTCAAATACCCAACAATCTCCACCTTGACACAAATTCGTCCAAGCCAAAACCAAATTCAAATATTGGGTAACAGGCAAGCATTTGTCCACTTTGACAGTCCCATACTCCACCATATGAGTATAATCACTCAGAATTATCAACGAACTCCGAGAATTTCATCGGCCCATGTCGAAACAAAATTGCTGAAATTTATGGTGCAACTCCCATGTTTGGTTCTTCTTGAAAGTTCATCAGCCATCGACATAAAATAAACCACATACCTTGCATCTAAACCAAACCAATGCTGTATGCGAACACAGTACCCGTGCCAGTAAGAACACATCCTCTATCATGGCAACTGGCATCATGCCATGAGGATGTCCCATCTTACTCAGAGTACATCATCACCACCCTCCACCAGGAGAGTCGCATTGTCCTTCGAGCAGTTCGCCGAGTCCGCTCCACCTTTTGGACAATTTCATCTCACGTGCCCGGATTGACCACAATACCAACATGTCACCTTCTTCTTCATGGAGTTCCCTCTCTTCCACTTTTCAGTAACAAGCAAATTATTATTAGATGAATTATCGTCTCCACCTAATCGTCGCTCTTCAGAGATCAACTTACTTGTAACTTCTGCAAAGTCCACCGTTTCCTTCCCGTACATCAAAATCGGTTTGATATGCTCAAACGTGGATGGAAGAGACCAGATGAGCCTCAACGCTTTATCCTCATCTTCAACTTTGACTCCAATAGATTCCAGTTCAGAAACAATCCCGTTAAGAACACTAAGATGGTCAGAGATTTTTGTACCTGTGCTCATTCTCAACGAATGAAACTGTTCCTTCAGATACAAGCGATTTGACAAGTTCTTCGTTTGATACAACTCTTCCAGTTTCTCCCAAAGTTCCTTAGCAGCAGATATCCCATGAATATTTGCAAGAACATTCTTGGCCAAACAAAGTCGTATTGTACTAGCAGCTTTCAAATCCAAATCTTCCCAATCTTCATCAGTCTTGTTGGATTCAATTTCTTTTTCTTTGTCAGAACTCTCAGTTGGTTTTCCCTTCAAAGCTTTGTGCAGACCCGCCTGAATCAAGACATCCTTGACTTGTACGTGCCACAAGCCAAAATTGATTCTCCCGTCAAATTTCTCCACATCGTACTTGACAGACATATTTTCTTTTTCTTCAAATTATTTGAACCACCTGTAGCTCTGATACCACTTGTTGGGAATTTTCGACACGTCGATTCCCACTTTAATTTTCCCACAGGATCTTTCGATGTTCAAAATAAAATAAGCAAACAAGAAAATAAATACGAACACAGAAATTTACGTGGTTCAGCAAAATGCCTACGTCCACGGACCCTCGCCAAAGCTTTTCACTATATATTAAATTGTTACAAATATATAGACTTTCACTCACCAACCCAATCCCACAGACCACAGAGAAAATACTACAAACGAGCTTTACCGCATATAATTTCTACCCTTTGAATTACACTACAAAGAGTTACAAGAAACTTCACAATATGCTAGGCTCACAATTTTCTCTCTTTGATCACAATGTGACACTAATTAGCACTCTCTCATATGTTTGTGATGGTGTGTTTCTTCCTCTAATTCCTTCTCTATTTATAGAGAAGATTCTACATGAAATTCTCTTAACACCAAAACATCATGATTAGTCAAAACTAATCATCATTCCAAGACATCATAATTAGTCAAGACTAATTATCATTCAAAGACATCATAATTAGTCAAGACTAATTATCATTCAAATACCATAATTAGCTCCACCATCTTTTGTTTCAACTAGGCACTCATTATGTTTGGGTCAAATACCCAACAGGTTGTACTGCATCCGCTGGTGGGCACGGCCACGGGGCTTCTTCTTCTTCTTTGCCACTTTCGGTGTCTGGCCTCTGACCCTTCCGGCACGAGCCAATGATCCGTGAACCTTGCCCATGATTGATTTTTTCCTAGTCGCCTGAAGCTGAGAGATCCTCGGTGTTGTTTTGTTGCTAGGAAGAAACAGAGTTGCAGTCGCAGATGAGGATTTTCGTTGTTTCGCCTCACTTGACCCTCACATAGTAACATTTTCAGCCACACACCAAACAATTATGTTGGCTGCATTTTGTAACTCAGCCGTCCGTCTTTACATCATCATCATGATCTTTTGCAGACAAAAATGTAGCTACATAAAAAAAAAAAAAAAAAATGAATAAAACTGTTTTCCATCTATGGTGATACTTTCTAGTTTCAATGATGGTGTAAATGATTGGAGAATAAGTTTAATTTTCAGTTATAAACTTGATTGGAGAATAAATTTTTCAGTTACGGAATGCTTATCCTAACTATCATTCCTTAATAACAGATATTGTCCCTATATCTCTCCAATTTAATTATGAGACAATTTTGCAAATTTCTAACTTTTTTATTCTATTTTCCATTTTTTCAGAAATCCGAAATTTAAAATGTAAAACTTATAAATATCCGAAATTTAAAATGTAAAAAAATTTACTTTCAATTCTATATTAAGAAGCATTTTTACAATTTAAGTATATTTCAACTGTGTTGAAACAAATACAACTCATTATTCTTTGCTTTATTATAAGAGAGTGTAAGTTTTCCCGAGTTATTGATTAAATTAATGTGACGGAACATTTATAATTTTTTAAGACAAACTTTATAGTGCTGGCGGGCTCTTAGATTGAGAGATGAGTGTCAGTGTGTGCGAGCCACGACTAATAATGTTGTTGCAACACAATATTTGGACGAAATACCCTTTTAACAAAAGTATAAAATGTAAAGATTTGTAATTTTGGTGAAAAATGCGAAGCATAGTTATTGCAAAACTCACATGAAACAAAAATAATTCGTGAGATGAAAATAAATGATTTTCTAATTATTTGAATAATTACATAATTTCGACAAATACTTTTACACAAACAAAAAAAAAAATCTCAACTAATACAATATTTAACTAAAATAATGAAAAAATAAAATAAAAACTTCACTAGAGGCCAGAGGTAAGGATAGACGTACGTGGCCTTTTATTTTCTTTTCATTTATCATGTGTTCCATCCACATCAATAAAATAGAAACCTCTGACCCACAAAAATAACATCGCGACCGTGAAATTATCCACTCACATGTGATCATGTTGGATCAGAAACTCCGATCTTTTAAAAAAAAAAATTTGTTGCAAGATCCCAATGAAGAACTAACAATCCAAAATGCTTGAAATATTTTACTTCGACTAATTGTCTCTTGTACACTGAACTGGCATGCCTAATGCAGTGTCCAATTTTCCCTCATGCCAACCATCTTTCATGGCTTGGTTTAATCTTCTAATAAACCCCGACCGGCTGTGTTCGCAGTAATTTAGGAATTCCATCACCATTCTAGTGTCGTCGTGCATCCAGCACGCGGTGGTGAATGCTAATGACTCGACCTTGCTAGGGTTTGACTTCGTACCAGAAGTACTTAAATTGTTAGTAATGTACTCCACTATACCGTTTATAAGATTGTGTGGAGCGTTACCTTGACCATCCCATAACCAGATACGTGTCACACCTTGATGCAAAGCTAATAACATGGCATGTTTGAAATTTTGCTCTTCCATAATCGAAGGACTCAAGTGAAGTATGAACTCATGTTCCTTGCTCGAGTCAACCACCACTGCAGTGGAAAGATTCCGGCCAGTGAGCTTAAGGGTGACATGGTTGACCTTCTTCTTGTTGTACATATCATTAGGATAAAGAAATTTTTCTACAATTTTGCTTGCCTTGATGACTATATGCATGGCTTCGTCATTTGACGTGTAGAAGAGAGCGAAACGCTTCGCCGCAATAGTGTCGGTGCCGGCGTCATTAACAATAGTTATGGCAAAACCTTTAGAGGCTTCATGATTTGCCCATATGGAGACTATGCCAATGAAAGCCATTAGAACAAGCCGGAAAAGGATGCTCGAATTTGTTTCATCGACCTCGATGTCATGATGACCTTGTGGCGTGGTTGTGGTGGCGGCAACCACCACCACGGAGGAAGTAGCGGTGGCGCTTGGTGGTGGATATATAAGTGGTTGGAGGGGATGATGATTCTCCTCCATGATGAATTTGGAGAGAATTATGTATTGTACAAATTCTATGGTGAATAGTTGCTAAAAAAAGGCACAATGTATGGCGGGCAAATGGATAGAAGGGCCCATTGACAACTTTTCATGTGTAAGTGCTGTTGTTAAAGTTATTGAATAGTTATCATTTACTTCTCACATGCATTAAAGATGTAATCTTATGATTGGTCCAACATTTCATCGTTAAGTTATCAACACATATATATGATTTGGAATTTTTGATTGGTCCATTTCTAAGTTTATGATTACTTCTTTCACTATAAATTCTGTAAACATTTCATGGCAAAAGAGTTTAATAGATACACAAATTGACAAACGGTTTCTACATGTACAATTAATATAGAAATATATATATTTGTGAGTTTTATTTTTAGTCAATAAAATGGTATTTTTAAAGAGAGAGCTTTGGGTTAATTATTTAGTGTAAAATAAGGATTTAACTACATAACATTTAAGTTGGGTTGTTGTATCTTGAAGGGGGACAAGTCAGAGATTTTTGGTTGCACCGACGATTGATGTTTTCTCAATACCACAGAGGGCTTGAATCTCCTTAAAGAAAGCGATATATCTCCGTCTCAGCCTAACTAGTTACGGTTAATGTATCCATTATTATTGTAATAATTTTATATTTATATTGCAATATCACTAACAATTTTAAGGAGATTCTTTATCTACCAGTGTATATATTTTCAAATTGGGAGGTGCTGCTATTTGTTGAAAATCTGAAAAACAAACAATTATTGCTAACTCTACTATGGAGGCTGAACTAATTGCTTTAGCATCAGCTAGTGAGGAAGCAAATTGGTTGAGAGATTTATTACAGGAAATTCTAATGTGGGAAAAACCAATACCTCTTATTTTGGTTTATTGTGACAGCACTACTACTATTGGTAGAGTGAATAACCGTTATTATAACGATAAATCCAGACCTATAAGAAGAAAATACAGTACTGTGAGATCCTATTTGAGTAATGGAATAATTAATGTGAATTACATTAAATTATATGATAATCTTGCAGATCCATTAACCAAGGCCTTGGCAAGAGAAAGGGTCTGGAATACATCGAGGGGGATGAGACTAATGCCTATATCATCATGCTCGTTTATATGTGGGAATCATGAGTAGTTCAGGATTAATTCCCAATGTGAAAAAAGATTTAGAAAAATGTGAGACTTGAAGTCAAGTGAAAATTACAAAAAGACTTCATAAAAGTATTGAAAGAAATACCAAATTGGATTTATGTGAATTTGAAGGAATTTTAACTCGTGGAGGAAATAGATATTTTATCACTTTTATTGATGATTGTTCAAAATATACTTATGTTTATTTGTTGAAAAAAAAAGTGATGCTTTTGACTATTTCAAAAAATTCCTCCTAAAAGTTGAAAATCAATTCGGTAGAAAAATTAAACGGATTCGAAGTGATAGAGATCGATAATATGAATCATTTGGATTTAATTCATATGTTGAATCATTGAGAATAATACATGAAACTACTCCACCATATTTACCAGCTTCTAATGGTGTAGTAGAGAGAGAAAAAAAATAGAACATTGATTGATCTTACAAATGATGTGCTATTAGATTCTGCTGCACCCTCAAGTTTTTAGGGTGAAGTGGTTTTAACTGCTTGTCATGTCTTAAATAGAGTGCTACATAAAAAGACTAAAATTACACCTTTTGAGGTGTGGAAGGGGCATAAGCCAAATTTGGAATATCTTAGAGTATGAGAATGCTTAGCCTTTGTGAGGTTAACAGATCCTAAAATACCTAAATTAGGAATTAAGGCTAACACTTGTGCCTTTATTAGTTATGCAGAAAATAGTACAGCATATATATTTTTTTATATTGAAAATAAAATTATTTTCGAGTTTGGTGATGCTATTTTTCATGAAGAAAAATCTCCTTTTAAATCGAAAAATAATGGGGGCCAACAAATTGAAAAACATATTTCAGAATCTAACTCTTCTACTCAAAGTTTGCAAAATGAAGAAAATTTTGAAATTAGAAGGAGTAAAAGAACTAAAATTGAAAAAGATTTTGGTCCTGACTACGTGGTTTATAACATCGAAGAAAAACCACTTTCTTTGCAAGAAGCTTTTTCATCACCAAATGTTGTTTTTTGAAAAGAAGCTGTACATGACGAGATGAAATCACTAATTTCAAATAAAACTTGGAAATTGGTTGATTTACCACCATGTTGTAAAACTATTGGGTGTAAATGAGTCATAAGGAAGAAATTAAAACCGGATGGTAGTGTAGACAAGTACAAAGCGAGGCTTGTCACAAAAGGTTTCTGTAGCGACCGAGAATTTTTACGCAATTTAATAATTATTTAGTTTCGAAAAGCGTGCCGCTGCGATCTCACCCATTTTTACGTTAACGTCGCGACGCGTTCGTCTAGCCAAGTCGAGAAATATCAAGTCAATTCAATTTTAAATTAAATTCCGAATTTCCAAAATTTTATTATTTTAATTACTTATTTAAAACTGTTATTTTCAAAATCGCTTTGAATCCCAAATTACGTCAATCTTATTTTATCAGTTTCATTCTTCCGACCCAGTTAAATTCGCGTGCGAATTTACCTCGAACTACGTGCAATGCTTGTCTTGATTCTCACACCTACCAACTCCCATCTATCACATCAATCCCATCAAAAACCCATACCCTATTACTCACATTTCTCAACCCACTTCCTATACAATCCCTTCCCCACCACCTCACAACCACTTCACCATCACCACCACTACAACCATCACCAGCCTCCACTCCATTCTGCGCAGCCATCACCACCGCCACCTTCTTCTCCTTCATCATCATCATCATCATCATCATCATCATCATCACCACGCCCAAACCATCATAACCACCACCACTCACGCACCACAGCCACCAACCTCCCTCAGCACCACCAGAAATCATCACCAACGCAACCACCCGCCTGCATCACCTTTTCCACCAACACCATCGCACAAACCTCCATCGCCAGCTGAACTCAGTGAACTCCTCTGCAACATCACCAACAGACACCCCCCAACTCACCACCTTCATCACCAGCCGAACCACTGCAAAGCCACCGTCGTCACAAACCACTACCAAACCGCCACCTCCGAGAAACCGCCACTGCCCAATCAAACACAAACACCAATCATCATCATCATCATCACCTCGACCGCCCATCGTCGACACCACACTCATCCAGCCATGGTTCCACCTCAATAATACCACCAAATCATCCCCATAAAACAAACCCAAAACCCAGAATAAGTCGAGCCCAAGACTTACCTCAACCACCGCTGGAAAATTACACTCCCAATTTGCGAACTCAGCCATGGTTTTTGCACAAAATCTCGCACCTACACCCCACAAATCTGAACCATCCTCCTTGACGCCGTTCACCGCCTCTCTGCGCCGGCGTTTCGCCGACGAGTCACCGGCTGAAAGGGCCGGCTTGCGCGAAGCTCGCACCTCCGTCTTCTCTCTGTGCTCCGATCGGGAAATGGGAAGGAAAGGGGAAAAACATTTGTTTTTAATAAAATTGGATTTTCGAAAATTGCAGCCAGGTCCCCAAGTTTTAAAATGTTTCAGATCAGTCCATATAGTTTTAAAACCTATTATTTCAGTCCCCTTAAGTTCCAAATGATTTTAATTAGCCTTTTCATTTTTAAAATCACTTATCTCAAGCCCTACAATTTAATATTCATTTTGAGCTTCGACCCAAATTTTAAAAATTTACATTTTAGTCCCTCAACTTTCAAAGTATTTATTTTAGTCCCTCAACTTTCAAATAACTCATTTTAGTCCATCAACTTTCAAAGTATTCATTTTAGTCCATCAACTTTCAAATTACTCATTTTAGCCCTTCAACTTTCAAATTATCCATTTTAGTCCCTCAACATTCAAAATCAGCAATTTCAATCCCTAAATTTTAAATAATCATTTTTAAACTATAAATTTCAAAAGACTAATTCGACGTAATCTTCTAATTGGCTAGACGAAGCGTACGGAGAATTAAAGAATTGAAGTCGTTTCCCGCTCAACTCTGCACTCGTCAAGTTTAAGGTAGACTCGCCCCTATTAATTGATTTAAATTATGATTGCATGTGAATTTTATGTGACTTGTGAAAGTCATTTTTATGAAAAGAAATGAGAATGTATTTCTTCGGAAATAATGATGTTATGAGTATGCGGGCAAGATTGGGAAAAGGCCCCTTGAGGGAGCCCAATCCGCTACAAAACAAGATGAATGATGATGTTATGCATAACATACGTGCCTTATGTGCACGAGACGAGACTACCCACACCCGATGATTTTAAAAAGCCTATGATTTTCAAAAAGAAGCCCCGTGCTTAAATGCACAAGAAGAGACTACCACACCCTATATTTCTAAAGAGCCTGCATTTATGTGTTCAATTATATTGTAGATTAATTAATGGGCGATGAGTCTACTGAGTATTTCTATGAAATGCTCATGTCTATTTTAACAACATTTGCAGATCTCGGAGAGGGTGGCAAGTGATAGATGATTGTGGCAATAGAAGTTAAATGGTTGAAAACCTTATTTTAATGATTTCCGTATTTCTAAACCTTGGATAATTATGAGGATTTCATTTATTTGAGAAATTATGACTTTGTCAATTGCTTTACAATATTAATGGCTCGATTTATTATTTTGAATTGTTTCATAAATGTTTTAAATTTTATCGACCATTACAGTTTATTTAATGTTGCCAAAATGAATTTCAGTTATTTCTTCCGCAAAAATATTATTTGAAAAGTTAGATCAGACGATGACGTGGTGAACCGGGTATTTAGAACTCGGGGCGCTACAGTTTCAAACAACAAGTTGATTTAGACTTTTTTGATACATTTTCTCCAGTTACGAGAATAGCATCCATAAGATTGCTAATTGCAATATCAATTATTCATAATTTGATTATTCATCAAATGGATGTTAAGACTGATTTTTTAAATGGTGATCTTGATGAAGAAATATATATGGACCAACCTGAAAGTTTTACACAACCAGGTGAAGAAGGCAAAGTGTTTAAGCTGTCTAAATCCCTTTATGGCTTAAAGCACGCTCCTAAACAGTGGCATAATAAATTTGATTCCTGCGTGATTGAAAATGGGCATAAAGTGAATGAGAGTGATAAATGCATATATTATAAATCTTGGGAAAATTCGCATGTTATTATTACCCTATATGTTTATGAAATGTTGATTTTTGGCTCTAATATTCATATTATAAATGAGGCCAAAAATATGCTCAAAAATCATTTTGACATGAAGGATCTTGGTGAGGCCAAATTTATTTTGGGAATGTGAATTACTAAAACAAGTAGTGGTATTTTTCTTGATCAATCACAATATGTTGAGAAAATCTTGAAAAAATACAATAATGTTGATTACAAGTATGTTGCTACTCCTTTCGATTCAAGTGTACACTAATTCCCGATTGAGAGGGAAGATGAAGTGATAAATCAAAAGGAATATGCTAGCATAATTGGAAGCTTGCGATATGCAACTGATTACACGAGACCAAACATTGCATTTACAGTGGGGGTACTTAGCAGGTATACGAGTAAGCCAGGTATAGAACATTGGCATGCTAATGCTATTGATCGAGTAATGCGATATTTATTTGGTACCAAAATTATGGCTTACTTTATCAAAAATATCCTGTCGTTGTTGAATGATTTTGTGATGTAGATTGGAATACTCTATCAGGAAATTCTTTATCTACAAGTGGATATATTTTCAAATTGGGAGATGCTGCTATTTGTTGGAAAACTAAAAAACAAACCATTATTGCTAATTCTACTATGGAGGTTGAACTAATTGCTTTGGCATCAGCTAGTGAGGAAGCAAATTGGTTGAGAGATTTTTTACAGGAAATTTCAATGTGGGAAAAACCAATACCTTCTATTTTGGTTTATTGTGACAGCACTGCTGCTATTGGTAGAGTGAATAACGGTTATTATAACGGTAAATCCAGACCTATAAGAAGAAAACACAGTACTGTGAGATCCTATTTGAATAATGGGATAATTAATGTGAATTACATTAAATCATTTGATAATCTTGCAGATCCATTAACCAAGGCCTTGGCAAGAGAATGTGTCTGGAATATATAGAGGGAGACGGGATTGATACCCATATCATCATGAGCCATATATAAGGATACCCAACCTGGTAACCAGAGATCCTGTATCCAGGATCAATGGGAATAAAGAATTATATGATGGGTGGTAGAATGCACAAATTTATTTTGTCTATCCCTATGGTGTATGTGCATTATCCTGTAATGATGGATGGTTGAGTTATCTTGGAAAACTCTTAATAAAATTTGTATCTCTTATGAGTGGGGTGCTATAGTTACAGGTACAATCTTGACAAAATTTACCTATATGAGTGCGAGAGTGGGGCCGCTCTCTATGAGAATACTGGGCATATTCTTGAAATACACTCATGAATACCGAGATCAGCACAGGGCCATAAGTGCTGGCTATTAAAGCTGAAATTAACATTTGGATTATTATATGTGAGCAGCAATCCTTTATTTTCCTTAACCAGTTATAGTTCAAGTCTGATACTACTACTAACTGTGGAGTAAAAGATTATTGTTTCACTAGTGAAGGTTCAATGCAGAGTCACACCTATCATGATACATAATAATCTATCTATTGGCCAAAGTGTATACATTAATTTTAATAAATGAGTGGGGGATTGTTTTTACATTTATTAATATTGTAGCAAGTGTTGGAATTTGATTAGTTAACATTTAATTCCCACATGGATTAAAGATGTAATCTTATGATTGGTCCAACATTTCATCGTTAATTTATAAACACATATACATGATTTGGATGTTTTTGATTGGTTAATTTCTAAGCTTATGATTACTTCCTTCTATATATTTGTGAGTTTTATTTTGGCCAATAGAAAGGTGTTCTTAAAGAGAGAGCTTTGAGTTAATCTTTTAGTGTCAAATAAGGATTTAACCACACAATATTTAAGTTGGGCTCTTATATCCTGGAGGGGATAAGTCAGAGATTTCTGATTGCACCGATAATTGATTTTTTACCAACACCGCAGAGGGCTTGAATCCCCTTAAAGAAAGTGAGATATCCGCGCCTCAGCCTACTTGATTACGATTATTATATTCATTATTATTGTAATAATTTTATATTTATATTGCAATATTTTAGTGCCATTCAAATTGGAATCCTAAACATGTTAATAATTGTAAATTGGTTCATGATAAACTAAACTAATTCTATAAAATCATGGTTTTATGGTTTACTTCTTTTACAATAAAAAAACCGACTCGTTTCCCCAATTATGAAGACTAAAAACATAGTTTAAACTTAAACCAGTTTTGATAATTATTCGAAAATTTTTGGTCGGCTAAAAGAATTTTTAAAAGAAATTAGTCTAGAGTGATTTTTTCAAAAGCTCTTTTAGAAAAACAAAAACGGAAGATCTATTAAACGAGCCTTATCCAGCATGTACGTAATTTAACACAAAGTAGTCATTTAGAAAATCATGTTAGCCCTTTGGTGCACAATTAGCAAGCAAGTATTCAAAAAACGAAGATAAAGCCCAAGATCTAGTCGGAATGGGTCTCATATTAACATGTGGTTTAGCGTCGCGACAGCATTTTAATTTGGAAAAAGTAAATAAATACAACACTTTAAGTTTTATTTTCTAAAACTAACAAAATTATCATTTTTTTTTTCAAAAATCAAGTGTTTAATAATTAAAAATAAATAGACTATTATATATAATATAAACATAATTATCTATTATATATTATATTAAAATTAACGGAAATGATATGTTCCCCACAGTGGAGAACATATTTCATTCCCACAAGCCTCCCTATTAGGGGGTGGGCAGTGGGGCACACTTCACCAACCAATCAAATTGCTTGTGAGAATGGAATATGTTTTCTACTGTGGGGGAACATATCATTTCTATTAAAATTAATATAATATTAAATCAAAAACTCAAATTTTGACGTCACAACCTCCATCACCCTTGCCCCCGCCCATCCCACAACACCACCCACCCCCACCCCCACCCCCACCTACCCTATCATACTCCAAAAATAATTTTAATTTTTTTCCTGTTGATGTTTTCCCACCCCACCCCACCCCACCCCACTTGACCCTACCCCAACCAACATTGCAAAGTGACAAATTGATCTCACCTCAGCTACAGGCCCCGACCCCAGCCACACCCCACCCCACCCCACTCCTACCTTACCACAAAAATAAGTTTTTTTTTTCTCTTCATGTTTTTATACACTTCCTCATCCCACTCTACTCCACTCCACTCCACCCAACCTCACTCGACTCTACCCCACCTCATCCCAAGTGACAAATTGATCTCACCCCAGTCACAGATCCCGACAACGCCCCGCCCCGCCATCATACACCAACCTATCCCACCCCAACCCACAGCAAAAATGATTTTTTCCCTTCTACTTTTCCATCCACCCCACCCAACCCCAAAATGATTTTTTTTTCTTTCTACTTTTTCATACCCCCACTAATCCCTCCCCACCCTACCCCACAAAAATAAGGTTTATCTCTCGATGTTTCCCACCCTACCCGGCCACCCACCCCACCCCACCCAAACCCTACCCCCACCACCCACTCCACCCAAAAATGAATTTTTTCTTCTAATTTTCCACACTTCACCCACCAACCCAACCCACCCCGCCCCTGACCCTACCTGACACCCACGCCACAAAAAAAAATTTCTTCTACTTTTCCCCACTCCACCCAGACCCTACCCTTGCACCCACCCTCATCCCACCATACCCAACCATCCCATTCCTACCCACCCCCCAAAAATGATTTTTTTTCTTCAATTTTCAACACTCCACCCACCTCGCTTCCGACCTACCCCGCCACCCAACCAACCAACTGACCCAACCCAAAAATAATTTTTTTCTACTTTTCCACACCCCTCCCGAATCTACGCCCGTCACCCACCAACCCCATCACTACCCACTCCACCCAAAAAATGATTTTTTCTACTTTTCCACACCCGTCCCGTCCTGACACTACACCCTTCACCCCCAACCCCACCCCTACCCACCCTACCCCACCCAAAAATAATTTTTCTTCTTCTAATTTTCCACAGCCCCGCCCCTACCCCGCCACCCACCCAACAAACCGATCCCACCCAAAAATGATTTTTTTCTTCTATTTTTCAACACTCCATCCAGACCTTACCCTCGCCACCCACCCCACCATATACCCCACCATATCCCGCCCCACCCAAAAATGATTTTTGTCTTCTAGTTTTTCACACCCCACCCACCCCTGCCACCTACCCGCTACCCACCTAATCAACCGACCCCACTCACCCCATCCAAAAATGATTTTTTTTTATCCCAATGTTTTCCACCTCACCACCCCGCCTCATCCCCACCCGATATCATCCGCAAAGTCACAATTAGTTACACAAGTCATTTTTCAGTTACAAAATCACAATTACAAATTTAATCGCAAATTTCACTGAAACCCCACACCACCCAACATAACTACATCTCATATGCAAAGTCAAAATTAGTCACACAAAGTCAAAATTCGATCACAATTAAAAATTTAGTTTCAAAATTGACCCCACCCACCCCTCATGTCAAGTCACAGCTAGTCATACAAAGTCACATTACAAATTAAGTTACAAAACCCCATCCCACTTCCAAAGTCACAGTTGGTCACAGGAAATCACAATTGGTCACATAAGGTTACAGTTTGGTCACATAAAGTCGCAATTAGGATCACAGTTGGTCACACAAAAGTCGCAGTTCTATCACACAAAGTCGCTATTAGGTCACATGAGATCAAAGTCTGATCACATGAGGTCACATTCCAGTCACAGATAAATCACATGAAGTCACATATAGTCGCAGTTGGTCACAAAAGGTCACAATTGGTCACACGAGATCACAATTTAGTCATACGAGGTTACAGTTCGTTCTCACAAAGTCGCAGTCCAATCACACGAGGTCACAGTTAAGTCACATAAAGTCACAATTCGCTCACACAAATTTACAGCTCAATCACACAAAGATCATATTTGACACAACCGTAATTCACATCATGTCCTCATCCAATGATCACACAAGTTCACAATATGTCACAATCTCTAGTATAATTGGTCACATAATATTTATTTATTGGTCACAATTTACTTGTTTTCTTAGTCACGTCCCTCACTCATCACAAGTCACACAAAATCACAATTTGTCACAATTAGTCAATATTCTAGTCACATTTATCTAATAATTGATCACGAACATTATTTATGTTACCCACCCCACCCTACACCATCCCACCCACCCTACACTATCCCACCCACCCTTACACCCTACCCCAACCCCAAAACTAATCACCTTCACTGCATCCGGCGGCCACCTTCACCTTCACCTTCACCACCCCCCACTATTACCTTCACCACCACGACACCACACTACAATCACGACATAAAAACAACCACCATTGTAAACACAGCCACCACCACCTCAATCCACACATCCTTCCTGCTACCACGGTAAACACAGCCACCTCCGCTGCAATCCACACTTCCCAACATACTCTAGGAAAAACAAGAAAAATGCTGACAGTCATCCCCATTCCCCAACATTAATTTCTCCATTCCAATCGCCAAAACCACGACCACAACTGCCACGGAAAGAAAGCATCACCATCGCTCCCGCCACCACAACCAAACCACAAAACTACATTCACAACCACAGAAACAACATAAAAACAACCACCACACCATCCCTGGGTGAAATCAGTTTGTAGTTCCCGAATCAGAATCTCTGCTCTTCTGGTACTTCCTGATTTCCCACAGCGCCACAGTCCTGGGTGAGATCGGTGTGGTTTCTTCACGCCATCGATGGCTGGACCGCTGCTTCCCTGGAGCCGTGTCGCCTACAGATCGCACCTACAGCGGCTGCTTTGTCGCAGTGAGATTATACCGACAACGACAGTCTGGCTCCTTTGGCTACCGTGGCGAGATCGCCATTGCTACACCTCGAAGGCGGCGATGTCGCCGATGTAGATAGACGATAGAGAGCGATGTCGCCTGTAGAGAATGGGGGAGAATGTGGGTTTGGGTCTTTCAGAGAGATGGCGAGGGGCTGAAGGGGGTAGTTTTATTTTAATTTATTTATTATTAAAAATTTAGATTTAAAACCTTATTTTAGAAAAAAACTTGTCCCTACTTGATTTATAAAATTGGAACTTAAAATGTAGCGTTCCATGTAATTTTTTCTAATAATAATAATAATAATAATAATATTGGAGCCCATTAATCTTTATTTTTGATCCAATTATTCTTAATAGGTAGTAGCATGTCCAAATAAAAATGATCATCCACACGATACTTTCATTATTTCACTTTCTTAAGTCTTCTTCTACAAGTTTTCAAATGAGGAAATTACTCCATACACCTACTATTTAATAAATATTCATTTATTACATTTTATCTTTATTTATTCTATAAAAACTGTTTTTTTATAGTAAAAATGAAATACTAAAAACCACTCAACTCCTATAAGATAGTCATTACGATGCCTAGATTTACTCCGTCAAACAAGTCTTGATTGACATTATTCCTTTCCAATAATCTTTGAAATCGTTTCTCCTCCTCGTGAGTTGAGAATCTTGACCCGCTCCATTACAATCCTCTCCGACTCAAAAGATAAGGGCAACCTCCTAACAAAGGTAAGAGACGTCAAATCCAACTCCTAAGGTCTCGTGAAGAAGACTCGTTACCAATTAGCACATCGCAATCACTTTTTACCAATTACCAACTAACAGAGGTAAGATGCCTCCATCAAACATGGGGACTAACAGAGGTAATTGCCTAGCAGTTGAGTTGAGTAGATATTTTTATATGATGTATATTTTTAGTGGAAATCTCATTACCAATTAGCACATCGCAGTTGCATCTACGTTGGTTAGACACCTTTTTTGTTTGTCTTAAAACCATTCTGGACTAGTGATCTATCAAAACCTGTTCCAGGTGATTAAACATAACAATATTACATTTTAATTAGTCCTTTTTTTTTCCCACCATAACGGTTTTTTATGCGTAAATATTGTTTGATGCATCAAATGTCTACAACACATTTTCAAGAATTTGACAACGCTTTTTCTTAATGTTGCAGCCATGATTGTGGATTATATGTAATAAAACTTTCCGATTACATCATAAATGGGGCAATAGATCGAATGGGAGATGAATTCAATCCGAAGACATCTCGCTCAAACCAAGCTTGTCGATTTTTCAAACATGGATGTGAGAAGATGATCGAAGTTACGAAATAGACTTTGACTTTTTTCCGCGTAGCTTCAAGCGTGATGTGAAGTTGAAGGGTGTCATGACTAAATAGAGACCTAGGAAATCTTTTGATGCTATCTATGTTATTTAGGTTCAAATAAGTTCTCGGGCAGATTTAAGTCTTTTTTTTTTGTTAGTGCCTTGGTTTTTATGTTTCCACTCAATCATTTTTGTGACATTAGATATTTTGGGTGATGTCAGTAAGTTTGGGTATATAATCAGCACCATATATCAGATGTATCATGACGTGAATGGATTTTGAATGCATTAACATTTTTGTCATATCTATATTCAATAATATCAACGTGTCACATTTGCGCGAGCGCTCGCACACACATATATCTTACTTACATTTATTAAATTATTTCACTTAATAGATTTAAGTTCGTGATACGTGGATTCAAGAAAATGATAGTTGTGCAAATGAAATGTCTAGATTGGGTTATCGATGGTGTATTGGCAGTTTTGTGGTGGTTGATTTTGAAGATAATATGATAGGTAAAATGATGGATGTTTGCCAATCGATAACCCAATCTGTAACATATTATGTACCAATAGATGGTTCTTGTATTCATGTTTACATATTCTTTACACTTAATGGAATTACATGATGTTTAGACAAGACAAACTGATTGCACAATTCATCATATCGGTAGTACCTCGTGCTATTGTGTAACTAGATAACACGACGTGTTGTATATTATTCACTAATCATAAAGACGTATTACAAAACCTAATTGTAGCGTGATCATTTTCCAATACAAATCCAATTGCCCGGATTTACTTGCACATATAGAAGACTGGGAAAATGTGACTGAATTATGGTCTATCAACATTTACATGTGATAATAAGACCATTAAACTGTCACCGCCATCCAAAACTAGTTGATATTATGTGATGCAATATGTATGATCTTCATATCTTCTTATACATAGAACATTTGTATCTCTTCGATTTCTGATGGTATAGTTCCCATGCTTCCAATGGGTGAACTCAGTTCCAGAATAGACTGATACAAAATTCGATGAACAAATATATGGTGAAACATCTACCCACAATTTGTAATCTCATATGCAAAGTTTATATCAAGTTGATACTAAAAAAATCCTAATGTCTTCAAAGATTCACACAATAAATAGATGCAATTGTAAGAAATTAGAGCCTTTCGCCACTGGTTTTCAAGAATTGGAGATAAAGCCTGAAAGTTGCATTGTTTAAGGTGGATAACCAATTGATCTTTGAATTATTGTACCGACAACAGGAGTAATTGCTTTCCTTAGTATCGGCCCATTCAAGAATTTCAGTTACATTGTGCTACTAATTGAGGAAAGTATTCATGGCAGTAGATCTGATAATATTTTGTCAAATGTGTAGTAGATTTTGTAATTTAACATTTTTGTAGTATTACTTGAAATATTTTATATTTCATATGCAATTATGATTTTTTCCCTTTTCAAATTTTTACTTTCAAAGTGCTAAAGGCTCAAGTGCATACATAAGGCCCAAAAGCAATTCTTCTTTTTTGAATGTCAACATGGGACCATTTCGACATATATATGACTATCCTTATATTAACTTTAGGACATAAAATCGTTAATTTCAATATTTTTGGCAAAAAATAAAAATTTCAAGGCGGACCTTCGGAGGGGGGCCTCCCCCTCCACCCCCATATTTTCCTAGGTTCGTTAAGGGAGCCTAATTTATAAAATTCGACTCAAGTTCTGAGAATCATATTATCGACACAGAACAGGACTTATGACTATAACTCGGGTATGCCTAGTGATTTTGTATTCCGATTTTGATCTATATATTTTTACATTTACGATAAAAAAAAATATTAAATTAAACAATTAATTTTAACCAAATATAATCATAACTTTCAAATACGTATTTCATCAAATTTTATAAAAATTATTAGAATTGTAATTTTAATTTATACCAAGCAGGACATAGCGAACAATCACGAATGACAAAATTGTCATTTTGTTTTCAAAAACTTGGTTGACTAATTATGTATTGAAGGCCTATGTTTGGTAAAAATTGTTTATAAATTTGGTTTATAAATAGCCACATGATAATATCTCATTGATTCATTTTTTTGAAAAGCTAACAATTTCAGCTAGTCAAATTAAAAATTCTCACATACAATATTTAATTTTTCAAAAAATGAACCAACGAAATATTGACACGTGGTTATGCATGAAGTATAAACAATCATTTGAAACAATTTAAACAATCATTTAAAACAATTTACCAAATAGAGGCATAATGACGAACACATTCTATCATATTGATATGTACCAAGGTTTAAATTAAAATGAAAATTACACTCAACCCTACTTTATAAGAATCAAATTCATAAATAAGATCAAATTTGTATTATTTCAAAATTCAGGTTTTAATTAAGATTTTAATTAATTAAAAAATTTAAATAATAATATTCTAAAATTAAATTAATTACTCAATCTCATCTTAATTTCACACCACTTCAAATCCTAATCTAAGAATTTCTCTCCTATAAGCAATTCGTTCTCTCTCTCTCTCTCTCTCTCTCTCTCTCTTCTCTCTCTCTCTCTCTCTCTCTCTCTCTCTCTCATACCAGTGATACCACCTCTCAACCCCTTCCCCGCCGCGGCCACACCGGCGCAAGCACACGACGAGGATTAAGCAGCGGCACAAATCACCGCCACTTCTTCCACGCGGCGGGACAACGACAGGTAACCATCGGAGATTTGCGTTGCTTCTTCGATCTAGCAGTGGTGAGATCTCTGCTCATTCTTCCAGGTGGCGGCGCAGTGGCGATCTAGGTCTCCCTTGATCTCATGGGTATATTTTGATGATTTTATTAATGTTGACGATGGCGGTGAGGGGTGGTTTCGGATTGGCGATAGTGGTGGTAGATGTGGCGATTCTAGTTTTGGTGGTGTCGGATGTGGAGGTGGTGGTAGATATAGTGGTGATCTTTATGTGGTGGTGGTTTGACAGTGGCGCACGTGGGGAGTGGTGAAGTTGCGAATCTGAAGCCTACTGTGGGTGGGGGTGGAAGAGGTGATGTTTGATGGTCGTTGATGAAAGTGGTGCATATAGATGTGATGGTGGTGCGGCATGGGACTTGTGATGCTTCGACGCTTCGATCTGGTGATGGTGGTTCTTTGATCTAGTGGGGGATTGGAGGTTGACTAATGGTGGAGGCCGCGATGGTATCAACGGTGTGGCACCGTGGTTGAGGCAATTTTTATGGTGCTGGTGATGTGACTTAAGAAAATGTGAACCCTAAAATTTCTATAATTTGAAAATTTGATTGAAGAAAATCTGTGACCTAATATTGATAGGATGTGACATAGAAATCTAGTAAATATGACCTAATAATTTGATAATTGCGACTTTAAAAATCGTGATTTAATAATTCGATAATTTGTGACCTCAAAATATATTGAATTCTATCGACATTTTGTGACCTTGAAAAATTAGTTCGTGATTTAAGCAATTTGTTATTGTGACCTAAAAATAAGTTTAATTTGTGACCAATATTTTGATAATTTGCGACTTTGAAATCATTTGTGACCTTAAAAAAATATGTTTTGTAACTTGAAATGTATAGTATTGTGACCTTAATATATATATATATATATATATATATATATATATATATATATATATTTTAATTATTTAATTTAAATAATTGATTCTAATTATAACATGATTTTTGAAATTCTATAGGTTTCACCTTAAATTTGAAATTGACATTTATAATCGCCTTATTTATGTATTTTTCCTTTACAACAATTCCGAGTAATGGAAATATATAAAAAAAAACTTAGGCGCAACCAAGTAAAACGGGTGCAACGATACCAAGCATCATATAGTACAAATACTCTGGGCATACTCGGGAAGAAGCATGGAAAAATAGAAGAGGTCCAAGAACAAATACACTGGGCATACTCGAGAAAATTGAGCTTGGTCTCTAAAGTTGGTCATCGCCGAAGCCATAAGCTTGACTAGTGCTTATGGCACTCGATTACTCGTAGCTTAATTCACTTGTCAGTGATAATCTTTGTTATTAGATCATTTATGCGATTCTGAGAATGACACATCATTCTGAAGTACCATGTTCGTAGGGCCATATTTTGCTCGTAGTATAATCAAATTTCCATGTCGTATCATACCTAGAGCCCCAACTCATATGTGAAGAGCCTACTCGTGTTGATCGATAAATTTTCATGTGAATTCAATTCAAATCTTTCTATAAACAATAAAAACATTCGCTACAGCACCATTTTGTTGTTAAAAAGGCTTTCGAAAGTCACTTGTCAAAGATGCTTGACTCGATACGACCATGCCATGCCCCAATGAAATGAGAGCTAGGCTAACACTTTACAACGTGCACCTCTATTCGCATCTTTTCCGTGGTTACCTAATCTGAATCTATACTAGAGTTGCTGATGCAAGAAAAAGAGAGAGAAACACACTTTAGTAACACTATAGTACTAAATACACCTGGTAAAAGATAGACACAATGACCCAATTTTTCTTTCCCAGTCTGAAAATATTTAAAGGCCTGGGGACCCTTCCCAAAGTTCATCCATAGAACACTGCCTTTTAGTTTACACTGTTCCCTATCAAGATTCTCATATGCACCACCTTTTAAAAAAAGGAAATTGTAAAACAAAGAACAACAAAGCTGTTGAGCTACAAAACTCGCGAAATTCTTCCTCCGCGCATATTCTTTCATGTGATTTTCACAGCAAAGATGTTGTCACTTTAGTAGCAAGTGATTAAAAACGGCACCAATTTGACATCAAGGTCTCTAAGTATGTCACTTGCCTGTTAAAAAAATGTGAATTTTCTGTATTCTTGTGACCAAACTATAATCTGTCCTTGATTCGGATTGCAGGCTTCTTCCCATCAAGTATTCTTCTTTTTTCGCAGATAGAAATCGTAAAGCACTGTTGAATCAACCTAAACTAGTCTTTGCATCTGATTTAGAACAAGAAAATGAATGATTAATATCAAGATGTAGCGAAAAACATGGAAGCTTCTTGGAATTGCCGGCGCTGAGCTAAAAGGGATGATTGGTCCCGCGCCAAAAACTCGTGATCCACTTGAATTGGTTGTGTTCAATACCGATGAACTCGTGCTGTGAATTTAAATGCTGAAGAGGTTATGTTTTCTTGATTTATAGGAAAAATAACAGAAGATGGACTAATAGAAATCAATTATGCTACATGTACAAATATCTGTACATACATATGTCTCACTGTAGCAGAGAAGTCTCCCGTCTTTTCAGCTACAGTGAAATATCTGTACAAATATCATTTTTGAATAGAAATATTAGTAGTTAAAGTTCACCTAGTTGATGGATATTGACATGTATCATAACCTGCATAAGAACAAAGTTCATATGAATAAGGAAAAAGATTACATAAAGAAAATAAAATAAAGTGCTAATTTTTTTATTTTTATTTTTTGGGTGTAATTTCTTTTGTCGAAATTAGCATCGAATTACGAGCTAATGGGGTAAAAGATTCTAAAGGCCATTAAGGTTTTTTATCAAATTTTCAATCAACTTGATCACTAAGCTTCATTTTTTTTTACCAATCGAGACACTTGATTATCTCACTAATAAGATATAACTAGCATCATAAAAAAGTGCTTATTTTTATTTTAGCTTAAAACAAAGTAGCTTACTTGGGTCAGTGCTGGTGGTCACAGCAGCGCCACCAAAATTGCAGCTAGTAGGGACTGGATTCTTCTGATAATAGCTATTGAAAGCGAACGAGGCATGATCGCGAACTGTGATCGGATCGTAGCAACCGCCACCGGGCTGAATTGCCGAACAATCAGCGCCACCATAGCCACAAGCATAGTCTAATGCAACTTGTAATACAGTTTGTGACACAGATTGGCTAGCAACGCACCAGCTTCGACCGGCCGGGGAGGTTGTGGTGGCGGCTGGTGGCATTATGGGATTAGCTGGATTGATGACACTAGGTGAGTTGGGGCCAAAAACTGTTGGATTTAGCACTGGACTGGTGGTGGTGTTGGTGGTGGGATTGGCTGTTGGAACTGTTGTCAGTGGAGTTGTAATATCCATCTTTCTTGTAGAAATTGAGATAGAGTTGTGCAATTTTTTCGCCCCTAACGCGCTCTGGGATAGTACTGAACAGGATTATAAGAAAAAGTCAAAATTTATGGTATTATCAAGTACAATATTGTCAAATGTGCTTGACAGTTTTACTTGTAAATAAAAATCACTGTCCATGACGAGACTCCAAAAAAAGGAAAAAGAAATCAAATTTACTGACTGAAAATAACATAATCATGACAAAACAAAGTTAAATTTTAAAAGAATCAAACCAGTAAATTAAAATTTTAAAAACAATTGATTATCAATGGAAAATTTGCTGATTTGAACACTGAATTCATCTTTGGAAACCATTCAATTCTTAAGATATTAAATTTAAATTTCCTAAATTTGGAATTCATGGAAGGAAACTAATGACAGAATCTCTACGCGTGATTTAAAATGCATTTCATAGAATACACACACACATTTTTAAACAATTATCTTAACTGAAGAGGAAAAGAATAAATAAAAAATGGATTCTCAGCTTGTAAAATCAAAGAACAAGATTCCTAAATTAAAGCAAACAAATTATCAATGCAGATGTAGAACTATCAATATAATCAATGAAGGAAAAATCAGGAAAAATTAATTTACCTGAACAAATTATAAGAACAGTCAGATTCATTAATTTCAGACAACTTATAAATACCCTTCTGTGCATGCTTCTTTCTTCTTCAGCTGTTTTGCCAAGTCAGGTTTAGCTTTAGCTAAGCTTGAAACAAAAAATGGATAGTCAAAATCAAGTCAAGACATTGTCATTCTTTGAATGGGGAAGGATTTCGTGTCTATCATCATATCATATGATATAGAAGTATAAAATGCATATCTTGATGACTATGAAGAAATCTGTGTTGTGACTTGAGAGAGAGAGAGAGAGAGAGAGAGTATGAAGAAATCTGTGTTGTGACTTGAGAGAGAGAGAGACTATGAAGAAATCTGTGTTGTGACTTGAGAGAGAGAGAGAGAGGGGGGGGGGGGGGGGGGGGTAACTCGAGACTTTGAAATGGAGGGTGGTGTGGGGAAGCAAGAAAAAAAGGGGTGGAAAAGTTGAGGTGCAGCAGAAAAGAAATGGTTAAATTATGGCAAAGGTCACCAACCTTTAAGTTCATTTGCATTTTTGTCACCAACCTTTTTAACCGGCTACAATTGGATAGATGATTTTCCAATATTTGGCAAAATGGGGAAAATGGGCTGATTTTCATCCATTTTTCGTTAGTCGACCCATTGAGCCGAAATATTAAAAAATTTAAGGACAAAATTCTCTCGAAAAAACTTGAGTTCCCTTAAGAATCATCTGTTTGTTCTTTGATCACGTATTCAAGTAATCAGTATGAGAAGCTATAAATTTCGTAAATAATAAAAAGAAAAAATCATATTTTTCCACCCTCATCCCCTAACGATGTAAAAAAAGGGCAAAAAATCAGGGGAAGAATGCCCTCTAATTATTTTGTCTTTAGTGGGAGCGGAGTAATGGAGGTTCCGAGGTGGCTGTGGTGTTTTGACGTTGATGTGATATGAAGAAGATTGTTATTCTTTATTCTTCGTGTTTTATGTTCTTTTTCCTCTTTTATTTTATTTTTTAATGTTTGGATATGTAATATATGTTGGTAAAATGAGTTTATTAATGGTAGATGGATGGAGATTAGCCATTTGGATGCATTGAATGTCGCCTATTTTCCAGAGGCTGGGGACAGAGTAACTAGAAAAAATTGTTGGGAAAAAGTGCAAAAGAAACTAAAGGTTGTGGACCTTTTCCTCAATTTTCCCAAATGAAAGTGAAAGAGGGAGTAGTTTGGAATTTTAATGTGGCCATGTGGGGTTGAATTAGTGATGATAGTAATGATGGTGACGATATGTGCAATTTCTCTTTTTCAACCTTTTGTGTTTCAAAACAATTTTTTTATTTCATAGGACTCATTCTAGTATCCAGAAGATATCTAAAGTGGAGGAAACTGAGTAAACACTTTAGGAAGCATCTTGTTCCATTACGTAGAATTGGGGGGAAAAATAATAATCTAGAAAGACTTCATTTTTACTTGATGACTCTTTTATCTCGTTCAAATTTCTACATAATCTCTTGTCGACTCTATTCATTTGGTTTCTGAATGCATCGAAAGATTAAATTGTAGTTCGACCATGTTGGGAAGAAAAAATGAGGGTCCTAAAGACTTCAATAAGTACTTTTTGGACATTGTAGTGATCCTTGCTTTTAAGAAAGTAGAGTGATTAACTATCATACTAGCTTATAACCATGGTTCATTTTGTTTTGAGTACGAACGTCTGCTAGAGATGACAAAACGGTTCGTCTGCTCGAGCCGTTCAGACTCGGTTCAGAAAAAGCTCGAGCTTAGCTCGGCTCGCGGTTCGAGATTTCGAGCCGAGCTTCTTTTTTTTTTTAAGACGGGTTTTGGCTCGACTCGGCTCGAATAAAAAAAAAACCCGCTCAAAAAGCTCGATGGGAGCTTAAGCCATGAATTTCGACCACGAGCTCAACTAAACTTGCTATATGTATACATTTTCAATAAAATTTTTATGGATTTTTGTTATAAAAATACTAAAAAATTAAAAGCTCGCGGCTCGGCTCGAGCCAAAAAAAGTTCGATCCCTAAAAATTCGAGCCGAGCTTGAGCCTTGATCTTAGACTCGCGAGTCGGCTCGGTTCGGCTCGACTTGTTGACATCCCTAACGTCTGCTATTAATGACAAACTAAGAGAGCTTGTTGCCATAGTTATAAGGCAGCTAATCAGTGCAACAAATGTTTACTAAGTCCTTATTTGTTTTTCTTTAAATTTTTCTCTTTTTTCTACAGTGTTTAATCTCAACCATCTATTTAAAGTCAAGTCCACAATATTTTACTTTTCGAACAAATCTCAATTATTCATTCTCCAAAAAATCACTATTCATTTCATAAAAATTCTTTTTAAACAATACCAAACACACACTCTCAAACTTCAAAATTATATTACTTTAGGAGAGACGAATTTTGTTCAAAAAAAATAGTTCATTCGTTGCGCATGAATACCCTCAAACCCTCAAAAATTTTTTTTTTCAAGTGTATATTACTATTTATTATCATTTTATTCCACCACGATTTGTACTAAATAAAATTTTATTAGGTAGACCTACATTATCAAAAATAGGGACAAAAAAAATATCTTTCTAAGAATTGGTGTTGTTTAGAAGATCATATTCTTTTTATTTTTTCTCTTTTTTGTTGAATCATCTATCTTGTCAAGTTTTTTCTTCCTTTAAGATTGGACAAGTTAGTTGTGGTATGCTTGCTGGTGCATGTTTCTTATAGTCAGGAACTTTTGCCTTTGTTTAAACAACACAATTTTACAAACCTATTTTTAACTACACATATTTTTTCCCTCCACATTTTAACTACATATTTTTTTCGAAAACATAAAAACCATGTTTTTAAAAGCAAATATTTTAACAAACACAAATATTAGTAAAATTCAATAAAAATAGTGAGTTCTGTTATAAATAATGTATATATGTGAATGACATTACCATTATATCCCTGTAAACTTTACAATATTACGATTGTGCCATTGTCCACTCCTATAAATAGGAGCCTATACTTACCAATTTATTACACCAATTCTTGAAGAGAAATTCTCTCCTCTAAACTCTCTCCATTTCTCTCTCTATGTTGTTCTTATGATTTCGATGATTTTATAACACGTTATCAGCACGAGTCTCTAACCAATTGAGTAATAACGGGAGTATGCTCTACAGTTGCATCTAAATGATGAGCCTCTGTATCAGAAACCTGATTATTACTAACCAATGTTTCCTTTTCTCTCAAACTGAAAAAGAATGATTCTGGCCGATCCAGATATCCGATCGACGATCGGCCACCGCCATCAGAACGGGCTTGTCAAGGAGAAGACTCGCCTAAAATTTGGCGCAGAACCAACGGCTGAAACAAAAGATATCGACCGAAGAAGAAAATCTGAAAAACTGTGCAAAAACAGATATCTGACCGAAAATTGAAATGCTTATTCCGGACGATTCTGAACTCCGATCGACGATCGGCCAGCGGCATATCAACGGGTTTTTCTAGGAGAAGATTCGACTGAAATTTGGCGCAAATCCAACGGTTAAAACGGAAGTTATTGTCCGGAGAAGAAGATGCTGGCGGACTGAAAAATGATGATTCCGGCCAAACGGTTGATCTTTTGGAAAATCGGAGACCACCGGCATGTTCAGGACGCCGAGGCACATATTATGGTGATGGGTCAATTTTTCCGATCACCGGCGCGTGGCGGCCGGCGGCGGCGGCGGCGGCGCGTGGCGGATCCGGCGATGACGAAAGGCAGTTTGTCCGTTTTGATGAATTGGATTTTTCTATGATCTTATTTTTCTGTTTTGTGCAGTTTTTAAAATATTCCGGCGGTCGAACATGGCGGTTTTCTTAAAAACTGTTTTTGGAGCAATCCTGACGAGATTTTGAACTTCGGACCAAAAGTAAGTTTGTTCTAAATTAAATTTTAAACCTATTGACGGTTTCAATTTATTCATATGAGCAATATATTAAAATATGGACGATTTTGCCCTTAATAATACATACAAGTATAATAATCGTAAATTAACGATTAATATGTGATCAATTGAATTATATTATGCTGCCACCTACATGGTTGGTTTTACCACCTACATGGTTGGCTTTACCCGGTTTAATTATTTCATTATGTCGATTCCGCCTATATGGCCGGTTTAATTGTTTCATCTCGTTGATACCGTCTATATGGCTGGTTTAATTATTTCATCACGTTGACACCGCCTATATGGTCGGTATATCAATTGAATACATATAAACACCTCAGTTGTTGGTTAATTCTAACATATTAGAGGGTTGTTGTCAACATATATACTTGGTGGTATAACCCCAGTATCGTTATTGTTAATATATATATACAATATTATTGTTATTTGATACTTCATTAAATGATACCAGAAGTTATCAATACTAAAGTTAGAAAATATTTTATCAAATGATACCAGAAGTTATCATTACCAAAAGGTTGATAAATATTAATAAAATGTTTTATCCAATGGTACCAGAAGTTACCAATATCTGAATTTGAATGGGTGGATGAAAATTATTCAACAAGAGAATGTTGATGTATGATAAGATAATATCACATGATAGCACGGATATAGCTAATGTGAAAATAATCTCATCAGTATTATGAGATGAATGTTAGATGATAAGTGCCTGGAAAAGTTCTTGCACGAGCACTTATATATTCCAGAAGAAGTACATATTTACTCCAGAAGAAGTAAAAATTATCATCTAAACATACTGAAATGATATTATTATTGCTCCTGAAGAAGCATAAACGAGACATACATGCAAAATGCAAAATGGGAAAACATTTATGATCCTCAAAATTAGAGATGTGTTTCGGGAGTAGCCGTATCCTACCACCTCTGACCTTTTGAGGAAATAAAGAAAAAAGTGTGTTTCAAGAGTAAGAAATACTCCATACTCTACCACTTTAAATCTTTGAGGTACACAAGATTAATACATTGATAAAATCCTAGAAATTTATGGTGTGTCTCAAGAGTGAGAATACTCCGTACTCTACCACCACCTATTCTAGAGTTCACAAAGATAAATTTACATTAACCGGACTCCATTTTCGCTTGATTCCCCTTCCTTGCGACCAATCTATCTTTACTCCTGCTGGATCTTGTATTGGAATATATGATTGCAACTTATCCAACAGTTCCTCGATAGTAGGAGCAGAAATAAGGATTCTCCTAGAAAATGGAGATATGAATCCCTGTTCCACAGCATAATCAAGAAATGTTAGCAAACCATCAAAGAAATTGTTTACATTTAAAAGCCCTATAGGCTTAGTATGGAGATCTAGTTGAGCCCATGAAGTAATATTAAAGATTTCTTCTAAAGTACCAAAACCTCCAGGCAGGGCTATGAAGGCATCAGAACCATATAACATGCAAGTTATGCGTTCATGGATAGATAAGGTTTGTACTTCATGCCCTCGTGTTTTGCCTGCAATATCAGCTAAAGGAGTAGGTATAACACCTATCACTCCATATAACATGCAAGTTATGCGTTCATGGATAGATAAGGTTTGCTTTCTCTACTAGAGCGGATTGTGAAACACAACCCATCAATCCACTGCTACCTCCTCCATACACGAGAGTGATACCTTTCTCTCCCAATTTCTTTCCTAAATCCACGGCTGCTTCTAGATACCCAAAACCTTTTCCCACTTTTGATCCACAAAATACACAGATAGTTTTGATCTGTCGAAATTTTGGTCCTTCCATTTTTGAAAGTAAAGAAGGAAAATGTTATTTTGGGATGCATGAACTATGAAAAATGTTTGGCTATTTAAAACCGAAAAACTTCACTATTTACTGGTCGTTTTTCGAAAAAGTGAAGATTTACTTTTGACAAAATCATCCTACTCACCTTTCGGCGATTTAATATTTTTAACCAGCCTTTATCAAAACTCGTGAAAGGAAACAGAAAAAAATATTTTATATGTGCATATATATCAAATGATTTACCTTGTATTAATGCTGCATAGCCAAAGCATCATTGTTTATAACAGCATGGCAAACAGGATCTTTTGCTATTATATTTTTGAGACTATATCTCTCTTTATCGCTGATGAATTTAGCCCATAAAGATAGTAGCTCACGCTGCACATATCCACTAGGGTGCATCTCAAGAGTCAATCGGATATCATCCAATGACTCCTTACTCAGTCCACCCTTAATGAAGTCTATCTTATCATCTCGATTTATGGATGAATATCCTATTGATTTACAACGGGTATCACATGTCCATCGAGCACATTTGTAGCAACTATTTAATCTTTTTGCTCTTCGCTTCTTTGCAAAAGTACTCTTACCTAAGCCAGGCTTGTGCTTAGAAAATGAATCTGGTAATTCACCAGCTAATCGAACTTTTGCTTCGATCAACCAGCGAACATCTTCTGGCATGCCATGATCCATCAGCAACCTCAATCTTTCGAGCCTAATTCGATAAATTTTTCTCAAATCATTTACTGGAAGATTGAAATAATATTTGCGAATATTTGAAAGTATGATATCCATTTTTGATGGATCTAGCCTTCTTCCCAAATCATCTATTTAAATGCATTATTCAACGCGTAAAAGAGCGGCGGCTCCGCGTGTCAGTGATATGGATTCCATCAAGAAATAATGGAATAAATTATTGAAAAGGTGAGATAATATGCCATTACCTTTTTCGATATAAGGGAAGATTTGGCGACAAGATTGAGATTATGAGATATTTCCTTGGATATTGTACCTGATTTTTCGGTATACTAAAAGTAATAAAGGTATACTGATTTGAACTATATAGAATACTGATGAAATAAATGTTGTATTGAACCAGAAGTTCATACATATGTACAAGTGAAATATCTTATTGAACCAGAAGTTCATACGTACAAGTGAAATATGTATATAGTATGAACCAGAAGCTCATAAATGAAATATACATTGTATTGAACCAGAAGTTTAGCGATATTGTATTGAATCAAATATTCATACATAGAAATGAAATAAAACCGTATAGAACCAGAAGTTCTATAATAAACGGTTAGATTATCAAAAGTTCCAAATTATTTTCTATGAGAATAACTTATTCAGAAATTGTTTATCATACAACAATATTCTATGTCAAACAGGGAATAGCTCAAGAAGCTTTATTACTTGTAAAAGTGCGATATGCATACACTCCACCAAAGCGCACTGAGATATATGATTAAAATTACATCCCTAAAAGAATGACATGTGTTATGGCATTTTAGCCGATTGATAATATTTGAGAACATTATGGTGAAAACACGCCTGAAGCGTAATTATGCCTGAAGCATAATGACTATCGATTCCAAAAATAAATATCTCTTGAATGATTGAAATGATTCCTTTGAGGCTAAATACTCAAAGTAAGTAAAAGGGACATAGTCAAATGATGAGATATTCAGGTACCTGATGATAGAACATATAAAGAGATCTCTCCACGTTATATTGAGATGGAATCGATAAATAAGTCGACTGCATACCCTCTTATGAAATAAGATTGATGAAATCATAATTCTTTGGCCAAGTATGAAACCCTAATGTAGGGATTATTGTTCAAGGACCTGAAGTCCAAATGCTTAAATGTGTAAAGCCAGTAATTATATGTACAAATGAAAAATATTTCACAGTCGTAAAAGACGACTAGTTGCGCGCGAAATTTTTCATAGAACTGGCATGACATATGGTGGATAGACTATAGTCTAAATCACTAGCTTGAGCTCCTTGATATACCAATGAGTGAGATCAAAATGTATGATTCTCATCTCGGTACTTTGGGAGTATTCTTTGATGTACCAGTTGATCGCGGTACGTTGGGATTTCAAGTAAAATGATTGTAGATTATATGTCGAAATTGATATCTATTTCAATGATTGATTATGCTCCTGCAAAATTAGAAATTGCAGTTTATAAAGTGCAAGAACATACATGTATAAATCATTGAAAGATTCAATATGCCCAGATTAGTATCACTATAGAATGATACAAATGACTCCATGATATAATATGTTGAAAGTGAAATTGGAGTGTACTATTTATGACATCTGGGAAATTGATTATTCACTAGAAGTGAATACGAAAATGAATATTCACCAGAAGTGAATTTGAAATTGATTATTCACTAGAAGTGAATTTGAAAATGAATATTTAATTATTCACTAGAAGTGAAAGATGCAATCTATGAAAGTGAATTATAGATTTGATTATTCACCAGAAGTGAATTCTAAATTTGATTATTCACCAGAAGTGAAAAATACAATGAAAAGATTCGTGATTGCACCAATATACATGTAATATTCCATGAAAGGAATAAATACGCGTTGCACTCTTTTTCCCTTAGCTGAGGTTTTGTCCCACAGGGTTTTCATAGCAAGTTTTTTTAATGAGGCAACAGTTGAGGCGTATTGATGAAAATTAATGAGAATAATGCACTCTTTTTCCCTTCGCTGAGGTTTTGTCCCACAGGGTTTTCCTAGCAAGGTTTTTGAGGCATCATCATAGCTATCAACAAGCTATAATTCAGCAACACATTGGTATACTGGAATGATATCAACAAATGAAGAAAATCATACACATCTTATGAAGAATGTTATGATATCGACTACACACAAGAAGATTTTCATATATATTCCAGAAGAAAGATGATATCATTATTCAAAAGGTTCATGAATACTTGATTGCACACTTCAGGGGGAGAATCATGCTGTCATGCTGTACTCTTTTTCCTTCGTCCAGGTTTTGTCCCACAGGGTTTTCCTGACAAGGTTTTAACGAGGCAGCGGCTGTACTCTTTTTCCTTCGTTCAGATTTTGTCCCATTGGGTTTTACTGACAAGGTTTTAACGAGGCAGCACTGAAGCACTGAAGAACTTCAAAGATTCAATACATGATTTGTTCTACTTGAACATTAAGACTCAACGATTGACGATGGCCAATATCAGGGGGAGCAACTGTACTCTTTTTCCTTCGCTCAAGTTTTATCCCATTGGGTTTTCTTAGCAAGGTTTTAACGAGGCAGACAATTGCGTAATATGTCATTCAAGGGGGAGTGTTATAAATAATGTATATATGTGAATGACATTACCATTATATCCCTGTAAACTTTACAATATTACGATTGTGCCATTGTCCACTCCTATAAATAGGAGCCTATACTTACCAATTTATTACACCAATTCTTGAAGAGAAATTCTCTCCTCTAAACTCTCTCCATTTCTCTCTCTATGTTGTTCTTATGATTTCGATGATTTTATAACAAGTTCCATGAAATGTACGATTAAATTAAATTTTGATCAGTTAAAAAAGTACACAAAGTTTAACAAATTTGATTAAAAAATATTATATTCGTGCAAATCAAGCAATACTTTTTCTTGTTTTCTTGCAATGATTGATTAGGCTAAAAGGCTTATGGTGAACCTTAGCCCATCTTATCAAGACTCTAGGTACGTTATATAAAGAATACACAACCACCAAATTGTAATGATTAGTAATTGAAAAATACATAATTTTACTTCTATTTATTATATTACATGATTTCATTCCTCAATTTCAGAAAAATACCAATTAATTTTATAAGAGATAACTTATTATTTGATTAAAGTCACTAATTAGAGTACTACTAACCTTAAATATAGGTACGTAGAGAGGGAAATGTAATTATTAATTTAATTAGTTATTGTAACCATAATTTTAGGGTTGTGGTTACCTTTTAAATAAACTAATAATTGTGGAAATTACAATTATTAAATTAATTTAATAATATGAAAAGTCATCTTCTAAATCAGACATGATATCACGGTGCCTGTAATATCATTGTATATTATAGCATCCAATTGTTAAAAAATGTCGTAATATTATAGTGTATGTATAATTGTGGTGTTTTATTGCCTACAACATGTATAATAATGTCGTAATATTACAGTTCCTCTAATAACAACTTAATTCATGATTTGAAGTGATTATTGAACATTACGGATGTGATAATAACAATTATGTCATTAAGTAAGAAATATGCATGGGATTATATTCATGTTTTGGCGTGACATTAATTATGAAGGGAGCACGTTTGATTAAATGAATTATAATCTTCATTACATGTATTGTAGTTTTATTAATGTAATATTCGTTACAAGCTTCATTATAATTATCGTTATAAGATTATTTTAATTTTATAATATAATTATTAATATTAAAAATTTGAATTTTCATTTGATTTTTGAATTAATTAATTTGAAATGATATTTATATTTGGGATTGATTTGTAATAAAGGAAATGAATTAATTAGTTTGAAATGATATTTATATTTGGGATTGATTTGTAATAAAGGAGGGAGAGAGGGAGGGTAATAAGGTAGAGATCTAAATAGTATGTAAAACATGTATTTGTCTAATGACACTAGATAGGACTAGTGTAGGGTAATTAATCCTTATCCAAAAATGTATTTTGAATTTTTTTTGAAAATTTGTGATTATAAATTGTGAAAAGTGATGGATTTCATAAAAATTCGTTGTTGAAAATGAATTTGAAAAAATATGAGAAACTTTTGAGATCGAACGAGCTCTTAAATCAGAAGTTTTGTAAAGGTGTACTAAGAATCTTTTTCATTCTTTTCTGTATACTAGTAAGCACGTGTTTCGCACATCTTATATATATGATGAATATTAAAGTAACTTTTTTAAGCTCTAATACTATTTTTGAAAATAATTTAAATAATTGATATTGTTAGAGGAAAATTGTAAATGAATTTCAATTTTTAATATATTAATATTTTATTGAAAATTTTCGTTCAGATCTTCGAAATATATATCAAACAATTATTTAAAATGTCTGCTTGATAAATAAATAGCGCGTGATATATTAAGAAGTAATATGATACCATAAAATATTAGGCAAATCAATAATTTCTTTATAAAATATTAATGGTAAGTCGCAAAAAATGTGAAAAAATTGTGTATGTATAAATTGAATTAATTTGTGAACATATTTTATAAGGAAATAAAGTTTAATATTATGCTCTCGTTTGAAGTAATTAAAATAAGATTTTAATCTAAGTTAAAATCAACAATTTATTTTAACCATATATTTCATTGGACATACAACTTTTCAACCACATTTTATTAATTTCTATCAAAATCTATTAAAATCTTATTTTAATCATCACCAAACAGAGACTATATAAATTAAAATTAAAATTTCAGTTTGATCTTTCTTTTTCCAAAAGAATTTGAAATTATTTATTTTATATTCTTAATGGGAAAATAATTAAAATATATATTTTTCTTTTTATAAAAATTAATTGATGATTTTGATAAGAATTTAAGTAAGTTTAAAAATAAAAAGTTTCACACTCACCCTACTTTGAAAATAATTATAAAAAATCTATTTTTATCGATAACTAAAACATAATTGTTTGAATTAATAATAGAAAAACATTATTGAACGCATAAAAACACTCTTTAAAATATTCAGTGGAATTATCACGGGAAATGAAACTTGATTGGACAATATTCTAAAAGTAAGTTAAAGAGTAACGACACTAAATTAATATTAATTGAATAATCAATTTCGATTTAATCAACATGGATAAATTAATGAAATTTCGATTTAGTTAACGTGGATAATTAATGTTTTGAAATAAAAATAAATATAAATATAAATAAGTTTTAATAAATGAAGTAAGGGTATTATTGAAAAAAAGAAAAGAATGTGAGAATAAAATGGAAAATCAAAAGATTCTTACTTATCCACATTTTTAAGATAATGTAGATAGATAGATGTAGATAGATAATACAATTATGACAAATTTGATGAGAAATTAATGGAAGAAATAAATTGCTTCCAAAAAAAAAAAAAAATGGAAGAAATAAATATGGAAGTTTTGACTAAATCGTTTTTCGGTTTTTGTAGGCAGGTAAGTGGATATTTTGCAAAAATTTTACTTAAGAAATGTGTTCTTTTTTATGTTTGTAATATGATATACTCGACAATTATTAGAATAATTGTGTCTATTAGACCATGTACATAGGGTTGCATACTTTTTAAATACCACAACTTGAAATCCAAGTTCGAAATATGCATTTTAAAGGGGGGGGGGGGGGGGGGGGGGGGGAACTACAAGTATATGAGAGGAGATGTATGTATCTTACCTCCCAAAATGAAATGATACAATTCATCTGCAAGGTAATAAAAATGCAACCTATCTAAATGTAAGAGCATTTCCAATGCATTTCGTGAATTGAGAAAATATACTTGACACGTAAACAAATAGATAGAATATGGTAAAAAATCTCTCTTCAATACACGACGTTGATTAGGATGTTAGGATGACGTGACTCTAAAAAAAAAAAGACATTGTGGAGTATTCCGTCTACATTAGACACTCCGTGAAACATGCTGACTCAGTATTAATTTTTATTTTATAATTATTTAATTACTGTAGATAATGACGTGATCCAATTAAGTTGTATGGTATAAATTAGTTTTCTTTTGGACTCTGCAGTAAATTAGAGATAATGTCGTAATTAATTTTAATTTTATTATAAAAAAAGTCACATAATCAATATTATTGAAATATAGAAAGCACCATTGGAGAGTAAATTTTAAACTGCTCCTTCTATTTATCCACATTTTCTAAAAGTCCGTCTATTTTATCGACACATCAACCCCAATTCACGTTATGTATTGAAGATGCTCGGACATATTACATTTATATCTATTACAAGTATGCATTGCTCTCTGTTGCCTGTATAAGTTTGGAGCATTGCTCTCTGATTTCCAAAATTTCGGTCCAATCAATTGTCGTTTTCCCTCTTGCCAAATGTGGAAGAGGGCTATTGATATTTCTTACATTAGCTATCTTAGTTTATTTTGATTTGAAATTAGAATTTTATGACTTTTCTCTAATAATTGAATATATGCTGTGTGTTTGTCTACAAATACTGCATATTTAAAAATTAGGTCCAAAAATTTGTTTTCTTTCTTACGAGTTCTAGTATCTAAAATAAGAATTCTAGTTCTTACTCTACATATAACATAATACATGATCTTGAACATACTTCACATGGAATGACAAATCTTGAATTTGTCTGCGAAACGATACTATTATTATATTAGCGTCTGAAATTGATTTCTTGTGAACTGGCACTCCTAATTAAGAAGATTCACTTTTATCGAGAAAAAAATTCAATCCGACTCAAATTACTAACATCACAACTCGAAATGAACAACGAAATTTAGCGACAAAATTGTAAGATATTCTTGTAAATCAACCCGCCAATCATGTACAAAATTTTAAAAAATAATCGTACTTTGTGTAAAAGAGAGATTATGGACAGTGGATGAGCGCAAAATCACAATAATTGCGGCGACCTTTTGTGACATTTTTAGGGTTAAATTTGGTTAGTGAAGGGACCCTACAGTAACTTAAGTTAAAATATTATCTATAAAATGGGAGATAATCTTCCCAAATCTTAGCCTAAATATGAACTTTTGACCAATCGATGTAGAAAATTCTACGAGCTACGATATATTATATAGTTTTAAGATTCCTTTCATTTTCTATTGTTGCTCCCATTTGATTATTGTTAAACAATTTAAATAGAGAATGTATTTGAAAGAGACCATGACTTGTTAAAGTTAACAGTGGTTGTGGTCTATATTTCCATATATAATATTTTTGAATAAAAATTATCATTATACCATTATACTTTTATTGAAGATTTAATGAAAAGATAGAGAGATAATATATATATATACACACACAAAGATGGGGCTAGAGGGGGGCGGTCCCCCCCAATATTTTTCATCGATCCACTACTCCTAGTTAAATTGTAAAGTGTTTTTAAGTTTCGCCCCCGCAACATTTTTCTATTGCCCCCTTCAAAAATTTTAATTTTTTTTCAATTGGCAAATATTGGCCTAATAACTTAAAGTCTAAAGCTTAATAATACAAAAATCTTAGACTTAATTAAAAACACTAGATGAACCATTATTCAATTTTCAATTTATTCCAATGAATTCATTCAATATGACTCTCAATTTAAAATTTTGACAGCACTTCCCGATGTGTGCCAACTGTTGGCATTGACAAGAAAATCAATGAGTTATAATCTTGTTGATAAATTGCTTCGTCTTGTCCTAACTCTTCTAGTTTCAACAACAACCATAGAACCTGCATTTTTAGTTATGAGTGTCATTAAGACGAGGTTACGAAATAGAATGGAAGATGTTTTTTTTTTTTTTTTTGGTCCAATACCATGCTTGTGTATATAGATAAGGAAATTGTTGAGACTTTTACAATAGAGTCTCTTTTACGAGCTTGAAGATATGAGGATAATGAGAGACGAATTTCAGATGTCCAAGTCATCTCTATCATTTGTTATATAGATAGGCAGTTTGTTTTTGTATTGACAAACTAATTTTATCTTTTTGGCTGATCAATATAACTTGCTAATCTTCGTCCTTAAACCCCCAGGAGGGGGCGTCCCCCCTCCAACCCCGTATTTTTTTGCCCCTGCAAGATTGAAATTCAGGCTACGTCCCTGCTCGCGCCGAGAGAGAGAGAGAGAGAGAGAGAGAGAGAGAGAGAGAGAGAGAGAGAGAGAGGCAAATTAAATGTGAGTATGTAAAGACGGGGCTAGAAATGACCATAGCCATTAGCTAGAAATAGAACCCGGGGTGTACGGTGTCATCACGGGCGGAGGCAGGGGTGGCCTGCCTAGGGCCATGCCCACTCCATTTTGGAAAAAAACCTAAAAAATCCTTTACAAATTTAATAAATAAATAAATAAATCATTGAAAAAGGTTCAGCTCATTTCCTTGGTGGCCAAGCCCATTTATGCGGACTGGCTCAGCCCCTGGATGTCATGGTGGGAGCATGTAGGCTAATTATGGTCAATTAGGTACCTGAAGTGGGATTATAAATTGGTTTATTTGTGTTTTCTAGGTAAAATGTATGGTTGGAGAGAGAAAATGTAAGGATCAAAAAGTAATTTGAGAAATTATATAACCTATAAATAAGTTTATAAACGGTAATGATGACATTACCGAACGGAGGCTTAGTTAATTTTATCACACGTTTCCCTTACTTAGCCTCTGTAGAAAAATTTTGCGAGGAGTGATACTTTTGGAGAATGTGATAAAAAAGCGAAATTTTTTTTGAGTTTATGTGAAATTATTTTAATGGAAGAATATGAAACTGGAAATGAATTTAATTATTTAAGGGAACATGTGGGCTAATTAATTATATTGTCTTATGTTTCTCAAACTTTGCCCCTGTATGGTTTGAACAAAAATTAAAATTTGTAGTAAATTTTGATAAAAGTTCATAAAAATTCTAACTGAAAAATCGTTAATAAAATTGTAAGTTTCAAGAAATGTGTGGCGGAAAATAAAATTTTAAGAAATAGGAAACAAACGTAGATTTTTGCGTTACCTTAATTTTGTCATGACTTGTGATTTAAATTAGTGGCTCAAATTACCTTATCCATTGTAGAAGATGAGGCTGCTGATTTCTGTCACTCTACCTTCGTTATTATTTCTGCAAATTGTTCAATCTGTCCTCACAATGCTATGCTTTGGCAAGAATTCTAGCTAAATTTTGATAATTTTGCTAGTTGCTACACCATTTTTAGCTACATTCTTGTTCATGCCACCATGTTTTTGCTCTTGCAATCCACCATCAACCTCTATTACAAAATTTATCTCAGACCAACCATTCCTCACAATGCTAGAAACCAAGTGCAAAACAATGAAAGACCTCAAAAAAATTCATGCCCATCTCATCAAAACAGGCCTAGCCAAAGACATTATAGTAGCAAGCCGTGTATTGGCCTTTTGCGCCACCAGCCGTGGCGGCAGTGGTGACATCAACTACGCATACTTAGTGTTTGCTAATATTGAGAAACATAATCTTTTCACTTGGAACACTATAATAAGAGGTTTCTCTCAAAGCTCAGCCCCAGAAAAGGCAATTTATTTGTTTGTTAAAATGTTGGCAAATTCGAGTATTAGCCCCGAGAGGCTTACTTATCCTTCGGTTTTTAAGGCTTATACTCAACTTGGCCTGGCAAGAGATGGAGCTCAGCTTCATGGAAGAATCGTTAAACTAGGCCTGGAATTTGATCCGTTTATACGAAATTCCGTCATACATATGTATGCAAATTCTGGTATTTTGGGGGATGCGAGGAAATTGTTTGATGAAGATAAGGATTTAGATGTTGTTGCATGGAATTCTATGATCATGGGACTTGCTAAATGTGGAGAAGTCGATGAATCTAGTAGGTTGTTCGGTAAAATGCCGTCGAGAAACGAGGTTTCTTGGAATACGATGATGAGTGCTTATGTTAGAAATGGGAAATGGGAGGAGGCATTGGATCTTTTTGGTACAATGAAAGAGGAGAAAATTATGCCTAGTGAGTTTACACTGGTAAGTTTATTGAATGCTTGTGCAAGACTAGGAGCTCTTGAACAAGGGGAATGGATTCATGACTATATAACGAAGCGTAACGTTGACTTGAACGTGATAGTAATCGCAGCTCTCGTAGACATGTACTGCAAGTGTGGGGACGTTGAAATGGCGCACCAAGTTTTTGAGTCTGTCCCGAGGAAAGGATTATCGTGTTGGAATTCAATGATGTTGGGATTAGCGCTCAATGGCTTTGAAGAAGAAGTGATTGAACTTTTCTCCAGGCTCGAATCTTCGCACCTTGAACCAGATTCCGTGAGTTTTATCGGCGTTCTAACAGCCTGCAATCACTCAGGACAGGTCGATAAGGCAAGAGAGTACTTTTCATCGATGAAAGAAACGTGGAAAATTCAGCCATCAGTTGAACACTATGGTTGTATGGTCGACGTGTTAGGCAGAGCAGGACGTGTTGAAGAAGCGGCCGAGCTTATAAGACGTATGCCAATGAGCCCTGATGCTATAATATGGGGTTCACTATTGGCAGCTTGTAGGAATCACGGGAACATTGATATCGCGAAATGGGCAGCAGAAAATTTAATCGAGCTAGATAAAAATGAGACGAGCGGCTATGTCTTGATGTCTAATGTATATGCAGCCTCGGGACTTTTCGAAAAAGCAATGCAGCAAAGAATTGCAATGAAGAATAAGCAGATAGAGAAGCGACCAGGATGTAGTTTGATTGAAGTGAATGGTGAAGTCCATGAGTTTGCAGCTGGTGGGATGCATGCTACATTCTCAATTCCAAGACATGGCTCATGTGGCTAAGGCCCTGTTTGATGGGGATTAAAATTAGATTTTTAGCAGATTTTGATAAAAAAAAATGATGAAATAAATGGTTGAAAAGTTGTTGGTCCAATAAAATATATGGTTAGAATTAATTGATGAATAAAAATCTAGATTTTAATTTCTTTCAAACAAAGGGTAGGGTTTAAATACTCTATGAACAAAAATTGTTCCAAGTTATTATTAGATGGTATTAAGATAAATTATTTACTTGAGCTTAGTCTTTGGGCCCTGCTACTTTGCCACCAGCGGGTGCCACCCTGGGTTATACCCTAGACATGGGGTGTAATGATTTTTTTGCCCTCCCCTGTCTAGGGTGTCACTGAGGGTAGTACCCCTGGTTGGCAAAGTAGCATTTTCCACATGTCGACCATTTAAAAATAGTGTATATCTACTTTTTCTAAAAGACGATATGTTACACAATTTTCGTAAATAGCTTATACATAATGGGAACCTAGTAAACTATTAAAGGCATGTTTGTGTATGCTTCAAACATGCTCTAAATGACTCACTCTAATCTGTTTCAAAAGGTTTGATTTATTTCCTGCTAGAATATTTAGATTTTCTCACTAAGTGATAGGATGAAGTTTATCAGGTTCGCCTCCAGTTTCCCTCTACTTATAAGTGCCAAAAAGGTAAGTAAAGAAACTTATAAGTAACTTCAACTCACTCTTAACATGTTGATCTAAGTGAGAATTTTCCCTTTCTGATCCTGGTGATGCATAAGAAGAAGAGTGAAAATGTCAGTACAAAACAAGACAATGACACCAATGTATCCTATTCTATGTAAGACTAATCAAGTTCCGAATCAATCGAAAGGTGACAAATTCAACTGCCAGCCTCATTAATGATGAAAGGATAACACTATAGAGAAGCTACAAATTTTAGCTGCTCAACTGATACTTGTCTGCATTCATATAAACATAAATGAAGTGGGAAAAATCCAGAATACAGGTGAATGATAACCAGTCACTTCATTATTGCCAATAGATATGGATTAATCTTTTTCTATATCTGTGAGTCTATATATATATGGTTGTGATTTTGTATAATTTCAGGCTCTTGTTCGAAAAGACGAAAAATGTTGAAGGTTTCATTGTTATTAGTTCTTTTAGCAGTCAGTGCAGCTCTTTTCCCACTGGAACCAGTAGAGGCATTTAGCTGTGCCAATATCACGCCAACTGTGACACAATGCGCCTCTTTTGCCACCGGCAGGGTGGCTCAGCCAGCTGGTGGCTGCTGTAACAAGCTGAGACACCTTCCAGGAATGACCAGAACAACCGCAGACAGGTGAAAATTGTGCAACTGCTTGAAGCAAATCTCTGCTCAATATCCCAGTGTAAAGGACTCTTTGCTTCTTGCCCTCCCTAAGAAATGTGGTGTCACATTTCCCTTCAGCATCACTAGAAATAGTGAAATACAGACTGCGACAGGTATATTATTTATTAATACACTTACTAGCTATGGCTCTCCTTTCGACAAAATTTTACCGTTATACACCATCTGTAACTCAATTTTTCTGTCAAATTTGCAGAATCGCGTGAAAGATGAATCTGTTTGGAGAATCAATCAAGTTTTGAGGCCGTTTTGTAAGTAAAAACTTGTTTAACTAGACAATCTGAGGTTCTGTAAATATAATAAGCTCTTTGTTTATAACACAGTGCTATGTTATGAGTGTTTAAGTGGTGATTTAATAAAATTAAAGGGCTTGTTCTCAAGAAAATTTAGTACTAGGAATCCAGGAAAACATCTTTAAAATTCACAACAAGATGAGCTCCTTGGGCATCAATCCGCAATTTCCAAAAGAATTATTACCAAAAAAGTTACATCGTGCTACGTCTGAAATCATACAGACATAATATCGAACACAAATAGAAGTATTAATGTCCTAACGCTATCAAGAACAAGCACCTATAAACAAGATGGTGGTCGTTGTTTGCCATACGCAGAGCCTTCGACATTAGAACATAGAGAAGTGGCTCGGCCTCCGCGACCATTGTAAACCAAGTTAATATCTCTGAGCTCAATGTTCTTACAAGGCATCAGTCCGCTGCATTTCAAGTTGACAGCAACTTTTGAATATGAAGTGCCCCAAATGTTTCTGAACTTGACATTTTTTATCTGAACAGCCGAATTCGATGAATGACCCTAGTATCAAGAAGTGTATTGTGATTAAGAAACACAAACTTGTCGATCAAAAAGACCACATTCATGTTAAAACTAGCAAATTTTTCTTACCCAGGAGTTGCAAGGTGGGAATGGACAATATTGTTGATCAATAACAATAGGATTTCTAACATTGTGCATAGATATGTCCTCAAAAGTCATATCTGAAGCCAAACTGTACAAGGAGGGAGACCATGTTTTGATCCTCACACCATTGTGTGTTCCTATAAATCTGCAGTTTTTTACACTTATTCTGGAGACATATTCATCCTCATGACTTCTTCCAAGACTTCCAACACTTATTCCATGACCAGGACCGCAAGAAACGTCTTGTATGTCGATATCTTTACTACCGGAAAGCATAGATATACAATCGTCGCCCGTGCCAATAACGGAACGGGAAATCTTAATTTTTTTTGAGACGCCAATGCGGAAACCATCCGTGTTGGGACTTTCATCGGGGGCTGTAATTCTAACCTTGCTGATATTCATGTTGAAGCATGCAAAGAGGCTAAAATGAGTGCTTTTGCTGTTGATTGATTTCAGATGATGGATTCTTGAATTGTTCACAAAGTCGAACCTCATTGACTGAAAAATCAAAATTAAACTGAAATGAGTTTTTTGCAGTACTTGATTGAATGCAATGATCAATGGATTCTTGAATAGTTCGTTGACTGAATCATAAACATTTTTCTTGTATCAGATTTACTACACAACTCAGAAAATAATAGAAATAATGAACTTACAACTGGAAGAGGCCCGCAGTTTAAATTCTTGGAGCAGTCATTATAGGGCCAAGCAAATTTGCCTTGGCCATCCAAATATCCACCACCTTGCACAGTCAAATCGTTGAGATACCGAAAACCGATCCACGTATCGGTGGTGAACTTACTTTTTTCAGTTGGAGCCTTTAGAGTCCCTTTAAGACAAAATGCCATTGCTCCCTTGCACGGTCCTTCGAAGGTCACAGATCCCAGCAGAAATGTTCCTGGTGCGATATAAAACCTACTCCTTCCATGATATGCACATGCATCTTTCCATGCCTTAAGAAATGCCTGAATTTGCCAAAAAACTGAAAATCTTCATATGTATATAGAAAATGTATCGACAAAACTTACAAGAATTTTGGTGCTCCAACTTACTTCAGTGTTATAGGTTTTTCCATCTGCAATTGCCCCATAATTTCTCACATCGAATAATTTTGGTGGGCTAGCATCAACAAAAAACAAGAACAAGAACAAGAACAAGAATGGTACAAGAATAATTTTAAAAGAATATTTCAATCCCATTTCTAGTCTTGATTCTTTAGTATTTACTTTTTACTTAGCAAATGTGTATAAAATATGCATTAACTATATATGAAGTGGGAATTAAATGTGATAACACTAAATTGAGAAATATATTCCCCCAATTAATTCTTTCTTAATATAAAATTTAGACTTTTATTTAATTTCCATTATTAAAATTGAATGCTGACTCTTGTAAAGCGATTTGTTAGGTGGGAATTGCTTTGTTACGTCTATTTTGATTGACTAAATATTAAATAATAATTATTGTTGATTAATTAAATATAAAACACTTTATAATTAGTATATATCTATGTAGATAAGTCTAAGAATGTACAACTAAATAACAGACATTCATTTTTAAATATTAACAATCATCGATAATCTTGACCGGATAAAATCAATCATAAATGGATAACAAATTATATTCAAAATCATTTTAAATGCCTTTAGTTTTTCAAAGGAGTTTTTGTAGAATATCATTTAAATTTACTTAAATCGTAACAAACCAGTCGGTCTGATTTCTAAAAAGTACCGACTGAGTAAGTTTATTTGATCTCCTTTTATTTGATTTCTAAAAAGTATAATTAAAATTCATCAAATCACTCTGATCACCTTTTTATCTTAATTAACGGGTCTAATTGTGTCATCAATTAATTCCTCTATTTATAACAGATCCCCAATTCATCCACAAATTTCTCAATTTATCAATTTATTCATTGCACGTTCTTAACTTTTCTCATTTATCATCTTTCATTCACCATTCCAACTTTGGCTAGTTTGGCATGCGAAGCTGATAAGCTAGTTGATAGCTGAAAAGTTAATTATGAGCTGATAACTAATGACGGATAGTTTATCAGTTGATTGAAATAAAAATGTTTGGCAAAATAGCTGAAAATTAGCTTAGAAATACAAAATTATATAAAAGGAAAATATATGTTAAATACCATAATGACCTAATGGTGTAATTTTAAAAAAATATATATATAGAAGCTCTTATCAGTCAAATGAGGAGATATGTTATTGTCTAAAATGAAGTGAATATTTTGATGTCAAGGATTTTGAATGTTTGAGTGTTGTATTCACATTTTGATCAAATTTGATGACCTACCGTCTTACAACTCTTATCAGTCGGAATCTACCATGGCTTCATCATTTAAGTTTGAAAAAATTTAGTTTAGGAAATCGGAACCAGAACTAGAACTAAAAGAACCAAACGGTCAATTCCGGTTCGATTCTTCTCTTACAAAAAGAACCAACGATTCTTTTTTCAAAAGAATCATCGATTCTTGATTCGATTCGATTCTCTAAGAACCAGAATCATATGGAACTACACTAACGCCTATTTAATCCGAACAAGCAACTCATCCATCCGTAAAGCCTCTGAGCTCCGTCGGCTCGCTGACATCTGGAATGGTGAAGTCTAGATCATGATGGTTGAAGGAAAAGAGCATTCTTTTCATTTCTTTGATCCTTGTGAAGATCTGCAGTGAAAATCCAAATTTTTAGTTGTGGAAAAAGGATTACATGGTCTGGTTAAACCATAAAGTCATCATTTAATTATTTTTCGTTTTTATTAATTGATTTATTTTTTTTTTCTAAAGATTAATATTATAATTATCAAGTATAAATATATGAAAAATAAAAATATATGTTTTTTTCATTAAATTAGCTAAAAAAATTTATTTACCATGAAAAATAATGTCAATTAAATAATAAAATATAGAAATTTTTTTACTTTTTTTCACCTAAAAAACTAAATCAATCAAACATATTAAATTTTCAATTCTCATAAATTCAATTCCCTTTGTATTTTCAATGCTTAGCATTTTTTTTATTTTTTTTATCTTTGGGTTTATGGGTGAACAAAATAGTACTCTACACAAGTATACATACGAAACGTTGCTAGATGGACCTGATGCAGCATTCTGCATTATTCAGTATTACATTACATTGGAGATTTTCTAGTCTCCACGGTGAACATATGTTCCCCCTTATTGGTGTTAGCCGGGGCCATCGAGCCCCACCTTGACAACGATTGCCCACATGTCAATAATGGCGGACCCACAGTGAGGCCTGTCGGGGCACGTTCCTCAGTAAAATCTGTTTTTTTTTTTTTTTTTTGCTTCTTCCTCTTCTGCATCTGACTGACTGCAAAATCTAGTAGGTAAGGTAACTTTTTTTTTTTAATCTTCAAACTTGATTTATTAAAATATAAATATAATTATGCACATTTTCAGTGCATTCAGGACTCAACACTTTGAACATGATACATTACATATAATTTCTATTTTTTTTTTATAAAAATAGTGCACCTATGGAAGTGGAGCCATGGGCAGTTGGGGATGTGATTTATGTTAATTATATTATAAGTGTGCAATGTTAATATAATTATTTATTTGTTTGGGGATTGAATATTTTCAAATACTTTTTCATTTTTCGGTCTCTTCCTACCAAAAAAAATGTTTGGGAGTAGTGTGATTTATGCTAATTATATTATAAGTGTACAAGGTTAATATAATTATTTATTTGTTTGGGGATTGAATATTTTTAATTACTTTTTCATTTTTCGGTCTCTTCTTACCAAAAAAAAAATAATAATTTCGAGGGCAGCCCCTCGTATCATCCGTGTACCCCCACTAGTACAAACGCTCTGCGTCCGCCACTGCCTGTCAAGTAGTGTTGGTAACGAGGTGGACCTTGCCCCGAATTTTTTTGTTGATCCAGATCCGCCCTGCGATCCCCCAAATCTTTAAAAAAAATTTAAAAATTTTAATTTTCTATTAAATTTTATTTTTTTAATTTAAACGAGGCGGATTAGTGTCAATCATTGGATTGATCGATGGAACCGATCGAATTTTTTTACCATCTCTACTACCAAGTGGTGGGTGGGCATAGGGGTGTCAAACGGGCCGAGCCGGGCCGGCTCGGCCCGTTTGACCGCGGTCCATTACCGGTCCATGGGTCGAAAACGGGCCGACCCGTGGGGAGACGAGCCGGGCCGAGCCGGCTCGTCCCCCCCACAGAGTCGGCCCAAGTCCGGCCCGTTGGCCCGTCTGACCACGGGCCGGCTCGTGGGCCATTTTTTTTGTAACGGTTACTACGGATAAATAATTGAACATTAAAAAACCCTCATCATTTAATTCGGGCTTGGGACCGACTACATTTAAATTATTGTAGGCGGAGTTAAAATTGTACACGAGCAAAATATTACGTGTACAATTTTTTTTATTTGAAAGAAACAAATGAAACAATTGAAAATACAGAAAAAAGAAAAAGAAAAAATTTACTCACCAATACGATTGTTCTCTGAATTCCTCGGCAAGAATTTCACATATCCTATCTTGTTTCATTTTCTCCGCAAACTGTCAATCCTTTAAACACATTAAGGCATCCTCCAGTATGTCTTCTTTAAGCCTTGACCTATATTCAGATAACACTCTACCACCTGCACTAAAAGCAGCCTCCGATGCTACAGTTGATACCGGAGGTGCTAGTAGATCTCGTGCAATCATAGAAACAACTGGGTATTGACGCTCGTTTTGTCTCCACCACTTAAGAATGTCAAAATTATTTCTTTCGTCCTCGTCTAACATACTAAGAAGGTCATGTGAGAAATACCTAGTTAACTCTCCTGGAACTTCATCTGAACTATATGTATTAGAAGAACTAGAACCACTAGGAAGTGTACTAGAACTAGAAGTTCCCTTCATAGTCATAAGGTAGGAAAGTAAATCACTTTCTTGATTTTGTATCACATTAGGGGTGGGAGCAGTTCTTCTAACATTTTTACCTGACCTTTGGGCATTGATCTCATACATTTCACATAAACATTTTTCTAAATCTGTGCATGTTAAAGGGGTTTTAAAAGTTAATTTAGTTGATATTACCTTTATGGTGTGTTTAGTTCCCTCTAAATTTATTTTAGGGTCCATAACCGTTGCTAATGGAAACAAAGCTGGTAAATCTTCCCAATACTTTCTAAACTTTGTCTCCATTGCTTTAACGATATCAGAAAAAATAGGAAATGTCTTGTACTTGTTAAAGTTATTAGCAATACAATAAAAATGCTTCAAGACTAAAGGACTAGTAGGATAATAAACACCGGACAATTAGTTTGTAGCATCTTAAAATGGTTTCAAAAAATTTTTAACATGAATTGCAAGTTCCCAATCATTAGTCCCCAAATCAAAAGTTGAGCCGTTTGAGTGCCGACCATTGTAATATTAACATATTAAATTCTCGTAACCTTCACAATGTTCAATCATTAAATAAGTTGAGTTCCATCTATGTCCTACATCAGTAATAAATGATCGTGGGTTCATACCATTTTCTACACACAATGCATCAAAAACTTGTTTTCTGGAAGGTGCTATCATAATGAAATTGCAAGCACACCTAATTTTTTTCAATTGATTTTCTATAAACTTAAGACCAGCTTGAACTATTAAATTAAAAATGTGACAAACACAACGAACATGAAACAAGACTCCATCAAACTCAGGATATATGACGGCTGCTAATCTATCAATCACCGCTTTATTAATAGAAGCATTATCTAGTGTAAAACTACGAACTCTACTATCACAGTTAAATTCTCTAAGAATTGCAAGTAGTATATTGAAAATATTTGTTGCGTTATGTGGGTAATCAATAACTTTAAATGCCATAATTCTTTTGTGTATTACCCAAGAATCATCAATGTAATGAAAAGTAACAGCTACGTAACCTCTATGATTTTTGCCAGTCCACAGGTCCGAAGTAAATGACAAATTACCATTCCATTTATTTAAAGCATCAATAAAACTTTGTTTTCTTTGTAAATATTTAGCTATGCAATCAGCTCGTAAAGTATTTCTAGAAACGGGTTTGTACTTGGGTTGGAGATACTTCTGAATGAATTCCGTGAATTGTGAACTTTCTACAATTGAAAGTGGGAACTCACCACTCGATACGAACATGACCATCCCTTCTCGACGTGCTAGATCTTGGTTGAAGACCCAATTGGTTAGGCTCGAACTTGATTGACCAAATTGTAGAGTTGATTGGTTTGCTTCAACCGTGCCAGGTTTTCGACATCCTTTGCAGTGTCTATTGAGGTGTGATGTGCCCCACCCTTCTTCCAAGAGAAAAGTCCATTGCAACTTCTACATTTTGCTTTAGATATCAGTTTGTTTTCAGCATCTTTTTCCGATGTCTCAATCACATCGAAAAAATTCCAGCACTCGAATTTTTTCGTCCTCTTTGGATTTCTGCTGGAGACTGCCGTCGTGCTAGCGGAACCAGATCCATATGTAGCAGTGACATCTTCATCAATTATGTCATTCAAATCAATAGGAATTCTTGTATCTATATCTTCGATCTCATTTTCAAAATCCACCAAATTGTCTGGAATTGGAATATCATTGAGAGGTGCAAATTCATCAACAAATTGGTTAGAAGAATAACAATGCGATTGTGAGTGTGCCATTAGAAATAATAGAATTGAAAAATTGGAGATGAAAATGAAATATGGAATGAAATTTGAGACAATATTGTATATTTGTATGTGAAATATTATAGCACTAATCACTAGAATTTGAGACTTGAGAGAATGAGACTTGAAAGTTGAGAGAGTTGAGTTGAGATTGTGAAAAAAAATGAATTAAAAACGAGTATTTATAGAAGGAAAAAAATAAAAAAAAAATGTAAAAAACGGTCACAAGACCGTTTGAGTGGCTCACGGGCCAGAACGGACCGGCCCGCGAGCCGGCTCTTTCCGGCCCGTGAGCACGGGCTCTAACGGGCCCAAACGGGCCGACCATGGGCCGGCCCGTGGTTGGTCCGTTTTCGATCCGTTTTGATTGTCCGTTGGACTACTCCACGAATTTCACGAGCCGAACCCGAACCGTCCCACACTCAAATTTTTAGTCCGGTCCAAGTCCGTTTTTTTAACGGGTCGAGCCGAACTTTTAACGAATCGAGCTGAGTCGAACTCTCGAACTGTCCAGTCCGTTTGACACCCCTAGGTGAGCAAAAGTCTGGTGCCCACTATATATATATATATATATATATATATATGAGCACCAGATCGACTCTCTATGCATTAAGTAATACGTTGTGCAATGCAAACGTGTAAATAAATTGTGATATGAATTCATCCACATCACTTTATGTGTCTTACACAAATCATCAACGCTATCAATTCCCTTTTTCTTTTAATATGTTTTTACTGTTGACATAAACGTATGACACAACTCAATTATTCAATTTTATGCAGTCACGGTTATGGTTTATTTGTGATTAAGTATGTCGAATTCATCGTCAACATGAAAATTGAGTACTTGATTGGAAATTTGATCCAAACATTGTCCAACCTGGCTATCCAACTCTAACAATATGGATGTCAAAAAATTAAGTGAAGGTTATGATATGGTTCCCGAGCTTGTACCTCGGAATGTGAAGAAGGGATAGAAGCCGGCGATCTGAAGATAATTTCACTATAATTCTAATGTATGATTCTTTTGTTGAGATATTTTTCTCTCGGATGGTCAAAAAGTTTTTATGTTTTTTTGTAGAAGGATTTTAAATGCAATATTATCTTGTTCATTTTTCAAATGAATTGTATAATTTTGTCGGGATGGCTAATGTACCTTTTTTTGCATATTGCATGCAACATCATGTTTTTGTATTTTCTATTTGCATACAATGTAATGTAACATTTAAGCCCGTGTTTGAGCCCATTTTGGACAAATAATGAGTTTTTTAATAGTATATTTTGGAGAACGTATTATTAAAAACAATAAAGACTTTTAGGCTTGTGTATAATATTATTATTTTATTGAAAATTGTGTAATTGAAAAATAAAAAGAGAAAAATGCATTTTAATTTTAGTAAGGTAAAACAAGGGCTTAATGTTTCATATCAAGTTATTGTGTCTATTTAAGCATGTTACATTTCATAGGCACCGAGGTGTTACACATTTTTATGGGCTTAGAAGTGTATCATACAATTGAGAGTTATATTACATATTATTTGGCTCTGCAAAGACTTAAAATTATTATAGCCTGGGAAAAAAAAAAACCCACAGTAGATTAGCAGCTCATTTTTATAGGCTTGATCATTCAAGAAATTAGAAAATGTCTTCCTATTTGACCCGTGAACAAAAATTGGAAGTGATGCATGAAACATTAGTCTAAGGCTCTATTTGATAATCAGAATTAAATTTGGGTAGAAAGAAAATGAATTTCAGAAAATTCAATTCTTAGAAATTGATTTCTTAGGAATTTGAAGTTTAATGTGTTTAATTGGTTTAATTTTATATGTGAAAAAAGTAGAGAATTTTTCAAGATTTGTTGTTTGCTTAACATTATATTCCATAGCAAATAAACAAAAAAAATAGCTATTTTATTAAAAAAATATTTTTTTAACACATTTATACTTTATAATATTATGTTTCTGTTTATATATATTTATATGTATATCGTGTATATAGTGTAATAAATTTTTTATATATATGTTGTATATTTATTATGTATATGATGATTTAATTTATGTGTTAATTAGTTTAAATGACTTTTTATTATTTTTGCTCGATTGTTAATTTTAGATTGTTGAATTTGAGTTAGTAGATGGATATATTGCAATTTTTGGAGTTTTAATAAAATTTTAGAATGTTATTTTTATAGAAAATGCAATTTTGTTAACTGATATCTCGCGATGCAAGATATCCCCGCAAGTGTACGAGTTGTGAGAAGTAATAAAGTAGACCTTAGAGTCCGAATTATCGTCCCACGAAGACTGCTACTAAGTATCGAAATATGTTAGTTTCTATCCTTATTTGAACGAGCAATTTTGATGTGATCCAGACCACGAATACAAGCCCGCACAAAGATCCGTTGACAATCAAAGGAGGGTCGATGACTCGATTGCAAACAAAAAGGACCAACGAAGCAATGGACAAACTAGTGCAAGAAACAATGGCGAAAACAATGTTTGTGTCGTCAAAAGAAGCAAGTTTCATGTTGGGGCCGAACCAAAACGACAAGTGGATTAACCTCATTCAAGCCGCCGAAGAAAATTATGAAGTTTCCAAACTTACGGCCGTAACCCCTAAATATTACGGCCGTAACCAACCTACTGCTGAAAACTGAATTTTTGAAGAAATGGATTTACGGCCGTAAGAAGCTTTTATCACGGCCGTAACGCAGCCTCGGGTTAAGAACAAGATTTTCAGAAAATATAAATTACGGCCGTAAAGAATTATGTCACGGCCGTAACTGTTAAACAGAAACCAAGTTACGGCCGTAATGGAGTTATTCACGGCCGTAATTAGCCATATCGGTAATTTTAGAGTTTTTTATTTATTTCCTTATTTTTAGGTATTTTATTCCTAGTATAATTAAAATTCTTTAGTCAGGTTTTGACCCTATTTATAGGGATGTAATTTTCATTATTTGACAGACAACTTTGAATTTATAATTTGAGAGGTTATTTTGCTTTCACAATCTTATTCTTCATTGAATAAAATTCGAACTTGCGAGTTATTCTTGTTTGTTCAAATCCCGGTGAGAATTATTATTGCTTGTGATCAAGAGGTCAATATACTTAGACTTAATATACTTTAAATCAAGAGAATGGAGATATTTTTTGAAATTCGGAATTTAATTTAAAATCGAACGATCTCGATTATTTCTTGACTTGGCTATACGAATACGTCGTGGCGTTAACTTAATAAAAATGGGTGAAATAGTAGCGACACGATTTTCTATTAAAATAATTATTAATCGCTTAAAAATTCTTGGTCGCTACAAACTTACCCCCTTAAAATAATTTCGTCCTCGAAATTAATCTTACTTGATCTTATGATTTCTGAACACTTAATCAGAATCTCTTCTTCTTCTTCTTATGTAGCATCATCGCTACCATATTTAACCCACTGGACTTTGACTAAATGCATCAATTTGTTTTCTTAAGACATGGACTTTTCTATCAATAATAGACATATGTCTACTCATAAATTCTTCTGAATCAAAATGAAAATTCCCAATCGTATGTGATATTTCATCATATCTTGTAGTATTCATGTAACTTGTCATTTATCATCGTATCATGTGACCTCAAATATTCGTATTAATATCTCTAAAATTTCAATAAATCTTTACTAACATATCATACCATAATAATTTGTCATTTCTTCTTATCACCAAATATCCCAAAATAATTAAAACGATTACCTGAATATTCTCTATGTAATATACCCAAACATGTTATTCACATATCAACATAATCATCAGTTTATCTTTCCAATATTTGTAACCCAAAATTTCTGCAAAATTCAATAAACAAATATCTCCCAAATAATTAAAATTCTTAACTCAAATATCATAACATTTCCCGTAAGGTATTCCTTTCACTTGCACAAACTTATTAATCCTGATTCAATACAGTCCTTATTTCACTTTCACGTATCCCCGTATTATTTCTATACCTTGATTATTATATCAAAATATCAGTACCCAAAAATCCAAGAAAATATTCCATATCTCAAATCCCGTCATCATCAAATCTTCCTTTTATCAAGAAAGTAAACGGCGCATAAACTCTTGTTCCCTCTTTTCCATTATTCTATTCCGCGCTTTCTTGCTGGAATCAATATCACGCGGATTCCCTCTGATCCTTAATGCTTTTAAATAGTTCATGCTGGGAAGAGGTTAGATCCATCAAAAACATGGATATCATTCTTACAAACATTCGCAAGTATTATTCCAGTCTTCCAATGAATGATCTGAGGAAAATTTATCGAATAAGACTCGAAAGATTGAGGTTGCTGATGGCTCATGGTGTTTCAGAAGATGTTCGCTGGTTGATCGAAGCAAAGGTTCGACTATCTGGTGAATTACCTATGACATTTCCAAAGCACATGCCTGGTTTAGGCAAAAGCACCTTCGCAAAGAAACGAAGAGCAAAAAGGCTGAATGGTTGCTACAAATGTGCTCGTTGGAACTGTGATACTCGTTGCAAAACAGTAGGATATTCTTCTACTAATCGGGATGATAAAATCAAATTCATAAAGGGTGGACTGAGTAAGGAGTCTTTGGATGATATTCGACTGACTCTTGAGACGCACCCAAGTGGTTATGTGCAACGTGAACTTCTCTCCTTATACGCTCAGTTTAACGGGGACAAAAATCGTTATAGTCTCCAAAATATAATAGCAAAAGATCCTGTTTGCCAGTCTGTTTTACAAAATGAGGCTTCTGGCAGTTCATCAATGATATAAGGTAAATCTCTTGATACACATTTAAAATATTTTGCTGTTTTCTTTCACGCGTTTTGGAAATAAAATATATTTTCCTTTCTCGAGTTTTGATAAAGCTGGAAATAAATATATTTTCCTTTCTCGAGGTTTGATAAAGCTGGAAATAAATCACCGAAAGGTGATATCTTTGGTAAAACAGTCAAAAGTTGGCCGATTTTGTCAAAAGTAAATCTTTACTTTTTCAGAATCAATCAAAAATAGTAAGTTTTTCCGGCTTTAAATAGCCAAACATATTTCATAGTTCAGGCATCCCAAAATCACATCTTCTTCGTAAGTTTTCTCTTCTATACTATCAAAGATGGAAGCACCAAAACTTCGACAGATCAAAACTATTTGTGTATTTTGTGGATCAAAAGTGGGGAAAGGCTTCAGTTATCTAGAAGCGGCCGTAGATCTTGGAAAGAAACTGGGGGAAAAAGGTATCACTCTTGTGTATGGGGTGGTAGCAGTGGTCTAATGGGTTGTGTTTCCCAATCTGCTCTTGCAGAGAAATCAAAAGTAATCGGTGTCATACCTGTCCCTTTGGTAGATGTTGCAGGCAAAACACGAGGGCATGAAGTTCAAACCTTATCCATCCATGAACGCATAACTTGTATGCTATATGGTTCTGATGCCTTTATAGCCCTGCCCGGAGGTTTTGGTACCTTAGAAGAAATCTTTAACATTACCTCGTGGGCTCAACTAGATCTCCATACTAAGCCTATTGGCCTTCTGAATGTTAACAATTTCTTTGATGGTTTGTTAACCTTTCTTGATTATGCTGTGGAACAGGGATTCATCTCTCCATTTTCCAGAAGGCTTCTTATTTCTGCTCCTACTATTGATGAACTACTGGATAAGCTGCAGTCATATATCTCAATACAAGATCCAGCAGGGGTTAAGATAGATTGGTCGCAAGGAAGGGGAATCAAGCGAAAATGGAGTCCGGTTAATGTAAACTTAACTTTATGAATCTTAGAATAGGTGGGGGTAGAGTATGGAGTATTCTTACTCTCGAGACACCCCTCTAATTTCCTAGGATTTCCTTAATGTTTAAATCTTGTGTGTACCTCAAAGGTTCCAGGTGGTAGATTACGGAGTATTCTTACTCTCGAAACACACCTTTTTGAAGGTTTCTTTATTTCCTCAAAAGGTCAGAGGTGGTAGGATACGGCTACTCCGGAAACACATCTCTCAATTTGAGGAATTTTCCATGTTGCTTTCTTTTGCTTTTGCGTGTTTCATGTATTTCTTTTCCAGTGTGACTCTTTGTGTGTTCTCTTATAAGAAAATAATAAAATCTCTGCTATCATCTACTAAATCTCGTTTGTGATGTAAATGAACTTGCATGTCTAACCTTAATTCCTTTAGTGGATGCTTATCATATCATGCTCTTAATTCCAAACGATAAAATTCTAGGCAGAGTTTCCTTTGAAATTTGGACTTATTCAAACCGTAAGCATACTTCATAACTCACAATAATAAATAATTCCACATTTGATCACAACGATCTAAAAATTGACCACAATTTCATCAAACTTCAATATCATAAAAAAATATTCCAGAAAATCAATTCATAATTCCTCAACATAGAAATTTCAAATCATAGTCGTCAATATCACAATATCACTTCCTTCAATACCTTAATTGGCTCAAAAGATTACTCATACTTATATTTATAAGTCATAAATCATATTCCCAAAATTTAATCACAAGGCCAAAGTTCATAATAAATTTCTCTTCAATATAGAGGCATAATTCACTTACTCAACATAATATCCATTACTTAATTCCCAATAACCAAATCTTTAAATCTCTAACTTCATAATGCTTCTCATAAAAGTCTCATTAAAATCATATCACTTATAATCTTAACATCTCATAAAACTTCATAAAATTGGCTCGCTATTTCTCATTAAATCTAAATGATAGATAATCTGAACATATTTCTAATCATTTCTGTTGACTTCTCATACTTAATGCCATGTCTAAAATCAATTATGCAAAGTCCATTTAAGGTTTATCATTTCTAAACTCGAGGACAACAATTATTTTGAAAATCATTCTTAAGTCATATTATTCCCATTATGCTCAACACCCGTTCTCTTTCTTTCTTTTCTTTCTGAATTTTTTTTTTTTTTTTCAAAATTGAAACTTGAAGAGTGGTACCAATAATCATCCACAGTTTTTCCTTGCTTTTAAGCAAAGGTAGTGATAAAGGGATAAATTATTGAACCGAAAATTGAAACTTGAAGAGGAAGTACTAATAACCATCCATAGTTTTTCCCTTGTTTTTACACAAAGTTAGTGATAAAGGGATAAATTATTGTACGAATTCATTATTAATTTTGTTTGTTTAATATATTATTCCATATATTTTGGGCAAAAGTTACAACCCAACTTAATTTCTAATTGAGTCAATCTTACTAAGCTTAATATGCACCAAAATTCATATAAATATCCTCTCTGTCTCATGATTCTACATTGAAAAGAATAAAAAAATTGAGTCTTCTATCAATTTATATCATACTTGACATGTATATTATGTGTAACACATAAAGATTCATAACATATGAATATTTTATACTTAACATGTCTTAATAAAATCGTAAATGACTTGCAAAGCATATAATATACCTGGTTCGAGGAGTCAATACGTGGAGAGTGACATAGTAGAGTGATGAGTTAAAATATTTCATATAATCTTATTTTCCTTTAATCAACAATAATTTAATGTGGTTGTATCCAAATCAACATTTTCTTGAATCATAATTCCTAATTAATCACAGTCTTCAAAACAAATCCAATATCGATATAGTAATTATCTCCCCATCAATAATTAATAACTTAACCCAAATAAAATTTATCGTCAAATCTTATTTTTCCTTTAGTCCCCGAACTTCTAGAAATTTATCAAAGACATCAATATAAACATCATATCACTAACTAATTATATTCCATAAAATTTTCAGGACATTACAAACTCCCTTGCTTAAAATGAATTTTGTCCTTGAAATTCGCACATCAAATTTCATCATGCTTTTCAAAATCATAACCATACTTGACATGTGAAAATTCAACTTTTTTTTTTTTATAATGAATAGTGATTTCGTTCACTGTTCATCATGAATAGCACGTCGTTTTACTGTTCACGTGAATAGTGATTTTTTTTATTTTTATAAAGAAATAAAATTTCAAAAATCTACAGAATCGTTTTTAAAACTCTTTGCTCTGATACCAACTGTGACGACCCGAATTCTCGACCATTCGAGTGCCACTAAAAGTAACTCATATCATATTATCGAGACTTAAAATAGTAATGTAAAATTATTCAAAAGAATAATTAGAATCCCATAATTTTATTTGTGAATAAAAATAGAACATAATTTTCTTACATAAAGTTCAACATAATTATCTCATCAATCTTAACCACTTTTGCCACTTCCATGTTGACCGCCTCGAACCTTCAATTATCTGAAAATGGTAAATATCGTGGAGTGAGATTTATAAAATCCCAGTAAGTATACCAAGCATAATTTTCTTTTGAAAGCATATGGTCATTTTCATCATAACATAGGATAGGATCGAAATCCTCATAAACATAGAGAGACACAAGAATTTTACCGAACTTAGATGGCAAGAATTCTTATGTGTAGCGCTACTAAACTCCGGTCCCCTTAGCATAATCATAAACATATCATATGGAACCCATAACAATCTTGTGAGATTGATTTCATAGCAATGATCCAAACATTTTCATAAAAACATAAGATATACTTACTTGTCATAAAAACATACTTACTTTTCATAAAAACATAAGGTGTATTTACCTTTCATAAAAACATACTTACTTTTCATAAAAACATAAGATATACTTACTTGTCATAAAAACATACTTACTTTTCACAAAAACATAAGGTGTATTTACCTTTCATAAAAACATACTTACTTTTCATAAAAACATAAGATATACTTACTTGTCATAAAAACATACTTACTTTTCACAAAAACATAAGGTGTATTTACCTTTCATAAAAACATACTTACTTTTCATAAAAACATAAGATATACTTACTTGTCATAAAAACATACTTACTTTTCACAAAAACATAAGGTGTATTTACCTTTCATAAAAACATACTTACTTTTCATAAAAACATAAGATATACTTACCTTTTAAAAGATTAAAATGAAGTGTAGTAGTAAATGGACCAAAACTTTCTTGACCACCTTGAATTTCTCTTACTTGTGGATTTTGTCAAGAGATTGGAAATAAGTGTATATGTGTAGAGTTGTGTGTAAAAGAGATGGATTTATATAGATGTGTAAAGTTGGCATAATGTAAACATCATCATTCAATTCTATTAATTTTAACACATCCTTTTCTTAAAGTAAAGCACCATTCATATACTTTTCCATATTTATACAAATATTATGCTCTTCATGATTACATATAATGGAGTCTTATCAACCATTCATATACTTTTCCATATTTATACAAATATTATGCTCTTCATGATTACATATAATGGAGTCTTATCAACCATTCATATACTTTTCCATATTTATACAAATATTATGCTCTTCATGATTACATATAATGGAATCTTATCAACCATTCATATACTTTTCCATATTTATACAAATATTATGCTCTTCATGATTACATATAATGGAGTCTTATCAACCATTCATATACTTTTCCATATTTATACAAATATTATGCTCTTCATGATTATATATAATGGAGTATATAAATCATTCATATACTTTTCCATTTTTTTATACAAATATTATGCTCTTCATGATTACATATAATGGAGTCTTATCAATCATTCATATACTTTTCCATATTTATACAAATATTATGCTCTTCATGATTATATATAATGGAGTATATAAATCATTCATATACTTTTCCATATTTATACAAATATTATGCTCTTCATGATTACATATAATGGAACCTCTCATGCTTGCATATATTTTCTTAATTTAAATAATAAAAGTAATTTTTTGTACAAATAAATATTGGGATAACATTGAATTAAGTACTTAGACTTAATATACTTTAAATCAAGAGAATGGAGATATTTTTAGAAATTCGGAATTTAATTTAAAATCGAACGATCTCGATTATTTCTTGACTTGGCTATACGAATACGTCGTGGCGTTAACTTAATAAAAATGGGTGAAATAGTAGCGACACGATTTTCTATTAAAATAATTATTAATCGCTTAAAAATTCTTGGTCGCTACACCAAGGGAAAGGAGGAGTCCGTTAACAAATTTTCACCCAAAGGGGAGTCTCAACCATCTAGGAGTAGAGATATCCAATGCTTCAAATGCTTGGGAAGAGGACATGTGGCTTCTCAATGCCCTAATAGGCGTGTAACCTTGCGAGCAGAGGGGGCTTGGGAAAGTGGCAGCGATGAGGAAGACTACAGCGACATGCCCGCTTTGTAGGAAGCTAGTGATAATGAGGAATTGTTATCCGGAGAGCATGGGACGTTATTAGTAACGTGGCGAGCCCTTAGTGCTAAAGTCAACGTGGATGACGTGGAGCAACAGAGGGAGAACATATTTCATACACGGTGTCGCATCCAAGACAAGGTATGTAGTATGATTATTGATGGTGGTAGTTGTACAAATGTTGCTAGTACCACACTAATTGAGAAATTAGGGTTACCATTGTTAAAGCATCCATCACCTTATAGACTTCAGTGGTTAAATGATAGTGGTGAAATTAAGGTGAATAGGAGGGTGTTAGTAAATTTTTCGATTGGTAGCTATATGGATAAAGTGATGTGTGATGTGGTTCCTATGCAAGCCGGGCACATTTTGTTAGGTAGGCCTTGGCAATATGATAGCAAGGTGACACATGACGGGTATAAAAATAGGTATAGTTTTACTAAGGATGGGAGAAAAATTACACTTACACCATTGACACCATCATAAGTGTATGCAGATCAAGTTAAATTGAAAAATGATGAAGAACAAAAGGTAAGGAATATTGAGAAAAAGAGAGTTGAGGCCACGACCCCAGAAAAAGAAGAGGAAAAGAGGGTTGGAGCCAAGACTCCAGAAAAAGGAGAGGTGAGAGAAAAAAAGAGTGTTGGGGTGCATATCTCAGAAAAATGAGAGGGAGGGAAGAGTTCCAGAAAAGAAAAACCAAGAGTGAGTTTCTATGCCAAAAGTAGTGAAATTAAGAAGGCTTTCTTGGAAAGTCGACCAATGGTCCTTTTATTGTATAAGGAGTCATTCCTTGCCCTTGATGAAGCTAACAAACCCCTACCTAGTTTGTCTATTTCTCTCTTGCAGGAATTTGACGATGTATTTCCGGAGGATATACCTAGTGGGTTGCCACCCATTCGAGGTATTGAGCATCAGATTGATTTTGTACCTGGAGTAGTCATTCCAAACCGTCCCTCTTATAGGAGTAATCCCGAGGAGACGAAGGTGCTTCAAAAGCAAGTGGATGAGTTGATGAGCAAGGGGTACATAAGGGAGAGCATGAGTCCATGTGCCGTACCTGTGTTACTTGTCCCAAAGAAGGACGGGACTTGTAGAATGTGTGTTGATTGTAGAGTCATCAACAACATAACGGTAAAGTATAGTCATCCTATTCCTAGGTTAGATGATATGTTGGATGAATTGCATGGTTCTAGCATATTTAGTAAAATTGATCTTAAGAGTGGTTATCATCAAATTAGAATGAAGGAAGGAGATGAGTGGAAAACTGCTTTTAAAACTAAATATGGCTTATATGAATGGTTAGTTATGCCGTTTGGACTTACTAATGCACCTAGCACGTTTATGATTTTAATGAATCATGTTTTACGTGCATTTATAGGTAAATTCGTTGTATTTTACTTCGATGATATCTTGATATATAGTAAAACTTTGAATGAACATGTGAAGCATGTTAGGTGTGTGCTTGTGGTTTTGAGGTAAGAGCAACTTTTTGCTAATTTTAAAAAGTGTGATTTTTGCATGGAGAAAGTTTGTTTCTTAACTATGTTATTAGTGCTAAAGGAATAGAAGTAGATGAAGAGAAAGTCAAAGCTATTAAAGAATGGCCAACACCTAAAAGCATAACTGAGGTTAGAAGTTTTCATGGGTTGGCTAGTTTTTATAGGCGTTTTGTTAAGGATTTCAGTACAATTGCTGCACTACTCGCAGAAATTGTCAAACAAAGTGTAGGATTTAAATGGGGTGTAGAACAGGAGCATGCATTTGAGACTACCAAAAATATGTTGTGTAAAGCACCGATTTTATCACTTCCTAATTTTGACAAGGCTTTTGAAATTGAATGTGATGCCTCAGGGCTAGGCATTGGAGCTGTTTTAATGCAGGATCGAAGGCCAGTAGCCTATTTTAGTGAAAAGCTAAAGGGGGCTGCACTTAATTATCCTACATATGACAAGGAGTTGTACTCACTTGTGCGCGCTTTGGAGACATGTCAACATTACTTGTGGCCACGGGAGTTCGTGATTCACACCGATCATGAGTCCTTGAAGCATTTGAGGGATCAAGCTAAGCTGAGTAAGAGACATTTAAGATGGGTAGAGTTCATCGAAACCTTTCCCTATGTCATCCAGTACAAACAAGGTAAGGAAAATGTGGTGGCAGATGCATTGTCTCGAAGGTATATTCTCTTAACTTCTTTGCATTCTAAATTTCTTGGGTTTGAATACGTTAAGGACATGTATGGTAATGATCCGGACTTTTCTAGTATTTATGATTCATGTGGTAAAGGGGCTGTGGATAAGTTTTTTAAACATGATGATTATTTATTCCGAGAAAATAAATTGTGTGTCCCTAGGTGTTCAATGAGGGAGTTACTTGTGAGAGAGGCCCATAGTGGGGGTCTAATGGGTCATTTTGGAAATAAAAAGACCATCGGAATCCTAAGTGAACATTTCTATTGGCCTAAGATGAAGATTGATGTGATTCAGGTTTGTAGTAGATGCATTACTTGCAAGAAGGCAAAATCTAGGATTAAACCTCATGGATTATATATGCCTTTACCCGTCCCTAGTAAACCTTGGGTCGATATCTCTATGGATTTTGTTTTAGGATTACCTAGGACTAAGAAGGGTAGAGAGTCGCTTTTTGTGGTGGTAGATCGCTTTAGTAAAATGGCACATTTCATACCATGTCATAAAACTGATGATGCTACCAACATAGCTGATATTTTCTTTAGGGAAGTCGTGCGCTTACATGGGGTTCTTAAAAGTGTAGTCTCGGATAGGGATGTTAAATTCCTTAGTCATTTTTGGAGAGTCTTGTGGAACAAATTGGGAACAAAACTACTTTTCTCTACAACTTGTCACCCACAGACCGAGGTAGTAAATAGGACAATGATTCAATTGTTGCGCACCATAATCAATAAAAATCTGAAAAATTGGGAAGAGTGTTTACCATTTATTGAATTTGCATATAATAGGGCTATACATTCTACTACTTCTTGTTCACCATTTGAAATTATTTATAGTTTTAATCCGCTAACACCATTGGATTTAATTCCTTTACCTGTGAATGAACGTAGTAGTTTAGATGGAAAGAAAAAGACTGAGATGGTTAAATCACTCCACGACAAAGTGAGATTGACGATTGAAAAGAAAAATGAACATTATGCTTCGCAGGCTAACAAATGAAGAATGGGTGTTATATTTGAAACCGGTGATTAGGTTTGGATACATTTGAGAAAGTAGCGGTTTCCTGAACAACGTAAGTCAAAGTTACAACCGCGAGGGGATGGTCCATTCCAAGTGATTGAAAGGATCAACGACAATGCCTATAAACTCGATCTTCCTAGTGAGTATAATGTTTTGGCTTCATTTAATGTTTCTGATCTATCTCCGTTTGATGCAGGTACAGATTCGAGGTCGAATCCTTTCGAAGAGGGAGGGGATGATGTGATCCAGACCACGAATACAAGCCCGTACAAAGATCCGTTGAGAATCAAAGGACGATGACTCGATTGCAAACAAAAAGGACCAACGAAGCAATGAACAAACTAGTGCAAGAAACAATGGCGAAAACAATGTTCGTGTCATCAAAAGAAGCGAGTTTCATGTTGGGGCCGAGCCAAAACGACGTGTAGATTAACCTCATTCAAGCCGCCGAAGAAAATTATGAAGTTTCCAAACTTACGGCCGTAACCCCTAAATATTACGGCCGTAACCAACCTACTGCTGAAAACTGAATTTTTGAAGAAATGGATTTACGGTCGTAAGAAGCTTTTATCACGGCCGTAACGCAGCCTCGGGTTAAGAACAAGATTTTCAGAAAATATAAATTACGGCCGTAAAGAATTATGTCACGGTCGTAACTATTAAACAGAAACCAAGTTACGGTCGTAATGGAGTTAGTCACGACCGTAATTAGCCATATCCGTAATTTTAGGGTTTTTTATTTATTTCCTTATTTTTAGGTATTTGATTCCTAGTATAATTAAAACTCTTTAATCAGGTTTTGACCCTATTTATAGGGATGTAATTTTCATTATTTGACAGACAACTTTGATATTATAATTTGAGAGGCTTTTTTGCTTTCACAATCTTATTCTTCATTGAATAAAATCCGAACTTGCGAGTTATTCTTATTTGTTCAAATTCCGGTGAGAATTATTATTGCTTGTGATCAAGAGGTCAATATATCCCAATGATTGTATTGGTTACTTGGTTCAATTAATTTTAATTGGATCCATAAATCGTGATTTCTTGACGTTCTTGGATCGATTTTAATATTTTGTGGATTACGTAACTATAATTGCTACGTTGTTTACGAGAATTTTGGTGCTCCAAGTCCAACTTACTTCAGTATTATAGGTTTTTTTTTTCATTTGCAATCGCGCCATACATTCTCACGTTGATTAATTTTGGTGGGCTGGCATCACCAAAAAACAAGAACAAGAATGGTACGAGAATAATTCTAAAACAAAATTTTTATCTCATTTCTTCTATTGATTTTTTAGTATTTTCCTTTTCCCTTGGCAAATGTGTGTAAAATATGCATTAACACTAAAGAAAATAAGGTTTTTTCGACAGACAAATTCATCGGTAAAAGAGGTTAATCCGTTGCTATTTACTTTTTTCGACGGAAAAAACACATCAAAAATTCGTTGGGAATAATAGCATCGATAATTTCCAACGAATTTCCAACGAATTTTTGATGTGTTTTTTCCGTCGAAAAAAAGTAAATAACAACGGATTAACCTCTTAGAGCTAGCCTATTTCCTACCGTGAAAATATGCAAAAAGTGGAAAATTTATACCAAATTGTGGGACCCAAAGCATTGAAAACTGAAAAGCAATAAAAAATTCCAAAAGGCTGGCAACTTCATGAACATGTGACATGTCTGATGCTACAAGAATTTTTTCTCCCATAGATAATTATATCCTTGTTTGACTGTTGACCCATGTACACATGACATTTGCAATTTTAAAATGTAAAGGGTAGATATGGAATTCTGGGGTAGGTAACTGTTTAACTTTATTGTATTTTCTGTCTCATATGTACTCGGGATCCATTGGATAAAAAAATCACACGGAATTCACAATTTTCTCGGTACCAAACAGCTAATATTAGACTTATTTAATTTCTATTACTAAAATTGAATGACAACTCAAACATAAATTAAGGGTGCGTTTGATACGCGTCAAATTCCATAGAAAATCATATTTTTCATGTGATTTTTCAACTTTGCACTGTTTGGTTGCCTAAGTTTTTCATGTAATTCATTTTTCCATTTGCATCGAAATTCGATATTTTTCTTGTTTTGAATGAATTCATTTTTCAAGAGAGGAAGTTTTATTTTTCATGAAAAATCTTATACCGTTTTCGTTACGTTTGATCATTGTTGTTGTTGTTAATTAATTTATTTATTTTTAAAAATTAACATTATTATTATCAAGTACAAATGTTTGAAATTTTTTTTTTTATTAAAATAGATCAATTTTACTTTATTTTCCATGAAAAATAATGTCAATCAAACAATAAAAGTTGAAAAATTCCCTACTTTTTTCACCTAGAAAATTAAACCAATCAAACACATTAAACTTCCAATTCTCAGAAATTCAATTCCCTTGAATTCATTTTCTTTCCATCCAAATTTCACACTCGCTATCAAACGCAATCTAATTGTAAAACGGTTTTTTAGGTGGGAATCGCTTTGTTAGATCCATTTTGATTGACTAAATATTAAATATTTATTTTTGTTAATTAATTAAATATACAACCCTTCATAGATTAAAGTAGTTATATATCTATGTAGATAAGTCTAAGAATGTAGAATAAATAACAGACTTATTCATTTTTAAATATTAAACGGCCATCGATAATCTTGGCTCGATATAAAATCAATAATAAGTGGAAAACAAAGTTATATTCAAAATCATTTTAAATGTCTTTAATTTTTCAAAAGTATTTTTTGCAGAATATCATTCAAATTTACTTAAACCTTAACCTATCTAGTCGGTCTGATTTCTTAAACTAATGAGTGGGTGAATTTATTTGACAATTATGAAGTCCGTCAAAAAACAAAAAAAATCTACTGAATTTAAGCACATTGGAAATTTCGTCGGAAATTTTGGACATTCCGACCGCTGTCGGGAAAATATGACATTTTTGTAGTGTTACTATTTACGATGGGGGGATTCAACGTGATAAGACTAATTTAAGAAGGATTATGCTAAATGTACTCATCCGATTATACATTGAGTTACTCCTCCTCTCACATGAGTGTAAGGTCCACGTGTGTTGACCTCACACCCATATGAGAGGAGGAGTAACAGGGTAAGTAAGTGTAGCATTATCCAATTTGAGAAATATATTCCCCCAATTAATTCTTTCTCTTACAATCATTTCTTTCTTAATAAAGATTTTAGACTTATTTAATTTCCATTATTAAAACTGAATGCCAACTCAAATATGAATTAATTGTGAAACAGTTTGTTAGGTGGGAATTGCATTGTTACATCCATTTTGATTGACAAAATATTAATTATTAATTATTGTTAATTAATTAAAAATAAAATCCTTCATAGAATAAGATGTAGAACTAAATAACAGACTTTTAAATATTAAATAAATGGCCATCGATAATCTTGGCTGGATATAAAATCAATCATAAATGGAAAACAAAATGAGTAATTCTATTCAAAATCACTAGTACGAACAGATTCATTCACGTCGGTTGTAAAACACAATAGCATCTGTTGTAGATGTGATATATATGGCGCAGACGCGTAAAGTCTTGACTTTACGCAAGACTTTACGCGTCGGTTGTTAGTCAACGTCTGAAACTAAGCATGCGTCGGTTGTATTATTACAACCGACGCCTAAAGCTTAGCTTAAAAAAATATATATATTTAAGCGGGTTATAAATTTATAATATTACAACCGACGCCTAAAGTTTTTTTTTTTCGTCCAGGCCGTTGCAGCTAATGAGCAATATTAAAATAATAAATAATTTAACGTTAAATACCTGAAGCCCATCAAATGGATCTGGATTCACGGAGTGGCATCTGCTTCGAGTTGATGGTCGGGATTGTGGAGTTACGTCCACCTCGACATCAACATTTACGCCCAAGCATTGGAGGATAACATCGGATTTATTTTGCATACTTTGGTATGCACTCTGCATACTGTCAAATTTACTCTGCATCTCCGACATGGTCTGATGCTGACCCGCTCTGCAATACTATCCTCCATCTCCATCCTAATCATCTCCTTAATATCATCTACTGACACCACCCCCACACGATCGTCTAATGTAACCATCGGGCCTGCCGTAAACATCTCTCGTAGTGACAAATGTCATAACCCCTCACCCTACCAGGATGATCCTCCTTACCAAGAGCTTCACTTAAGACATCACGATGTCTACTTGGCACAAATGTCCCCTACGTGGCCTGCTCGACTTTTTGACCCTGTTCCAGAAAATCACGGTACTAAATATAAGTACTTAAGTAATTTATAATTGAAAATATGAAAATCTGGGAGGATACACTTACAATTTTTTCAAACACCCCCTTGTTTTATCGTTGGAAATGTAATAAGTTTCATCTTCTTTCTTTTTTGATCTAGCTCAAACTCAATCTAGGCTATGATTCTCGCTCAAAATTGACGAGCTAATCATGTCACATGAAGAGCTAAAAGATAGTGGGTCACTTACTATCCACTGTTACTTCATCCCAACCAGCTGAGCCCAAATAATGTGGATGCTCATTTTGCAATTGACTTTCCCTGGCCTTGTTACTTATTGCCTGAAAAAAAAAATAACATTCTTACATGTTTTTAGTTTTCAACTCAATAAATCACATTCTGACATTTAAATATACCTTAAATTTCTCTGTTTGGCATTGTTTCTTGAATGACTCACATTGCTCTTCAGTTATGAAATCATAAGCTGAGTAGGAGATTTATATTTCTGGTGTTCATGTGTAATGAAATCATGAACCAACCGCGTTTTGAAATCTTTGCACCTCATCCCTGCAACTCTCAAAACAGCTCGTTTTGGACTGTCATCGGGGATGTTGAAATTAGAGGTGGCAAACGGGCCGAGGGCGGCTCGGCTCGTCAAACGGACGAGCTCGTGGGCGAGCCAAACAATGTAGTTGAACCACGAGCCGAGCTTGGCTCGACTCGTGGTTCAACGAGTGGCTCGTTGGCACGAGCCACGAGCTTATGCTCGTGTAAAAAAAAAACAATAAATAAATAAATAAAATTTAAACGTCGTTTTTTCACGTTGAAAACTAAAAAATAACTAACAAACATTTTTTTTTACTTATTAAGTTATTAATAATTTATTTAATACATAACTTATTACTTATTAGTTATTAATATTATACTTATATTTATACTTATTAGTATTCAAGATTTCAAATATTTTAGCTATCGATTAGATTGTCGACCAAATAAACTTAAGACGATAAGACAAGAGGGATTTTTTGTAAAATAAAAAAAAAAACAGTAAGAGGGGTTTTAAAAAAAAAACACGAGCTAAACGAGCCGAGCTCGCGGCTCGTGGGCCAAGCCGAGCTCAGCTCGGCTCGTTTGACTCGAGCTCGTTGCTCGGCTCGTCCGTTTGACGAGCCGAGCATTCCGAGCCATGGGCCGAACAGGCTCGGCTCGACCCATTGCCACCTCTAGTTGAAATCCTTCTAAAAGACAAGGATAATATGTGATGTTATTAAAAAAAATTACGACCACTTATCAATTCACTATGTATGAAGTGATATTACATTTATTTCTTCCAATATCATGTCCTTCATGCCTTGATCAACTTTGTGTCAATCACTAATGTTTATGTCAACGTGAATTTGGACTAAAGACCCTACAAAAGCTTTGAAATTCTTCTTGCCTAGTCCAATCTGCCTATTAAACTTATCGAACTCGATGAACTTCGCTTCCTGCGCCTCCTTCTTCATTTTCTTGCACATAGTTGGCCCTCTTGTCCTTTTTGTTTTGGCAGTATGATGATCATCTGAAGAGCTTGAAGACTCAGCCATTATATTGAGAAAATTATGCACGTACCTGCATATATATATATATATATATATATATATATATATATATATATATATATATATCAAATTAGTGTTATCAAAATCGCAAATGAATATTAACAATGAATAGAGCATACATAAAGAATATTAGAAAGTTATAAGAAAGAATATGTAAATGAACTCACACAATTAATAATCACGAACAATGGTCAATCCATAATCCTTTTTCATGACCCAAACGCATATAATTTGTTCCAATATTATCTTCCCCTAAAGTTGCACTCCATTATATACTAATAGAAAATAGAGGGGTTTCGTAAAAGTTGTCATAATCTTCTTCATCTACCACATCACTAATGTCAACAATGCGTCTCTTGCCTTGAAGGACGACTGACCACTTAGTATCGACAGGATCAAGAACATAAAATACACGTCTCTCTTGTGATGCATGTATTAATGACTCATCAAGATAACTCATTCGTTCAAAATCCACCAAAGTGAAACCTAATTCATTCACCTAAACACCCCGTCGGTTATCAACCCATTTACATTTGAATAGAGAAAACTTGAACTCCCTATAATGTCATATGCTTCATACGACCTCACAATCGTGCTAGGGTCGTACGCTAACCACTTTACTGTTTCAACAATGGTATTCGACTTTTGTGACAACTCTTTCATCACTCTATTTTTGAACCATTTTGCAAATGAACGATTATTTTGATTAGTTACCCACCTTTCAACTTTTTAAGGATTCTGTTGTCTTAAAATGGACATATGCTCGTACATTTACCTTCGAGTTTTCCCTCGTGACGAGATTTAGGAATAGCAATGCCTCAACGTAATCTAGGTAATCAGTACAAAATTCAATAGCCTCCTCAGCAGCATAACCTTCAATGATACAGCTTTCAGGTCGAAATAGATTTCTCACATATCCTTTCAATATACCCATGTATCTCTCAAATGGATACATGTACCTCAAGAACACCAGACCACGGATCTTAATTTCTATCACCAAGTGAATAAGTAAGTGCACCATAACGTCAAAAAATGATGGAGGAAAATACATTTCAAATTGATATAGAGTGGTAACAATATCGACCTGCAAATCATCCAACGCCTCCGGGTCAACAACTTTACTGCAAATTACATTGAAGAAAAAAACAAAGTTTTATTATGACTTGTCTAACATGTTTTGGGAATATGCCTCGAATTGCAACTGGTAACAAGTGTTGCATTAAGACATGACAATCATGAGATTTCATATCAACCAATTTCAAGTCCTTCATCGACACAAAACTTTTGATATTTGATGAGTATCCAGATGGAACCTTAATATCATGCAGGCATTCACAAAAACTTGTTTTCTCTTTTGTGGGCAAAGTATAACTAGTTGGGGTTAAATAAGTACGCTTTTCCCACTCTTGCGGTGCTAACTGATCCCGTATCCTCACTTCTTCCATGTCCTTTCTGACTTTAATACCATCTTTCGTCTTTCCTTGAATATTCAATAATGTCCCAATGATGCTAGCACAAACATTTTTCTCCACGAGCATTACATTAAGACAATTCCTTATCGATAAATGTTTCCAATAGGGTAGATCTCAGAATATGGACATATTCTTCCAAAGACTCTTCTGAGGAGGCTTAAAAGGTTTTCCAAATAAAACATCGTATTTTTAACTCGTTCATATACCTCACCTCCTGTTAAAGGTGAGCGAGTTGCTCGAGTCTCGATTTTTCCATTTAAGGCCTTTTTCTTCTTTTGATAATGGTGGTCAGTAGGAAGAAATCTTCTATGACACATAAAAACATTTTTCTTATAGTTTTTCAACCAAAGATCAATTGTGTCTTCTGCACATACGGGACATACTTTAGGTCCTTTATTAGTATAAGCCGACAAGTTATCATAAGCTGAAAAATCATTTACAGTGCAAAATATCATAGCACGTAAGGTGAAATTTATCTGGCTATGTGCATCAAACACTGACACACTTTCATCTCACAACAGCCTTAAATCTTCAATTAGTGGGGCTAGGTAAACATCTATGTCATTCCCCGATTGTTTAGGCCTTGATATTAATAAAGACAATATGATATACTTGCGCTTCATACATAACCAAAGAGGAAGGTCGTAAATCGTCAAAAGAACTTGCCAAGTGCTATGTCAACTACTCATGTTACCGTGTGGGTTCATCCTATCTGTACATAGTTCAAGCTTAAGATTTCTATCTTCACCCCAAAATTCAGGAAACAACCTATTAATGTTCCTCCATTGAGGATAATCGGCCCCGTGTCTTAGTTTTTCATCTTCTTTCCTCCAATTAGCATGCCACCGTATGTTATTTGCATCATTTGCTTTGGCAAACAAACGTTTAAATCTTGGTATTACGATATGTATCATAACACCTATGCCGAAGGGCTTTTCTTGTAATCACAATTATCGTTCACGTTCTTTTGCTTATACCGTGATGCCCAAAACTTCGGACACGGACGCAAGTCCTTATACTCATTTCGATACAGTAAACAATCATTTGAACATGCACGTATCCTCTCGATCTCCATATTTATCGGGCAAAATAATTTCTTTACCTAGTAGATTAAACTAGGAAGCTCGTTATCCTCCGGAAGCAGCTCTCGTAAAAGTTTCAGTAATGCCGTGAAACTCTTATCACTCTACCTATTATTTGCTTTCAAGTTATACAATTTCAATAAAGCAGACAATTTTGTAAATTTATTACAACCATAAAACAAATGCTTCTTAGAATCATTGAATATGCTATCTAATATATGAGGTTTTTCAATTAACTCCCCTTGTATATCACGTATCATATCATTTTCTTCATTTTCCACATCATTCTCACTAATATTGCTCAAATTATTCTCCTGCTGAGCACCAACATCCTCACCAGTGCTCGTCCTGGGAAGCATACTCTGACCATGCCATATCCATTGTGTATAACCTTCCTTAAATCCACGATGAATCAAAGGGCTCTTCACTTGCTCAAAACTACGAAACGTTCTCTGATTTTTACAATTATAATAAGAACACAAAATTATTGCTTCACTTTTTTTATCTTATGTTCGTCCTCACATTTCAACTCTTTAACACCTTTTACATATTCACGTATATTACGCCTGCTATACTTCCAACCCTGATCTATCTAATGACCTATATGTGAAGATATAATTAAAAAAAATTATTAGTTTTGACTTAATATTTTTCATGATACAACCTTAAACCAACTATACATTAATAATTAAAATCAAATACGATAATTTATTATGTTGAAAATTTCATAATTTCATTAGGATGATTATATTCTATATAGTTATTTATTTAGTATGGTCAATTCTGTAATAGTGAAAATCGCCTTAAATTATAATTTTCATTTTTTATTAACAAAATCCTACAAAAATTTCTGTAGAATTTCCCCTATAAATTGGATTTAACCAACCTATAAAAGGAATCAAAATATCACAATAAAACCGAAATTCTCTACCTCGACATATTCAAAACTCAAACACAATTTCAGTCAAATTTCAACATCATCAACTGCTTCAAAATTAATCCAAAATCCATTCACAATTCCTAAAAAGTCAAGCTAAGATTTCATAACTTAACATGTAGCGCCCCGAGTTCCGTATACCCGATTCACTACGTCATTTTCTGTCTAAATTTTTCGAATAATATTTTTGCGGAAGAAATAGTTGAAATTCATTTTTGGCAACATTAAATAAACTGTAATGGCCGCTAAAATTGAAAACATTTATGAAACCATTTGAAATAGTAAATAGAACCATTAATATTGTAAATATCATAATTTCTCAAATAAATGAACTTCTCTAAATTATTCGATTGTTTAGAAAATACGGAAATCATTAACGTCAAACTTTCAACCGTTTAACGATTATTGCCACCATCATTCATCGCTCGCCACCGTCTCCGAAACCTGCAAAACTGTTAAAAGTAGGGTGAGTATTTCATGGGGGAAATACTCAGTAGACTCATCGCAAATTAATTTAATTTATAAGATGATTAAACACATAAATCCCGGCTCTTTATAAAACGGGCATTGATAGAGCTTCTTTATAAAACTGTTCTTGATAAAACTCATATTGTGCATTACAGCACGGGACATATTTTGCAAATCATATGCTCTTTGAAAACATCTCTTTGAAAACAGTTCTTTGAAAACCATATACTTATAAAACATTTTAATTATGCCAAGCATAATTTCTTTTGAAAGCATAACATAAGATAGGATTGAAATCCTCATAAACATAAGAATTTTACCGAACTTAGGTGGTAAGAATTCTTATGTAGTAAAATCATAATAACAGTAAGTTTTCATCATAACATAGGATAAAAACCAAATTCTCATAAACATAAGAATTTTACCGAACTTAGGTGGCAAGAATTCTTATGTAGTAAGTATACCAAGCATAATTTTCTGAAATTCATAGGGATCAATTGCATCATAACATAAGATAGGATCGAAATCCTCATAAACATACGCGACAGGAATTTTACCGAACTTAGGTGGTAAATCCTCATAAACATATGGAAAGACAGGAATTTTACCGAACTTCGTGGCAAATCCTCATAAACATAGGAGACACAAGAATGTTACCGAACTTAGGTGGCAAGAATTCTTATGTGTAGCGCTACTAAAACTCCGGTCCCCTTAACATATCATAACTTATCATATGGGACCCAAAACAATCTTGGTAGATTGATTTCATAGCAATGATCCAAAAAAACATTTTCGTGAAGCATAGGGTATACTTACTTTTCGTAAAAACATAAAGTATATTTTCTTTTCATAAAAACATACTTACTTTTCATAACAACATAAGGTATATTTACCTTTCATAAAAACATACTTGTTTTTCTTAAAAATTGACTTTCACAAGTCACATGACATTCATATGAAATCATAATTTAAATCAATTAATAAGTGCGAGTCTACATCAAATCCGACGAGTGCAAAGTTGAGCGGGAATGACTTCAATTTCTTTAAATTCTCCGTACGCTTCGTCTTAGCCAATAAGTCACTTTAGTATATCGAATATATAGTTCAAAATGATAAATTATAATTTGAGGACTAAAATTGATGTTTTGAAAGTTGAGGGACTAAAATGAATACTTTTGAAAGTTGAGGGATTAAAATGAATACTTTTGAAACTTGAGCTTAAAATAAAGTAAATCAGCAGGGACTGAATTGATCAGAATTTTAAAATGAAAGGGCTGATTAAAATCATTTAAAACTTAAGGGCTGAAATTGATGTTTTGAAACATGGGGACTGAAATGAATAACTTTAAAAACTTCAGGGACCAAGCTGTAATTTCTGAAAGTTATCAAATATATCTTCTCTTCCTTTCACGTTTCAGATCAAAGAGCCAGGGAGAGAGACGAGAGACGACGGCTGAAAAAAAAACTGGCGATCGACTACTTTCAGTCAAGGTTGCCGCGAGCCAAACGCCGGCGGTGGTTCGGCGATGGTTCGGCCATCATGTGGTGGTGATTTAGGCTAGGTTTTGGTGTTGATTCGAGGTGAATCCAAGGCTCAAGCTCTGATCTAGATTGCGATTTCCGGTGACAAATCCGGTCACTGGCAGTCGGCGTCGAGGTAAGTCTTTGGTTTAGTTGATTTTGGGTTTTTTTGATTTGTGAGGAGCAGTCGTTGGCCTGTGATTTGAGATTCTGCGTGACAGTGATGATTGATGATGTTTGCTGGGTGTTTTGAAAATATGGAATTTAATTGGTGATCTGCAAATTGATGGTGATGGAACTAATTCCGGTGGTGGTTTAACCTGTGGTTTGATAGATGGCTGTGGTGGTTCGAATTGTGCAGGTGATGGGGCCTGCTGTGATTGTGTTTGAAAATTGATTGAAGTTCTTAGAAATGAGGTGGTTTCTGAAATTCTGCAGAGTGTTTGAACGTGAAGGTGGTGGTGGCTGCAAGTGGTGACTGGATGATGGTTATGGTGGTGGCTATGGCTACTGCTGGGTGGAGATGAAATTGGAGGTTTGTGGTGATACAGATACGGTGGTGAATTATAGTGGTTTGGTAGTTTGACAGTGGTGATGCAGATGATGATACATAGGTTTCGTGGTTGTGGTTTGGGGCTGCAACTGGATTGAGGATTGTTGGTTGACAGATTGATTTCAGTGTGATGAATTCGATTGAAGCAGTCTGTTGGTTTGGAGTTCAATCTGGGCAGTAGAAGATGCTTAGCAGTGAATGGCTGTGAGTTAGTGGATTGATATAATGATGGAAAAGCTGTGGTGGTATTAAGGTAGATGGAAATGAAATTGTGATTTGATTAGTGGAGAATTTGGTATAGGAACATAATGATGCTTGGTTTTGCAGTGTGTGGTGAGGGTTGATAGCTGGAGATGGAGATGAAGCTATAAAGTGGATGCACATGGAAGGTTTGGGAATCTTATGAGATTGAAAGTAGATGGGAGTAGGTGGAGGGAATGATGAAAATGGACCAGGTTGGAGTTTTGAATTAGAATAGGTGTAATGTCTATATGATAATTGCTTTGTTTATTGTGGAATTTAGGTGGTGGTTTGAAATGGTCTTGTTGGTGCTCGGGTGTGATTTGTGCAAAGGGAAAGAAAATGGAAAGAAAACAATGAATAATGGAAGACATCATGATTTGTTTGATATGGAAGGATGATGGAATTGTGTAGAGATTAGTTGGAAATGCTTTTGGTGTTTGTATAATGAGATGGAATATGAAATAGATGTAAAATATATATATATATAATGATGATGTTTTTGTATAAGGAATTGTATTAAAACTGATATATTTTGGACTGAAAATAATACTTTGAATAAACAATTAAAATAACATAATTTTAGAAATTCGGAAATTTAATTTAAAATCGAACAAATTCGATATTTCTTGACTTGGCTAGACGAATCCGTCGCAGCGTTGACTTCAAAATAATAAATGAAATAGTAGCGACACGATTTTCTAAATATTAAAATAATTATTTATTGCATAAAAATTCTGGATCGCTATAATCTTACCTCCTTAAAATAATTTCGTCCTCGAAATTAAACTTACTTAATCTTATAATTTCTGAATACTTAATCAGAATCTCTTCTTCTTATCATCGAATATTCTCAAAATAATCAAAACAATTCCTGAATATTTTCTCTACGTAAAATACCCAAACATATCAACATAATATCATCAACTTATCTTTTCAATATTTGTAACCCAAAATTCAGTAAACAAATATCTCCCAAAACTAAGATTCTATACTTAAATGTCACCACATTTCCTGCAAAGTATTTCTTTCACTTGTATATACGTATGAATTCTGATTCAATACGGTACTCATTTTACTTTTGTATCATCACACTATACCAAAATTATCATTATTAAAACAAAATATCAGTACCCATAATCCAAGAAAATATTCCAAATCTTCAATCAAATCTCCTTTATCGATAAAATTTAACAGCGCATTACTTCTTGTCTCCTCTTATCATTAAAATAATCCTGCGCTTTCTTGCTGGTCATAACATCACGCGGATTCACTCAGATCCTTTGCGCTTTTAAATAGTTCATGCTGGGAAGAGGTTGAATCATCAAACAATGGATATCATCCTTTCTAACATTCGCAAGTATTATTCCAGTCTTCCTATGAATGATCTGAGAAAGATCTATAGAATAAGGCTCGAAAGATTGAGGTTGCTAATGGCTCATGATATTCCAGAAGATGTTCGCTGGTTGATAGAAGCAAAGGTTCGACTATCTGGTGAATTACCATCAACATTTCCAAAACATATGCCTGGTTTAGGCAAAAGCACGTTCGCAAAGAAACGAAGAGCAAAAAGACTGGGTGGTTGCTACAAATGTGCTCGTTGGAACTGTAATACACGTTGCAAATCAGTAGGATATTCTTCTACTAATCGGGATGATAAAATCGAATTCATAAAGGGTGGACTGAGTAAGGAGTCTTTGGATGATATTCGACTGACTCTTGAGACGCACCCAAGTGGTTATGTACAACGTGAACTTCTCTCCTTATACGCTCAGTTTAACGAGGACAAAAATCGTTATAGTCTCCAAAATATAATATCGAAAGATCCTGTTTGCCAGTCTGTTTTACAAAATGAGGCTTCTGGCAGTTCAGCAATGATATAAGGTAAATCTTTTTAAAATATTTTGCTGCTTTCTTTCACGCGTTTTGGAAATAAAATATATTTTCCTTTCTCGAGGTTTGATAAAGCTGGAAATAAATATTTAATCGCCGAAAGATGACAGCCTCGATACGATAAAAATATTCAAAAGTGGGCTGATTTTGTCAAAAGTAAATCTTTACTTTTTCAGAATCAATCAAAAACAGTAAATTTTTCCGGCTTTAAATAGTCAAACATATTTCATAGTTCAGGCATCCCAAAATCACATCTTCTTCGTAAGTTTTCTCTTCTATACTATCAAAGATGGAAGCACCAAAACTTCGACAAATCAAAACTATTTGTGTATTTTGTGGATCAAAAGTAGGGAAAGGCTTCGGTTATCTAGAAGCGGCTGTAGATCTTGGAAAGAAACTGGGGGAAAAAGGTATCACTCTTGTGTATGGGGGTGGTAGCAGTGGTCTAATGGGTTGTGTTTCCCAATCTGCTCTTGTAGAGAAATCAAAAGTAATCGGTGTTATACCTGTCCCTTTGGTAGATGTTGCAGGCAAAACACGAGGGCATGAAGTTCAAACTTTATCCATCCATGAACGCATAACTTGTATGTTATATGGTTCTGATGCCTTTATAGCCCTGCCCGGAGGTTTTGGTACCTTAGAAGAAATTTTTAACATTACCTCGTGGGCTCAACTAGATCTCCATACTAAGCCTATTGGGCTTCTGAATGTTAACAATTTCTTTGATGGTTTGTTAACCTTTCTTGATTATGCTGTGGAACAGGGATTCATCTCTCCATTTTCCAGAAGGCTTCTTATTTCTGCTCCTACTATTGATGAACTACTGGATAAGCTGCAGTCATATATCTCAATACAAGATCCAGCAGGAGTTAAGATAGATTGGTCGCAAGGAAGGGGAATCAAGCGAAAATGGAGTCCGGTTAATGTAAACTTAACTCTTTGAATCTTAGAATAGGTGGGGGTAGAGTACGGAGTATTCTCACTCTCGAGACACCCCTCCATTTACTAGGATTTCCTTCATGTTTAAATCTTGTGTGTACTTCAAAGATTCCAGGTGGTAGATTACGGAGTATTCTTACTCTCGAAACACACCTCTTTGAAGGTTTCTTTATTTCCTCAAAAGATCAGAGGTGGTAGGATACGGCTACTCCGGAAACACATCTCTCATTCTGAGGATCTTTCCATGTTTTATCTCTTATGCTTTCGTGTGTTTCATGTATTCCTTTCCAGTGTGACTCTTGTGTGTTCTCCTTATGAGAAAATAATAAAATCTCTGCTATCATCTACTAAATCTCGTTTGTGATGTAAATAATCTTGCATGTCTAACCTTAATTCCTTTAGTGGATGCTTATCATATTATGCTCTTAATTCCAAATGATAAAATTCTGGATAGAGTCTCCCTTGTAATTTGGACTTATTCCAAACCATAAGCATACTTCATAACTCACAATAATAAATAACTCCACATTTGATCACAACGATCTAAAAATATTGAAAATAATTCTAACACTTCAATATCATCAAAATATCCCATAATTCAATTCATAATTCCTCAACATAGAAATTTCAAATCATATTTTTTTTTTCAATATCACAATATTACTTCCTTCCATACCTTAATTGGCTCAAAAGTTACTCATACTTATAAATATATGCCATAAATCATATTCCCAAAATTTATTCACAAAGCCAAACTTCATAATAAATTTCTCTTCAACATAGAGGCATAATAAATTAACTCAACATAATATCCATTACTTAATTCTTAATAAAATCATATTATTCCCATTATGCTCAACACTCGTTTTCTTTAAAAAAAAAAATTTCTCATAATCATACATTAGAGCATATAAGTTATGACAAAGCATAACAACATCATTATTTTCGAAGAAATACATTCTTATTTCTCATAAATCATAAGTATCCGAAATACTCTTCATTCTTTCTCATAAATTAGTAAAATGAGTATTCGAAATACTGAAATAACTTTAAACATCATAAACTTCTTTACCTCGGAGTTGGTGGAACGAAATGATGGCAGTGGCAATCTTCATAAATAAAAATCTTATAATGGAAAATATTTCTTAAAATTCTTTTTGAAAATTTTACCAGTCTACAGAAACGCAGACTAGCTCTGATACCAACTTGTAGCGCCCCGAGTTCCGTATACCCGATTCACTACGTCATTTTCTGTCTAAATTTTTCGAATAATATTTTTGCGGAAGAAATAGTTGAAATTCATTTTTGGCAACATTAAATAAACTGTAATGGCCGCTAAAATTGAAAACATTTATGAAACCATTTGAAATAGTAAATAGAACCATTAATATTGTAAATATCATAATTTCTCAAATAAATGAACTTCTCTAAATTATTCGATTGTTTAGAAAATACGGAAATCATTAACGTCAAACTTTCAACCGTTTAACGATTATTGCCACCATCATTCATCGCTCGCCACCGTCTCCGAAACCTGCAAAACTGTTAAAAGTAGGGTGAGTATTTCATGGGGGAAATACTCAGTAGACTCATCGCAAATTAATTTAATTTATAAGATGATTAAACACATAAATCCCGGCTCTTTATAAAACGGGCATTGATAGAGCTTCTTTATAAAACTGTTCTTGATAAAACTCATATTGTGCATTACAGCACGGGACATATTTTGCAAATCATATGCTCTTTGAAAACATCTCTTTGAAAACAGTTCTTTGAAAACCATATACTTATAAAACATTTTAATTATGCCAAGCATAATTTCTTTTGAAAGCATAACATAAGATAGGATTGAAATCCTCATAAACATAAGAATTTTACCGAACTTAGGTGGTAAGAATTCTTATGTAGTAAAATCATAATAACAGTAAGTTTTCATCATAACATAGGATAAAAACCAAATTCTCATAAACATAAGAATTTTACCGAACTTAGGTGGCAAGAATTCTTATGTAGTAAGTATACCAAGCATAATTTTCTGAAATTCATAGGGATCAATTGCATCATAACATAAGATAGGATCGAAATCCTCATAAACATACGCGACAGGAATTTTACCGAACTTAGGTGGTAAATCCTCATAAACATATGGAAAGACAGGAATTTTACCGAACTTCGTGGCAAATCCTCATAAACATAGGAGACACAAGAATGTTACCGAACTTAGGTGGCAAGAATTCTTATGTGTAGCGCTACTAAAACTCCGGTCCCCTTAACATATCATAACTTATCATATGGGACCCAAAACAATCTTGGTAGATTGATTTCATAGCAATGATCCAAAAAAACATTTTCGTGAAGCATAGGGTATACTTACTTTTCGTAAAAACATAAAGTATATTTTCTTTTCATAAAAACATACTTACTTTTCATAACAACATAAGGTATATTTACCTTTCATAAAAACATACTTGTTTTTCTTAAAAATTGACTTTCACAAGTCACATGACATTCATATGAAATCATAATTTAAATCAATTAATAAGTGCGAGTCTACATCAAATCCGACGAGTGCAAAGTTGAGCGGGAATGACTTCAATTTCTTTAAATTCTCCGTACGCTTCGTCTTAGCCAATAAGTCACTTTAGTATATCGAATATATAGTTCAAAATGATAAATTATAATTTGAGGACTAAAATTGATGTTTTGAAAGTTGAGGGACTAAAATGAATACTTTTGAAAGTTGAGGGATTAAAATGAATACTTTTGAAACTTGAGCTTAAAATAAAGTAAATCAGCAGGGACTGAATTGATCAGAATTTTAAAATGAAAGGGCTGATTAAAATCATTTAAAACTTAAGGGCTGAAATTGATGTTTTGAAACATGGGGACTGAAATGAATAACTTTAAAAACTTCAGGGACCAAGCTGTAATTTCTGAAAGTTATCAAATATATCTTCTCTTCCTTTCACGTTTCAGATCAAAGAGCCAGGGAGAGAGACGAGAGACGACGGCTGAAAAAAAAACTGGCGATCGACTACTTTCAGTCAAGGTTGCCGCGAGCCAAACGCCGGCGGTGGTTCGGCGATGGTTCGGCCATCATGTGGTGGTGATTTAGGCTAGGTTTTGGTGTTGATTCGAGGTGAATCCAAGGCTCAAGCTCTGATCTAGATTGCGATTTCCGGTGACAAATCCGGTCACTGGCAGTCGGCGTCGAGGTAAGTCTTTGGTTTAGTTGATTTTGGGTTTTTTTGATTTGTGAGGAGCAGTCGTTGGCCTGTGATTTGAGATTCTGCGTGACAGTGATGATTGATGATGTTTGCTGGGTGTTTTGAAAATATGGAATTTAATTGGTGATCTGCAAATTGATGGTGATGGAACTAATTCCGGTGGTGGTTTAACCTGTGGTTTGATAGATGGCTGTGGTGGTTCGAATTGTGCAGGTGATGGGGCCTGCTGTGATTGTGTTTGAAAATTGATTGAAGTTCTTAGAAATGAGGTGGTTTCTGAAATTCTGCAGAGTGTTTGAACGTGAAGGTGGTGGTGGCTGCAAGTGGTGACTGGATGATGGTTATGGTGGTGGCTATGGCTACTGCTGGGTGGAGATGAAATTGGAGGTTTGTGGTGATACAGATACGGTGGTGAATTATAGTGGTTTGGTAGTTTGACAGTGGTGATGCAGATGATGATACATAGGTTTCGTGGTTGTGGTTTGGGGCTGCAACTGGATTGAGGATTGTTGGTTGACAGATTGATTTCAGTGTGATGAATTCGATTGAAGCAGTCTGTTGGTTTGGAGTTCAATCTGGGCAGTAGAAGATGCTTAGCAGTGAATGGCTGTGAGTTAGTGGATTGATATAATGATGGAAAAGCTGTGGTGGTATTAAGGTAGATGGAAATGAAATTGTGATTTGATTAGTGGAGAATTTGGTATAGGAACATAATGATGCTTGGTTTTGCAGTGTGTGGTGAGGGTTGATAGCTGGAGATGGAGATGAAGCTATAAAGTGGATGCACATGGAAGGTTTGGGAATCTTATGAGATTGAAAGTAGATGGGAGTAGGTGGAGGGAATGATGAAAATGGACCAGGTTGGAGTTTTGAATTAGAATAGGTGTAATGTCTATATGATAATTGCTTTGTTTATTGTGGAATTTAGGTGGTGGTTTGAAATGGTCTTGTTGGTGCTCGGGTGTGATTTGTGCAAAGGGAAAGAAAATGGAAAGAAAACAATGAATAATGGAAGACATCATGATTTGTTTGATATGGAAGGATGATGGAATTGTGTAGAGATTAGTTGGAAATGCTTTTGGTGTTTGTATAATGAGATGGAATATGAAATAGATGTAAAATATATATATATATAATGATGATGTTTTTGTATAAGGAATTGTATTAAAACTGATATATTTTGGACTGAAAATAATACTTTGAATAAACAATTAAAATAACATAATTTTAGAAATTCGGAAATTTAATTTAAAATCGAACAAATTCGATATTTCTTGACTTGGCTAGACGAATCCGTCGCAGCGTTGACTTCAAAATAATAAATGAAATAGTAGCGACACGATTTTCTAAATATTAAAATAATTATTTATTGCATAAAAATTCTGGATCGCTATATAACATCCCATAATTTCAATAGAACTTCAATAATTCAAATATTACAATATATCTATGTACTATCTCAAAATCAACAGTATAAAATTAACATTCAAAATTAACATCCACACTGCGGGGAGGCACAGTGTGGTGGAGGTGTTTTGTGTTTTTGTGCAGTGGTAATACCGGCGGAATGGTAGTGGTGGCGGCGAGGTGGGGGTGTCGCGATCGAGAGAGATAGAGGCGCGAGAGTAGCGAAGAAATATGAAAAGTAGTGAAAAAAAATATGAAAATGCACGCGGAATAAAATGGATTTTAAGCGTCAGTTCTTGGGCGGCGGGTCGGTTCTTAAACGCCGATTTTAGGCATCGATACTTGAAAGACCGGTTCCTCTCGAGTTTAGGCGGCGGTTCTTGCCCAAAGCCTAAGTTTTAGGCTTCGGTTCAGTAACATTCAAATTTTTGCGTCGGTTTCATCTATACAACCGATGCATATATCTCAAATATATTTACAAAAATGTCACTGTCCTTTTATACGCAGCAGTTTTACTAAAAACTGACTTGTATTTCCCTTTTTTTTGACAGATTTGTACTAGTGAATTATTTTAAGTGCCTTTAACTTTTTAAAATTATTTTTGTAGAATATCATTCGAATTTGCTTAAACCTTAACCCAACCGGCCGGTCTGATTTCTTAAATGTACGAGTGAGTGAATTTATTAACAATTTTGGAGATAGAATGGTCAAGACTCGATAAAAGTTCAAGTAAAATTGACGATCCCATCTTTATGTATTGATAGTCTAAAATGACCGATTCTTAAAATTATTTTACTTAATTTGTTGCCCTGGTTTTCATACCCTACGCATGCATAAAATTAAAGATTTTATTTTATTTATTATAAGTTTTGATGACAGTAGATGCCCGTACCATACTGAAATGAGGATATAAACTCCATTGAGCATCTTTGCCTAATATTTGGCCAAGTATTTTAGTATTCACATATTTCATAGGACCGTAATTACTATTCATTTTGGCTAAGTTAAATTATGATCATTTTTATTACACATACTTTTTATCTATAAAATTATTTTATAGGTGTGAAAAATAAAGCCATCTTTGTTGAATTTTTTGGTTGAATTTGGCAAGCCACCAATAGCCCACAAATTTAGCCTACAATCTAGTCTATGTTCACACCTATTTTTCTTCCATCCATTGTTGATTTTTTGTCCAAACTTTCCCTATAAATAGAGGGCAAAACCTCAATGGAAAATGCACCAAGTAGAGAGGAAAATAGAGAGTGAAAATAGTAGAGAGAAACATTTGTGAGTAGAGAGAAAATTAGAGAGAAATAAATTGTTTTCTCCTAAGTATTTTCCTACCTTGTTTTCTCCTATTACAAGAGAGGTTAAATATTGTTATCTCCTTGTATTTAGAGAGAAGGTTGTTGTAATTCTCCTACTATAGTGAAATCCTCCTATACTTGCCCGTGGACGTAGCCATTATTGGTGAACCACGTAAATACTTATATTCCATTTTAACCGCATTTTCTCAATTCCACTATACTTGTTGACCAACGTGATCCACGCCTTTCCTAACAAGTGGTATCAGAGCAAGGTTACATCTTTTGAAATTCTTAGTATGCTCTGTGGTTGCAGCTTTGTCTGATCTTCCACATCAGAAAAAAATTTCTTGAGATTGTTTTGCGTAGGGTTGGTGTTCACTATCACTCGGTATTATTACCAAGTCGTGAACAAAAATGGCAGCAAAGTATGAGGTTGAAAAGTTCAATGGGAACAATTTCTCGTTATGGAAAATGAGAATAAAAGCAGTTTTGAGAAAAGATAACTGTTTGGCGGCAATTGGAGAGAGACCCGCGGATATCACTGACGATGGCAAGTGGAACGAGATGGATAGCAATGCAATTGCTAATCTGCACTTAGCACTAGCTGATGGAGTATTGTCAAGTGTGGCGGAAAAGAAAACAGCAAATGAGATATGGGACACCCTAACGAAGCTGTACGAGGCCAAGTCATTACACAACAAAATTTTCCTAAAGAGACGGCTTTACACCCTTCGGATGATGGAGTCAACTACAGTGACAAACCACATCAACACCCTCAACACTCTATTTTCACAGCTCACATCAATGGGCCATAAAATAGAGGCAGGCGAACGTGCTGAAATTCTACTTCAAAGTCTACCAGATTCGTATGATCAACTCATCATCAACTTAACTAACAACATAGAAGATCTAGTCTTCGATGATATTGCAGCTGCGGTTCTTGAAGAGGAAAGTCGGCGCAAGAACAAGGAGGACAGACTATCTAGTTCACAGCAGGCGGAAGCCATGACGATGATGAGAGGGAGATCAACGGAACGTGGCCCCAGTGGGAGTCATACCCAAGGTAGATCTAAATCCAGAAGTAAGAAGAATGCCAAGTGTCATTACTGTGGCAAGAAAGGGCACTTAAAAAGGGATTGTTGGAGTCTTAAGAGAAATGAAGAAGCCAAAGGGAAGGCACATGAGATACCAAAAGCTCAGGGTTGTGTAGCAAGCACCTCATATGATGGCGAAATTTTATACAGCGAGGCAACGATTGTTGTTGAAGGCAGAAAGCATTTCACCGATGTCTGGCTCATCGATTCAGGAGCGACATGGCACATGACACCAAGGAGAGAATGGTTCCATCAATATGAACACATCTCAGGAGGTTCAGTGTTTATGGGAAATGATCATGCTTTGGAGATCGTTGGTATTGGTACTATCAAAATAAAAATGTATGATGGTACAATTTGCACTATCAAGGAGGTTCGGCACGTAAAGGGCTTGAAGAAAAATCTATTGTCTTTGGGACAACTAGATAGCATTGGGTGCAAAACTCATGTTCAAGATGGGACTATGAAAATAGTCAAAGGCGCGCTTGTAGTGATGAAAGCAGAAAAGATAGCTGCAAATCTGTACATGCTTAAAGGAGATACTCTACAAGAAGGAGAAGCATCTGTTGCATCGGCAGGTTCAGCAGAAGAATTAACAATGATGTGGCACCGCAAACTTGGCCACATGTCTGAACGTGGTTTGAAAATTCTCTCTGAACAAGATCTTCTTCCAGGGCTCAAAAAGGTATCATTACCCTTTTGTGAGCATTGTGTCACTAGTAAGCAGCACAGATTGAAGTTTAGCACTTCTACTACTAGAAGTAAAGCTATCTTGGAGTTGGTTCATTCTGATGTTTGGCAAGCACCAGTTATGTCCCTAGGAGGTGCAAAATATTTTGTATCTTTTATTGATGATTACTCCAGGAGATGTTGGGTGTATCCAATTAAGAGAAAGGCTGAGGAGTTTGAAGTCTTCAAAATCTACAAAGCGCGGGTAGAACTTGAATCTGAGAAGAAGATCAAGTGTTTGAGGACGGACAATGGAGGAGAATATACTGGTAATAAATTTAATATTTTTTGTCAACAAGAAGGTATTAAAAGACATTTCACGACGGCATATACTCCACAACAAAATGGAGTGGCAGAGCGGATGAACAGAACATTGTTAGAAAGAACAAGAGCAATGTTGAGAACTGCGGGGTTAGCTAAATCATTTTGGGCTGAAGCAGTCAAAACCGCCTGTTATGTGATCAACCGGTCACCATCAACCGCGATTGATCTGAAGACGCCGATGGAGATGTGGACAGGGAAGCCAGCTGATTATTCTCACTTACATGTTTTTGGAAGTCCTGTGTACGTTATGTACAATGCCCAGGAAACATCAAAGCTGGATTCAAAATCCAGAAAATGCATTTTCTTGGGGTATGCTGATGGAATCAAGGGGTACCGCCTGTGGGATCCCACTGCCCACAAGGTGATAATCAGCAGAGACGTGATATTCACGGAAGGCAAGGTACAAGAAAATGATAGCACTTTAAAAGAGCCAGAAACTACTACGGTTGAAGTTGAAGTTGAAAATAGAGAAGAACAAGAAGTCTGGGATTCTTCTGAAGCAGCACCGGAGCATGAAGAAGGAGAACAAGCTGAGTTTACAGTTCCTGAAATCAGACGATCAACTCGGGAGAGGAAAGAACCAGCTTGGCACTCTGAGTACATTATGGAGAGCAATGTTGCATACTGTCTACTGACGGAGGATGGAGAGCCATCAACTTTCCATGAGGCTTTAAATAGCCAAGAAGTTTCGCAGTGGATGGAAGCTATGCAGGAAGAAATTGAGGCTCTTCATAAAAACAAGACATGGGATCTTGTTTCGCTACCACAAGGAAGGAAAGCCATTGGAAATAAATGGGTCTACAAGATCAAACGTGATGGAAATGACCAAGTGGAGCGGTATCGTGCTAGACTGGTGGTAAAGGGATATGCTCAGAAAGAAGGCATTGACTTCAACGAAATATTCTCTCCTGTTGTTCGACTCACGACAGTTCGAGTATTATTGGCGATGTGTGCTACATTAGACTTGCACCTGGAGCAGTTAGATGTGAAAACTGCATTTCTTCATGGTGAGCTTGAAGAAGAAATTTATATGCTCCAACCAGAAGGTTTTAAAGAAAAAGGAAAAGAGAACTTGGTTTACAGGTTGAACAAATCTCTATACGGTCTCAAACAGGCGCCGAGGTGTTGGTATAAGAGATTTGATTCCTTCATTATGAGCCTTGGATACAACAGACTTAGTGCAGATCCTTGTGCTTATTGCAAGAGATTTGGTGATGGTAATTTCATTATCTTGCTGTTGTATGTTGACGACATGTTGGTAGCAGGCCCCAACAAAGATTGTCTTAAAGATTTGAAGGCACAGTTGGCTAGGGAGTTTGAAATGAAGGACTTGGGAACCGCAAACAAGATTCTAGGGATGCAAATTCACCGAGACAGAAATAATAGGAAGATTTGGCTTAGTCAGAAGAACTACTTGAAGAAAATCTTGCGACGCTTCAATATGCAAGATTGTAAGCCAATTTCTACCCCTCTTCTTATTAATTTCAAGTTATCCTCAAGTATGAGTCCTAGCAGTGAAGCAGAGAGGATGGAGATGTCTCGAGTACCGTATGCATCAGCAGTGGGTAGCCTAATGTTTGCTATGATCTGTACAAGACCAGACATTGCACAAGCAGTGGGAGCGGTCAGTCGATATATGGCAAATCCTGGTAGAGAGCATTGGAATATGGTGAAGAGGATCCTAAGATATGTCAAGGGTACCTCAAATGTTGCATTATGCTATGGAGGATCAGAATTTAATGTTAGAGGCTATGTAGATTCAGATTATGCAGGTGATCCTGATAAAAGCAAGTCCACCACTGGATATGTGTTTACTCTTGCTGGAGGAGCTGTAAGCTGGGGTTCAAAACTGCAGTCTATCGTGGCTACTTCTACGACGGAAGCAGAATATGTGGCGGCTACACAAGCTAGCAAAGAGGCAATATGGTTGCAAATGTTAATGGAAGAACTCGGACACAAACAAGAGAAGATTTCTCTATTTTGTGATAGTCAGAGTGCTTTGCACTTAGCAAAGAATCCAGCATTTCATCCAAGGACGAAACATATTAGAATACAATATCACTTTGTACGAGAGAAGGTGGAAGAAGGAAGTGTGGATATCCAGAAGATTCATACGGAGGACAATCTAGCGGATATGTTCACAAAGCCGATCAACACTGATAAGTTCACATGGAGCCGATCCTCTATCGGCCTAGCAGAAGTATAAGCAGCATGAGAATGACAAGTGTGGGAAGGATGGAAGGTTGCAACAAAAGTGACTTTAAGTGGGAGAAATGTGAAAAATAAAGCCATCTTTGTTGAATTTTTTGGTTGAATTTGGCAAGCCACCAATAGCCCACAAATTTAGCCTACAATCTAGTCTATGTTCACACCTATTTTTCTTCCATCCATTGTTGATTTTTTGTCCAAACTTTCCCTATAAATAGAGGGCAAAACCTCAATGGAAAATGCACCAAGTAGAGAGGAAAATAGAGAGTGAAAATAGTAGAGAGAAACATTTGTGAGTAGAGAGAAAATTAGAGAGAAATAAATTGTTTTCTCCTAAGTATTTTCCTACCTTGTTTTCTCCTATTACAAGAGAGGTTAAATATTGTTATCTCCTTGTATTTAGAGAGAAGGTTGTTGTAATTCTCCTACTATAGTGAAATCCTCCTATACTTGCCCGTGGACGTAGCCATTATTGGTGAACCACGTAAATACTTGTATTCCATTTTAACCGCATTTTCTCAATTCCACTATACTTGTTGACCAACGTGATCCACGCCTTTCCTAACAATAGGACCAAGGTTTAACGTTCACTTTCTTACACAACCAGCTACTTAAGTTTAAAATCAAGCACTATCGAGCAAACAAACAAAATATAACAAATACGTGACATACCCTTCAATGTGCCTCGATCATCACTGCTCCGATCCATCTTGGTGTGACTTCAATATTACAGCTCCACTTGAAAATGCCGTCTCTTATTGGCATGTACAAATTTCCTTTTTTTTCTTTACATTATTGACATTGAATTTCTCTTCACATTCATCATGTAAAATACTCAAAACCCAAGGTGTTGAGTGCTCCCAATGATATCAAACCTCACCTCAACTTGGGGGATGAAAATGTGCATTGAATAATGAAGTCATCGCCCTCCAAATGAAAAAATGACACATCATAATGTCACTTTAAAATATCAAAAATGAATGTCCCTCTAAAATTACTCTAATAAATATCGATCACTCTCTTTTAGGAGAGAGAATAAGGGAAGAATAATCACCCAAAGAAAACTCTCTCTCCCCCCACAACCCCACAAAAAAAATCTCCACGTGAACTCAGGGACGGATCCCATGAAGGCCCAGGTGGGCCTTAGGGCCCACCTGAGATTTTAAAAAAAAAAGAAGAAGTAAGTTTTGCACTTTTTTCTTCAAAATCTTGTTCTCAATTAGGATTTCTGTAATCAGGTTTCTTGATTGCTTGATTTAATTCTCATTTGCTATAATCACGTAATACTTAATATCTCATTGTAAGTGATTTTCTTTGGATTCTTTTATCTAATTTTTCTACCGTCATTCTCCTAAAAGGAAAAAAAAAATTTCGGGGGCAGCGACCCCCGCTGTCGCCCTACCCCCGCACATTTTTAATTTTCGCCCCCACTGACCAAACATCCTGGCTCCGTCCTTGCGTGAACTCCTCATGATCCTCAATAGAGAACCTAAAACCACCCTTACACGCAGCCTCAAAACATAAGTCATAGCTCTAGATGATAGAAATACTGATTTTATTGCTGATGAGGAACAATTTGAGCCCGAAGAAGAAAGTTACAACAACAAACACATGAAACCTAGAAGAAATGAGAAGGGGAACAAAATATTATCAATGAAGCACAATATTATCATGGAACTTAAGAGAAATTGGTCTTGACTCTCTTAGAATGTTTATATACAGGCTGCATCACTTAGATCAATTACATTTCTTAGTAGTCTGGCTGCATTCTTTGCACATATGGAGTAGTACTCCATAATCATTCACTTTACATTGATCATCATTTTAAGGTTGAAGGTCGGTCCGAATCGACTAAAAATTGCAGACCAACCCGTGACCCGAGTGAACGGTTCATGGGTCAAGAAACTCAACAAGTTGTGACCTGCGTGTTTTGCGAGTAACATCTTCATGAACCATGGTTAACCCGCAGGCCGTGAAAAAATAAAAAAAATAAAAACTTTAAAAAAAAATTAAAAATTTAAAAATTTGAACAACCAAATTATAGTTAAGTAGGTGATTATAACCTAGTTGAGATGTATTTAAAAAAATTATAGTTAAATAGATGACAACATAATTGAGATATTCTTAAGTTATAAATATTTGATAGTAGTAATATTGTAAATGCATTTAGTTGTTATTTATTTTTGTCGTATTTAAATTTTACTTTGCAAAGTTAAAAGTAATTTATGTAACATAAGATATAAATTAGAATTCTATGTAAACATTTCTTGTTATAAATATGAATTTATCATTTTATTCATTTTGTATTTAATAATTTAATAAAAAAAATAGTTTTTGCTATAAATATGGGAAATTCTATGTTTTTATTCATATGGGTCAAATTGGAACAAACTGTGACCTGTACGGCCAGCGGGCGGACCTAAGTTGTACTTTAAAATTTGTGTACGGATTCGACCAATAAATCCGCAGCAGACAAGCTTTTTCACGCGGACCGTTACCAAGCTCATCATATATATATTGGTGAGTCGATCCGATCTGGACGACCAGATTGACACCTCTAAATTGAAGGTAAGGTTTATATGTCCCCTTCATGTACTTTTTCATTTTCCATTTAAAAAATAAAATAAAACAGTTTGATTAAAAAAAAAATTGAAAAAGAAATTAATTCAAAAAATTTGAATATTATTTTTATATTTCTAGGTAAAGTACTTGCAACATTATACTGTCAGTTTAACTGATACATTTTATTGTAGTAAGAGAGTGATTATTATGAGTAGGATTTCATATCGTGATGCAGACCTCAGCGATCAACCTCTCGTTGATCCCGAAAGTAAGCCTTGGAACTCTCTTCCAAAGAAAACGTGGACGCTCTCCAACAACGAAAATTTCTCAAGAAAGAAATTAGCTGCCTTCTTTATTTAATTCACCCTACCTTTTTTTTTTTTTTTTGGCAAAATATCGTTACTTGGAAACCAATCCTAGGATATGAATTTTATAAAATGAGAAAAATGAAACATTACAAAGAGGGGAGCGTATTACCTAACCTCCAAACTAAACAAGTAAAGAATACAAAAAAACAAATAAAATACAGCTAAAAAAATCAAACAAGTGCAACTACCGTGTTCCCTTCTCTCCAATTATGAGTAATAAAAACCTCCATTCTTCCAAAACTGCTGATGATCAATTGAAGAATGTACTGGATATTCCAAGTACCTTTACTATTACTAATTAGTTACAATGCGATCCTTGAATCTGTTTCAACCTAGATTTTCCTAATACTATGTTCCTAGCACAACTGTAATCCGGTATCTATTGCCCTCGACTATGTCACCGTGATAGTGTATTCGTCATTGTAATCATAGAATCCCCACACCACATAGCCACAGTGATTTCTTAACACTCCCCATCTCGCTGCCTTCTTATCAGATTTTAATTAATGCACCTTGTGTTGAGTTTGTGCCACCTTTTTTCCACTTCACCACCATAGGTATGGAAACTTTCTTTCTATTGTCCCAGTTAATCTTCCCTACATGGTGTAAGGCAGCAATAAAGAAATTAATTTGCTTATTAATCATACCAAACCCGTCTTAATATGGTATGATTAATAATCTATGCTTGTCCAATTAGCTAGATTTGCTATCCTTTTTTCAAAACAATAAGAATAAAGCCTTTTAAAGTTGGGGGATCAATCGACCCCCATGCCCCCCCGCTGTGGCTATGAGATAACCTAGGTTCATCTTACTCTTCACAGATTTACAGATTTTTATCGTGTCCTCCAAAATTCAAATTCAAAACTTCTGCCCTATAAGAGACTTAATTAGGTTGAATTCTAGTACAAGTTGAACTAATTTTACCGAGAACAAATCAAGATTTTGGACCAGATTTATCAAGTAGAATTAAAAACTTTGACCCATATTTTACACTACAGCCAATTTGGACCAATTTTATTAATATTAAATAAATTTTCTGTTCAAAATTTGAAGTAATAACTTAATAAAGAATTATATTTTAAAAGATGAATAACTTTGACCCAAACCCTTTACTGGAGAAGGAGGAGGAGATCTATCTATGAAACTTGTTCAATGCTAACATTGTTCAATTTAACCCCTATTTAGTGGGGATTAAAATCAAAATTTTTAGAAAAATTTATTAAAAGTAGATGAAATACGTGTTTGAAAAATTATTGGTCTCATGAAATATGTGACTTTGAATTAGATTAAAATATTGATTTTAATCCCTGACAAAATATTTATTTTTTGAAATATTCTAACGCAGTAAAAATGTTATGAGCGTAAATAAAATCTTAGATTTTAAACATAATTTTATCATTTTATATATCTAATATAAACAACAAGATTTAATATTTTAGAGCTGAAAAAGGAGAAATGAAAAATATTTCACTTCCTAGTACCTTACGACATATTGCAAATAATATTTAAATTGTTAAACTAGCATTACAAATAATATATATATATATAATCAAATTAAGAGGAGATCGATCTAATGTTTCCAAAGCCAAACCCTTAATTCAGGTCCAAAATTTATACCCTCTTATGGAATGGTTGATATGAAGTTTTATGTATCAGCAGGTTTTTTTAATCAATTGACCTACCAATAATACCAATACCATTATTGGAAATTAAATAGTTCATATACACCAAGGCTAAATTTATTCACACCACATTTTCTTATATATGCATCACATTTTAATTGTATGGAATGTTCAAAACTTTAGTAAATGTCACAACTATATCCCAAACTTTTTTTTCATTAATTCTTATTTTGCATCTTTCATTAATTCATACATCTTATCTTTCCTAATGAGTTCTATAAAGTAATTTTGTTAAGAGGAAATAAAAAGATTTAAATGTCCCTCGTATATTTAATAAGTAAAAAAAAATTCAAAATTATGATCAAATACTTGTCCATCGTTTTAAACCACGATAATAAAAAAAATTTAGATGAAAATCATCATCGAGGAGAAGATTTCCTAATTGTTGAAAATTTAGTAATAAGAATGTAACGAAAAAAATTCAGAACATAAATATAACAATCTATAAAGATTAGGAACCAATGGTACAATTAAAATGTGATGTGTTTATAAGAAATAATGGTACTAATATAATTTAGATGCTCTTCAGATATCAAGGGTTAGCTCAAATGGTTAGAGCAACCACTTACCAAGACTGGTCATGGGTTCGAGTAGCCCCTCCACGCTTTTGTTCCCAATGTTAAAAAAATAATAAATAAAAAATAGATGCTCCTCTTACAAATGCCAGCGTGAAAAATGACATGACCTATTCGATCAAAAACATATATGCTCCACATTTTTGCCCTCGAGTATTCCAATGACCGATCTATCACTCAACCTCCTTAAACAACCTAAAAAATTGGCCTCGTCCTGTTTGCAGAATGACCTTTTATGACACGGCTTACTCAGTTATTCTTGCAATTCAAACAACATTCGAACCGCCACTTCTCTAAAAGCATGGTTCCCACTCGCTCCCTGGGCTTGTCCATTTGTTATGTATATAACCATGAAATTTGTCTTTTTTAAAATCATGTTAAATCAGTGACGGGCTAGACTTTTCACGTTTGGTGGCAAAAAATTGTGAAGATACAATATATATATATATATATATATATATATTTTCTATAGTATCGTTCTCCTGCGCTTGGAGTGCACGAGAACGATTATACACTTTGCCTTCAAGCAAAGCGTACAAGGACAAGTCATTTCAATGTTGTCAGCCGCTTTTTAATGTTTCGGCTGACAACATTGAAATTTATTTATTTATTTATTTTTATTTTATTTTTTTGTCATCTTTCACTTGATATTCGTAATAATATCATAAATAATGTGTCGATTTAGTAAAATACATTTTTTCAAATCACTTTTTAATTACATTTTTTCAAATCACTTTTCAACAACGTATTTTGATCTTTATGTAATGCATTATTTTTATCTTTTATTTTGCCTTAATAATTTTTAATATAAGAATATTAAATTTGGTTTGATATTAATAATAACGCTGCTAATTTTATATGATATTTGTACTAATATTGCAACACATTCAAACAAAATAAAATAGACATTGCATAAATCAGATAATTTTTATTCAAATTTAAATCAAACTACATCGAACGTGTACAACAATAAGTGATTAATAGTCATCATCATCGTCATACCCATGCAAATGAAGAAAAATTATCTGATTTATGCAATGTCTATTTTATTTTGTTTGAATGTGTTGTAATATTAGTACAAATATCATATGAAATTAGCAGCGTTATTATTATTATCAAACCAAATTTAATATTCGTATCTTAAAAATTATTAAGGCAAAATAAAAGATAAAAATAATGCATTACATAAAGATTAAAATACGTAGTTGAAAAGTGATTTGAAAAAATATAATTAAAAAGTGATTTGAAAAAATATATTTTACCAAATCGACATATTATTTATGATATTATTACGAATATCAAATGAAAAGTAAATAGTTGACAAATAAAATAAAATAAAATAAAATAAAATAAAAATAAATTTCAATGTTTTCAGCCGCTCAAAAGTGGCAGACAAATTGAAATGACAAGGTTGCCTTGTCCTTATACGGTTTGCCTGAAGGCAAAGCGTATAATCGTTCTCCTGAACTTGGAGCACAGGAGAACGATACTAATATTTTCTATATCTAATAGCTTAAAATTTTAAAAATTGTAGTTCAATGTAATATGTAAGATTCAGAATACACAAACAAGTACATGTTTTAAGTCTAACCATTTTGAAAATTATGCGACAGTTTTTTCACGAAAGCCATCCTTTTTACTAATTTAACAATCACTTTAAAAATTGCTTTCTCATATGTTATTATCCTCCCGAATTTAATCAAAGTAGATCTAGTAGTAAAATAATTGTAAGGCGTAATACTGTCTTTGACGGGCTATTCTAGCACAACCCTACTTTCTGACCAAGGGATGTGCAAATGGAAGTGTTCGACGGCTCATTAATCTGATTATAATAGATTATTTGTATTTTTTAGGTAAAATATATGGTTGAAAATTTGAGAGAGAAAATTGTGGTTAAAAAATAATTTGAAAAATTGTGTGAATTAAAAAAAAAAAAAAATCATTGCCTTTTATAAAGAGATGTTGAACACAAGCTAAGTTAGATCGAAGTCAAGTAGCACAACTACACTCTCCTTGCTATAGCCATGCTTCATGTACAGGGGCCTGGACATCCAGGCCCCTCACTATAGCTACAGTAGATTACTGTAGCAGCTACAGTGAGGGGCCTGGACTGTACAAGTGGTATTTCCCCTTCTTGCTAACAGCATCTTCAATGTACATTCTACTGTTGATATTTAGTTGACATGACGATAGTGTGAATGAGATAAAACCTATGTAACATTATTTATTATAGAATAATATTTGAGAGGATGTCCATTTCCAGACACCTTTTATAATAAATGTTGAAATTTGTATCTCTCTCTCTCTCCTATATTTTTTTTTATTTCCATCTTCCATGCTCTCCCTCTTCTTGCCACATCATATTTTGAAAGATATTGAACATTGAAGATGCTTAAAGCGTCTTTAGAGCGAATAATGTGGCATCATTCACAGTTCTCTCTCACATTGTATGTTCAAGTAGACGATGGGAGAATTGAACTATATAATATCATGTTAATTTAACTTTTTTTTTTCCTTTCTCATAATCCTTAAGAATCCTATCTTATCCTATCCTACAGCCAGAATTTATGGCTGTTGAATCCTGGCAGAACTCGACAAAAACAGTACTACTAAGAGGTGAATGACACTAAATTCAAAGATTGTAGGGACTACTTGGTTCTCTGTCTCTCTCCCATGTTTTCACAGAAATTGCCTGAGAGTGCACAAGGAGCTGCCAGAAAAAAGTATTCCCCACAAAGGTGCACATCCCCTGGCCCTGGTTCATGCTTGCCTACTTTATCAACTAGACGCGGAAAGATGAGAGGTCGGGTGGGGTCCGGTCATATCAGGGGTTGCAAGACATGTCACAAAAATGAAAGAAACATAACAAACCAGCAAGCATCATGGAATGATGATCATAATCGAGTGAAAAGCACGAAAAAGATTATGATCGCAACAAGTTTTCAAGACGAGCCATTAATCCACAAAACAAATCTGTACAAACAACACTCTCTCGGTCCCTTGCCTTGGTTATATCCATGGCAACATCCCTCATCCTACTACATCTAGATAACAGCAAACACACGGTAAGAGCTGCCGATGATTCAAGAAATTAGAACTGACTATCCCTTTTCTCAATTAATCGACTATCATATAAGAAAAACAAATCTCGAAAAATGTGAATAGCACTAGAAGGGTGAGAAGCAGTTAATCACCCGAGGGATTAGTCTTGTCAGTCCTCTCCATGGTTTGGTTCAGATGTATGGTTCTCTGTTTGTCCTACTCCACTGCTTTCTTGGTCAGCTGAAGAATCGCAGCCCTCCTTCATTGATTCGATTTCCATGCTAGTTGTTCTGCTTTTTCTCGTCCTCCGATCCTGCAACAATGAAAAAATTTTCCTTGGTTAACAATAATTGTTATTTTGCCAATATCTGCAGGTTCCTTAATTTTCTTTCTTCCACATAGAGGAAATAGAGTAATTCGATGGTATACTATGTGTACATGTATTTTAGAACTTCTAATGACTTATGCATTCTGTTATCATTTCCAATCGGGCGATCCATTAATCGAACTAGTGGAGGATTATAAATGGATGAGGCGTTAATCTTGTAGTCTAGTAATTACCTCAAAATGTTCGATGAACTCCCAAGTTACATAAAATTTACAGGGGACAAAAAAGATCCATGAAATCATATCTTTTATAGTTACATTATGTTAATTTTGATCTACGAGTCCTACTAGTCCATCATGAGCCATTGTTTTTGGAAAATGATGCATTTTTTATATTTTCCTATGCACAACAAGAGATAATAACCTTTGAAAGACCAGAAACACCAGCCTTAGAAAGGAATATTCATAAACAAATTTATTGTATGTTAATGAGAAGCACGAGCATTTCCTTCCAAGGTTATTCACGAGCAATGAGACATAATAAAGCAGGAAGTTTTCCTTCGTAAATACAAAAATATCAAGACTAAATGAAATATTAAGCCCTTGTTTGTCTCCTTTTTTCAACACTCTTTTTTTCTTATATACTCGGCCCCTATTTGGTCCGCTTTAAAAAATTAACATATTTTTCCCTCTTCTTTTCAATCACACATTTATCAATAAAATAATATTACACATAAATCCAAAAAAGATTCCCTACTTTTTAACTACACATTCTTCTAAAAGTCACTATTCATTTCATATGAACTTTTTTTAAACAACACCAGACATGAGCTCATTTTCAACTACATTCATACAATAAAATATCCTGCGAGTAAACCCAAAACTTTTCCCTACTTTGAACCACGCATTCTCCAAAAAATCACTATTCAAAATATCAATTTCTCTTTAAAATGGCAATCATACAAAGGCTAAAATTGGCTATGAAAAATTTACAGAGACAACATGCTTCGATTTTGGAATTAGGTTTTTATTCAGTATAGTTGAGAGTTACATTGTAATCATTCTCGTTAAATGACTACTACTTCTACATTGTGAGAATTCACCGGTGAACCAAGCACAATAAATCCTTTGCGCGTTTATGTACTAGCATGATAGTGTGTGTTTGGTAAAGCTTGTCATAAATTATAAGTTGTCGGTCATAGGGAATTTGTGGATAAAACTTGTGGGCCCTGTGTGTGGATTAAAATGATATTTGACAAGCTTATAAGCTTGAAAAATCTTTAGCAAACTTGCTCTTAGTCTTCTCATTTGCCTTAGGCTGAGGTTTTGCTAAAATGTCTTAAATTGTCAGAGAGCAGTAATCAAAGAGATGGAAAAACTTAATTTTTTTTTAAAAAAAAAAAAAGCAACTTAGCCACTCAAAGAATTTCAAAGATGGATATGAAGCTGAACCTCGCGATAGGGGAACTCATCAGCTTCGAGCATTCGAACAACGTGGCTCATTTTAGGTCGTTTCTGTGAATCAGGATCAACGCACCTAAGAGAGACCAGAAGCGCACGTTTTAAAGCACGTGTCGTGGGCCTAACTTCAAGGTTAGGGTCCACAACTTCCTCTGCCCTTCTGTTCCCTACCATTATTTTGAGCCACTCAACAAGATTTACCTGCCATAACATACTCATGGATCATTACTTTGAAGTACCAAAACACTCACTTCAGTAGCATATATCCTATATACTGAGGATTTACTACCTCAACAGCTGGACGTCCATAGTCCACTGGATCTCTTCCAGTAACAGCTTCAAGTAGCAGAACACCGAAACTGTAAACGTCACTTTTTTCATTCAACAAGCCAGTATTTGCATATTCGGGAGCCACATAACTGAAATTTAAAAAAATCACCAGTTTATTATTGTAGCATCAGATAACAACCATAGTGGACTCATAAAAGAACTCATACCCAAATGTTCCCATAACTCTTGTTGCTATATGGCTTTCCCCGGATCCTAAAAGCTTCGCCAATCCAAAATCAGAAATCTTAGCATTGAACTCGTCATCAATTAAAATATTACTAGATTTGATGTCTCGATGAACAACTTTTGGTTCAATAGCTTCGTGCAAATAAGCAAGCCTGCAAACCCAACATGAGATAACAAAAGGATTGAAGCCAAGGACAGAAGCTAAATTCTTAATAGTGGTTGAACATTTTTCAAATTGCTCATTTTCAGTTTAATATACGAAATAAAAGTTGTCTACTATATAAAAAATGGTAAACTTCAAGTTAGGTGGTACGGAATGTTAAAAGCCTCGATAAATGATTGCATTAAATCTAATGGCTGATGTGAAAGACAGGTTTGATCAAATAGATTGCGGTAAATTAAATACTTACGCTTTCGCTGTTCCAAGCAGAACTTTCATGCGAGCTTCCCATGTAAGGGTGCCATGCTGTCTCATAGCCCCATGAAGCCACTGCTCCAGGTTGCCGTTGTTGACGTACTCATACACCAACATCCTTTGAACATAAAAATATAAAATCTCAGCTATCAGAAATGCATGTACAAACCCGGCTCATGAAAATTAAGAAAAACAAATGGAGCATTCAACTACAATAAGTAGTAACCTGAAAAGCGGATTCAAATATATGCTAAACTAACCTGTGAACTCCTTCTATGCAATAGCCAAGAAGCCGCACAAGATTCTTATGTCTAACATGGCCAATGGCCTCTACTTCAACCCTAAACTCTTTCTCTGCCTGGCCACTGCAAGGCAATTGGTAATTCAATCATAAACATCAGTCATACAAGCTCTGCCGAATGGTAGAGAAAAAATTAAGAAAATTTGGAAGACTACTCACAGATTATTAAGAAGCTTCTTAACTGCTACATCTGTTCCATTAACCAGTCTTCCCTGGTACACAACCCCGTAACCACCTTCCCCTAGAATGTTTTCTGCCGAGAACCGATTTGTAGCAATTTCAAGATCTCTAAGTGTGAACCAATGACCCCACCCAAGATGAGATGTTTCGGGCAAACCAACTAACGGAGATGCCATTACGAGCCCATATGACATTGAAGATTGTTTCCGAGCAGCCCCAGAACTTCCCTCTTCTCCTGAATGAGAACTACACACCCTCTCATGATGATACATTGAACTGCACTGGCTGCTATTATCAACATCGCTTGATTTGCTCCTACCCAAATGAACTAACATCTTCTCTGAATTCTTATCACTTGATTTATCATTGACAGTCAAAATTAAACTTTCAGAGCGATCAGGCATACTTTGTGCCCCAACGCTATCAACCCGGATGTCCTTTGAAATGTTAGGGATTTGGCAAAGGGAGTACTTGTTGAAAGTTCTACGAGATTTTCTCCGAAAAATGACCCACATTGATAAGATGCCAAGAATCAAAACTATAAATGTACCCATACATATACAGATCAAAACCCATAGTTTCACATTCCCGTACTCCTTCGATAATTCAGCATCTAAATTTTCAGAAGACATCTTCCCCAAATTGGATGTGAAGAAATACTTATGTTTTATTCCTTAAGATCCCGACTCGAATTTAATCCATATACTCCTGGATTCCAAACACATTTGAGTATGACCATTAAAAAATTTCAAATGGTAAGCTATACATAAAAGTTTCACGATTATGAATTCTCCACTGTATAGAATAGATTTTGCCCAAGAAAAACCAAATTTCACTATTTTGAAGCAAACTTAGCACAACAGACAAAAAAATCACGGTGTACTAATACAAAGCACATTCAGTTAATAGTTTAGGGAAAATCTGTGACCGTATATGCCTATTTTTCTAGACATTTAACGAATCAGTAAAATCCTATTTAAGAAAAACCCTGTAGATGCAAGAACCATCACATTAATTACAGCATTCAATCATAAATCCAATAGAAAAATACATATCCATTAATTTACATCATTAAATCCAATCCCTAACATAAATCTTAGGGAAAACAAAACAAAATTAAGGAATGGAAGACTTATGATCCAAGCAAATGAAAGATAAAGAGCTAGATTCAAAATCCAAAAGAAAGCTTTTACCTTTGCAAATGATCTGAACTAAACACCCTCGATCTTCTTTCCTGATAATCAATAAAGCAAAGAAAGGTCTTCTGTATAAACAGAGCCAAAATGAGCAAAGATATGGTCCCAATGCCGAGAAGAGATACAAGAATCCCACAAAAGCAGCCGGGGGAAAAAAAAAAAAAGCCAACAAAAATTTAAGCAGCTCAAGAGGAGTAGTTTACAAGTAGAAGGTGTGGCCTGCAGTGGGTCAAAAGAACTCAAGAAAATAATAATAATTTTAGTGTTAGTATTTTAAGAATTCACTCAAACAAAGCCAGAAAAATATCTAATCTTCACAAGAACAAATATCCATTTTTCATTTTTTTTTATTTTTTGAAAGGTTGGGCATTTTTCTTCATAAAATCTTTGGTGAGTGAATTGTTTTTGTGGGGTTCTGTGAATGTGAAAGAGGGACCTCAAAAAAGTTGGAAAGAAGACTTGGCTTGCAATTTAGAGGGAGAGAGATAGCAGTAAAGTGAAGGCAAATATGAGATATAAGGATAAGCTCATACGCGGCAACGCCTGTGAAAAAATATTTATGGAGAAATTGAGGGGGGGAATAAAAAAATCTAGAGATAGGTCTCATGATGGAATCCAAACTTGAGAATCTGTATTTGTTAAAGCAAATGTATGCAATTTGACAATTGAGCCTTCAAGAGTGGTACTGTGACACACAATGTGGTTGGCATTGATTGTGCATTAGAAAGCAATATGTTTGTTTTGCTTTGAGATTGTCCTTATCGCACAATATGATCTCGTGTTAATGAAGTTTCTGTAATTGACTAATTGTATTACCATAATGGAAAATTTTGATAGAAAATTCACGCAATTTGATTGTGAGATTACAGATTTCCAAAATAATGTCATCTTCTGACCAAACACGTACATACATCTTTTCCTATAATTAAGGTTAAAAAAGCGTTGTGCAATTGAAATTTATCGATAAAAAAAATTGACGATGTAAATTACCATGAAAAAGTTCAAAGATGACGCAATAGTGTTGGTTTGTGTTTGATAGAAGATGGAAAAGGAAATAGAAAATATTTTCTTTTTCCATCTAAATTTTCCTACCTCAATCCATAAAAATATATTTTCTTGAAAAATGGCAAAAAAATGCTTTAATTTATTGTACCTAGCAAAAAATTTTCATGACAAATTTCCAATCAAACACAGTTGGTATGTTTGATTAGGTAAATTTTTTCATGGAAAAAAAAAATATTTTTCTACTTCCTCACTTTTTGATGTTTGATTGTAAAGATTTGACATGGAAAAAAATTTCCTACTTCCTTCTTCATGCGCACATTTTCATGTATTTTGTGGAAAATAATTTTTTTTTTTTGGTTTGGTAAAGAAAAGATTTTCCATGTAACATGGAAAATAATCTTCGCTACGTTTGATCAATTTTATTATTGTTAATTGACTTATTTTTTTTAAAAAATAATATTATCATTATCAAGTACAAATGTGTTAACAAAAATTAATAAAATAGCTAAAATTTACTTTATTTACCATGAAAAATAATGTCAATCAAACAACAATACTTGGAAAATTTTCTCACTTTTTTCACCTAGAAAATTAAATCAATCAAACATTCCAATTCATATTTTCTACGAAAATAATTTCTATACAAATATTTTCCTTGGAAATTTTTTTCTTTCTACCCATTTTCCATCTTCGCAATCAAATACACCCAAAGCTAGAAATTGTTTTTTATAATTTGATATTTTCCACGTAAAATTTGTCCACTTAAACACATTGTTTCGCAAATAATTTTCTCATTATCCAAATATATCATTTTTCTATTTCGTAATGAAATTATATTTGTTTTCAATCAAATAACTCTATAAATGCTGATTACTGAAAATCTTATTTTGTGACGAACATATGGTTTTATTTATGCTTCTTATAAAAGAATTTTATAAATAAAAAATAAATTATCTTACATCTGGTTCCTTTAAAAACACTTCATGCCAGACACAAATAATTATTCAAACGTGTTCAAAAATATTTTTTAGTTATAAAAATAGCTTTTAATTTTTCAAGGTTCTGACAAATATGCCCTTAGGCAATGTTCATTATCTGTCCAGTGGGCTTCAATTACATTGTAAATAAAATCTACCTATATTATATATAAAAGTAGGAAAGTTCCTGCCTAGACCATTTCAGCTGCTTTTAAGCTGATGACAACATTTTTAATTTTTTTTCCTTATTCTTTCATTTGTCGTATTGTTTTTTTTTTTTCTCTAAAACCTCCATTTAGTAATACTGTTTGATTTATAAACTGATTTATTTATAATTTTGAGATAAAAAGTAATAGTTGACAATTGAAAAGAGAAAATGTGTGTGATTAAAAAGTTGTTTGAAAAATTATGTAGTTTATAAACATATTTATAAACCATTTTTTTCTTTTACCAAACATTGTAATATGTCATTATTATCTTTTATTTTGTCATAATAATTTTTAATATACGTACAAGTATAAAATTTCGATCACACATTCTACAAAAATTTTAAAAATCACATTGTTTGAAATAGTGAATTTTTCAAAATATAAGGTTAGTAGTAGAGATTTTTTTAACTTGTGTAGATAATTTTACTAGTTAAATGTGGCGGAAAATGAGTTTTGAAAAAAGTACTGTTTTGAGAATAAGTGTAGAGAAAATGTGTGATTAAAAAGTGGAGAAAAAAATGTGTGGGATTAAAAAATAGTTTGAGAAATTATGTTGTTTATAAATTGATTTATAAATTGTAATGAATTGTATTAAAAACAGAAGTTTATATTTATTTAATTTATGCAATGTCTATCTCATCTTGATATTCATTATTCAAAATATCATTTAGTACACATTCTACAAAAATTTACAAACCACGTTATTTGAAATGATGAATATTAAACATGTGGCTAATAATAACATGACGCGTTATTTTAAGTAATGAGGTTTGAAATTGTAAATTTTTTCAGAATGTAAGAAAAGTAGAGAATTTTTTTAATTTATTTGTAAATTATTTTATTGGTAAAATGTGGCAAACAATGAGTTTTAAAAAAAAAAATGTTGTTTTGAATAAGTTGAGAGAAAATGTATATGGGTAAAAAGTAGTTTAAAAATTATGTTGTTTATAAATTGATTTATGAATTATAATAATTGCATTAGAAAACATAAGTTTATATTTATCTAATTTATACAATGTTTATTTCATCCTGATATTCATTATTCAAAATATCATTTACCACACATTCAATAAAAATTTTACAAAACCATATTATTGGAAATGACAGGTCTCAAACAACGGGCTAATAATATTTCAAATAATGAGGTTTGAAATAATAATTTTTTTTCATAATGTAAGGTTAAAATTAGAGATTATTTTTAGTTTATTTGTAAATTATTTTATTAGTAAAATGTGGTAGAAAATGAGTTCTAAAAAAAATGATGTTTTGAATAAGTAGAGAGTGGTTAAAAAGTGGAGAGAAAATGTGTGCAGTTAAAAAGTAGTTTGAAATATTATATTGTTTATTTCAATCACTCATTCTACAAAAAAAATTACAAATCACATTATTTGAAATAACAGATATCAAACGGGGATTAATAATAACACGACACATGATTTCAAATAATGAGGTTTGAAATAGTAATTTTTTTAGAATGTAAGGTTAAATGTAGAGAATTTTTTTTTAATTTGTTTTTTAATTATTTTATTGGTAAAATGTAGCAGAAAATGAGTTTTGGAGAAAAAACGATTTTTGAATAAGTTTAGAGAAAATGTGTGTGGTTAAAAAGTAGTTTAAGAAATTATATTGTTTATAAATTGATTTATAAATTGTAATAACTGCAATAAAAAACATAAGCTTAAATTTATTTAATTTATGTCTATTTCATCTTTGATATTCATTATTCAAAATATCATTTATCACACGTTCTACAAAAATTTTACAAACCACATTATTTGAAATATCGAGTCTCAAACAAGGGGCTAATAATAACAAGACACATTATTTCAAATAATGAGGTTTGAAATAGTAGATTTTTTCTTAATGTAAAGTTAAAAGTAGATTTTTTTTAAAATTATTTTATTGGTAAAATGTGGTTAAAAAGTGAAGAGAAAATGTGTGTGATTAAAACGTAATTTGAGAAATTATATTATTTATAAATTAATTTATAAATTGTAATGATTCTATTAAAAAATAGAAATTTATATTTATCTAATTTACGCAATGTTTATATCATCTTGATATTCATTATTCAAAATATAATTTTTTTAAAAAAAAAAAATCATTTTTTGCTCATTTTACACCAATAAAATAATCTACACATAAACTAGAAAAAAAAAATCTCTTTTTTTTTTTTTTTTTTTTTTTGAGATATTATATGTCTTTTATACTATGGAAATTGAACTTTGTATATAAATTTATTATTTTTATATTTGTAAATTATTGTTCTCTTGGAATTTATAATTTTCTATTATGTTATCAATATTTTTTTAATACAAATAATATTCCGATTTAAGTATATTATTTAGATTTAAGTATAAAGAACATATAATTAATTAAATACACGTTTATAATTATTGTAATTGATGTTTTTGAAAGAAATTTGGAAAAAAAATTAAATACGAGAGGCAAATGAAAAAAAATGTGAATATTATGGTTAATAATGAATTATATATATATTTTTTTTATCATTCTTAGTTTTAATAGTTGCGTAAATGTTTTATGGTATATGAATTTCAGTATAATTTTTTTACTCCAACATTGCATGTTGTCATATCATGATAATTGCTAAATTTACGTAATTATTAATTTTAACTATTTGATTTTATAAGTAAAAAAAAAAAAAAATTGTAATTTTATTAGTTAAATACAAATATTCATGGGGTTTAAGTTAAGCACGCATTTATAATTATCGTGGTTGATATTTTTGAATGAAAAGTAGAAAAACTTAAATTTTTGTATATTCCTACTCTTCCCTATATATATGGGACTCTGGTTCATAATAAAATACACAAGTTTATTGATGTCTCTATTATTCTTTTTTTCTCTAATTTATAACACGTTATCAACACGAGTCTCTACCAAATTGAGTTAAAAAGTAATACGTTTCATAAGTATAATCATTTTTCATGTGTATCAAAATTAATTTGATAACTCGTGAATTTTTTTATATACAGATCATCATAATGCCCAACCCTATTCCAGAATCTGTTTGTATGCATAATCATCTGTACACACTCGTATCCAATTGTGTAATTAGACCATTGATGTTTAGTAATTTTCCACTGCCAAAAGCCATTGCATGCCGCCCTCCAGTGTACATATTGGTTTTATCCCAATCAATTAATTTTTATAATTACTCATGTCTATAGACTGCACAAGGCAAATTATGTGTTTATTCAACTTTATGGTTATCACTTATCAATTCCAAATTCTGACGGCACACGGCAAACTACACACCATTAGTTACATAAATTCTTTTTTTTTTTTTTTTTTACATTAACATTCTTTATTTAATGTATATATTATTATTAATGTCATTGATTTATTATGTTATTATTCCTGAAGAAGCACAACAGATAATTAATATTCCAGATATTATTGTTATTGTGGAATCTTTATTTGTCCATTTGTAAAAAAAAAAAAAAAAAGGTGTAGCCCACACCCTGAGGGCCCGAACCGACCACGCCCAAGGCCCTTGGTTCGGGAAGGTAAATCCAGGTTATGCCTCAAAGGAGCCAGGGTGGATGGGCTTATGGTAAGCATGAGCAAATCTCAATAACTCCCGCTTGCCACAAGGCCAATTCCACCTTGCGGGGAATCGAACCAAGCACACAGCTGCGCTGAGCACTTACCACCCATCCCATTTGCCACTTGGAGATGTGCCCTGGGGGCCTTTATTTGTCCATTTGTTGTTGCTCCTGAAGTAACACAACATTATAATATTCCAGAAGAATATTTATTAATTATAATTTTTTCTATTACAAATTTATTGATGTTATTGATTTATTGTGTTGTTTCTCCTGAAGTAGCACAATAGTATATATATAAACTAGTTTCACACCCGTGCGATGCACGGATATATTCAATTAGCTCAGCACATAAAAAATATGAATACATAAAATAGTGTGTGAGAAATGAAGACCTGCACCTTCAATTGACAAACTATTATTAACTAAAACGGAATAATGGGGGAAAATGAAGAAAACATAAAATAACAATACTTAACTGTGGAAGAGTATTTACAAATTTTGGAAAACCTCCTTAAAAACAACATTAGTTGTCGCATTCGTTGGATTTTCATTATCATCGCATATCAATATCTTCAGACCATTACGATTAGTAACTCTTGACAATGCTACATACAACTGACCATGACTAAAAACCTGTTTTTTTAGGAAAATCCCTACATGAGACAATGATTGACCTTAACTCTTATTGATGGTCATAGCATATGACATGATCAATGGAAACTGTCTTCTTTGGAACTTAAAAGGCAATCTAACATCAGATGGAGTCAATGACATTCTTGGGAGCAATACTTTGTCCCCTTCATTACTTCCAGACATTATTTTAGCTTCAACAACACGATGACCAAGTCTCGTAATGATTAACCTTGTTCCATTACACAAACCTGCAGAATGGTCAATGTTTCTCAAAAGCATTACCGGAACACCAACCTTTAGCATCAACTCATGAGCAGGCACTCCCGAACACTTTATACCATTTAAAAATTCGATAGAATGAATATCTTCAAACAATCCTGAGCTGTTCTCTACCCTGCACAAAGAGTCTGAACTGAAGTACGTCCTACCCTCAGATTGGTTGATCGAAACCATGTACTCGTTTATGGTTTGCACAAGATCAAGAGTTGGTGCAAGTATAGCTCTACCCTTCAGACATGCGAAATGGTCAAAGTTGTCGGACAACGATGGATAAGTACTTCTGACTATGGATTGGATCGGATTATCCGAAAAATCAATCAGTAGATCATCTGGTACATCTATTATTGCATGACCATCATTATCACCTCCGAATGTACCATCGCCTATACTCAAAATCCACTCTGAGAAGGCCTTCAATTCAACCCCCACAATCATTGTTGCGGACATTCTTGAGTCTCATATTCTTTGTCAGCCTCAAAACTTTACAGTATGTCCATATGTATGAAGAATTGATAGTTGACAACACAATGTCTTGCCCAGTCCCTTTTGGAATAACAGGAAGGATTTGACGAAAATCACCCCCAAATACAATAGTCTTTCCACCAAAAGGTTGATCGCACATGAGCGGATTTTCTGACCTTAGTATATCTCGTAAAGTTCGGTCAAGTGCTTCAAAACAATATCTATGCATCATAGGTGCCTCATCCCAAATTATAAGCTTTGTTTTTACTATAAGCTCGGCAAGTTCTGTTCCCTGGGAAATATTGCACGTTGAGTTTTCATTGGGATTCAGGGGGATGGCGAATCTCGAATGAGCAGTTCGTCCACCAGGCAGTAGAAGAGATGCTATGCCACTGGATGCAACACTTAACACTATTTCACCCTTTGACCTTAACGCCGCACACAACGTATTCCATATGAATGTTTTTCCAGTTCCACCGCAACCATAAACGAAATATATACCTCCTTCAAGAGACTCCACAGATTGCATGATTGTACTATATACATCTTTTTGCTCATTTGTCAACAACTGCAATAGCCTTTTGTGTTCTTCAACCAATTTTTTTTTTGTCATAACCTAGCTCTTCGTGTATAACCCTATTAACAATCATTGATGCATCACATTCATTAGGATAAGGCATGGCACTAAAATCATGAAGACTTTTCCCTCTACCATGTAAAATCTTTTCAATCTCCATTAGCGTGAAACTCTGAATTTCTTCATCTGACAATTGCATTCCTGTTTGCCAAGTGAAATGAGGTACAAAGATATATTATGTGTCAAATCATACATTGAAAGGAAAAAAAATTTGAAAAAAAATTGCAAACTAAACAGATAAAATAGCGTAGTTGAAATCAATAAAACTAAGTCATGTATATTTTTTCAAAACGAAAATATAATAGTACACATTACCTTCGTCCCCCAATGTAGGTCTACGCATGAGGAGTATGTCATCAGACATATAATTCCAACATGTCCGCCACACAAACTCAGGTCGGGACATTGATTCTGACATTAACAACGTTGCAAATAGACTCCTTAAAGAATGAGCAGAACCCCAATGACTTGCTTCGAAAATGCCATCTACATACTCTCTATCATCGTCCAGCAAACCCATCGCATAGCAAGCGTCTCTGAAAGATGTGTATTGCACACTGCCTACACACCTAATCCTTTCATAGGAAGTCGGGCCACGAACTATGTTCAACAAAGTTCTTAAATAATACAATTCTCCTTGTCCAGGAGCAACGTAAAAAATACGACCTATTGAGAAACCGCGTTTCCGAGGTTGCCACTCTCTTTTATCGGCTTTCCAAACAAATTTTGTCGGGAATTCTGCATATGTCAATCCTTTAGCTTCAATATATTTATTGTTTGCATCCATCCATGCCGTGAACATACTTTGTCCGGCTGTTTGACGATTCAAAACTTCATCAATTGGATCATTATCATGAAAGAAAACACACTGCTCATCAGGGAGGTGGATAGATAATCGTTCAACCGGGGGATCTCTAAAGTTTATGTCATAACCAAACAACCTCCAAGCAGCTTCACATGGTGAGATATATCTGCAATCCAAGTACATCTTTATTTCATCTACATTATCTTTGCTTCCATTATTATCAGCACTTTGGTAAAAAGTTTCGGTAACACGGTCATGTCCTTTGTTCACATACTTGAAAAGATACTTGATGGATCGAGTTTGGTTGCACCACTCAACGTTAATATGAGCATAATACTTCATCAGTAGATACCGATTATGAGGTACAACGTATCGGTTATCAAGCTCTATACCATTCTTGTTCACATTCCTTCCACTGTCTCGTCGTCTGTAAACAGGATATCCAGTGTCATCAACGGTTGTTGAAGGTGTAAATTTTTTAGGGTAATGCTTTGTGCATCGACCGTTAGACATGCAAGGAGAGCTACGTCTCAGTGAACCACACGGACCGTGAATCATAAGATCTTTAACAGCCGCATAGTAGTGAGGCATAAAGAAAAGAAGCTCTTGTCTACAACACCTATTACATCAGTAATAGGCATAAAGAAAATTCGGTGACAGCGGCTAGTAATTCGGTATTTTCCTGAGTTGTCCTTCACTGTGAAGTTGCTAAGATAATAAGTTGAATGTTCATGTAGTTTTGTTTCATATTTCGCAATCTGCGGTGGCATTACAGTAGCTTGTATTTGGTCACCCTAAATTGAAAAATAAAGAGATTAAGATAGTAGCAGTGTTATAGACCGTGTAAGATCGGTTCTGAACCAAACATGGTTGTATGTATACTACCTCGTGGTCCAAGAGCAACAACTCCATGCTTCGAGGCTGAGATTTGGTGTCGTTCATTGGGACGATATATTTTCTTGCTACATGAACTTTCACTATCCAATTTGTTTCTTTCTTGTTCAAGTCTTTGAACAAAGAAGTCTTCATTTTCTGAACAATATATGAGCTGAACAGGATGATAATGGAAACCGAAATGGAGATGGACTCAGAATTTATTTATATACAAGTATTTGGTGCAGTTAAGAAGTGCAGTTACGAAGCCCTAAAAAACTGCATGGGTCGTGCATGCTGTATAATTGATGCAATAAAAAACTGCATGGGTCGTGCAATAACCATAAAACGTGTTGATCCAGAAAAATTAATGGGGGGAAAAAACTAAATATGCAAATTCTGATTCCAGTCAACAATTTTGCCAATTGAGATTCTGGTCAAAATTAATTGGCCAGAATCTCAGTTGGCTTTAGTATTATATAGATTTCAGAAGAATATTATTTGCTCATGAATTAATGATATAATTTTCAATATCTCAAAAGAATATCGATTTAAATTTTCCTGAAGAAGCATAATTTAATATATATATATATATATATATGGTACTGGTGTTCTCAAAGAAACACAAATTGCGTTAGATAAATATTGCAAAAGAATATTTTATCGTCACTCGTTTAAAGCACAAATATTATTAGTTCGAAAGGCATAACGAATCATTAATGTCAATATTCCAGAAGAATATTACTTGCTTCTGGAGAGCAAAATTTGTCAATATTCTAGAAGTCCAAAATATTGACTTGTTATTTTTTAAGAATCACAATTTTAGAAATATAATTATTCCAGAAGAATAATTCGTTATTTGCTCTTAAGTAGCACAATAGATATTAATTATTGTTACAATTAAATGAGCTTCATATCAATATTTCAAAAGAATATTGCGTTATTGCTACGTTTCAATATTTTAGAAGAATATTATTTTATTGCTCATGTGACAAATATTTCACTCTTGTTCTCAAAGAAATTCGAATTTTTGAATTTATTAATAATTCAGAAGATTATTATGATGTAGAATAATATATTGTTGTGACGATTCCTGAAGAATCATAATTTTATCTCATATTAAATATCATAACGAAATATAATTTATTCTCAAAGAGTCCAATATTATGAAATATGTTATTAATTTGATATTCTGAAAAAATATTTTGTTATTACTCCTATTTATAATAGATATTTAAATTTATCATGTTACTTATTTATGAATAACATAGTTTATTAGATCAAATATATTGTTACTTCTGAAGTAGAACAACAATATAATTAATATTCCAGAAGAAGATTAATCGCAGATCTATCTATTATGAAGAATTAATTGTTGTTTTTGAAGTAGTACAACACTATGACTAATATTCCAGAATAATATTACATAAGTTAGTAAAATTTATTTTTTTCTGTTCTAAAATCTTTTAGTAAGTTGTAACAAAAGAAAAATTATTTTCCCTTTAACCAAATAAAGACAAGAAATTCTAGGCATCGGAATCTACAAGGAAAAGTTTCTTTTTCTACTCAAAGTAAATGTTAGTATTCTATTAATTTTGAATTTTCATAGAAAGTGGTACAATTATTTGATCTTATCATATCGTTTTGATTATACCAATTTACAATAAACATTTGTTTGAATGTATACTTTACATTCAATAACATAGTACAATATTTCAGAAGAATATTATATCACTATTCTAGAAAAATAAGTAATTTAAATCAATATTCCAAAAGAATATTTATCTAAATTGATATTCCAGCAGAATATTGCAGTATTAAGAATACTTCATTTGAGTTATTTAATAAAATATTCCAGAAGAATATTTCGTTTTTTTCTCTTAAAGAAGGAAAATCTTATTTCACATTGAATATTCGAGTTTAATATGTCGTTGCTCCCGAAGAAGCACAACATTTTTAACATAATATTATTTGCTCTTGAAGAGTATGATATTACAATTTCAATATTTCAGAAGAATATTGACATATTGATTTGAATGAGCAATAAAAACGTTCTTTCGAATTAGCATATGTTTTGAAGAACATATCATTTGAATTCATGTTTATCCCTGAAGGAAAACATATAACTAATGTCATAAGGACATCGAGTAGTTTAACTACTTGAATGATATATGATTATATAATGTTTAATTATTGAATTATATCTTATATTGAACCAGAAGTTCAATTGGTTTTATTATTTCGCATGACCAGTTGGACCATTACTGGATCAATAATGATACGAAATTAAAATGGATACTCAATGAAGAATCCGAAGATTCTTCAATCAATCATATATGATGTTTATTCTCTTTCATGAAATTTCTTAACTGTCACTAGCTAAAATATGGATTAAATTCCCTATATTTATGGAAATAATTAGGGTGATAAATGGGCCCCATCATCCTCTACGTTGACCATCTAAATATTATTTGTATCCAATAGATTTGATACAATACTAGATGATTACACGGTGTTCGCAACCTGAAGTTTGCGAAATTATTGCTCAAATTTTAAATTATGAGCATAATCTTCAAATTATATAATCAAGTATGTGTCTTGATAATACTAGTGGATATGAATCTCAACATTTTAATAAGTGTTAGTTGGGAATCGATAAATGATTTAACATTTTTGTTTGTTAAACGCCTCCAATTAATTTAATTGAGAACAAAATACTTTCCATATTTTAGGAAATTCTATTACGCATCATGTCAACGTCATGGTTCTCCCTATTATAATTGACTTATGTTTAGAGCTAATCTTTACATCTAATCTTTTAATATTGCAATTGATCAACCACAATGCACTAAAATGGAAAATAAAGAATGTTGAGAAAAATGCATGGTTTGAACATATATCCCAAATGGATGATATTTTACAATGCCGATAAAATGATTGTTAATTTGATTGTATAATTTTCTTTACATTAGGAGAAAGATTAGTAACTTAAAATCAAACAAATGCATCATATTATGTTATATATATATATATATATATATATATCCTCGCGATACGAACCAGAAGTTCGATTGAAAATACGAACAAAAAGTTAAAGAGATAACATAATTACAAGATGCATAAGAGATTAATAAAATCTCATGTACTATCTACAAATGCTCGATCTTATATTGATGTATGGCACGTCGGAAGCGTAGCGATATCTGATTCGAATAACGATCCCCAATAAATAAAAATAGAGCAAATGATTATGATGGTCTTATTGACGAGGCATAAACTCGTGAGAGAGCATTTATTGACATAATTAATTGAAAATCTCCAGAGGAGATTCAAATACTTGAAATATTGAAAAATTGAGATCTCTATAGTTATGTCTTGTGGGGAAAGAAATCAAATTGAGATGATAATTGTGTCGACAAACTTTATAAAACACTTATGCAAAATCAAATTGCGAAGCTAGCTGCATCATAATAGGAATGATAACGAAAATAATAAAAGAAAATATGTAGAAGAAAATTGACATAAAAATAGTTGGCAAAAATATGATTTCAGGCTAAATTAAACCTACTACAATCTGAAGTTTTGGGACCTGAAGTCCAAATACTTAAAAGTGTAAAGCTAGTAAAATACCTATAGGTATAGTTGTAATACACGACTTGTTTCACAATGAATGTTTCAAAGATCTGACACAGATGCAATATTTTATTTGCCTGACAAATGCATAATAGGTGCTAATAAATATATGATTATTAGAAATGTATATAATGAAAGATGATTGACTCTAATTACTAGCTTGCGCTTTTTGATGTACCAATGAGTGATATCAAAATGTATGATCATCAACTCTGTACTTTGGAAGTATTCTTTGAAGTACCAATGAGTGAGATTAAAAAAGTTAATCAATACCTGGGTACTTTGGAATTTTGGTGAAATGATTAGAGAAAACTATTTAAAATATAAGAATCGTTACCTATCTAAATTTTTACGAATTAAATTTTATGGTAGCGATTTGACAATTGGGTTTTCCTGGTGAGGTTTTAACGAGGCATGATTTATCTTAAATACTCTAATAACAACTGTACTCTTTTTCCTTTTGTTTGATATTTTTGTTCCATTGAGTTTTTATCAAGTTTTAACGAGGCATATATTTTGTAATATGTCATTCAAGAGAGAGTATTGTAAATATTATTTTGTATTAATGAATGACAAATGTACCCCCATAATCCTAAACATTATTACTTTGTATATCATTATTCTCCTTTATATGTATGTGGCTCTGGTTCATAATAAAATACACAAGTTTATTGGTGTCTCTATTCTTCTTTTTCTCTCTAGTTTATGACATTATATATTTAAATAAAAAATGACAGTAGATTTCAATACTTTGTAAGTTATTGTTAATTTCATTAAAAATACAAATTCACATAATTTCTGTTTTGACCTTTTGTATTTAACATTTCTTCAAATTTCTAAAAAATATATTTTATAATCTCAATATTATCTAACATTAATTTACATGAAGTAAAATAGAAATTGTATTAATCAACACGAATTTAAATACGACATTAATCTACACGGATTTTTATTTCATTCTATTTTATTTTAGTTTTTTTTTTGTCAAAAATTGCAAATACATTTTGGCCGAAAAATGGTTTTTAATGATTTTCTCTCCTAATTTCTACTTTTATATATATAAAGATAAAGATGTTGATCGTAACCTTTTTTTCCCTTAAGATTTCACAAATAAAATGCTCAGAGTAGATTATTTCTAAACTCATTAGTGCACAAATCAAGAAAATAGTCAAAAGCAAGTATTCATGCATTAATGGTTTCAAAATCAGCAAATTTGATTGATTAATGAATATGTCATTAAATAAGTGGTCCATTGGTAAAGTTAGCATCTAAATTTATGAACTTATCTTTTGAAACAAAATTCTATGAACTCCTTAAATGGTCATATTCAAGTTTAGAGACATTTTTGCTACAAATAATCAATTATCTTAGGTGTATTCCATTCTCCATTAGGGATGAGCATGTTCCAGTTCATTTTATGGTCCATTTGATTCTTTTTAAATATACTAATTTTTTTACGTGCGTTGTACGCATATTGTCAATATTTTTCTATTAGAGAAGTTTCGAATAATGATTTTTTGTTTGATACTCTCTCTGTTCTATTAAGATAGATTCATTTCTATTTTTTTTACACGAATTAAGAAAACATAATTATTATATGTTGAAATCATAAATTTGCTTACGTTTTACCTAATATACCCATACATTAAATAATAAGTAGCTCATATGTGTTGATAACAATGCATATTAAAAAGAGGTATATTAAAAAATTAAAACATTAATATAATCTCAATAAGGAAAGTAACCTATAATTTGGGACAAATAAAAAAGAAAAATGAAAGAAAAAATTAATGAAAGATGATATAAATTGTTAATGGATCATTTTAAATGACTAAAATTTTTTCTAGAGTTTAGTAATTCGAAAATAATGTAACAAAGTATTTTGCAAAATTTTCACCTCAATAACATTGTTAGTATTTTCCTATCAAAAAAGTTTCGAATAATGATTTCTTGTTTGATACTCTCCCTGTCCTATAAAGATAGACTTATTTCTATTTTTACACAGATTACGAAAACATAATTATTATATATTGGAACTATAAATTTGCTTATATTTTCCTAATATATCCCTACATTAAATAATAAGTAGTTCATATATGTTGATAACAATATATATTAAATATGGGCATATTAAAAAACTAAGACATTAATATAATCTCAATAAGGAAAGTAACCTATAATTTAGAACAAACCAAAAAGGAAAACGAAAGAAAAAATTAATGAAATATGAAATACATTGCTAATGGATCATTTTAAATGACTAAAATTTTTGCTACAATTTAGTAATTCGAAAACAATGTAACAAAGTATTGTGCGAAAGATTCACATCAATAATAAGATATTGCTATTACGACTTTATTTGAACTCTCATAATTAACTTAATGAAAAAAATAGTAACACAAAGCGATATAAATAGGTACATGAGAAGGTCTCCATAAAGATGCCAAAAGTAATCTTTGGACGTGTGACCAAATAGTACATTCAATTCAATTATTGTATGCATAATGTTTAATTGGATGAATAATGCCTAAATTACTGGGAAATCCAGGCAATTATTGCCTGTATAGTGTTTAATTTGATAAATAGCACATCTAATTGTTGTCCGCATAATATTTAATTGGATAAATAATGCCTAAATTGATGAAAAATTTCGGCAATTTGCCGCGTCGTGTTTAATTGGATAAATAGTGAATCCAATTATTGTTCGCATAGTATTTAATTGGATAATTAGTGTCTAAATTAGATTAATAGTGTTTAATTGCAATTGTACTTAAATTGGATGAATAGTGTTTAATTATAATTGGATGAATAATAGTGCATTCAATTGTTGCTCTCATATAGGGTTTAATTGGATGAACAATATTTAATTGCAATTGGAATAATGTATAAATTGGATGAATAGTGTTTAATTACAATTAGATTGGATGAATAGTGCCAATTTAATTGCAATTGGATTGCATGAATAGTGTCAAATTCACATTCATTAAGTTTTTAATTGGATGAATAGTGCTTAAATTGGATGAATAGTGTTTAATTGCAATTGGAATAGTGACTAAATTAATGAATATTGTTTAATTGCAATTGGATTAGATGAATAGTGACAATTTAATTGCAATTAAAATTTGACGAATAGCGTCAATTTCATATTAATTGGATGAATAGTGCCTAAATTGGATGAATAGTGTTTAATTACAATTGAATTGCATGAATAGTGTCAATTTCACATTCATAGTGTTTAATTGGATGAATAGTGACTAAATTGGATTAATAGTGTTTAATTGCAATAGAAATAGTGTCTAAATTGGATGAATATTGTTTAAGTGTAATTGAATTTGATGAATAGTGTCAATTTCATATTCAATCTTTTATATTTAGTAAGATTATAAAAAAGTTGTAATGTGAGGTGAGGTGAGCATGATGTAGCTCACTTGAATTCTAGCTAATTTTTTTTTTTTTTTTTTTTTAAAAAAAAGAATTTGAGTTTTTTTAGGTAATATATGATTGAAAGGTAATTTCAAAAAAATGTGCATTACTAAAAAGTGATTTAAGAAAATACGATATTTATAAACAAGCCAAACTAGGTACTAACAAAAAATTTAGAACAAGAATTCTATGCATAGTGGTACCTAGTTTTGGTACTTTCAACCTTGTTCTTTTTTATTTTTTTTAATGAATATATATAATGTATTAGAAAATTATTCCAAAGTACACAAGTGTGAATTCTCTCAATTTTCCAAACAAGATCTAACGTTCTGTTTATTAATGCAAGGCTCCCATCAATATTCAATGAAAAATTTGTGCAGATTCAATTGATGACTTTTTTATTGTTTTCCCCAACGGTTATCAAGGGCAATTTAGTCAATCCATCATTTGTAAATAAATATGCCTTTCTTAATTGTCATTATTAAAAATAAAGGGTGGAACAAAGTCTTTGATTTGAAGCATAAACTTTTCATTAAAGTATGACTCTACAAATCCATTTTAAATCTTTAAAAGCTTTATCTGGATTAATTAGGTAATAAAGTCTAAGCAATATGGCCTGAGGGCCCACAACTAGTAATCTAAGTCAAAAAAATTTGACTCCAAAGAATAATACAATGCTAAATATACACCTTTATTTGTACACCCACTCATATGGAGGTGAGACCCATTTATAGGGGATTAAAATAATCAACCTCATGTGAATGAGTGTATAATAAGTGTACACATAGGTTTATTCATATCAAAGCCATTGATTTTGTTACAATTGTCAACGTCTTTTTTGGATTACTTATTTTTCTCACGTGCTTCGCACGACTTATGTATGTGATAAAACACTACAATAAAGTGAATCTTTTACGGAATTCATTGCATGTCGTAAAAGTATTATTATAAATAATACATTACTATTTAATATAGATAATATTAAGATAGATTGTGGAGTATTATTATTAAATCGTGCTAGATATAATCTTTTTTAACTCTTATTATGTATTGAAGCTTTAAGTTTTGAAGTATTGCCTCTTTGAAACCTTATTAGTAAAATTCAGTGGGATAAAACTTGAACGAAGGAAAAAAAAAATGTACAGCGGTTGCCTTGTTAAAACCTTGACAAGAAAATTTAGTAGGACAAAACTTGGATGAAGGAAAAAGAGTGCAGCATGAATCTCCCCTGCAGTGTACAACTGAATATTCATGAACCTTTTGAACATTGGTATCATCTTTCGTATGGAATATGTATATATATGAAAATCTCTTTGTGTGTAACCGATGTCATTACATTCTTCATAAGGTGATTATAACTTTTTTCATTTGTTGCTATCATTCCAGCATAATAAAAATGCGTTGTTGATGAATTGTAGCTCGTAAATAACTGTGTTAACGCCTCAAAAATCTTGTTATAGGAAAACTCAGTGGGACAAACCTAAGCTAAGGGAAAAAGAATACATTATTCTCATTAATATACCATAACTGCTGCCTTATTAAAAACTTTGTTAGGAAAATCTTGTGGGATAAAATCTCAACAATGGGAAAAAGAGTGCAGCGAGTTTTGTTCCCTTATGGGAATGTCACAAGTATATTTATGCAATCTTGAATATTTTCATCAAACATATCATTTATAATGAGCTTTGTATAAATCGTTCATAACTCATTTATAATGTATTAAACATGCTATATCAAACAATATTTTACTAATTGGCCAATTGCATTTTTCAAATCTAGAACTTATTTATTTCTGGTGAATAATCAAATCTAGAATTCACTTCTGGTGAATAATTAAAAATTATTCATTTTCGATGGATAATTAAAATTAAATTTGCATATTGAAAATCAATTGCTCAGATATTCAAATATAATTCATAATAACAGTACAATCCAATTTTTATTCAACATATTATATTATGGGGTCATTTGTATCATTTTTCATGTGGTTTCATTTTATACATGAGAATCATATTTCATTCTATAGTGATTCTACACTAGGCATATCGAATCATTAAATGATTATACATGTATGTTCTTGCATCTTATAGTCCGCATTTCTAATTGTCAGGAGTATAATCAATCATTGAAATATATATTAATTTCGACATATAATCTATAATAATTTTGCTAAAAGTTTCAACGTACCGCGATCAACTGGAACATAAAAGAATACAGTACCGAGATGAGAATCACATATTTTCATCTCACTCATTATTATATCAAAGAGTTCAAGATAGTAATTTAGATTTCAGTCCGATCCACCATATCTCATGCCAATTCTTTGAAAAAATATTGTGTGCAACAGGTCATCTTTTACGATTATGTAATATTTTTAATTTGGACAAATAAAAATGTACACTTTTAAGTGTTTGGAATTTAGGTCCTTTAACAATAATCCCTACATTGTGTTTTTATATTTGGCCAAAGTGTTATAAATTTCATCAACCTCATTTTTCACAAGAGAGTTGTGTGATGTATGCAGTTAGCTTATTTCTAAATTTCATTTCATCTCAATATAGACATAACATATAAAGACCTCTTTATATTTTTAATCATTAGGTACATGAATTTCCTTTCATTTAGTTATGTCCACTTTACTCACCATGGGTTTTTAGCCTCAAAGGGATCATCTCAATTATTCAAGAGACGTTTGTTTTTGGAATTGATTGTCATTATGCTTCAACATGGCGTGTTCTAAATTATCAATTGTTTAATTTCTCCCTAATGTGGGGAAATCTTGTATTAAATCATTCGACTAAAAATGTCTCAACACATGCCATTCATAACTAGGGATATAATCTCAATCATATATCTCAGTGCGTATTTGTGTGTGTGTGTGTGTGTGTGTGTGTGTGTGTGTGTGTGTGTGTGTAGTACTTCTTAAAAATCATAAAGCTTCATAAGTTAATCGATGTTTCATCATAATAACATGTTTGTATATATAGAATAATGCTGCATGTGAAACATTTCTATTCAAACTTTTCTCATAGCAAATAAGTGGAAGCTTTTAATCTGCTAAACCATTAACAATATAATGTCATATTTTTCCAATTAATTTGTAAAATCATTAATGATTTTGAGATATGTTCATGCTAACATTTATCAATTTGCTCATAATACCATTACTTGAGCAAATAATCACTAATTCATTTTCATAGTGAGATAATCAATTTGCTTTTGAGAACAAGCAGTATTGAGAATTTGTTACATTGAAGAATCTTCTGGTTCTTCAATGAATGTCATTTTGCATTCTCAATAAATCTTATTATCGAATCGAGGTGATCTAACCGATCATGCTAAATTATAGAACTCCTGGTACAATACGGTATTTACTTCAATTAACATATGAACTTCTAGTTCAATACATTATCCATGAACTTCTAATTCAATATAGTATTTATTTCACTTGTACATATTTTTGTATAGAACAAACCAGTATATCTTGATTTATTTTATTATTATAGAAAAGGCCTGGGACAATAACCCAAGAAAATCATTCTTGTCTACAAATATCTCCTTTTCTTTTATTATATTATACTAGTTTTGGTGTGTGCGTTGCACGCATATTACCCGTATTTTCCTATCAGAGAAACTTCGAATAATGATTTCTTATTTGATACCCCATATTCCATAAAGATAGATTCATTCCTATTTTTACACGGATTAAAAAAATATAATTATTATATGTTGGAAATAGCGCCTAGATTGATGGGACGTCCGGAAAATTTTCCCGCATAGTATTTAATTGGATGAATAATATTTAATTACAATTGGAATAATGGCTAAATTAGACGAATAGTGTTTAATTGCAACTGGATGAATAATAGTACATCCAATTGTTGCCCCCATATAGTGTTTAATTGTAATTGGAATAGTTCTTAAATTGGATGAATAGTATTTTATTGTAATTGGAACAATACCTAAATTGGATGAATAATGTTTAATTGTAATTGGAATAGTGCCTATATTGGATGAATAGTGTTTAATTGCAATTGAATTTGATGAATACTGCCAATTTAATTTCAATTAGATTGGATGAATAGTGCAAATTAAGTATTCAATTTTTTATATATAAAAAAGTAAGTAATTATTAAAAAGGGTCACGGATCATTATTGCAAGAAAATAATTCTTGTCCCCTCTTTTCGATATTTTATTCCCTTATTTTTTTAGTGGAACTAATGTCACGCGGAGCCATCGCTTCTTAAGCGTTAAATATTGCATTTAAATAGATAAGAAGATTAAGAATCTATTCGGTAAAGACATGAATTGGTTTATAAACCAATTTATAATCTACACAATTTTTAAACCACACACATTTTCCTATTCATTTTCAATCGCATATTTTACCTAGAAAACACAAATAAACCAATTTATAATCTAAAGATAGCTGCCGAACACAACCTAAATTCATCAATAATGGATGTTATACTATCAAATATTCGCAAATACTATTCCAATCTTCCAGTAAATGTTTCAAAAAATTTATCGAGTTCGACTTGAAAGATTGAGGCTACTAATGGATCAAGATATCCCAGAAGATGTTCATTGGTTGATCGTAGAAAATGTTCGATTAACTGATGAATTATCAGAATCATTTTCTGAACACATGCTTAGTTTATGCAAGAGTACTTTTACAAAGAAGTGAAAAGTAATAAGATTAAAAAGTTGCTATAAATGTGCTCGATAAACATGTGGCACTCGTTGTAAATTAGTAGGATATATGTCCAGAAATCGAAATGATAAAACAGATTTCATTTATGGTGGACTGAGTAATGAGTCTTTTGATGATATTCGATTGACTTTTAAGACTCATCCTTGTGGGTATGTGCATCGTGAATTACTTTCTTTATGAGCTCAATTAAAAAATGATAAAAACCATTATAGTCTTAAGAATATAATATCAAAAAATTATGCTTGTCAGTCAGTAATAAATATGGATGCTTTGGTTTTTCGGCATTGATATAAGGTAAATCAACACACACACATATATATTTTTTGTCTCTTTTCTCAAGCATTAAACATTTTCAAAAAGAAATTAAACATTTTTTTCTTCAAATTCATTTTAAAAAACACACATATAATGATTTTCAATAACTTAACCACATATTCAAAAATTTATCCAATTTCTCCAACACCAAACAAATTGGTCTCTGTTTGTTAAAAGTCTTGGATTTAAAAACATTTTTTTTTTAACGAAGTAAGATGTGGGTTGAAAAATGGAAACAAAAAATATGTGCATTTAAAAAATAATTTATGAACGTATTTTTTAAAAACAATTTTTTTTAGTTTGCCAAATAGAGTTTTGCGTCTTTTTTTTTTTTTTTTCCTCTACTCAAACCAGACGACACCACATATGGTTAGGGATGACAATAATATTCACGGACTCGATACACATTGGAAACTCGACATAAATGTGTGAAGATTGACCGATTAAATGTGTTTGTGAGTAGGGTATGAAGGTAAACTGTAAAACTCGACATGTATATATGTCTGGAGTGAGTTTTACTACAATTCTCATACCCAACCTGTATACCCATTAATTTTCTTAAAAAATTATAGAATTTAAAACAAAAGTAATTGTGTAAAAAAAATTATAAATAAATAAAAAACACAACTAAAATATCTATTGACATTGTTAACGTCTAAACTTTAATATGTTTAAACTTTTGACTTTGTTAATGTTTAAAAAAATTGTTCAAATTTGCTTGTTTCGTTTTAATCTAGAACAAGCTTTTTTTAAGCCAAATTCAAGTGAAACTCCAACATTTAACTGATTCAAGTTAATCTGAATTACCTCTAACCTATAGCATAACCTGCGATTTACCTCCTCAATCAAGGGCCCAGGGCAGGGTCGGTTGGGGGCCGTTGGGGTTGCGGCTTTCAACCTTTATATAACATATCTGCAGTCCTAAAAAATAATAAAAATAAATAAATAGTTTATAATGAGTTTTAAATAGGTATACAAGTATACCCGTCTTCGACCAATCCCCAACTCGCACCGATCCATCATTTTTAAATGGTTGTAAATGGATAAAGTATGAATTTGGCAAATCGGTTCTATATCCGACGCATTGCCATCTATGGTGTGCGGCCATGATTCCAAATGCAGCCTGCTCTGTGATTTTGCGTTCCACGTTTTCATTCAGAAGATTCCTCAGTCTTCCAGATGAAGCAATGATGATTCCAAATGCAGTTCTCGCCCAGCCTGCTCTGTGATTTTGTGTTCCACGTTTTCATTCAAAAGATTCCTCAGTCATCCAGATGAAGCAATGCAAATTAGAGTTCCGAATGTCATTACAATTTACAAAAAGTCCTGATCAACAAAATTGTCCCAATTTGTTCACAATATCTCACAGTTAATCACACACAAAATTAAGTTAAACAAAGGAAAATTGCCTCATAAACCTAATTTTGGACAATTACGCTACAAATCCTTCCACATTCTTTTCTTCTTCCTAGAGATATGAGATATCCACACGGAAAAAACACTTGCCCCCAATTCTTATCATAAGCATCTCACTCTCTCTCTATCTTTATGTGTATAAATAGACTTACACCAATGTATTGTGTTTTCTTAAGCATTGAAACTGAACAAACCCAGAAGGAGAAGGGTTGTAATTTACATTGGGGTAGTGCTTGTAGGGCAGTGTTATGGCGAGTTCGAGTGGGACCAAGAATGATGTGGGCCAACCTCGCTCAGTTACGAGGAGAACGACGACTACTAGAGCCCCCGTTACGGTGGACGCCGAGAAAGACACCTCCACCGTGGACATTGAGAAAGTGCCGAAATCTCTGGAGTCAATTACCCGCTTTCTCCGTGTGTCTAATGAAATTCAGCAAGATTAATCGCAGAGTTGCTTATATACGTAAGATTCACAATTATCATTGATTTTGAGGCTTTCTTGATGAGAGAGAGAGAGAGAGAGAGAGAATAAAAATAAGTTGTTAATTATTCGGGGTTGTCCAATTTTATTAATCTGGAATTGCTTATCTAGAATTCGAAGTATCGATTATGGACATTTTTAGAAGTACTGACTACTGATTATGGAAGTCGTAGGGGACTGACTGCATGGGAGTTTTGAACATCGGTTATGAGCGTTTTTAAAGTAATGGTTTTCAACGTATAGGAGAGGATCAATTTTGGGTGATTTTAAAATCAGTTTCTAAAACAGGCCAACCTACCTATGCTCGGCCTCGGGAATTTATTATGCATCGAATTTGAAAGTTTTTTAAAAGAATAAAATTTCATATATGCATTTTTTGTGTGATTTTTTTTTTTTTTATAATTTTTTTCTTAATTATAAGTTAATTTTATACTTTTAAATAATTTTTAAATATTTACGGATTTCTGACTTATAAATTACTTTTTATATTTTATTAGTGAATTTTTATACTATTAGTCATATTTTTAATTTATAAACAATTTTTTTTTAATACAAAAAGTGTTTAGTTTTGTTTTTTTTTTTCCTTATACATAATTTTTTATTTATAAATAATTTTTTTGTTCATGTGTTTTTATTTACTAGTTGTTAGTTTTGAACAAAATAATTGCTAGAATTGGAAGTGTTTATGTTGTTTTATGGGGTGTGGATTCAAATATTTTCATCATGAAAAACGACTAACCATTGAACATTTTCAAGATGAGTATAGATTGATTCCTACAGCCCGATTATGATGCCTCAATGGGCACCATAACTTTTACCCACCCGCCAAATGGAAGGTGGGTATTGGCTGTCAAGTGGGGTCCCATGGGCCCTACTTGACACCCCCAATAGGGGAGACACTTGACCAAATTGAAACTTCAAGTGAACACCTTAAAATTATCATTGATTCCCACCTTAAAATCTTCATTGATTCCTAAGTACAGTGTGTTAGAATAATTAGTACATTGTAGAATATGCTTTTGAATATGCTTAGAATATGCTTAGAATATGCTTTATATACTTTAGAATATTCTAAGCATATGCTTTTGTTTTGTATGTATATATAGGATTGAGTATTATAATGAATGGTGTGATTTTAGAGTTGTCTCTTCTCTCTTTCTCTTCTTCTATTCTTTCTTCTTTCTCTTAGTTTATTTGTAGAACATATATAAGGATATATATGTTATTGTGTTTTCTACATGGTATCAGAGCAATTTGATTCACATTGCCTTCGAAAAACGAAATCAGCGTGCATTTTTCTTCTTCGCGAAAAACTCTAAACCGTACTGTTTCACGAATTTCGAGGCACTTGCAGTAGGAATTCCGGTGATCTAAGACCATATTCAGAATCTGCAGGTGGAGCCGCGTCGACCGGAGTGGCGCGTGCGGCAGTTCCTGGCGGCACGGTTGACGGATTTGCGATCGACTATTCATCCTCTATCTGCTTGTGGTGTTGGTTTGCAGTTATCCATTCTTTTTTACACACTGCTTTGCTTGACTTTGTTGGTTAGTATCGTTTTCTCTCTTATAATGGCATCCGATGATTCTCTTCAGGCTATTAATGTGCGTTTGAATGGTAAAAACTATGCTTACTGGAGTCATGTTATGAAACACTTTCTTAAGGGTAAAAAATTGTGGGGTTATGTCAGTGGAATAGTTGAGAAACCGGAAAATAATGATGCAAATTATGCAACTCTGTTAGATACCTGGGATTCAAATAATTCAAAAATTCATACATGGATAAATAATTCTGTAGAACATAGTATTGGTACACAGTTGGCTAAGTATGAAACGGTAAAGGAGGTTTGGGACCATTTGCAGAACTTGTACACTAAATCTAGTTTTGCAAAACGATATCAGTTAGAGATTGATATTCGAGCATTGCAACAAAAGAATATGAGCATTCTGGATTTTTATACTGCTATGACATCAATTTGGGATGAGTTAGCTCTTACTGAACCGGCAGGTCTGAAAGCAAGTGCGGATTATATTATTTATAGAGAGGAGCAACGATTGGTTCAGTTTTTGATGGCACTTCGTAGTGATTTTGAGGGACTCAGAGGTTCTATTTTGCACCGTACTCCTCTTCCATCTGTTGATTCAGTTGTTAGTGAACTTGTTGCTGAGGAGACACGGTTAAAATCTCTTACTGAAGATGTATCTCTTCCACATTCTGGGACTTCAGTCTTAGCTTTACATTCTACACAGAATCGAACCAAAGGATATGCACGGTTCCCAAATGATGTTTGTAGTTTTTGTAGACAAAAGGGACATTGGAAGGCTCAATGTCCTAAGTTATTGAAGTCCCAGCAGTCTTATAGATCCAATGCCCACACAGCAGCGATTGTTCCACCTGTTGGCTCCTCTATACTTGGTCCACCGCCTTCATCTGATTCCCGATTGACTGATCTTAGTGAGCAGTTTCAGAAGTTTTTAGCCTCACAGTCACATGTCATGTCAGCCTCTACTCATGTAGGTTTGTCCTCTCAGAACTCCTCAGGTAAAACCTCCTCGTGGATTTTTGACTCGGGTGCTTCTAAGCATATGTCTCCTAACTCATCACTTTTTGATTATTTATATCCTTCTATGTCATCTTCACCTGTTATGACTGCTGATGGCACCCCGTTGTCCTTAGCAGGTGTTGGTTCTGTTCATACTTCTAATCTATCTTTATCAGATGTCTATTGTGTTCCTGACCTTACTTTAAATCTTATTTCTGTTGGTCAATTATGTGATTCTGGTAATTCTGTTCACTTTACTTCTACTACTTGTTATGTACAGGATCCGCAGTCTCAGAAGCTGATTGGGATCGGCCATAGGCAAAGAGGAGGACTTTATGTTCTAGATAATCTGAGACCAGCGCATGTTGCAGCCTCTAGTACTGATTTATCGTCTTTCCATTTGAATTCTTCTTCTTCTAATTTCTATTTATGGCATTCTCGCCTAGGACATGTGTCTGCTAGTCGTTTGAGATTTTTAGCTTCTAAAGGTTGTTTGGGAGACTTAAAACCTCATGATATTTCTGATTGTAGTGGATGCAAACTTGCTAAATTTTCAGCTTTACCTTTTCCTCGTAGTATTTCTTCTTCTATTGCATCATTTGATCTTGTACACTCAGATGTATGGGGCCCTGCTCCTGTTTCTACTAAAGGAGGATCCCGATATTATGTTTCCTTTATTGATGATTATAGTCGTTACTGTTGGGTATATCTTATGAAGCGACGTTCTGATTTTATTTCTATTTATCGTTCGTTTCGAGCACTTATTAAAACTCAACATTCTGCTGTCATTAAATGTTTTCGATGTGATTTGGGTGGGGAATATGTTTCTAATGATTTTCGTGAGTTGCTTGCTCTTGATGGTACAATTCATCAAACTTCTTGTACTGATACTCCTCAACAGAATGGTGTTGCTGAACGTAAGCATAGACACATTGTTGAAACTGCTCGTTCCCTTCTCCTATCTGCCAAAGTACCTAGTGAATTTTGGGGGGAGGCAGTTCTCACTGCTGTCTATTTGATAAATAGGATACCATCTTCTCATTTATCTGGTTTGTCACCATTTCAAACCTTGTTTAGTTATTCTCCTGATTACTCTCTCTTAAAAGTCTTTGGGTGCACTTGTTTTGTTCTTCGTCCTACGGCAGAACGTAGCAAATTAACTCCACGCTCAGCTATTTGTGTCTTCTTAGGATATGGTGAGGGACAAAAAGGTTATCGATGTTTTGATCCTGTCAGTCACAAGTTATATGTCTCTCGTAATGTTGTGTTTCTTGAACACATTCCCTTCTTTTCTATTACAGATAATACCTCTCACATGACCACGTCAGATCTCATTTGTATTGATCCTTTCACTGATGATATTGATAGACCATCTACATATGTCCCTACTATTTGTTCTCCATCTTCGTCATCTGCTACAGGTACACATGCGCCATCTCAGAATGTCCTTCCTTCTCCTATGGATCCCCAAGCACCGTCTGAGGCTGAGGATTCGCAGTCTCCTCCTCCTCGATATCCTCAACGTATACGTAAGTCTGCTCACTTACCCGAGTTTGATTATTCTTGTTATTCTGAGTCCTTTTGTTGTTTTTTGTCTTCCATTCATAAGCTTTCTGAACCTTCCTCTTACAAAGAAGCAGCTTTAGATCCTCTTTGGCAACAGGCTATGACTGATGAACTTAATGCTCTACATAAGACAGACACTTGGGAATTAGTTTCTTTACCACCAGGAAAACATGCTATTGGATCTCGTTGGGTCTATAAGATCAAGACCAAATCTGATGGTTCAGTTGAGCGTTACAAGGCTCGATTGGTTGCTAAGGGATTTTCTCAACAGTATGGCTTGGATTATGAGGAGACATTTGCCCCTGTTGCAAAAATGACTACTGTACGTACACTTATTGCGGTTGCTTCTATTCGTCAGTGGAGTCTCTCTCAAATGGATGTTAAAAATGCCTTCTTGAATGGAAATCTTCAAGAAGATGTTTATATGGTTCCTCCACCTGGTGTTCCTCATTCTCCTGGATTTGTTTGCAAACTTAAGAAAGCTCTATATGGTCTCAAACAAGCACCTCGTGCCTGGTTTGAGAAGTTTTCTACAGTTGTGCTCTCTCTTGGTTTTACATCTAGCCATCATGATTCCGCTTTGTTCTGTAGATGTACTTCCACTGGTCGTATTCTCCTTCTGTTGTACGTTGATGACATGATCATTACTGGTGATGATGTTGTAGGGATAACCAATTTAAAATCAGAATTGGCTCGTCTTTTTGAAATGAAGGATTTGGGTCCCTTAACTTACTTTCTGGGGATTGAGGTTGCTTCTTCTCCTCGAGGTTATATGCTCTCTCAGTCTAAATATGCTGCAGATGTCGTTGAGCGTGCTCGTCTTACTGATACTAAAACAGCTGATACTCCTATTGAGGCTAATGTTCGTTACTCATCTTCTGATGGTGAACCACTGTCTGATCCTACTTTGTATCGTACTATTGTTGGTTCCCTTGTTTATCTTACCATTACTAGGCCAGACATTGCTTATGCTGTGCATGTTGTCAGTCAGTTTGTTTCAGCACCTACCATGGTTCACTGGGCAGCGGTTGTTAGAATCTTGCGCTATCTTCGTGGCTCTTGCTTTCAGAGTATTTTATTCCCATCGACCTCCTCCTTAGAGCTTCGAGCTTACTCTGATGCAGATTGGGCTGGGAACCCAACTGATCGTAAGTCCACTACTGGCTACTGTGTATTTTTGGGTGACTCTCTTATCTCATGGAAAAGTAAGAAGCAGACAGTAGTTTCTCGCTCATCAACTGAAGCAGAATATCGCGCTATGGCCTCCACTACTACTGAGATTGTGTGGTTACGTTGGCTACTTGCAGATATGGGTGTTTCTATTTCATCTCCCACCTCTATGTATTGTGATAACAAGAGTGCCATCCAGATCTCACATAATTCAGTGTTCCATGAGCGCACGAAGCACATTGAAATTGATTGTCACCTTGTTCGTCATCATCTTCAGCATGGGACTATTGCCTTACCTTTTGTCTCTTCATCATTGCAGCTTGCAGACTTCTTCACCAAGTCTCATCCGACTTCTCGCTTCCGATTCTTACTTGACAAACTCTTGTTGCTTCATGCTATAGCATCGTGAGTTTGCGGGGGGATGTTAGAATAATTAGTACATTGTAGAATATGCTTTTGAATATGCTTAGAATATGCTTAGAATATGCTTTATATGCTTTAGAATATTCTAAGCATATGCTTTTGTTTTGTATGTATATATAGGATTGAGTATTATAATGAATGGTGTGATTTTAGAGTTGTCTCTTCTCTCTTTCTCTTCTTCTATTCTTTCTTCTTTCTCTTAGTTTATTTGTAGAACATATATAAGGATATATATGTTATTGTGTTTTCTACACAGTGTACTCTTCTCTTCAATTGGTATAATATTCTATCTGCAACAGCTTCTATTGTTTCTCTAGAGTAGTTTCAAAATTCTAGCTTGTAGTGTATCATTACTATAATGCGAAGCTTATTGTGCCAAAAAATTAGTATACTAAATGAAGGGACCATAGTGTTTCTTGATTATGCATTGCCTTCTTAAATGAACAAACTTTCGTGTCTTCATTTGTTTAGGATCTCGGTACTCCATCTAGACGGTTAATTCAACGAAACAGTTCTCATTCTTTATACATTGGCTACTGGTAATTTGTACTTCTTATAAATCTGAACTCTTATCCATAAAATCTGAACTGACATCCAAAAACCATGCCTGTTTGTTTATTCTTCTCTTTCTTGGTTTCGTATGTGACATCCTCAAGCATATTATCTAGTCAATTTGTGCACAATATTCATTTTTCTATTATTATGGATTCTGCACTTACCAGAAGAATGGTCGAACCTCCTCCTTATTCTTAGATGTTCTCTTCTTATACCTGTGTTAGTAAATTTTAATTTACAGCAGGCCAATGAAGAGAAGTCCATTTATGTCCAAACCATAAACCCAAAGAACAAATAATTAATTGGAAAACCCCTGTTAAAGAACCTACAATTAGTGTGAAGTCAGTTTCGTTCCACAAGAAAGTAGATGTGAACAAATCATCATTTCCATTTTGGAAAGGTGCAGTTCACATGCTTTCGTGTCCAACTTTCCATTTATTAACATCTTATCATATTGAAGGTCAAGGTCCTTAGGTCCTCATTCCATTTGTTATATGTCATCCTATCGAATCACTTGATGAACCTTGAGAAAGTGATTATGCATGTCATCTTATCGAATCACTCCATGAACCTTGAAAAAGTGTATTTATATATAATGGTTCTCACTTGTTATTCCTGGGCTATCTCGTTTAAATAATTATTATCCAGTTCCTTTTTTTTTTTTTTTTTTTTTTTTTTTTTTTTCAATTTTTGGATTTGGATCAGGCCGCTCGTATGCATTAGAGAAAGTTCGCAAGATGCCTCCAAACCCAAGTGCTCGGGGTGTTCGCCAGTTTAAGATATACCTAGAACATAGGGTTCAAAAGGTAGACATAATAGCCTTCATTATTAATATCTTTTTGCTTTTGCAGTCTTTTTTGGCTTCCTACTAGCCAATACTTTCTCAAGATTTTGTCATTTGATCTTTGTTGCTTGAGGTACTTCCATGTTAAGATTCTTATTCATGTAAACAATAATCATAGAAAGAAACCTTTTGGTTTAAAAATATCCTAGTGATTGTAGAATATTTTCTTAATTTTTTTGTCTTTATTAACTCCAATAGTTGAGAGTATCTACATTCTTCCTTGCACTCATAAATCTTATTCGCTTGTAATCCCAACACTATCTAATGACACCATTAACCTGAATAGTCCTAATCTTCTGAAGGTATATTCGTGGTTATGTTCATGAAGTATCGGGCAGTATTGGATAATACTTAAGATTTATTCTAAACGTGCTTCGTTATTCATTTCTTCAATAGTACTGATTGTTAAAATCATACTTAACTTTTTCATGATTGCAGGAAGAAGAAGAGACAGTACCCACGCTTGCAGAAAATGATCATAGGATACTCCAGAAATATTATCAAATGTTCTATAGAAAACATATAAAACATATTACAGAGGGCCAAGATAAGAAAAAACCGTGAGGCTTAATTTCATATCAAAGTTATCCTAGGAGCTAAAATTGGCCATTTCCTCTTAATATTTGATTAATCGTTCTCTTTTGTGTGTGTCTGCAGAAAGGAGATGACTAAGATCTATCAGATTGCAAACGTGCTGTATGATGTGATAGAGGCGGTAGTAGATCCATTAATGATTGATGTGTTAGAAAATTTATCACAGATAATTATTTATCTATGATCCAAAATAAATCATCATGCTGAATTATCAAGAATTAAATAACTGAAGCGGAAGCGTACCTTAATCAAACGTGATTCACGATAAACGATTCGGTTGGTTGGATCTTCTAAATCGATACGTAGTCCTTATTTTCTCTCTGATGATGGGATGTCAGACAAGATGAACAGTACCTATGATTCAGGGACCATAACCGACTTCATCTACTGTATTGCCAGTTAATGAGCAAATCGAAGAACCAAAGTAGAAAAGAATTAACATTAAAGAGAAAAAAAAAAATCAATTTTCTTGTGAATGAGACAGTGGTACGTGCACCAGACTTTCTACCCCAATCACAACTTTTTAAATAGAAAACAACTAATTATAATCAATTACTAAATTGTCCGGCCACTAGCCGTTGAGAAATCTTTACTACTAAGCACTAACGGCCAGAAACATAGAAGTCAGACCGTTGTTAATTATGAGAAAATATTCTTGAATCTTATTTATATTACTGTCAAATCTTATATAATATTGTCTACTAAAAAATCGAGCTTCGGCCAGCAATTAATTGTGCAGCACCAGCATATGCCCATATATATATATATATAAAATACACACAAAATCTAGAGAGAGAGAGAGAGAGAGATGAAGAGGATCTGGTCGATGAAGAAACTGAGCAGAGACTGGCTGCCATGGAGGTTCTCCTCTTCAATGAAATGGAAAGGTTTTAGTTTTCAAATATGGCTAGTTGATGATGTCATTTTCAAGATTGTATACGTGGTAGAGGCCATTGTTCTTGTTTCTACTTTGTGCTTCTTCTACCTCTGCTGTGGTTGTCATTTCTAATTTGATTGGATTATTCTTTGATTTTTTTTTTTTAAATCAAATTCTCCACATTTAGTTAACTAGTTTTTATTCTGATAGTGATATATATACTCAGTTGTATTTGTTCTAATGAATATTGTGATCTTTAGTTATCATCTGGTTTGAGCCTGAGAGTAAACAAGTAATTGTAATTTTTATAAAAGGGGTCGAATTCTTGAAGTGTACCATTTTTGTTTTGAGATTCTTAAGGTAAGCTTTTCTATTCGTTCGCATTTTCGTTGATGATTTATGTTTTTAGATGCAATAGTTCCAAAGGTACCCTTTTTTTTAATCGAAAATTTCAGCCCAATATTTAGCCAATTCACCCATCTAGACATCATCTTAAACTATCTTGTACCTGCTGAACTAAATTCTTGAGTCCGGCCTTAACTAGTATATCTTTCGATCCCGACTGTGTAGATATATGGTAACCGTGGCTGGTGGAAGGCATAGGGTGATGGTGTTTTCCATTTTATCACACGGAAAACATTTTGATATGATGTCTCATGACATATTTTTGAATTATAAGTGTACAATATCGCACTCAAGTAATAAATTGGACAAAAGAGTCCGAATTATCGTCCCACATAGATTGTAATTAAGTCTCGAATTTATGTTAATTCTCATTTTATTTGAACAATTAAAAGATGAGATTTTTATCTAAATTGAATAATCTAACTAAAAACAGGTAAACAAGAATTCAAATTGTGTTTGTGAAAGTAATGAGTAAAATTTTGGGATTCACGATTTCACATAGTCAATACTTATAATTCTACTCTTCAAATTTTAATCCTAATGTGTTTGATTGAGTTCACTTATGCATATGAAATTCTTTTCTCGAGTTTAAACAACTCTACCTAATTCAGTCAACCTTATATTTCTACAGCGAGTTATAATAATTAGGTGCATGAAATACAAGAACTCATATATAGATCGCAATAATGACAAACGTATATCCCTATCATTCAATCAATTACCGAATTTTATTCCTATATCTAAATTCTCACCCCTCGGATTATGAAAACAGCTAATGATATCAATGAATTAGTGCCAGCTAATCCACTTGTGCACTTTTAACTCCAACAATTCTCATCCAATTTCGCATTATTTTCAATAATTCCTTCATTTTCTCGATCTTTGGAATGTTTTCTGGAATATAAACAAATAACAAACAAATAAGTAGAATTTATTCTAAAATGACAATAGAATATCCTAATTTACACATATAAATAAGAGTATAAAATATGCTTATGAATGATCATACATTGGAAGCGGTCACAAAATACTAATACGATCACAAGGTTGAAATGAGTTACACTGAGGTCACATCAAACATTCACTACACATGGTGCAATGACTAGTAGCAAATTTTCTATGTCGTCGACCAGCGAATATATCCACCAAAACATTATCATAGGCCTCCTTTAATTTAGGGAACATTCTACTAAAAATTGAGAGTATTAGGGGCACCAAATTAATAAGTTATACGCCTCTAATAGAAAATGCAAATATTTGAATCTCTACAAATTTCCGAGTAATAAATATGAAAATGAAAATTCAGCTCATGAGTCATGATCAACAAAAGAGTGAAAGAAGTTTTAAAAGTGGAGCAAGGTGCTCGTTGATGCGAGCCAAGAAGCGAAAATCCCATGCGAGATGGATCGTAATCGATGAGTGAAATAGCGATGATGGCTCTCCCCCACCAACATAAAATGAGCCATGTAGCTCTCAACTCGCCCCATATGCCAGTGCGAGTTGGTTGGCATGGTGAACAAAGCCTTAGACACTACTTTTCCTTAGGCTTTTAAAAAATAAATAAATAACTACAGGATCCAAATTATATGATGGATCTGTGTACTATAAAAAAATCACCAATCATCAGAAAGCATCTTAGGTTTATTTTGCTCCAATTATAGCATTATAAACAACAAAATGATGTGAAACAAAGCTAATTAACGGGTAGTTTAAAGAACAAAATCTCACAATATTTCATCATCAACATTAGAAAAAATTATGTTGCTCATTGTTAAATATGTGAGGGTCAAAATCCTCGAGTTTAAGAACTTTTTTAAGATTGCAGATATGGACTTGAAATGCCACTTTTTGAACATCAAATACTGGAAATTGCAACAGTATTCAGCCTACACATTCCAAGAACTCAGGGCATTAACGAATTAACATACCTCTATAATTTTATTTATTTAAATGCATTTCTTACTCACACCTTTCCCTTGAAAACATGCATAAACACATACAATATATATTATAATTAAAAAAATTACGGGCCAAAAATTGGATGAACTACATATTCAACTATATATATGATTGATTTAAACATGAAATAGAAAAGTTAACCTCGTACCTAATTGATTCACCCTAATTAAAATCTTGATGTAGAGGATAAAGAAAAACTAGTAACAAAAGTATATAACTTACTGCAATATATTTATAACATGACTGTGGTCCACAAGAAATTGTCACAATTGCAATTCAACAAAAACACAACAATCACATATATAACCTCAACTAAAAAAAGGGTGACAGAATAGCAACAAACTACTCTATTAAATTCTTCTTGGCAGATTAGCACATGACAGGTAACTATTGAAATTCAAGTCCGCATATAAGGAAATAGTTATACTAACAAAACAATATTACATAATTTGATTTAAAAAAAAAAAAAAAAACTTCGCATACGTTATAATCTCCTAAAAGAAAGCCAGTGCACCTTATTTAAGGGTAAACAATTAAAAATGGTTGAAGTAATCTTCAAGAAAAAGTTCGGCAATATCACAGATTTAGGGTACTATGAAAAGATGCTGGTGACTTATTTGCATGATTTATATTTGAAGCTCAGAAATGTTTCTTCTAGTTAATGAGAATATCAAAGATCTAGACAACATTTTTATCACTTCCTTCTCTACAGACAGAGATTTCAAAAATCAAGGAACTTTTTTGATGTATTATACACAAAATTAATTTTTATAGTAATCTTTTAATACTTTTACATAATTATGATGTTGTATTATACAAAAAACTAATTTTATATATGCATTATCCGGTCTTTATTAGTATTGACGTGATGTTTAAAGAAATTATAATAAGAATTTAGAACAAAGCAAAAGGAAAATAATTCTTAAAACCTTCATATTCCAGAAGAAGCCCATTGGTAAATTGGCCTGTTATATGAATGGTTAAATTGACAGTATTATCAATCTCTGCACAAACAAATTTGGAGCAAAGATTTATATCAAATGAGATTAAGAACATTAGCAAGTAACATATAGTTTCCAAATTGTGGAAGACATCAGAGGTGTGGGTCATGTAACTCACAGAAATGGTGGTACCTAGAAATAGTCCAGATCAATTTATCTATGCCCTAGATCCCATCCATGTCCAATTGTAAAGAAAACTGGGAAAGGAAATTATAGAATTGTCAATTGCTTGATTAGCTTGAGTCAGAAAAAATCAAAATCAAAATTGCATTACCGAATAGTAACTTAAATGATTTGATAGGGTAGGGTGCAAATCCTTTTGGAGGGGAAGAATTTTGGAATATGAGTAGGTGCTTGGCATCACCACCACCACACTGGACTTTGCCACCGCTTCTCCTTCAAAAGCCTGCACTTTTCTGAAATTAGATTTTAGTTCATAATTTGAAAGTGTTTTGACTTTTGGCTTACCTTGCAACTTCTAGAGCATTAAGGGGGCAAGGTTGTGCCAGGCATCTTGCTGCGTTGCTCATATTCAATGTCTACACCATGAATTTGACATGCTTCATTAAATAATTATTGAAACAATGCATAATTTTACCTCTGTACCACCTGCACTAAGAAAACTAAGTCAAAACAATAAGTATTGTACCTAGATCTCTATTAAGTTATAACATCCTCATAGTAATAAAATTAGTTTGGTCCCAACATTATGACTATGGCGAGGTTTTACTGTTATTGGTTTCCCTATAAACCTTTAAGAGGAAACAACATTTTTAAGTAATTACGTGCAACGGTTAACTCATGAAATCTATGCATCCCTTCCACCAACTACCAACAAAAACAAAGGCAAGAATCAAATAACAGATCGCTCAACGTGCTAGATACATCATACAAGAAGCATCAGAAGAAAAATTCCAACAGAACTTGATGTGACACCATTTACCTTTCGAAAGATGGGATATTCATCCTTAAATCTCGTACAAGCAAATTGTTCTTCATCCTCACTCAACCCAGGTTCTTGATACAAGAATTGATTGCAAGGGAATGCCAAGATCTCAAAATCTGATACTAAAATCATATTATGCATCTTTTCGATACTTTGGGACGGTGGAATCAAATGCAAGCAATGACCATTTTTATAGGATTTTAAGATTGACACTGGTCAATTTGTTAGTATCAGGGGAGAAATTATCTTGAGAATTCTTATACTACAGCATCAAAACATTAAAATAATCAGAGATAACAGTAACGTTATTTATGGGTCCTGCTTATACATAGCTGAAATAAACCTAAAGATAAAAGCAACACAGAGAAAAGGAACTACCCTTTATCCTTATCCTTATACTTGCTGTAAAGTTCAGTCAACTGGGTGTAATTCAAATCTGTGTACCCGCCAGTTTAGCCAATCAAATCAAATACATAAACAATAAAAACCCCCAACAAAGCAACCATCAAAAAAGGACAATTTCATTGATAGAAAGCAAATACAAACAAAAATCATCAAGTAAAAAGAGGAGGAAGAAGAAGAAGAACCATTTGGAAGCAACATTGGCGACGAGCAGAACTTTCCCTTTGTATATACTCAAGCCCACATCTTTTCCTTTGTATATACTCAAAGGCTAAAGCTTTCCAAATTAAGCTTTCTTTGCTTGGGTGTAAATAATTAGAATATAAGTTTTCTCAAAACCAAAGTGTATGCTTTGCTAAATGGTTAATAATGAAAAGTGAGATCTTTCAATTCCAAATCTATCTTGCGGGCTGCAGCATCTCAATCTTAAACATCCTAATTTCGTATTTAACTAAGTAGGTACTATTATGGACCAATGAAAAACTCCAGAATCAAAACAAAACTTGCCCATGTAGATTTCCCATAAAATCTTCCGATACTACATAATAATTTAAAATTGTATTGAAAATCTAAAGCCATTCTGACACTCCAACTCTATGACATTGTGCACAAAAAATTTCAAATCCATTTGGGAGATAATGGCGGGTCTTCTTGTCTGAGCCGTAACCAATGTTTGGCATAAGGGTGCATCCTTTAATCTTTCTCCTCACGCGTGAATCAATACCCTTGGGCCTGCGCCAGTTTGTATTCAAGGACACATAACGATCACTCTCGTGCCTCTTAAACTTCTTGACGCACTTCTTGATACTCTTCTTGCTGAGCAATGGAAGAGCCATATTGTTTTTTGTTGCAACGCCTCCTCCTGTGTGGTGGCGAAAGTACAGGGAGAGGCGAAAAAATCATAAGATGTCGTGGATGAGTGTTTGAAATGGCAGTTTAGCATATTTGAAACCGTTTGGAACATTGAGAATGGGGGAGGAAAATGCCGTGCAATTAAAATTGTGCACTTGATGAACTGCTTTAAAATGTAGGGACGTGCACAATTTTGTACATTTCAAATTTCATTGGATAAGAATAGTTGGCAATAGAGATACTGGTCAGAATTTTATTTGTTTTTAAAATCAATAAAAACTAATAACTAAGAATGTCAATTTAAATAATAATAATAATTATTATTATATTATCAAAAGTATTACAATTTTGAAAAATCTCTTTATATATAATTTCAAGATAAAAGACTTTGCATGTCAAAATTTCAGGTCGATCATAAAATTAAAAATGAACAAAATGATATACAATTCTAAATCAATTGAAACGAAACTAAATAATCCAAAAAAAAGTACGGAAAAAGGAAAATGACCTATTTGATTTTAGAATAACCGTAAAGAAGAAAAAATAAACAATTCCCTAATTTCACCTTATTTTTCTAAAAGTCCACTAATTTCGAGGTCCAATATTCACACTACTTCATGAAACTGCTCGTGTTCTCCTCCAGTCTGTCATTTGAATTAGATATTTAATGATTTTGATTTTAATGTGAACTTTTAGGAATTTAGAGATTTTGATTAATTAAAATCTGCACAAGTTGTCATAAGATTTATTATGAGATAGAGAGGAATTATTATTATTTCGTTTGATTTTTATAAACTATCGTGATAGAAGTGCGTTTGTTGTATCTTTCGTAGTTTGAAATAGGGTAGACGTGATTCAATTTGGTTCTGATTCCAAAATAATCAAACCAAACCATAAATCGATGATGTTTTACTAATGGAATTGATTAATTTTTTTTTAAAGATATGGAATCAAATCGGAACCAAACCGCTCGATTTTGATTTGGTCTGGTTTGGTTCTGGGACCTTTACTTGAATTTTTAAATAATAAATGCAAATTAAAATCTGTTTATATCCGCCTCTTCATTAGAATCCATCTACATCAATGCTAAATAGAAAATGAAATTTTTAGTTAACAAAATAAAAATTTAGAAAAAGTAATATGTTATTCCAAGTCAAAGAAGAAGAGATTCCCCTAAAGGAAGCTCGCCGACCCGTTGAAAATTAGAAAATCGAACATAAATAGTTCCGAGTCTCATTCTACGGTAGTGCCGTGTGAGTTAGGGATGAATTTACAACTTGAGTTTGGGTTAACTCTTGAGAATTAACAAATTGAGCCGATGTTTATATGTACATAAATTTTAAAAAATAAACATCTATGTCATCGATGATGATTAAGGAGTGCAACAATTACTGTGTTATAAGAGTGCAAGTAAAGCCGTGTAAACGCGTGTCTATAATTGAAAAGAAGAAAAATGAATTAGAATTAGAATTTTAATTTATGATTTAAAATCTTTGTCTAATAGGACATTATATAAAATATATGGTAAATAATATTTTTGTATATTTCACATTTATAATTTCAGATATAAATATTTTGATGAGATGAATATCCACTAATTTGTATATAAATATATATATAAATATATATATATGAAAATTGAGTTTGGTTTTTGGTTCTGGAAAGAGAACCGAAATCAGAACCAAAACCAAATGGTTCTTGATTCTAAGAACCAAACCATTATTATTATTATTATTATTATTATTATTATTATTATTATTATTTATGTAGAATCGAACCAAACCGCTTGATTTGGTTTGGTTCTGATTTGATCTGATCTGGTTCCATTATTTTGTTCACCCCTAATTTGAAATCTGAAGCTCACATCAGATTTTGGTGAGTATATTTTTTTGTCAGTTATTTTTTCTCGATTTCTTGCTTTACCCATGTTTTTATTACTTTTTTCTTCAAAAAGATTGGATTTTTAAGGGCCTTGTTTTATTATTCATCAAGGAAAGCTAGGAACGGGAACTTATCTGAATTCATTAGCATTCCATTTATTGCACTTGTTAATTTGTGTTAATTTGGTCAGTGATGTTACAAATTTGCTTATTTTTAAACACAAAATGCTTTTGAGAGGGTATTGAATGCTAGATCGTCTGGGGTTTACCAATTAGCTAGAATAATCTTTTTCTAGTGTTTTGAGTTCATCTTTTTCTTTTAGAAGTTTTCGTGAGTTGGTAATTAATTTTGGCTTGTAGTTCTTAGTTGGTAATGGATTACTGATCATAAATAAATTTTTATCAAGAAAAATAGTCAATAGGTGATTTTCTTTTACATCATTTTAAATTAAATAATAGGAAATGACTTATTTGTCCTTAATTAAAATAGTTTATAGGTGATTTTTGGATCAACTAATGGATTTTTGGATGGAATTAGACGGCAATGACCTTTTTAGCAAAAAATGGCGAATGGAAGGGTAAATTTGTCAAAAAATCAAACGTTGGGATAAATTCCACAAGAGTGTGAAATGTAGGGACCAATTGCGCTAATTATCCTTTATTTTTATTTATTTTTTTAGAAAATGTTTTTTGGTATCATTAGGGAAAATCTAATAAGTAAAATATAAATTTGAAAAATACAGTATATATGCAATGTGTAAATATACCAAATATAGGGTGTATGTTTTAATTTTTCTTAAATTCTTTTCAGTATTTTGTTTAGGGCCCCAAATTTGAATGAGCTGCATGATGACAACATTAAGAGTTTAGGGTCCGTTTGATTGCGATAGTGGAATTTGAGTGGAAAGAAAACGAATTTCATGGAATTGAATTCCTAAGAATTAAAAGTTTAATGTGTTTTATTGGTTTAATTTTCTAGGTGGAAAAAGTAGAGAAATTTTCAAGTTTTGTATTTCAATCAATTTTTTTTTTTTCATACATTTATATTTGATAATAATAATGTTAATTTTTAGAAAAAAAAAATAAGGACCAAACGAGGCGAAAATGCTAAGGTGGAAAACCAATTCCACCAAAGTGCCAAGAAAATCAATTCCTTAAAATAAAGGAAAATAACAGTTTTCAAAGAAAGTTGGAAATTGAGTTCCAATGAAAATTTAGACAATTAAACGGTGCAAAAGTTGAAAATTTTTCATGAAAATCTTTCATATCAAACAGGGTCTTATTGTAAATTGATAGACAAACTGACATTGCAATGCAATCGATAGATGGAAGACAAAAGAGAAGAGAGTTGATGAGGAATCCGTAAGTGCACATTGGTCACCGTGGTGACCAGTCGAGGAACAGAGGCCACCCAGAGGATGCACAAGTTGAGTTACTGCACAAGATTAATTTCAGCGTTGCAGCCTTGCAGGGGCACCAAGATTTTATAGTTATAGGTACATGTAAATGTATAATATATATTTAAATAGTTTTTTTTTCCAAGTTATTTAAAATAGGTTTACAAAAAATCGATTAATAAATGAAGGATTTAGTTATTGGGCACATTTTAGTTTCATGCTTAAGGAACATGAAATGAGTAGTGTGCATATTATCAATATGGATACTTGGATTGATTAACTTGTTAGATTGAAGAAAAATGAAACAATTGACGTGGACGTTCAAAAATAAATTAGAAAAGAGAAATAACATTGGAATGAAGTACAACAAAGAATAATATATTTAGCCCAATATCTAGCTACAAATAATTTGGCTTTTCGAGGAACAAACCTCTTGTGGATAGTAACGGGAATTTTTAGGACTAATTATCCTATATTAGGGGTGGACAAAATAATCGAACCAGATCAGACCAAACCAAACAAAGCGGTTTGGTTCGGTTCTACATAAAAAAAATAATGATTTGATTCTTAGAATTAAGAACCATTTGGTTCCGATTCTCTTTCCAGAACTAGAATCAGAACCAAGAAGCACACTCAATTTATATATATATATATATATATATATATATATATATATATATATATATATATATATATATTACAAATTAGTGGATATTCATCTCACAAAAAAATTTCAATTTAAAATTATAAATGTGAAATGTACAAAAATGTTATTTACCATACATTTTATCTCATTTCCTATTAGACAAAGATTTTAAATCATAAATCTAAATTCTAATTCTAATTCATTTTTCTTCTTTTCAATTATAGACACTCATTTACACTGCTTTACTTACACTCCTATAACACAGCAATCGTTGCACTCCTTAGTCACTATCGACGACATTGATGTTTATTTTTCAAAATTCTTGTATATATAAACATCGGTCCAATTCGTCAATTCTCAAGAGTTAACCCAAACTCAAATTACAAATTCTATCCCTAACTAACACGAAACCACGGTAAAATGATACTCAGAATTTCATCGTAACCTATAACTATAAGTCTAAATGGCCTTTATGTTTGATTCTCTAAGTTTCAACAGGTCGCGAGCTTCCTTCGTCGAGTTTCTTCTTCTTTGACTTAGAATAATATGTTACTTTTTCTAAATTTTTGTTTTGTTAACTAAAAAATTTTATATTTAGTAATGATGTAGATGGATTCTAATGAAGAAGCGGATATAAGCATGTTTTAATTTGCATTTATTATTTAAAATTCAAGTAATGGTCCCAGAACCAAACCAGACCAAACCAAAACCGAGCGGTCTCGTTCCGGTTTGGTTACATATCTTTAAAAAAATCAATTGGTTCCATTAGTAAAAAATCATCGATTTATGGTTTGGTTTGGTTCTTCTAGAACCAGAACCAAACCGAACCACGTCCACCCCTATCCTATATCATGAAGGAACATTTGCGATGTATTGAAAGTAATGAAATTCAAGATCATTATCTTTCACATAAGCTCAAAATGAGTTGAAAAATCACAATTATTAAGACAATCAAAGCAGCAATTATACTTTTCTATGATACTTGATTGTACTCTTAATGCTATTTTTGTTATATTTGCATTTACTGAAAAAAGTTTAATTAAAAATTGAAGTTATTTAAGATTTCATTTGCGATGAATCATGTTACAAAAAGATTGAATCGGCTAGCTTGATATCTATTGAAAAAGATTTCTAGAACATATTACGAAAGTTTAAATATTACTAGTGAGTTTGCTTATAGAAATGTGAGAAGAAATATTTTTAAATGATTTGTTGTATTTCAAGCTTTGAATGTGGTATTGCTGTTTATTTCAAGGTTTGCTCATATAATATTACACGAAAAGATTAGTGGCAGTGTGGCATGGATGACATATGAGTTTTGATGAAGTTTGGGAGGTATTTTTAAGCTTGTATTTTTCTTATTCACGACATACAGAAGAGTAAACAATTATTTAATTATCATATTTTAGCAATGAAATAATATCATTGGAACATATATATGCTTTCTTAGTATTTTTTTTAAACATGAAAGCGACACATTTGAAAATGTCACACACATAGGGCATGCAAAATCTATATACCAGGAATTATCCAACAAACATCTTATGTTGATGATTCGAATCTTTTGGGTCACACCTAGTCAACTGGTACAAAAACCCTTCTGAGGAAACAAACTGTGTATTACAGTTCGGAGTATGTCATGCGCTGTCAATCGTCAACATTTTTTGTTAATTACTCAATCCTTGCATGTGATTCCAAAAGGCAGGATATAATTTGACTAGATTTTGTTGCCAAGTAGTTTTACCCAATGACTTATCTTCTTGAGAATTTATTCTTTCAGTCGAAGATCGATGAAAGTGGAACATCATTTTATCTTGTTGCTTGTGTATGTTAATGACGTGCTCGTAAACAAGGTAGTAAAGAGAGATTTGCAAGATTTGAGTCTTCTATGATTTTTTAGGATCATCCTCTAAATTATTTGCAATTTATTCTAAAAATTGCAAAGTTCCCAACCTACTTTAAAAATAGAGAAAGTACGTCTTAGTCTTTCAATTTTATCATAAATATCTAAGAGCAATAGAGCATCTCCAATGCACTATGTGGATTGGGATTGACGTGGCAATAAAATAGACGTGCTTCTGGAGAGCATGGATAAATAGACGTAGAAGTCAAAAATTTACTCTTCAATGATTCTTTCTACATTTAAATAATATTGATTATGTGACATTTTTATTTAAATTTAAAATTAATTACTATGCATAAATTGAGCCTTATCTGCAGGATTTCTCACTGTATAAAGAGTTTAAATAAAAATAACTTGTATCATAAAACCTGATTGACCAACGTTCTTATTTATAATAATTAAATAATTAAAAAAATAAAAGTTAATGCTAAGTTTGCATGTCACATGGAGTGTCTAGATGTAAACGCACTGCAAAAAAATTCGGTAAACATAGACGACAAAAGTCATTTCTAAAAGCCAGAAAATCGTCTCTGTTAAGAAATAGAAACGACAAAATTGTCTCAAATTGTCGTCTCTGTAGACCCGTGCATGTTGATAATTAGACACGACATTTAGTCGTCTCTAATTATCAGAGACGACATTTACTCGTCTCTAACTATTAGAGACGAGTAAATGTCGTCTCTAATATCTGTAGAGATAACTAAAGTCGTCTCTAATTGTTAATGCAGATTAAAAATAAATTGAATTTTTTTTTAAATGTGACCACTATATTTCTTTAATTATTCAATTTTTTTAAATAAATTATAATTAATTAATATTTTTTAATTATTCTACATTATTTAATTGTAATGAAAAATAATCTTTTCATTTTATTAAGTAGTGTAGTTAATTAATAACAAATATTAAAATATTAATTAACGAATTATATTATTAATAAAAAGCAGTAGTAACACATTAAATAACAAAAGTTGCAATACAAAAGTCGTAAGAAAAACCCCTAAGAATCTTCGTCGTCGTCATCATCGTCATCATTCTCATAATATTCGATGTCGTCGGCGTCGTCCCCGTCCCCATCCCCATCCACCTTAGTCGAGGATCCAACACCACATGATGTGGTCATGGTTGGTCATGATATCTTTTCCAGTATCTGCACTAACACAACATTAACTCGAGCAAGCTCGGACTTTGTTTCGGCCATCTCATGCTCGAGCTCCGCCACACGCGTTGACTCTCCAATAGCGGGTGAAGTCGCTGTCGATGATGCCGAACTGGAGAAGCCGGGGACCGTCCGACCAACTCCACGAACGTGACCTCGCCTATCTCCGAGCACCTCCCGAACGACACTGTGCTCATCGAATTGTTTCCCCGATAAGCTAGCCTCCTGTGTCTGCGTCTCCTTCGTCTAGAGCATTTCATACTGAATATTCAAAAAATAAAATGAGTAAGCTAAACTGAAAATTTGAAATTGTATCAAACCGTTTTAAAAAAAAAGTTCAACATTAAATAATAGTTACATGTTGACGCTCGGCTTGCTCGCTGACCCAGACTTCCCCTTGGTCAGTGATTCGTGTATGACCGGACTTCCACGTATCCAAAATAGAAGGCCATTTTTGTGTATCAGGATCCCTCTACCCGAAAGGGAAAAAAATCAATAAATAATTAATAATAATAACGATAAATAAACCTAGATGCGTTAACTATTTTTTACCTTAAGTGCAATAATAATTCATATTAATATCAAGCTCCACAACAATAAAAAATTTAAATCAATAACATTCATCTAACTAAGTAAGACTTAAATTAACTAATAAAAACTAAATGACTTGATCCAAAACTAAATCCAATCAATTTACTACTTGCGTTGGCGTGGCGTGTTGCCATGATACTCTTGGACTCCTGCAAACTTTGGTAAGGGAGCTTTTCCCGATATGAAAATTGTTATAAAATATATTATAAATTAGGTATTAGGTAAAAGTTTGGTTTGAATAACCAATTACTATTATGCCCCTGTAAAATTTACATATTACGATTGTGCCATTATCCACCCCTATAAATAGGAGTCTATACTCATTATGAATTACAATTGAATGAATGAGAAGAATTCTCCTCTCTAAGTTCTTCATCTATTCCTCTCTATAATTCTTGTTAAGATTTTGATAGTTTCACAACACGTTATCAACACGAGCCTCTAACAATTGAGCCTTGAATTTGAGTAATCTGAAGGAATTATGCTATGCAGTTGCCTCTAGTAAGATCCTCTGCATCAGAAACCTAATTATTACTAATCAAACACACACTTAAACCGAATTCCCGTGAAGAGAACATCCTTAGGCATCTACTCAATTGTAAGTCTTCAAATTTATATCTTTGTAAGAATCAAATTCATTGATATTTCTCGATCTAGATTTCATAATCATTTTAAATATTTACGATTTTTATTAAGTATACAATAATTCTGGAATTACTTATTTTTGAGTTGTCCATATTCATCCTTTTGAAATTATTGTTTATTGAAATTATTGTTTCATTATTTAGTAGTTTTATGTGCTTTAGAATCTCTTGAATTATTATTTCTATGCGTGATAAAATGATGTTTTAGTCAAAAAGTTAAAGTTAAAGCTAAAGTTAAAGATGAAGAAAAAGAGATATAAATATAATATGTGATAATACAGTATTAAATATTTATTTTTTTTCTTGTTTATATTTTTTGTTTTAGTTTAACGATCTTTTTAATTACCAATATAATATCATATTATGGAAACAATTAAATAACCATATTTGAATTATCAAAATATGAATTATTGTTGTACCCTTGCAAAACATTGAATTATTATGGATCTTGGACTCATGGACTTTGGACTATTATAACCTATGCTCTATTATGAATCTTGGACTTATGGACTTTGGACTATTATAATCTATGCTATATTATAGACCTTGGAATTATGCACCGTGGATTGTTATGAACTTTGAACTTATGGGTTTATCATTCTAAATTAAAAATAATTTATTAAAGATATTTATCTTGATTTTATATGCACATTATATTCATATTATAACTTTATTATATTTGTTAGTCATTCATCAAATAGCTATTGATGCAAACCACGTAACAATTGTAGCTACGCAACCCACAAAATATTGAAATCGACCCAAGAACGCCAAGAAATCACGATTTATGGATCCAATTAAAATTAATTGAACCAAGCAACCAATACAATCACTATGATATATTGACCTCTTGATCACAAGCAATAATAATTCTTACCGGGATTTGAACAAACAAGAATAACTCGCAAGTTCGAATTTTATTCAATGAAAAATAAGATTGTGAAAGCAAAATAGCCTCTCAATTATAATATCAAATTTGTCTATGAATAATGAAAATTACATCCCTATAAATAGGGTCAAAAACTAGGTTAAGAGATTTAATTATACTAGGAAATAACTAACTAAAAATAAGGAAATAAAAATTAACCTAAAATTACGCATATATGTTTTTACGACCGTGACCCTTCCCTTTACGGCCGTAACTTGGTTTCTGTTTAATAGTTACGGCCGTGACATAATTATTTACGGCCGTAATTCTTATTTTTGAAAATCTCGTTCTTTAACCCGAAGCTTCGTTACGGCCGTGATAAAAGCTTCTTACGGCCGTAAGTCCAATTTCTTCACATTCTCAATTTTCAGCAGTGAGCTCTTTACGGCCGTGAATTTTGAAACTTTGCAATTTTCTTCGACGGCTTGAATGATGATCCACTCATCGTTTTGACTCGGTCCCAACATGGACCTTGCTTCTTTTGATGACACGAACATTGTTTTGGCCATTGTTTCTTGAACTAACTTGTCCATTGCTTCATTGGCCCTCTTTGTTTGCAATCGAGTCATCGGTCCTCCTTTGATCTTCAACGGATCTTTGTGCGGGCTTGTATCCGTGGTCTGGATCACATCATCCACTCCATCTTCGAAAGGATTCGACCTCGAATCTATACCTACATCAAACGGAGATAGATCAGAAACATTAAATGAAGCTGAAACATTATACTCACCAGGAAGATCGATTTTATAGGCATTGTTGTTGATCCTTTCAATCACTTGGAATGGACCATCCCCTCGCGGTTGTAACTTTGACTTGCATTGTTCGGGAAACCGCTCCTTCCTCAAGTGTACCCAAACCCAATCACCGGGTTCAAATATAACGCCCTTTCTCCCTTTGTTAGCCTGCGAAGCATAATGTTCGTTTTTCTTTTCAATCGCCAACCTCACCTTTGCGTGGAGTGATTTAGCCATTTCAGCCTTTTTATTTCTATCTAAGCTACTATGTTCATTCACAAGTAAAGGAATTAAATCCAATGGTGTTAGCGAATTAAAACCATAAACAATTTCAAATGGTGAACAAGTAGTAGAATGTATAGCCCTATTATATGCAAATTCAATAAATGGTAAACACTCTTCCCAATTTTTCAAATTTTTATTGATTATGGTGCGCAACAATTGAATCATTGTCCTATTTACTACCTCGGTCTGTCCATCGGTCTGTGAGTGACAAGTTGTAGAAAAAAGTAGTTTTGTTCCTAATTTGTTCCACAAGACTCTCCAAAAATGACTAAGGAATTTAACATCCCTATCCGAGACAATACTTTTTAGGAACCCCATGTAAGCGTACGACTTCCCGAAATAAAATTTCAGCTATGTTAGTAGCATCATCAGTTTTGTGACATGGTATGAAATGTGCCATTTTACTAAAGCGATCTACTACCACAAAAATTGAATCTTTTCCCTTCTTAGTCCTAGGTAATCCCAAAATAAAATCCATAGAGATATCGACCCAAGGTTCACTAGGGACGGGTAAAGGCATATATAATCCATGGAGTTTAATCCTAGATTTAACCTTCTTACAAGTAATGCATCTATTACAAACCCGAACCACATCAATCTTCATCTTAGGCCAATAGAAATGTTTACTTAGAATTTCAATGGTCTTTTTAACCCAAAAATGACCCATTAAACCTCTACTACGGGCCTCTCTCACAAGTAATTCCCTCATTGAACACCTAGGGACACACAATTTATTTTTTCGAAATAAATAATCATCATGTTTAAAGAACCTATCCACAGCTCCTTTACCACATAATTCATAAATATTAGAAAAGTCCAGATCACTAGCATACATGTCCTTAATGTATTCAAATCCAAGTAATTTAGAATTTAAAGAATTTAAAAGAACATACCTTCGAGACAATGCATCTACCACCACATTTTCCTTACCTTGTTTGTATCGGATGACATAGGGAAATGTTTCGATGAATTCTATCCACCTTGCATGTCCTTACTCAGCTTAGCTTGACCCCTCAAATGCTTCAAGGATTCATGATCAGTGTGTATCACGAACTCCCGTGGCCACAAGTAATGTTGCCATGTCTCCAAAGCGCACACAAGTGAGTATAACTCATTGTCATATGTAGGGTAATTAAGTGTAGCCCCTTTTAGCTTTTCACTAAAACAGGCGATTGGCCTTTGATCCTGCATTAAAACAGCTCCAATGCCTAACCCTGAGGCATCACATTCAATCTCAAAGGCCTTGTCAAAGTTAGAAAGTGATAAAATCAGTGTTTTACACAACATACTTTTGATTGTTTCAAATGCATGTTCCTGTTCTACTCCCCATTTAAAACCTACACTTTTTTTGACAATTTCTGTGAGTGGTGCGGCAATCGTGCTAAAATTTTTAACAAAGCCCCTATTAAAACTAACCAAGCCATGAAAACTCCTAATCTCAGTTATGCTTTTAGGTGTTGGCCATTCTTTAATAGCTTTGACTTTTTCTTCATCTAAGTCTATTCCTTTAGCACTAACCACATAGCCAAGAAACACAACTTTTTCCATGCAAAAATAACACTTTTTAAAATTAGCAAAAAGTTGCTCTTGTTTTAAAACCACAAGCACACATCTAACATGCTCAACATGCTCATTCAAAGTTTTACTGTATATCAAGATATCATCGAAGTAAATTACAACGAATTTACCTATAAATGCACGTAAAATATGATTCATTAAACGCATAAATGTGCTAGATGCATTAGTAAGCCCAAAAGGCATTACTAACCATTCATACAGGCCATACTTAGTTTTAAAAACAGCTTTTCACTCATCTCCTTCTTTCATTCGAATTTGATAATAACCACTCTTAAGGTCAATTTTACTAAATATGCTAGAGCCATGCAATTCATCCAACATATCATCTAACCTAGGAATAGGATGACGATACTTTACCGTTGTATTGTTGATGACCCTACAATCGACACACATTCTCCAAGTCCCGTCCTTTTTGGGTACAAGTAACATGGGGACGGCACATGGACTCATACTTTCCCTTATATACCCTTTGCTCATCAAGTCCTCCACTTGCCTTTGGAGTTCCTTCATCTCCTTGGGGTTACTTCGATAAGCGAGGCGGTTCGGAATGACTGCTCCAGGTACAAAATCAATTTGATGTTCAATACCTCGAATGTGTGGTAACCCACTAGGTATGTCATCAGGAAATACATCGTCAAATTCCTGTACGAGAGAAATAGCCAAATTAGGGAGGGATTTGTTAGTTTCATCAAATGCAAGGAATGATTCCTTGTATAGCAGAAGGACCATTGGCCGTTCTTCCATGAATGCTTTCTTGATTTCACTCATTTTTGCGTAGAAACTCATTTTTCTTTCTTTTCTGGCACTCTTCGCTCCCTCTCATTTTTCTGAGGTATGTACTTCAACACTCCTTTTTTCTCTCGCCTCTCCTTTTTCTGGAGTCGTGGCTCCAACTCTCTTTTCCTCTCCTTTTTCTGAGGTCGTGGCCTCAACTCTCTTTCTTTCATTTTCCCTCACTCTTTTTTCTTCATCATTTTTCAATTTTATTTGATCTTCATACACTTGTGACTGTGTCAATGGTGCAAGTGTAATGATTTTCCCCCTTTAGTAAAGCTATACCTATTTTTATACCCATCATGCGTTACCTTCCTATCATATTGCCAAGGTCTACCCAACAAAATGTGTCCGGCATGCATAGGAACCACATCATACATAATATCATCCACATAGCTACCAATAGAAAAACTCACCAACACCCTCCTATTCACCTTAATTTCTCCACTATCATTTAACAATTGAAGCCTATAAAGTTGAAGATGTTTTAACAAAGGTAATCCTAATTTTTCAACAAGTATAGTACTAGCGACGTTAGTGCAACTACCACCATCAATAATCATACTACATACCTTGTTATTAATGCGACATCGTGTATGGAATATGTTCTCCCGTTGTTGTTCCAAATCATCCGTGTTGATTTGAGCACTAAGAGCTCTCCTTGCCACTAATAACTCGCCATGCTCCCCGGATAACACATCCTCATCATCACATATTTCCTCCAATGCCGACATATCGCTATAATCCTCTTCCTCACTATCACTCTCCATGGCTCCATCCTTCCGCACAAGTATCACTCGCCTATTAGGACATTGAGATGCCACATATCCTCTCCCCAAACATTTAAAGCATTGAATGTCTCTACTCCTAGATGGTTGAGATTCCCCTTTAGGTACGAGTTTATTAGCTTGTTCCTCCTTCCCTTTTGGTGCCTCAAACTTCCCTTTTGGTGCTTCAAACTTCCCTTCAGAAACAGCCCCATCTCCTTTACTTTCCCACTTCGGCTTCCAAGAAGAATTAGAACCAGATTGATACCTTGCTGTTCCCTTTTTCTTTATTTGCTTCTCCACCTTTATAGCCATGTACAACATATTCTCCATCTCCAAATAATGTTGTAGTTCAACCACATTAGCTATATCCCTATTCAACCCATTCAAAAATCGAGCCATCGTAGCCTCCATATCCTCTTCTACATTAGCTCTAATCATCAACATCTCCATCTCCTTATGATAATCCTCCACACTCTTTGATCCTTGGTATAGACTTTGTAATTTTTGATGAAGCTCCGGATGGTAATGACTAGGAATTAACCTCTTTCTCATGATAGCTTTTAATTCATCCCAAGTACTAATGGGTCTCTCGCGATTCCTCCTCCTAGAAGTCACCAATTGATCCCACCAAGTAATAGCGTAATCGGAGAATTCAAGTACAGCTACCTTAACCTTTTTCTCTTCCGAATAAGTGTAGCAATTGAAAATTAATTCCATCTTCTTTTCCCATTCTAGGTATGCTTCCGGATCACTCCTACCCTTGAATGACGGAAATGTCATTTTGATGTTGCTCATACTACCATTCATTCTATCGCCACCAAGATCTCTATCCTTTCTTCCATGCCTAACTACTCTATCCACAATTGCCCCATCGTCAAAATCACTACCTTCTTCATTCTCATCGATCCCCTCTACTCTACGACCTTGCCCACCTTGCCTACGGGCATTAGGCACTTCCCGAGGTTGCTCAAGTCTTTCTAACCTACCTAACACATCCCCAAACAACCGCTCAAACCGTTGTACCATCTCTTCCGTCATGTTGACTCGATCGTTATTTTTTGTAGTAGAAGATTGTTCAGACATCCTAAAACTAAATATTATATGCCTCACGTGTATTTCGCTCGTGTATCACTCAAATTTGGCTTTTACCCTCTATTGATCTCACCTCTCTGCCTTTTTCCACTCAATGGCTTTCACCCCAATTGCTTCAAAGAACGAACCCGAACTCAAACAAGTTTAAGCCCGAATGATTCAAATCGAGTAAGAGTGAGAATTTTATGAACTGTTTGGAAAACTTGAAGAAGACCTTTAGAGAATAGAATTTGACTCGATATAGAACTTGACACTTTTTATGGAAACTAAGATTGAGTCAAGAATGTATTTCTTGAAATCAAATAACAACTATTTTTTTTCTTGGACTTGGAATTTTCGTTTTTTTTTTTAGATTTGAAGACTCAAGAACTTGAAGAACACGAAGAACAAAATTAAGAACTCAAGAAACAAAATAAAGATATAACCTTGATCTTTGGAACCTAAGCTCTGATACCAGATGATGCAAACCACGTAGCAATTGTAGCTACGCAACCCACAAAATATTGAAATCGACCCAAGAACGCCAAGAAATCAAGATTTATGGATCCAATTAAAATTAATTGAACCAAACAACCAATACAATCACTGGAATATATTGACCTCTTGATCACAAGCAATAATAATTCTCACCGAGATTTGAACAAACAAGAATAACTCGCAAGTTTGGATTTTATTTAATGAAGAATAAGATTGTGAAAGCAAAATAGCCTCTCAATTATAATATCAAAGTTGTCTATGAATAATGAAAATTACATCCCTATAAATAGGGTCAAAAACTAGGTTAAGAGATTTAATTATACTAGGAAACAATTAGCTAAAAATAAGGAAATAAAAATTAACCTAAAATTACGCGTATATGTTTTTACGACCGTGACCCTTCCCTTTACGACCGTAACTTGGTTTCTGTTTAATAGTTACGGCCGTGACATAATTATTTACGGCCGTAATTCTTGTTTATGAAAATCTCGTTCTTTAACCCGAGGCTTCGTTACGACCGTGATAAAAGCTTCTTACGGCCGTAAGTCCAATTTCTTCAAATTCTCAATTTTCAGCAGTGAGCTCTTCACGGCCGTAAGAATTACGATTTACGGCCGTGAATTTTGAAACTTTGCAATTTTCTTCGACGGCTTGAATGATGTTAATCCACTCATCGTTTTGGCTCGATCCCAACATGGAACTTGCTTCTTTTGATGACACGAACATTGTTTTGGCCATTGTTTCTTGAACTAACTTGTCCATTGCTTCATTGGCCCTCTTTGTTTGCAATCGAGTCATCGGTCCTCCTTTGATCTTCAACAGATCTTTGTGCGGGCTTGTATCCGTGGTCTGGATCACATCAGCTATATTTCTTTACTTGATTTTATTTTGTAGTCTTACATACATGGCCAATCTCACAAAATTAGAATTTACGGCTCTTGATATATCTGGAAAGAACTATCTTTCATGGATCCTTGATGCTGATATACATCTTGAAGCTAATGGCCTTGGGGATACCATAAAAGAAGAAAATACTGCATCCAATCAAGAAAAGGCCAAGTCAACGATCTTCCTTCGCCATCATCTTGATGAGGGATTAAAGGCGGAATATCTTACAATCAAGGATCCTCTTGAATTGTGGAATAATTTGAAGGAAAGATATGACCATCAGAAGACAGTCATACTGCCAAGAGCTCGTTATACTTGGATACATTTGAGGATGCAAGATTTTAAATCAGTATCTGAGTATAATTCCGCATTGTTTAAAATAACTTCCACATTAAAATTATGCGGAGAAAAAGTTACTGAAGAAGATATGTTAGAGAAAACTTTCTCTACTTTTCATGCCTCGAATGTTATCTTGCAGCAACAATACAGGGAACGAGGCTTTAAAAAATATTCAGAACTGATATCATGTCTTCTAGTGGCTAAGCAAAATAATGAGCTCTTAATGAAAAATCACGAATCTCGACTGACGGGATCAGTTGCACTACCTGAAGGGAATAACATTTCATATAATAAACAAAGACAAGACCATGGTCGCATTTACAATCATGGTCGTAGTTGTGGTCGTGGTCGTGGCAATAGTCAAGATCGAGGACGAGGACAAAGCTACACTTGGCATCGTGGAGGACAAAATCATGCTCGTCCTCACAATGGTCATAATAAACAATCCTTCAATTTTAGAGGAACAAATTATGGAGAAAGTGGAGAAAATTCCCAGAAAAGAAAGATGTCAACAAGATTGACAGACAGTTCATGCCATAGATGTGGTATGAAAGACCATTGGGCACATGCTTGTTGGACATCAAAACTTCTTGTTGAATTATACAGAGCCTCTCAAAATGAGAAAGGAAAAAATGTTGAAACAAACTTTGTTTTTCAAGGAAATAATGCGCACCAATTCTCATCAGAAGTAACACATCTCGATGTTGATGATTTCATTGAACCTGATGAGAACATCACTAAACATGATAATGATCGAAGTTGAAAAGTTATTACTTGTAATTTTATGTATTCATGTATTTCAGTGTTAACGGTACTTTTTTATAATTCCTGCACGTTATTTTTAATAAAAATACGTGTAATAATATAATATTTTTCTTCTTAATATAATTATTTTGTGTGTAACCGTATTTCTCTTTGTTAATGAAGAAATGGACACTTTGATTTATTGAATGGCTCTAAGATCATTGATGGAGATATTTGCTTAGCAGACAGTGCATCAACAAATACAATACTCAGAAATGAGAAATACTTCTTGAATCTGAAAATGATGACAACTAATGTGGGTACAGTAATAGGATTTGCACCTATTATTAAAGGATGGGGAAAAGCAAATATTGTACTAAGTGGAGGAACAAAAATGACCATCAAAAATGCCTTGTTTTCCCCTAAGTCATCTAGGAATCTGCTAAGTTATAAAGATATTCGAAGTAATGGGTACCATACTAAGACTGCCGAAGAAAGTAATAAAGAATATCTTTATATTACTTCTATTGTCTCTGGTAAGAAATATATACTTGAAAGGCTACCCGTTTTACCTTCTGGCTTGTACTATACAAAAATTAGTACAATTGAATCAAATGTTATATTATGCCAAAGGTTCAACGAAGCCAAAGAATTTTATAATTTGGCATGACCGGCTGGGACATCCCGAGTCAACTATGATGCGAAGAATTATTGAGAATTCAAAAGGACATTCATTGAGTAATCAGAAATTTTTTCATTGTAATGAATTCTCACGTGCTGCTTGTTCTCAAGGCAAATTGGTCATCAAACCATCATTAAATAAAGTTGGGTATGAATCTCCAATATTTTTGGAACGTATACAGGGTGATATTTGTGGGCCCATTTACCCTCCATGTGGACCATTTAGATATTTTATGATTTTAATATATACATCTACTAGATGGTCACGTGTGAGCTTATTATCCACTCACAACCTGGCATTTGCGAAATTACTTGCTCAGATTATTCGTCTACGAGCACAATTTCCGGATTATCCAATTAAGACTATTCGTCTTGATAATGCTAGTGAGTTTACATCTCAAGCATTTAATGATTGCTGTATATCGATTGGGATAAAAATTGAACATCCAGTTGGTCATGTTCATACTCAAAATGGTCTAACAGAATCATTTATTAAACGACTTCAATTAATAGCTAGACCATTACTTATGAGAACAAAACTTCCAGTATCTGCTTGGGGACATGCCATACTACATGCTGCAGCACTCATACGCATCAGGCCGACATCTTATCATAAATTCTCCCCATTACAAATGGCTTATGGTCAGGAGCCTAACATATCCCATCTAAGAATTTTTGGTTGTGCGGTTTATGTACCAATAGTCCCACCACAACGAACAAAGATGGGTCCTCAAAGGAGACTGAGAATATATATTGGGTTTGAATCTCCTTCTATAATAAAGTATCTTGAACCCAATACGAGTGATGTATTTACTGCACGATTTGCAGACTGTCATTTTTATGAAACAATGTTTCCAGCATTAGGGGGAGAAATTAAACACCTGGAAAAAGAAATAACATGGAATGCATCATATTTATCCAAACTAGATCCTCGCGCAAAGCAATGTGAACAAGAAGTTCAATAGATAATCCACTTGCAAAAGATAGCCAATCAATTGCCAGATGCATTCACTGACCTAAAAATAGTGACTAAATCACACATTCCAGCTGAGAATGCTCCAGTCCGAATTGATGTCCCAGAAGGACAAAATAAAGCTAATGAGGAAGAATTTCTCGAAGATTCCACAGACATAATTCAAATAAAAACCCTCGAAGTGGTACAGGTACCTGAAAATGATGAAAATAAAGAGATCTCGATAAATTATGTCTATACGAGGAAAAGATGGAACCGAGAAGAAACAATTGTCGACAATATTTTTTCATATAATGTAGCGCTCGAAATTATTAATGATAGCGAGGATGATGAACCAAAATCCATTGAGGAATGTAAACGAAGAAATGATTGGCTAAAATGAAAAAGTGCAATTCAGTCAGAATTGGATTCACCGGAGACACGTAAAGTTTTTGGACCTATTGTTCAAACTCCTAAAGGGGTTAATCATGTAGGATACAAATGGGTATTCGTACGAAAAATAAATGAGAAAAGAGAAGTCGTGAGATATAAAGCACGACTTGTAGCACAAGGATTTTTACAAATACCTGGTGTCGATTATGAAGAACGTATTCTCCTGTAATTGAGGCAATTACATTTCGATATCTAGTTAGTTTGACAATACATGAAAAACTAGATATGCGTATGATGGATGTAGTTTCAGCCTATTTATATGGCATGCTTGACAATGACATCCACATGAAAATTCCCGAGAGATTTAAAATGCCTGAAGTATATAATTCGAGACCTCGAGAATTATTTTCAATCAAATTGCAAAAGTCATTATATGGATTAAAACAATCCGGCCGCATGTGGTATAATCGCCTTAGTGAATATCTACTGAAAAAAGGATTCAAGAATGATCCTATATGCCCTTGCATTTTTATAAAGAAGTCAATGAATGAGTTCGTAATTATTGCTGTATATGTTGATGACTTAAATATTATTGGAACTCTTGAAGAAATTCCGGAGGAAATTGAGTACTTAAAGTCAGAATTTGAGATGAAAGATCTTGGAAAGACAAAATTCTGTCTCAGCTTGCAAATCGAGCATTTATCAAATGGAATTCTTATTCATCAATGAACATATACATAAAAAGTACTTAAACGATTTTACATGGATAAGGCAAATCCATTGAGCACACCGATGGTTGTTCGTTCACTCAATGTGGAAAAGGACCCATTTAGACCTCAAGAAGATAATGAAGAACTTCTTGGTCATGAAGTACCATATCTTAGTGCTATAGGTGCACTACTATATCTTGCCAACAACACACGACCTGACATTGGAATGGTGTTAAACATGTAAGTTTACTAGCAATGTATAGTTCTTCTCCTACACAAAAACATTTGAATGGTGTTAAACATGTATTGAGGTATCTCCGAGGAACAATTAACATGGGTTTGTTTTATTCAAATGAAACTAAACCGGAACTTGTTGGGTATGCTGATGCGGGATATCTATCAGACCCACACAGAGCTAAATCTCAAACATGTTATTTATTCACTTGTGGATGTACTGCTATATCATGGAAATCCACAAAACAAACATTAACTGCTACTTCTTCTAATCATGCTGAACTACTTACAATACATGAGGCAATTCGAGAATGTGTATGGTTGAAATCAATGACTTAACATATAAAGGAGACTTGTGGTCTCTCTTCAAGAAAAGGAAATCCAATAATTTTGTATGAAGACAATACCGCGTGTATAGCTCAACTAAAGGGAGGTTTCATTAAAAGTGACAGAACGAAACACATTTCACCGAAATTCTTCTTCACACATGATATGAACAAAAATGATGAAATTGATGTTCAACAAATTCGTTCAAATGATAATCTAACTGATATGTTCACAAAATCATTACCTACTTCAACATTTGAAAGATTGGTAAATAAGATCGGGATGCGTCGACTCAGAGATCTCCAACAACATCATCAGGAAAATTAAACATGCGCTGGATTTTATTTTAGCTGAGTTTTTATCCTATTGAGTTTTTCGAACAAAGTTTTTAATGAAGTAGCGGCTGTACTCTTTTTTCTTGGTTCAAATTTTATCCCACTGGATTTTACTGACAAGGTTTTAACGAGGCAGCACTTTAGAACCTCAAGCTTCAGTACATGATTTGTTCTACTTATCATTGGATGTTATTTCGAACATTAAACTTAATGATTCACAATGACCAACATCAGGGAGAGCAACTGTACTCTTTTTCCTTCGCTCAAGTTTTATCCCACTGGATTTTCTTAGCAAGGTTTTAACGAGGCAGACAATTGATCAAGCGAGTAATATATCATTCAAGGGAGAGTGTTATAAAATATATTATAAATTAGGTATTAGGTAAAAATTTGGTTTGAATAACCAATTACTATTATGCCCCTGTAAAATTTACATATTACGATTGTATCATTGTCCACCCCTATAAATAGGGGCCTATACTCATTATGAATTACAATTGAATGAATGAGAAGAATTCTCCTCTCTAAGTTCTCTATCTATTCCTCTTTATAATTCTTGTTAAGATTTTGATAGTTTCACAACAAAAATAATTATAAATTAATAAATAAAATATAAATCATTAATTATACCTTGAAGGATGCACTCTCGAACAAGTCTGCGCAGTTATCCCACTCGACCATGTCAATGTCGTCAAAGGGTTTTGTGCGACCATGTCTTTTGTAGTATTTGTGGGCCTTACCTTTGTACTCTTTGTAGCGCTCAGAAGCGCACTTATCAATGCCCTTATCAATTCAATGACCTTTGTCTTGTGGAATATTGCCTTTTGTGTTGAAATATTTCTATGAAAAAAATAAATTAGATTTCAACGTTTAATCAAACTTATATAATTTAAATATGATGAAACTTTAAAACAGTGTTAAATCTCGTACCTCAACCTCGATTCGAACACGATTCTTTAGATGTTATGGGACCTTGCTCCATGCTGAGTACTTGGGAACTATGAATTGACGTACCGTCGTTCACAGGAAGCGGATGAACTCTGACTCATTCTGACCAATAGGACGAATCGTCCTCTCTATATTCAAGTCAAAGTCAATTGGTAGTGGAACACTACCATTGTCCCTGAACCGCTTCTCAACATTGAGCATTCGAGACTTGTCACGTCTCTTTGGCAGCGGCGCTAAAATAAAATCAATAAAACTCTTTACCATTTTATAAGTGAGATAAAAACCATAAAATATAATTAAGGAACAAATACCAGAATCGCAAGGAGGTGGCAAACGACGTCCCCCTCTTTCGAGGTCCTGATTACCCCCATCCCCTCCATGAGACATAATATCGGTCATATTTTGATGGATATATTGCTAATCAAAGACTTTTTATCTGCACCTAACCACGAAGAACATTTTTCAACTTAATAACCAAAGTATTGTAATATTGGAATGGAATTCTTGTAAATCAAACTACAAAGAATCAAACTGCAAAGAACATTTTTCAACTTAATAACCAAAGTATTGTAATATTGGAATGGAATACTTGTAAATCAAACTGCAAAGAACATTTTTCAACTTAATAACCAAAGTATTGTAATATTTTTCAACACAAATCATATTTTTTCTTTAAAATTAACACAAAGTATATTAGTTCAAGTTCAAGCATTTGTTTTCTCAAAAATATGTCAGCTACTACGGACATATTTCAAAGCAAGTGAACCATGGAGTAGCGTCCATTCGACTCCGGACACCCATAAGATAAATCCCCAGGATCTCTCAGAGGAGAAATTGGAACAGGAATTTATGCTTTTCTTACAAGCACTAAATCCAAGGTATGCAAGTGATGTCATATAATTTTGATTTTATACTATGGCTGTAAATATTAGAACATTATACAATGAATATGAGACATTTGTCTTATGAATGACTAATAAAACCCCCAAAAAAAAAACTCATTTCGACTTTAATGATACTAAATAATTGCAGAAAAGTGTAATTTTATATCAATAATTGTTGATAGAGGAATTCTTGATCTTAATTACCAGTATTAATATTAAACTAAATAGAACACAGATATTGTAAAAAATTACCATAACAAGAAGTATATCCAAAAGAGAAAATGTTACAAAAACTCAGTTCTTTTCCAATAACTATGGGATCTAAATCTGTTATCCACTGCTAGTCTTGACCAAAGTATCCTCAAGTAGCCAGAAGACTAGAAATCAATTCAACCTCAGAATACAAGGAAAAAAGAGACTTTCTATTGGAAGAATAAAATAAAATTAATGAAATGTGCAGAATCAGTCCCTTTTACAATTTTATATCTCAGGGGTATAAAGAGATGGGATAATAAGGTGGAACACTTACAGTACGAGGACCAGTTAGCTCAAAGAGGTGGCCATCATCATTGTTGGTATATGGAAGCTGAAGGTACCATGGAGAATTTATTAACAACCATTTTTTCTCCACAAACTCAGCAAGAGTACTTGTTTCACCAGATTTCGTGATGCCAACCACCTCCCTTCTAATATTATTTGTCTTGCTCTTTGACTTCTTGGAATCCCTGCAACAAAACCAGAAAACCCACCTCATAAGCATAATTCAATTTTAAAAGAGAAATATTCTCGAATTAAAATCCATTACAATTGCACATCTTTAACACAAATGAATTACAAACAATTCAGCCTGCGAAGATACGCATTCCAGATTTTTTTTAAGGATTGTACAAGCACAAAAGCACCAGTCAGTCTCAAGCTCATCCAAAATCTTCAGTCGAAATGAGTTATTTTCCTTGATCCAGCATTAATTACACCATATGGTGCAAAAGAACATTACATATGCATATCTAATGATACTTTAGAAGTTAGAACTGGGTTTTTCTAAAGTAATATAACATTTGAACGATACTTTGGAATTGGGTCTTTCTAAACTCTTATATTTTTCATATATTTTTAAGTTTTTGATACTCGAATGATACTTCTGGGACACTCCTCGGGGAAACATTACACAAATCATGTCGTGTCCTATACTGTCGTATGCTTTATAGTTCAAATATGCAAGGAAAATATTCCCAACACATAATGGACACAAAAAGTCCCATTTTGTATATTCTGGAATATAAAATTAAAAAAAAATGATTTTTAGAACATTTCTCTAAGAAAGTAAGAGATATTGTGAGAAAAGTTCCAAAAACTTCTCATGTCCAATCTGTTTTACATCTACTACATGCATTTTTCTTTCTCTGCCCATAGTAATATAAATATAGTTAAACTCAAAGGTATTTTTAATATAAGAAATAGCTAATTTAAAAATATTTCACCAACATAAAACAAAACTCAAAAAATTATTGATATGTAAGAAGTATAAAAATAAAGAAATACCTTTTTTTTTGAAAAAAAATAAAGATATACCTATAAATGTACAATTTTAAAATAATTTAAAACGATGTGTCCATGTCCTAATTTTTAAAAAAACTTGGTGCCCGTGTCCATGCTTCTTAGCTTTAGCACTACAAGGGCAGTTTTATCCTTGTTAAAAGAAGCATCCTCTTCCTCTATAGACATGGCTTCATCCTTCTCCTCCTATGGCCTACCCCATCCTCCACCTCCCTAAAGCCTTGCTCCCTCTCCCTCTCCCTCTCCCTCTCCCTCTCCCTCTCCCTTCCCTATTACACTCCCACCTGTTAACATGTCACTTTAGAGACTCTCAAGAAGCTCCTAAGTGAATGGGGTATAAGAGGCCAAGGTCTGAGGGGAGGCCGGAGGAGAAGCTGCAAGAGAGGTAGAGGAGGGTGATATGCAGGGGTAGGGTGGAGATGCAGGGACAATAGGTTGAGAAGCAAGGCGGTTGGTATGCCGTAGGGGGAGGGTGAGGAAGAAGAGGGTTGATCAATGTTTAAGACATTTCACAAGGCCATTCAACATAAAGGTGACAACCAAGGTCCTTTTCATTTCGTCTCCAACTTGGTCCTACTTAAACACCATACTCTATTTCCTCTATTTGACAGCCGGAATCAATGGAATTGGATGCAGCAGAGTCCATAGTTAGATGTATGATCAAAATTCCCATGCCTCACTTCGCTAGTCATCTTTTGAATGACATTGTGTGCGGTAAAAATGTAATAGCCAAACCAGTAGCATAAAAGTAAAATATGACCCAGAAAATTCAACTTCCTAAATGTAAAAAGCAAACCCGCACATTCAGAACAAGCTTCTCAGTAACACCAAATTCAAAGCCAACAAGTTTCTGGACCATTTACCATCAATTTTGTTATATACACAGGATACATAGCAGAGGATATTCTTTCATCTCTATTACATGAAGGTCAACAAACAGAAAGCAGTGTGACAAAATCCTCTTTCAAACCTTTTATTAAAATCAAATATGAAGAATTAATATCAGAGCTCTAACTACAACTAAAAGACCGACAGGATTTCAAGATATGTTCTTGCATCCACTACCTCTATTTCCTGTTTCATTTCAAATTTTTGGGCAGCAACAAATTCACGAAAATAAGAAAGCTCCCCTACCCCTATTTCCTTTCTTTTTGACTGTCTGGGTAGCAAAAAATTCAAGAAAATAAGAAAGCTCCAAAAAAAAAAAAAAAACATTATCCAAGAATGAAATCTCTCAAATCCCTAACCCGGAATCCGTATGCTCCAACTCGTTTTTATGCAATCCACTACAAATTTTTCACTTCAGCCCTTCTCGAAAACTATATCACGGCTAGGTTATGGTGGAGAAATAATCAATAAAGAAGAAGAGAGAGGGAAAAGGGAAAACTGGAGCGGGAGATACAGACTTGAGAGCGAAGTCGTGACTTTGTGGATTTTTGGAATCGGTTTTACTTACAAATGGTAATGGGCGAGCAAAAACCGAAGCATTTACCGGTGATGTGCTAGCAGAGGCGGCGGTGGCGCGATGGAGTAGGTGAGCAGTGGCAGTACACTGGAGAGAGCAGAGACGGGGAGTGAGACGGAGAGCGTAGAGAAGAAGTGTGGTTTGTGACTTGGTTGTGAAATTGGATCCGCGCGCAATTGAATAATGGAGGGAGTGAAAAAAATTTAGCTTATTTTGTGTAATTGCAATTCGTTTCTTTTTTATACATTTTTTTTAACGGGTTGTTACCCAAATAACCATATTTTTGGACCAATTACAAAAATAATCTTTTAAAATTTTTAGGAAGGAATTTTGTTTTGCAACTTTTAGTATCACTTTTTTAATGTCTTTGTCACTTTTTTAATACTAGTACTAGTATTTCACCACGTGCTTCACATGTCTTATGTACGCGATAAAATAACTTCTACTTTGTATCTCCTCTATAATGAAATATAAAGTATAATAAATAATTTATTATTATTTATGATCGGTTCAAAATAAATATTATTACTAATTTTAAATTTAATAGTGAAAATAATTATATATACGAAAATTACTCGATTACTTATATATTTATTAACTTATGAGTAAATTTTGTAAAAGACATTTTCAATTTTTCTGAATTATTAAGTGTACATCATAATTTTTCTCAATTATTGAAGTAGGCGCACCTACAAATTTTAATTACGAATAATTGAACTCACAAAACAAACACGAATTTCCACTCTCGAAGGAAACACACCAATTTCATTCAAAGTCAAAAATACCTAGTAACAAGAATAAGATAGTCTTAAATAACGAAATAAAGAAACCAAATGGGTCCTGAACCCCTAAACGGACTAGATTTATCATAATAATAAATAATTAAACAAAAAAGATGAACAAATAAAAATAGAAAATTGCAGTATTTATGCTCTAAAAATATTTTCATTTTTTTTAGATATGAATAAGCAGGATTTCTTTTTCATTTGATAAAGATTTAAAGTAGATTTCTATTAGATTTTGATAAAAGTTGATGAATTAACGTGGTTAAAAATTTGTAGGTTCTGTTGAATCCTAGCCCAAAGAGAGGTACAGTGATCCACTAGCGATGGCCCAACTAAGGCCCAACGGACCTTCCAAGCCCAAAGAGAGGTACAGTGATCCACTAGCGATGGCCCAACTAAGGCCAACGGACCTTGACCCATAGCCAAGGTTCGAAATATCACCTTGGGTCCGATTCCGAGGTGGTTTGTCAAGCGAACCTTTCTAGCCAAACTAATTTACGCCCGGACGACGTGCTTTATACTCAGCCGAAGCGCTTTACGGCAGAGACCAGGAGAGAGATGGAGTCAGAGATGTGACACTGCCTTTACCAAGATGTGACAGACGCCCATCCCCTACGAAATGTAGCAATGATTACGGTCAAAAAGCAATGTTGTCACCTCCAAGAGCTAAGGTGGAGACAAGTGTAAAGTATGCAACGTGTCATGATCCGAGACAACAAGTTCCTCTATAAATGGAACGCGATTGTCTCCAAGAAAGGGGTTAGCGATTTCATACTCTTAACCAAATATATATATTTCTCTCACTTCCTTTTTTCTCTTCTACACATTTACTTCTCCCGCACCCAATGTATATATAAATTCGCCTAAAATGAGTACTGACTTTGGCATCAGAGTGCAAGTGGGAGCCACATCGGCCCTCTTTGCAAACTGATTATTTGTCACAGTGCGCAGGAGATCCACGTGTTCAAGAGGGAGGAGCTGAGACGTGTTGGTCTAAGGTCCAGTCGGATTTTGTGGTCAACAGCTTCCATAAAATATTTGGGTGAAATAAATTGTTAACTTTGATTTATATTAATATCTAGATTAAAATCAACACCAAACGAGGGCTTCACTACGTTCATCATGTAAGTGAAGATTGAATACTTATTCATTTATAAATGTGTTTTAATAACTTACCGCTTATTTTCCTTGATTTAAAAAAAAAGTTAAATAATTAATTCTGAGTAATTGTGTCTCATGTTAGCGCTCAAATAAAGTAGTTCATATTTTTTATTTTGAGTATTCAAAAAGCTATTGGTTTTAAAATGTATTTATTTTAACGAATCATAATTTTCCAATTATTCATCATGTTGATTATATTAAACAAATCCATACTATTTCTATTGTGAGATTATCATTACTTTTATATATTAGTGGTGGTTTTTAGCACATTTTTAAAAAAATGTGATACTATGTATGATGCAAACCACGTAGCAATTGTAGCTACGCAACCCACAAATTATTGGAATCGACCCAAGAACGTCAAAGAACCACGATTTAGAGATTGATTCAAATTAATTGAACCAAGCAACCAACACAATCAATAGATATGCTGACCTCTTGATCACGATAAAAGTAAATCTCACCCAAGATTTGAACAAACAAGATTAACTCGCAAGTTCGGATTTTATTCAATGAAGAATAAGAATATGAAAGCAAAATAGCCTCTCAATTATATTATCAAAGTTGTGTTGAAAAATAATGAAAATTACATCCCTATAAATATGGTCAAAATCTAGGTTAAGAGTTCTAATTAAATAAGGAAACAACTACCTAAAAATAAGGAAATAAATAAAATCCTAAAATCACGCAATTACTCATTTACGGCCGTAAGACGTTTTCTGCTTAACCATTACGGCCGTGAGACGCAGGTTACGGCCGTAAGTCAATTTCTTCAAATTCTCTGTTTCCTTCAGTGGTATGGTTACGGCCGTGACGAATAGGTGTTACGGTCGTAAACTTTGAAATTTCATAATTTTCTTCGACGGCTTGAATAAGGTTGATCCACTCGTCGTCTCGACTAGCTTCCAACATGGAAATTGTTCATTTCCCTATGTCGAATGTTGTTGCGTCGTCCGTGACTTGAATTCTCCTTTGAGCTCCTATCCCGGATCACTAAGCTCCTATCCCGGATCACATCATTCTCCCCTTCTTCAAGATGATTCGTCCCGAATCATATCTTGGTTCATGGTGTTTCAGCGCACCGCCTGGATCAAAAGGAAAATTTTTGCCTCCATTACATAGGATCAACCAATAGTCGAATACTTGGATTGGAAGGACGAGTCGAAATAAGAACTTCCTTGGCCAAATGTGGTGTGACTCAAACCTCCAAGTATATTCAACCTGTAAGAAAGAATTAAGCAAAATAGGGTGGGAAATGTTAGTTTCACAAAGTACAAGATAGGGATCCTTGTACTCATGGTATATCATCTCCAAATCCTCTTCCCTAACAACGAGGTCTTTCTCTTCACCTCCTTCCTTTGTTGCAACTTCTTGCTCGATCTCTTCTATTTCTTTTCTCTCAAGCTCATCCACCTCTTCTAACTCCACATTTTCAAGCTCAACTACCTCTTTTAAGTTTTTAGTTTCAACTTCTTCTACATTTTTAGTCTCAACTACCTCTTCCACATTTTTATTTTCAACCACACCTTCATCCTCAGTCACCTCTTCCACAATTTTATTTTCTTGTTCATTCACCTCTTTATTACCCAATTCCACATCTCCTACCTTAAATTTTGGAATTTGACCAACCATTTGTAGTTTCAGCTTCCTCTCCTTCTTCTCAACATCCCTATCTCGAGGTTCCTCTTGCAATCCCACTACAACTTTCCTCTCACTCTCTTTTTTTACCTTCCTCGAATCGTCTAGTGCTTCCTCGAGTGTCAACCCATACAGTGTGAATGTTTTCCCTCTCGTAAGAATCCTGTATATGTGCATACTCTGATACCAGATGATGCAAACCACGTAGTAATTGTAGCTACGCAACCCACAAATTATTGGAATCGACCCAAGAACGCCAAAGAACCATGATTTAGAGATTGATTCAAATTAATTGAACCAAACAACCAACACAATCAATAGATATGTTGACCTCTTGATCACAATAAAAGTAAGTCTCACCCAAGATTTGAACAAACAAGATTAACTCGCAAGTTCGGATTTTATTCAATGAAGAATAAGAATATGAAAGCAAAATAGCCTCTCAATTATATTATCAAAGTTGTGTTGAAAAATAATGAAAATTACATCCCTATAAATAGGGTTAAAATCTAGGTTAAGAGTTCTAATTAAACAAGGAAACAACTACCTAAAAATAAGGAAATAAATAAAACCCTAAAATCACGCAATTACTCATTTACGGCCGTGACTAACGTCTTTACGGCCGTAAGACGTTTTCTGCTTAACCATTACGGTCGTGAGACGCAAGTTACGGCCGTAAGTCAATTTCTTCAAATTCTCTGTTTCCTTCAGTGGTATGGTTACGGCCGTGACGAATAGGTGTTATGGCCGTAAACTTTGAAATTCCATAATTTTCTTCGACGGCTTGAATGAGGTTGATCTACTCGTCGTCTCGACTAGCTTCCAACATGGAAATTGTTCATTTCCCTATGTCGAATGTTGTTGCGTCGTCCGTGACTTGAATTCTCCTTTGAGCTCCTATCCCGGATCACATCAATGTAACTTATTTTTAGAAAATTGATCATTTCTCAAGCAAACATAAAGAAAAATATGCAGTTTGTACAACATCTAATCTGAATCACTACTTTTCGGCCGACTGTCCTTCCCTGGCATCCACAGAGACCCCAACATCCCCACCGGTCATTCGACGCGGATTGATGTCATGTAGTGGGCCTAGATCCACGAACAGTGAAAACATTGTTGATGTGTCACCTTCGACTAAATCAGTCCCAGTAACAACCGTCTTAGGTAGCTCCCAAGCTCTTCGATGGTTTACTTCTTGAACAACTCGCCAATTGGGACCCCTTATAGGATCGTTTATATAAAACACCTGTCGCGCTTGAGAAGCCAGTATGAATTGGTCATCCTTGAACGCCTCGGCACTAACATTAATGCTTGTGATGTTGTTTTCTATTACAGTTCTTTTACCTTGCGTCCTAAACCATTTACACCTGAGAAGCACGACTGAAAAGCCACCAATATACGACAGCTGAAGTACCTGTTACAACTGCCCATAGAATGTTTCGCCTCCTATTCCTGGCACACTCACGCCACTATTTTGAGTGATCCGTCTGATGTCACGATCAACAGTAAGGAATCGAACACCGTTAATGATACATGTCGGATCCGGTGCGACAGCCAAAGGGGTCTCTCGATGTAGATTATAGATCTATCATGACGAATGACAATGTTAATTAGGTAATTCAATGGTCATTCAAAAATAAATTACATAATCATGTAATCATAAAAATGTAAACGTACCTTCGTGTGAAACCAGTCGACAAACTCTTTCCTGTGCAATTGCTTGATGTTGTCTACACCACGCGAATGTAATTCTCTCTTATGTTCACTACTCAAATGAAACAAAGTGTTACATGACAATGTAGTGAAAAACATTATTAAAAAATCTAACTTTAATTTACTATTACAGTTGAATACTTACGTCAAATAGTCTTCAATTTCAGGGCAATTTTTGAGGATGTAAAACTCCGCCTGGTTCATTGTCTAATGATCAAGTGTCACTGATGTTGTTTTTCCAACTAGACGACAATGCGACTTGAAAACTGATAGACTTGCACCCTGATCAATAGCATCGTCGTTCCTCTCGGGTCGATTGAAACGTGTCTCGATGTCATCAAAATACCTCGAACAAAATGTTAAGGCTTCTTCGGCAACATACCCCTCTGCAATGGAAACCTCAAGCTTTGCTGGATTCCTAACATAATTGATGTGATTCTTGTTGGGGAATCACGGGATCTCGCGGAAATTGAATTAAACACTTGGAAAGTTCCAAATCCAGATTAATTGATGATAACAATACGACCCGACACTCACGACTCAAGAACCAAGGATGTATCAAATCCAAGACCCGTTAAGATGCGGAATGAAGAACCATAAATGGGTGAACGCCACAAAGGTTGTCAAATCCTTTGATAAGTTCAAGGGGTTCAATCAAGAACGAAGAAGAATAGGGATAAACTCACCTAATTCAAGCAATCTGATTAATCATAAAAGTTGTGCCTTTACAATGGTAAAGAAAACCTAATTATAGTGCAAAACGCGTCCAAAATAACCCTAGCCGCAAAATACCAAAAATACAACTCGGCGCAATTTTACGGCCGTGAAAATCGACCTTACGGCCGTAATTGACCCTCGGGTCCAAAAACTGTCTGAACTTTTACGGCCGTGACATTGGTGCTTACGGCCGTAAGACACCTTCTGAATAAAAACTGCATAACTCCATTACGGCCGTGAATTGATTGTTACGGCCGTGCGATAGCAAAGTTACGGCCGTAACTCCAAACCTTACGGCCGTAAAAGGCACTCTGAATTGTTTTCTCCTTATTCTTTGACCCAAATGCCTTGTAACGGTTTTGGCGCATCTCCCCTATTGTCATGCATTGAAAATGGAGTCTTTGACCATGCATTTGGATATTCATCCACCTAAGCTTGCATAAGCCCCTGCATTGCTTGCTTGATCTTCTTAGCCCTCTGCCTCGTTATTGGTCCCACTGGTACATGCAACGGGTCCTTGCTCGTATGGTCACTCAGGTACTCATCATTCCCTCCCTGTTGAAAAGGATTCGTCCTCGAATCATCACCTGCATCAAACAAGGAGAGATCAGCAACGTTAAAAGTAGCAGATATATTATACTCACCTGGGAGATCCAGCTTATAAGCATTGTCATTGATTCTCTCGATGACTTGAAACGGCCCATCTCCTCTAGGCTGTAGCTTAGACTTCCATTGTGCTGGAAATCGTTCCTTTCGCATGTGAACCCACACCCAATCGCCTGGTTCAAAAATCACCTACTTCCTACCTTTATTCGCATGGGACGCATAGTGCTCATTCTTCTTTTCTATTTGTAGCCTGACCCTTTCATGGAGTGACTTCACAAGCTCGGCTTTCTTTTTTCCATCTAAACTGTTCCTGTCATCTACAGGCAAAGGAATTAGGTCCAAAGGGGTTAGAGGATTGAAGCCATACACAATTTCAAAAGGAGAGTAAGTAGTAGTAGAATGTATAGCTCTGTTATATGCAAATTCCACAAATGGTAGACATTCCTCCCAACTCTTCAAATTTTTATTTATGACAACACGCAAGAGTTGTGTTAACGTCCTATTGACTACTTCTGTCTGACCATCCGTTTGAGGATGACATGTAGTGGAAAACAATAGTTTAGTACCCATTTTCCCCCACAGAACCTTCCAGAAGTAACTAAGGAATTTGACATCTCTGTCAGACACTATACTCCTAGGCACCCCATGTAGTCTGACAACTTCCCTAAAGAATAAGTCTGCTATGTTCACGGCATCATCAGTTTTATGGCAAGGAATGAAGTGTGCCATTTTACTAAATCTGTCCACCACCACAAAAATGGAATCCCGACCTTTGTTGGTCCTAGGCAATCCTAACACAAAGTCCATGGATATATCTACCCAAGGCTCACTAGGAACTGGTAGAGGAGTGTACAAGCCATGTGGTAATACCTTAGACTTGGCCTGTTTACAAGTTATGCATTTATTACAAATTTGGTGAACATCCCGTTTCATCCTAGGCCAATAAAAATGTTCCTTCAACGTTTCCAATGTTTTTAAAACACCAAAATGACCCATCAAACCACCCCCGTGAGCTTCACGTACTAACAACTCACGCATAGAACAGTTAGACACACACAATTTATTTTCCTTAAACAAATAACCATCATGCCTATAAAATCTATCAAATGCTCCCTTTTCGCAAGAGGCATAAATAGAGGAAAAATCACGATCGTTCGCATACAAATCTCGAACATATTCAAATCCCAATAATTTAGCATTCAATGAATTAAGGAGCACATACCGTCTCGACAACGCATCTGCAACTATATTTTCCTTACCGTGTTTGTATTGAATGACATAAGGAAAAGTCTCCACAAACTCCATCCAGCGGGCATGTCTTTTGTTCAACTTACCTTGCCTCTTGAGGTGCTTTAATGACTCGTGATCCCTGTGGATGACAAATTCTTTTGGCCAGAGGTAATGCTGCCAAGTCTCCAATGCCCTGACAAGAGCATAAAGCTCCTTATCATACGTTGGATAGTTCAACGTTGCCCCGCTCAGCTTTTCACTGAAATAAGCTATCGGCCTCTTTTCCTGCATAAGAACAGCTCTAATCCCTATTCCTGATGCATCACATTCAATCTCGAAGGTTTGGTTAAAATTAGGTAATGCTAAGACTGGTGCAGAACATAAGGCATCTTTAAGCAACGCAAAGGCATTTTCCTGTTCGTCCCCCCAACGGAAACCCACACTCTTTTTAATTACCTCAGTGAGTGGTGTGGCGATTGTACTGAAATCTTTCACAAACCTCCTATAAAAACTTGCTAACCCATGAAAACTCCTTACCTCAGTTACACTCTTTGGTGTTGGCCATTCCCTAATAGCTCGGATTTTCTCCTCATCAACCGCAATACCATCCTTACCAACAACATAACCAAGGAATATGACCTTATCGATGCAAAACGTACACTTTTTAAAGTTAGCATACAATTTTTCAGTGCGTAAAACCTCAAGTACAAACCTCAAATGCCTAACATGCTCTTCTACATTCTTACTATAAATTAAAATGTCATCAAAGTACACGACCACAAATTTACCAATGAAAGCCCGTAAAACATGGTTCATCAGCCTCATGAATGTACTAGGTGCATTGGTGAGACCAAACGGCATAACTAACCATTCGTAAAGCCCGTATTTGGTCTTGAATGCAGTTTTCCATTCGTCCCCCTCTTTCATGCGTATTTGGTGATACCCACTCTTGAGGTCAATTTTACTAAAGACACATGAACCATATAATTCTTCAAGCATGTCATCTAACCTAGGTATAGGATGGCGATACTTTACCGTGATATTGTTGATGGCCCTACAATCCACGCACATCCTCCAGGTTCCATCCTTCTTGGGTACCAATAAGACCGGCATAGCACATGGGCTCATGCTTTCTCGAATGTAGCCCTTGCTCAACAACTCGTCAACTTGCCGCTGAAGCTCTTTTGTTTCCTCAGGATTGCTTCTATATGCAGGCCTATTTGGGATGACAGCTCCCGATGCAAAATCAATCTGGTGCTCGATGCCCCGAATGGGTGGCAGCCCACTGGGTATGTCTTCCGGGAATACATCATCAAATTCCTGTAAAAGAGAAACAGCTAAATGGGGGAGGGAAGAGTTAGTGTCACCTAGTGCAAGGAAGGAGTCCTTGTACATTAGTAAGATCATTGGTTGGTGGTCAAGGGCAGCCCTTTTGATCTCACTCTTTTTGGTAAGGAAGCTCACTTTGGTTTTCTCTCCTCTTTCTTTTCTGGAACTCGTCACTTCCTCTCCTTTTTCTGAGGTGGAACCCTCAACTCTCTGTTTTTCTCTCAGCTCTCCTTTTTCTGGGAGCGTGGTCCCAACTCTCTTTTTAACACTCAGCTCTCCTTTTTCTGGGATTGGGGTCCCAACTCTCTTTGTCTTCTCTTCCTCACTTTTTAGTTTCAACTGATCCTCATAAACTTGCTGTGGAGTTAATGGCATAAGTCGAATGCTTTTCCCATCCTTGGTAAAACTGTATCTATTTTTGTACCCGTCATGTACCACCCTCCTGTCATATTGCCATGGCCGACCCAACAGGATGTGTCCAGCATGCATTGGAACCACATCACAAATTAACTCATCCTCGTATTTCCTGATAGAAAGGTTGATCAACACCTGCTTATTTACTTTGATCTCACCAGACTCATTCAGCCATTGTAACTTATAAGGCCTAGGGTGTTTGGTTATAGGTAAACACAATTTCTCAACAAGAGTGGTACTAACCACGTTGGCACAACTCCCCCCATCAATGATCAAACTACACACTTTATTATTAACAAAGCATCTAGTATGGAATATGTTTTCCCTTTGCTCACCCGATTCCTCCACCTTAATTTGGGTACTAAGGGCACGCCTAGTAATAAGGGATTGAGCTACCGCATAATCTCCATCATCACAATCACTAGCTTCTTCTAAAGCAGGCATATCCCTAAACTCATCATCATCCTCAACCTCATCCTCCGACACCACCACCCCATTTCGCACAAGCATTATTTTTTTGTTCAGGCATTGTGATGCAATGTGTCCAATTCCCATACACCTAAAACACTTGATGTCCCTACTTCTAGGAGGTTGAGAGTTAGAAGCGGGGTTACTTTTATTGGCCGATTCCTCTCGAGCCTTTGGTGGTTCTGGCTTTCCCTTTGGAGCAGCTCCTTCATTTTTGTTATTCCCACTCCACGTAGGTTTCCAAGGAGTGGAACCCGAAGAGTATTTCGCTGTCCCCTTCCTTTTCAGCTGCCTCTCCACCTTCATCGCCATGTGCAACATCTCCTCCAGTTCAACATAATATTGCAGTTCTATTACATTTGCAATGTCTCTGTTCAAACCACTCAAAAACCTGGCCATTGTGGCCTCCGGATCCTCCTCAATATTCGCTCGGATCATAGCAATCTCCATCTCTTTATGGTATTCTTCTACACTCTTCGAACCCTGAGACAGAGTTTGGAGTTTCTGGTACAAGTCTCTATAGTAATGGTTGGGTACAAACCTTTTTCTCATCAAACCCTTCAACTCGTTCCAGGTCTCAATAGGTCGTTCACGGTTCCTCCTCCTACTTGTCACTAATTGATCCCACCACACAAGTGCATAGTCTGCGAATTCTATAACCGCCAACTTCACCTTCTTCCCCTCTGAGTAGTTGTGGCACTCAAAAATCAGTTCTACCTTCTTCTCCCACTCAAGGTACACCTCCGGATCACTTTTACCCTGGAAAGCTGGTATAGTCATTTTAATGTTTCCCAGGTTTCTATCCATCCCATCATCATCCCTATATTCACGCCTATTGCCCCTACCACGCCGACCACCACAACCTGTTCTCCTACCCAAGCTAGCCACTGACACATTTCCACTATCATCATCAACACTATCACCTATCTCAACATCATCATCATCCCAAACTCCATGTCTAGGATTATGGTCATACCTTTGCGGTCTCCGGATATTAGGAGCCGTGTGCTGCTGCTCTCTATGTAGTTGGGCAATTTCTGCACTATGCGTGTCCATAGAGTTTTTAATTTCCCCCAACCTCGCATCCAACTTCTCGAATCGTTTTTCCAACATGGCAAGAAAGTGGAACTGTTGGTTATCCTCCCCTGTCGATGAGGCGTCTTTCTGTGACATGGTTAGTGATCAAAAGAAAAAAAAAATAATAATTTTCAAGAAAAATATATCCTCACGTGTTTAGCACTCGTGTATCACTCTATTCGGCTTTTTCCCTCTACTGATCTCACCACTCTACCTTTTTCCTCTCTATCCCTTTTCTTAAGTTCTCAACGAACCCACCAAACTAGTCACGGACTCGGTCCTTGTGGAATTAACCCAAGGTGCAAGACACAAACAGATGAACAGAAGATTTGATGGAATATTGGACTCAAGAAAATTGATGTAACTGGAATGAAAGAATTTGAAAGTAGTGATGGATGACGAAAACTACTAAGAATGTAGGGAAAATAAAAGGTATCAAGAAAGGTCTTCTTGAATATGGAATTGTGTTTTTGATCGTGCTCTTCAATAATAATCACTTTCTTCTCTTTTTTTTTTTTTTTTATATATCTGAATTTCGTACTTTTTTTTTTTGCTAATCAAGAACAATCAATAATACGAAATTGAAACTAGACCAATCTTGAAATAGTGAAGAATTTCAAGAAACCCAAGAATCTATTATTGATTCAACGTTGGCTCAAGAACAATGAAATTTAATGAAGAAAAAAAAAAATGAAACAAAACAAGAATTATATCAAAACCTTGATTTAGAGCCAAGCTCTGATACCAAATGATGTGATTCTTGTTGGGGAATCAAGGGATCTCGCGGAAATTGAATTAAACACTTGGAAAGTTCCAAATCTAGATTAATTGACGATAACAATACGACCCGACACTCACGACTCAAGAACCAAGGATGTATCAAATCCAAGACCCGTTAAGATGCGGAATGAAGAACCATAAATGGGTGAACGCCACAAAGGTTGTCAAATCCTTTGATAAGTTCAAGGGGTTCAATCAAGAACGAAGAAGAATATGGATAAACTCACCTAATTCAAGCAATCTGATTAATCATAAAAGTTGTGCCTTTACAATGGTAAAGAAAACCTAATTATAGTGCAAAACACGTCCAAAATAACCCTAGCCGCAAAATACCAAAAATACAACTCGGCGCAATTTTACGGCCGTGAAAATCGACCTTACGGCCGTAATTGACCCTCGGGTCCAAAAACTGTCTGAACTTTTACGGCCGTGACATTGGTGCTTACGGCCGTAAGACACCTTCTGAATAAAAACTGCATAACTCCATTACGGCCGTGAATTGATTGTTACGGCCGTGCGATAGCAAAGTTACGGCCGTAACTCCAAACCTTACGGCCGTAAAAGGCACTCTGAATTGTTTTCTCCTTGTTCTTTGACCCAAATGCCTTGTAACGGTTTTGGCGCATCTCCCCTATTGTCATGCATTGAAAATGGAGTCTTTGACCAAGCATTTGGATATTCATCCACCCAAGCTTGCATAAACCCCTGCATTGCTTGCTTGATCTTCTTAGCCCCCTGCCTCGTTATTAGTCCCACTGGTACATGCAACGGGTTCTTACTCGTATGGTCACTCAGGTACTCATCAATAATCCTTCAATTTCTTGAGGTACCTCTCAAATGGATACATCCAACGCATGTATACAGGACCTCCCAAGATTGCCTCCTCCGGAAAATGCATAACAAGGCGGATCATAATGTCAAAAAATGTTGGAGGGAATATGCGTTCAAGCTTGCACAATATCAAGATTAGTTGTTCCTTGGCATTCTCCATGCCACTCTTCTTTATTGACCTGGCACAAAGCTTCTTGAAGAAAGTTGACAATCTAGCTATGGTAGATGAGATATTCTTGTTCAAGTATGCTCTGCATCCAACAGCCAACAAACGCTGCATAATGATGTGACAATCATGTGACTTAAGTCCGGTGATGCGACTGCAACTCAGATCGACATTCTTTTTCAAGTTAGATTCAAAACCATCAGGGAACTTTATTGATCTGATGAAATCACAAAATCTTCGACGGTCGACATCAGTGAGTGTGTATTCTGCTGCGGGCTTCATCAATCGACTACCATCGTGATACAAGTGCAACTCCTGTCTTATACCTAATTCCATCAAATCACGTTGCGCATTGTCCGTGTCCTTAGACTTGTGGGGATCACATAGGATAGTACCGAGCAAGTTGTCACACACATTTTTCTCCACGTGCATTACGTCGAGATTGTGCTTCAACTCGATAGTGCTCCAGTAAGGTAGCTCGTAAAAAAATACTCTTCTTTCTCCAATTGAGTTTCCCCGCATCTCGTTTTCTTTTGCGACCTCCAAACTGTGGGTGCTTCCATGGAATTCCATTTGTCACATCATTGAGCTGTTGCATTACATCTGTACAGCTAAATTTTCAAGGAGGCTCACCAGTCTCGACTTTTCCATTGAAATCACGACTTCTGCGCCACCGATGAGTAGTGCTCAAAAAACCTCGACGTCCCACATAAGATGTTTTCCCAAAAATGCGTTCAGAAGGCGTATCAACATTGCAAGTTGGACATACTCCATAACCCTGTCAACTCCACCCAGAAAGACTACTTCTTTCCGGAAAATCATTGACGGTCCACAACAGTGCTGCACGCATTCGAAAAATTTCATTATTATTTCCTGCGTCGTGTGAGTCAAGACCTGTGTACCATAGTTCTTTCAGCTTATCAACTATTGGACGTAGAAAAACATCTATGTCTTTCCCTGGTGATCGCGGGCCAGGTATCAATAGAGTAAGCATCAGATTTTCTTCCCTCATGCACTACCACGGAGGTAGGTTATAGGTACATAAAACCACTGGCCACATGCTGTAAGACTGACTCATGTTTCCAAACGGATTAAAGCCATCAGCTGCGAGACCCAATTGAACACTACGAATTTCACATGCAAAATCTGGGTGTGCTTTATCAAAATCCTTCCAAGCCTGTCCATCAACCGGATGCCCCATTTCATCTTCGTCCATCGAACGACCAGTAATATGCCACCTCATATTTTTTGCAGTGTGCGCAGTAGCAAACATACGCTTAAGCCTGGGAGCCAGTGAAAAATAACGTAACACCTTATGCGGGACATTCTTACTAGACGACTTCCCTACCACTTGAGACCATCGACTTTCAGAGCATATTGGACAGATCTGTTTATCGGCATTCTCCTTCCAGAACAGTGCACAGTCGTTCTTGCAGACGTGAATTGACTCATAGCCAAGCCCTAACTTACTCATTAGCTTCTTAGCTTCGTAATGTGAATCCACAAGATTTAAATTGGGAAGTGCCAACTTCAATAGTTTAAGCAGCTCATCGAACGACTTGTTGGTCCACTTGTTCATCACTTTAATATGCATCAACTTAGCAAAAAAATTCAATGACTAGAATGAAGAGACACCTGGATGCAACTCTGAATGCAATGCCTCAAACAAGTTTTCATACTCAACGTTTGCTCTTGCCTCCATCGGTTCTCCCTCTACTACATCGTGCAGAATGTCTGCCATCTCATCTCTCGGAACTACTGGCTCCTCCTGTATCTGTGTGTCTACGAGTACTTCCATTGGTTCTCTATGATAAATCCATCTTTCGTAATGTTCTAAAAAACCATATCGGAATATGTGGTCATCTACAACACTTACTAATTGTTTTGCTCTGTTCAGACAGTTATTACATGGACAAGAAATCATCCCCCTGTCATTTACCAATGGCCTGGCCATTCTTATAAATGCTGCAACTCCGTTTGCAAATTCGATGGACTTACCCCGTATTCTGTTCAGTTTTATCCAACTTTTGTCCATATGTATCTGTATTTTGTTTCCACTGTTAAAAAAAACACATATTGTTCTTTGTATATTTTTGTTATATTTATTATTATTATTATTATTATTATTATTATTATTAACATTAGTATTGAATGAGTTCAATCAATATTTTTAATCATCAGTATTAAAATTATTATTTAATCTTTGATTTTTTATTTATTTGTTGTTCTTATTATAAATCCTATGCGTAGCCATCAATAATTAAATAGTGTTTTAATTATTAATGATCGAATAATTTGTTATAATATTACAAATCATATTTTCTAAAATATATATTATATATTATTATTAAATATTTTAATAAATTAAGCCTCTGTTCTGCAACTATAATTTTGTTTCGATGTAAAATGTGTGGTTGAGAAATAATTTTGAAAAAATATGTGATTAAAAAGTGGTTGAAAAAATGTGCTGCTTATAAATAATTTATTGAAAAAGTTATTGAACGAATGTTACTATTGAAGATTCAACAATTTGATATTTGTTTTTAGTTAATAATATTTATAGATGATTAATATTTTTTAATCATTCTTAATTTTAATAAAAATTTTAAAGATTAAAGGGTATAATTTTCTGTATAATTGTTTAATCTTCAACTTTACTCAGTTGTCGTATCATGATAATTGCTAGATTTTCAAAATTATTATTTCGACTACTTATTTTTGCAAATAAAGTTTTATTGGTTAAATTCAAATATTTTGACTACTTCTTTTTGAATTATTGTAATTGATATTTTTGAATGAAAATTAAAAAGTACATTAAAGACGAGAGGCAAATGTAACAATTACGAGAAATATGCATAACCTTTCACATGCATCAATATTCGTGCTACATAATATTATATCAAATATGATATACCATTAAAAAATTACTAAATTTACATTTTCAATAAAGTTATTAATAATTCATAAAAATTATTGAAATCAATAATAATTTATTATTTAAATATATATATTGACGTTTACTATTCAAAGAATTTTTTAATAATTTGAATTACTTATATTATTTTTTAAATTCTAATATTATTGTAATATAGAATTTTTTTTTTTTTTTTTTTTGCATTTATAAATGTGTTGATTATGTATAAGCACTAAAATTTTACGAATACTTATTGAATTCGATATTGTGGATAATAACTTCCGTGCATCGCACAGATAAAATAATAGTTTATTTTTAAAATAGGAAAATTTATATTTTAATATGGTAATCATTTTGAAGATTGAATTAAATTATATAATATGAAATAAAAAAAATTATTTTATTTACGAATATTAAAAAATTAAAGAACAAAAGAAAAAAGAATAAGATATTTGGAGAATTTTTCAATTTAACATTGTCATGTTATCCACTAAATTGCTAGGCAAATTTAACAAACTAGTTAACATGTGTTAAAAAATATTCACTTAACATGTAATTTAACTTATTCATTGTACACCATTTTTCAACATCTAACTACTTTATTTCTCTAACATGTAGTTTAACATATACATTGTGGATGCTCTAAGTTCAATTCAAATTCAATTAAGTGTAAAAAAACGTTAACAAGAAATTAAAATTAAATAAAAACAACTTACCACTAACGTAAATTTTTCACTTTTCAACTTCGTCAAGCAACCACTATAAACTCCAAGAACAACGTAGACAGTAGAAACTAACATAAAAGAGGACGAAAAATATTATTAATTAATCGTTTAAAAACTCTATAAAATACAGAAGCTTTGGAGTACATATCTTACCAAAATTACAGAAGACATTTTGTTCGAAAGTGTCCAAATATCATGTCTAAGAGATGAAGTAAAATTAGAGAGCAAAAAAATTAGGAAATGTGTAAAATTTATCAAGAAAATGCAAGAAAAACGTCTGCAATAGCATTTATGCAGAAATGAAATAGAGACGACATTTTGTCGTCGCTAATTCCTCACGTGGGAAGCTTCCCGCATTTTCACTTACAATTAGAGACGACAATGTCGTCTGTATTCCCACTAATTGGAGACGAAAAAAATGTCGTCTCTATTTCTAGAAATTAGAGACTACATAAGTCGTCTCTATTTCTAGGAATTAGGGACGACACATTGTCGTCTCTATTTCTAGGAATTAGGGACGACACATTGTCGTCTCTAATAACAAGTAAATAGAGACGACAAAGTCGTCTCTAATTAAGGTGTTAGAGACAACAAAATTGTCGTCTCTATTTATCAGTTATTAGAGACGACATTTGTCGTCTCTATTTCCTATAAATAGAGACGTTGTCGTCTCTAATTTGTGGGAATAGAGGCGACATTGTCGTCTCTAATGGCCACCAGAAAACGGGGGAAAGTTCCTGCGTTTCCTGATGGCCAATAGAATGTCGTCTCTATTATAGGAAATAGAGACGACAAACTGTGGTCTCTAATAAAAGAAATAGAGACGACTTTTGTCGTCTCTGTTATGAACAATTAGAGACGACAACATTTGCCGTCTGTAATAATTTAGAATTTTGTCGTCTCTATTTTCTCAGTGTTAGAGACGGCTAATTTGTCGTCTCTAATTCCTAATCATTAGAGACGACTTTTTGTCGTATTTATTTGTCGTCGCAAATAGTACACTATTTGCGACGACAACATTGTCGCTAAAAATTGAAGTTTTAGCGACGAAAAATGCGTCGTCACTAATTTTCGTCTTATTCGCTGATTTTTCTTGTAGTGACGCTCCACTCCACAATATCTATTTTGTTTAGCGTCATGTCAGCCTAACATCCTAATCTATGTTGTGCATTGGAAAGAGATTTTTATCATATTCCGTCTATTTGCTGACATGTCATGTGTATTTTCCCAATTCACGAAATGCATTGAAGATGCTCTAATAGATAAGTTTTGTCATAATTCCATGTGACGGGCACATGCATGATCGATTTTTAGATGGATAGAATTGGTGAAAGTTTGATTTTATTTAAAAATAAATGTAAAGGGAAAGGGAAAGGGAAAGGGAAAGGGGAACATAACGAATTATTGTTAATAAATAATTAATTATTACACAATTGATAAATAATAAGGGCTCAATAATGTGGAATTTATTGTGATTGTCAAAGTGTGAAAACTAATAAAAGAAAGACAGCCAGAGCCAAAATTGTAGATTTGTATAGATGATGTTGAAATGAGGCATGGAGGCTATTTGATATTATGAGCATATATCGTTTGATGTAATGTCTTCGTCTCCTTCATATTCTATACTGAGAAGATATACCCAAAGCGACTTCATTTTTTGTCTTTGTTAGGTAGAAAAACTTCCCCATCCATGCAGGTACATGTTTTAAGATATTCGAATAGGTCATTTCATATCCTGTAGGATTTTCAATTTGAAATCCAAGGGCAACAAAAAAAATTCGTCCAAACAGTATTATACATTGATCCAATAAAAATGTGATACAAGAAGTTTGACATCAATTACTTCTACTTGCTTTATTGAAAATTATCGCAGGAAAAATCCGCCGCGAAGGGCAACATTTTTTGGGTCAAACTGTGTAAATTGAAGTGTATATATTAAGGTTATGTTTGATTGACATGGTAAATTTTTTTCACCAAAGTGGCGAGAATATGTTTTCTTAAAAATTGTCTAAATTGTGTTTCACATGGTTGTACATGAAAAATGTTTTACAGGTCAAAAGTTTCAATCAAACATGGCCTCCTAATCTTTAAAAATGAAATTCTCGATACTCAAACTATTTAAATGAATAAACACGAATTCCTACACGACTAAAACCATCAATATTATGAAATAATAAAATGCGAAAGATATATAAGTGGTATGATTTTTTTCCTCCAGGTATTAGTTACGTGAAAGTTGAATGCAGTTTTAATGTTCGTGCGGATACATATAGTCAAATATTTTTCAGGTTGGAAATTCAGAACCTCATATTTGAAGGATAAAGACCCAAAACCGTCACTCTGTTTGATAATTCATTTATATACATTTGTTTATAAATAGTGACGTAACAACATTTCATTGATCAATTTTTTTTTTAAAAGTAGCCGATGATTTTTTATTAGCTCAATTGTTGACTATTCAAAAAATTTATTTAATGAAATATTATCATGTAACTGTTTATCAACAAAATTTATAAACAAATTTTACCAAAGAGAGGCTAAAAGATTAGGAAGCATATGGTACCTTAGGCTCTGTTTGTTAAATTTTTTTTGTGTTTAAAAACATGTTTTTTTATGTTTTCGAGGTGAAATGTGTGGTTTAAAAGTGGAGAGAGAAAATATGTGTGGTTAAAAAGTGATTTAGGGAATTCTATTATAAAAACTTGTTTTTAAACAAGTTTGCCAAACAGAGGCTTAGGTTTTTTGTAAATTGGGCGTACTAATTTCTAATTAGGGTGTGTTTGATTTAAGGATGAAAAAGGAAAATTTTCATGAAAATTTTATAAATCAAACACTCAAAAGTGAAAATTGGCTAAAAAATATTTTCTTTTCCATCTTTAATCGTGCAATCAAACACAATCTTAGCCTTTGTTTGACTTTCATTTTTTTGTAAACCAAATTTATTCTACACTCAATCTCAACCATCTATTTTAGTCAAACACATCATTTTTGAAATTTCAAAAAAAATTTAATTACATATCTTCTCAAAAATATTATTCAAAATCATAATTTTTCTCAAATAATGTGATTTTCTTTCTTATTTGTTCTTTTAAAAATCATTTCTTTTCTATCTCCCTCTCTGCCTCCTTGTCTGAAATTTGATGTGTAAACTATAGGTTGTCAAGATGAAGACAAACTGGTGAATAGTTAGCTGCGTGCCTTCAATGTCGTTCTACTTCTACCTTATAACCTGCACAATCATTTTAAATTTATTTATTTATTTTTTGTCATTTTCCCCTCAACTCAACCTCATCAAGTAACCCGAACACGTCCATGCAATTACAAAACTCAGCATATTCTTGATGTGTTCTACATTCGATACGTGTGTGAAAGAGAATTCGTCGACTGGTAGGTCAATACGTAGGAATAGAATAAGTCGAATATATAAACATCGTTTTCGGTATCTTCGTGTCTTCAACCTTGAATTGTTAAAACCTCCTCGTATATATATATATTAGTACCTCTTAGTATCCTCCGATATAGGCAACAGGCCAAATAGTAACCAGATTTCCCTATTCTTCCTTACAAGATGGGGAAGAAATCGAGTCAATCTTCCATGAAAATATCGAAGAAGAACGACAAGAAACAACAACATCCTCTCAACAGTTTGATCAAGAATTTACGCCCCAAAGTTTACATAATAGATTCTTCAAACTTCAAGAATCTTGTCCAAGAACTCACTGGGAATGGAAATAGGAATTCTCCGGTCTTGATCTCATCTCCGCCCGTAGAGGAAGTTAGGACAATCATCGATATTGAAGATCATGCATATCAAGAAAATGGCGGCCTCGATTTTTCATTTGATTCATCAACATGTTTTAGTACACCATCAGAAAGTCCTGATCTACAATACCGGCCGCCAGAATCTATGAATTATTTACTAGAAAATTCACAGAATGTCGATTTTTCATCACTGTATGGAGATATAGAATCACTGTTATTGGAGATGGATCAAGTTTCTAATTACACTACTGATGATGCATGCTGTGCGATGATTCAGCAAGAGGTTCGCGTCTATGATTACAATTTCTCTGGCTTGATATGATATATTTTTGGGTACGTACAAATCATTGGCTATGCTGTGTATAGGTTAAGAATGATGTACATTTCTGTACAAAATGAGAAAACTATAGTATATTATTATGTGGATATATGTTCATGTTCATGGATCTCCTCTTTAGTTATCTCTCTGTCAATGTTTTGTATATTATTTCTAGATATTAAACTTTATTATTTTATGTGGGCGATTCTAACAAGTTCAGTATGATCTTGTGATGGAAAAAAAAATAATGCAGATATTTGGGGGTGGAAAATGATTTTATTTATAGTTTTGAGCAGGGACGGAGCCAGGAATTATACAAAGCTGGGGCAAAAAATTAGAAGGGTGGGGGGTGGAGGGGGGAGGCCCCCCTTCCGGGGGTTCCGCCCCCGAAATTTTTTTTTGACTAAGAGGATTGAAATTAACAATATTGAGTACCAAATCTAATATAAGGAAAATCATAAATAATAATACATCAAAAATCCAATATATATAATCGAAATATAACTTGAATCACTATTACACTTGATCCCTACGTGTTTTCATACTTTGAAAACGACGTATAATTACATCATTATCAATTCTATCAAATATATCTTTCTCGATATATACAATCAAACTATCATTCAACCATTGATCTTCAATTCGATTACGCGGTCGAGTCTTAACGAGATCCATTTTTTTTATTTTTTTTTATTTTTTTTCAGTTCAATAATATTGCTGGGTCATCTGACCCAGCTTGCCCAAACACACATCCGTCTCTGGTTTTGAGATTCTGACATAAAGACTTCAACGTATTAAGAAAATTAGTCCAGATTTTTATATGTTGATTAATATTTTTATCATCATTATACGATATATGGTTTCTAACTTGAACGGATTTAGCCACTCAAACCATGGCTAAAGGATATATGAATTTGTAATTTTCCCTTTTTTTGTTTCTTTTCAGGCATTGATATGCTTAATTTACGTATCCAATCCAAATGGCTCAATGCTCATTTCAATGTTGCAATATCGGGTTAGAGGGAGATAAAATGAAATTAAGGTTTGATATGTAGATGGGTAGGTGAGGTATATAAATTTAATTTTTATTATTAATAAAAAATGAATTAACACCTTATTTGTAAAACCAAATTTATCCATATATACTTGATTTTTAAAATTGCAGGTACTTATATTGTAGGGCTGCATGTAATTTTCTCTTTTGTAATTGTGCTTGTGTAACTACTGGCCTAATTTCAATGAACTTTATATTGGTTAGAGTAGTTGAATATCAAGAGTTATACCTTCATATAGTGATATTTGTTGAGTAATATAATGTAATGCATATTATAGACACTTGTTTCTTTCAAAGTTATTATTATAGAAGAAAAGGCTAGGGAAGATAAAGGTATTCCTTTAGAGCTTGGTGCATTGTTGGAATAGTATGTGATGTCGGAAAGAAAGCCAATCGCTCTTTCTTTATCACCTTACGTAGCAAAAATTAGTCTTAGCTTTGTTTGGTATCAATTAAAGATTAAAAATTTAGATTTTAACTTAGTCAAAGTCAACAGTCATTCCAATCTCATATTTCATGGGAATCATAATTTTTCAAACCACACATTTTATTAATTTTTATTAAAATTTACTAAAAATCTAATTTTAATCTCCATCAAATGGAGCTTAATTAGTTCTTTTGCAATTCTGTCACTAGAACAGTGAGTCGAGGCAAAGGCAATGCAGGTTCGAATTCCTGTTTGGGTGAGTGAAAACCAGAAAGGATAATATACAGTATATTATCCTTTCTAGTTTTCGCTCACCCGAACACGAATTCGATTACCTGTCCCAATGCTAATCCCTTAAAAAATGAGTTTCAAAGTAGTTTCAGGCTATTATTATTATTATTATTATTTTTTTCAGAATTTTAAATTTATTGTCCCTTACTCAAATATTGAGCTGATGCCATGATGAATTAAGATATACGTGGAGGTACAAGAAAAAAAGATAGTAAATGGAAAAGCTCCATATATAATCTCACAAAGGAAGACTTCCTAAATATATTTGTATTTCATTTAAGGCAAATACAAAATCAACAGAAAAAACTTAGCAGATTGAAATTTAACTTAAAGAAAATACATGAAAGCAGAAATTGCATCTTGATTTAAGAAAATTTATCAACATTCCTACTCAATTTTCATTTCATATTTATTAAGAGGGGAAAAAAAGGTCTTTGCAAAAGCACAAAAAAGGTTAGGAAGAATCCAATGTCAAAATGTGGACAAATAATGAAAAGAAACTTCGTCTTTCATCCAAGTCCTCAACAATTCTGAGGTGGTGCCGCTTTTTGCTTATCTCTTGGAGACAGTTCTTGATCAGTTGGTTGCACAGCTAAAATCACCTCATGTTTCAGTATGTAATTCTTCTTTTCTTGGAGAAGGTACAAGAAGATCATAACTGAAATTTGAGCTGTGAAAATTATGGTCCAAATCCTTGCACTTTTCGATGTTTTTTCATGGTAAGCTTGTAAACCTGTGTATATATTGATCACTCCTAGAAAAGAAACTGCAATCCCTAGTAACCAGTGAAAAATATACCATATGCTTCTCCCTTTCCTTTCCCTGCACACAAAACTCAGAGTTATGGTTTACGAAAAGTGTTCCTTTTTCAGAGTTTTGGCAAGACTTTTGAAAAGTCAGAAGCTGATTTCGGACATGTTTGGATAATTTTTTGAAAGTTACTTTTCAGAAAACTCTTTTACAAAAAGTAAAAGTAATTCCAAACGCGCGTGTGTGTGTGTGTTTTTTTCCCTCAAAATAAAGATAGATCCTTTACCTATGTGGCCTTAAGATGCCAAGCAAGGCTTGCAGCCATATGCCACCATATAGGGCTATGCCTATCCTCTGGTGAAGATTATTGAAAGAGTTGTCCAAGAATTTCGTTGACAATACTGCTCCTACAGTGGCAAGGAGGACTGCTAGAATCTACAGTTCAAATTACAATTCATATTGGGACCATAGAAATAGAAAATAACTAGAAGTTAAAATTAAGCATGATGCCATTACTTTTCATCCAAGTAATGATAATAATTAGTAGAATCAATGAAAGTTATATTTAAATTTATTGAGTGTCATTAAAGTTTGATATTGGGCCATTTCCATGTAATTTAAATTATCAAAGTTCCAAGTTCTAATGATACATTTTCTATAACACTATAGAGTACTTGTAATGTAGATTTATCTCACCGACTGTATCACCTTAATAACAAATTTTAGGGGTTGGTTTATTTTCATATCGATCGTGAAAACCTAGACACACCTCTCTCACATTGAGGCTGAACTACTACGTTTATCATGTGTTGAAATGACATAGGACATATTAGAAAATTGGGGAGACAATGACTTCAATTTATGATTTAACATTTGCAAAACTTTAATAAAATAGGTAACAAAATGGAAAACATGGACTTGCCTGTGTTAGAACATGAATGTAGAATATGATCCTTTGCCTTCTTACAGATTCCTCTCCATTCGACTTCCTCATTACAAGTACGCCTACTGGCATTAAAAAACCAAAAGAAGCCCAGAGGAGGAATCCATGGAGTCTAATCTCAAATAACAGTTGAGGGTTTATCTGCAGTTGAACACACACTGCTTAGATTCATTAAAAACTGATAGAAAACTGTTCTTGCAATGTAAAAATTACCTCGTGAATCTTGTGTTTGTTGCTCGTGTGTCTGTTATATAATTCTGCGCGTTCTTGAAACGAACAGACTAATGGTAGAAGATTAAGAAATGCAATGCCTGCAGGAATGGCAAAGGGCATAAACTTCCATGTTGATGTAGATAGCATCTTTCAATCTCTGGTAAGAAAATTAAAAGAAGCTGATCAATCTAAGAGTAATGTGGATATAGAGAGAAGCAACTGCAAAAGTTTGGTTTTACTTTTGAGTTGGGATTATGAAAAGAAAATATTAAGAAGCATAGATAAATAGAAAAATAGACAATGATCTTTACATTGGAGATCATCTAGTGAAAATAAATACAAAGTTTTAGTGGAACTTTTTGCATATTGGCTCAAATCGTTGTTTTCTACCATAGAAACACCTTTCTTTCTTTTTATGTTTCGATTTTTTTGCACTATAAATTTGTCATCGCTTTCTCGTATTTAATTTTCTCAGAAACATCTTTTTTGATTTATAATATAAAGCAAAATTAGGATCAATAGAATCATTTGATGAGAAGTTTAAGATGTATGGGATATGGTTTAAATGTCAACAAGGTGGGGTCATTTTCACAGACTTTTGATTATAGTGGATAAAAAGTACAATTCTAAAGTGGAAGTATAGTCCAAATGTAATGGAGGAAAGGATAAATTTGTAATGAATTTATTGAAAATATTCGTCGAAAATGGATGCTCTCTTTCGATGCTTTGGGACGATAAAATCGTGTCACATTGATTATATTTCTTCAGTAGCATTCATTGTGCTTCTTGAGAGGTCCCATTTATTCCAAGTTCTGCTGAGGAACACAAATCAGAAAGCACAATAAGGAGAGAATTTGAGAATGGAGTAGAAGACAGAGGGGACATGACAGCAAATTTAACATATTATGCAACTTTTAGTTGTGAGAAATCTTGTAGTGATAGCAAAAAAGGTACGTAAATGGACCCTCCGTTTTTGAATATTGCATTTGAGTGTATAGTATCATGATGATAAGTTGGATCCTATATTCTTGATTTCTTCTCCTTTCTGGAATCTCGTATTTTTACGTGTTAAGTCCTAATCCCAACTAAAAAAAATGAACATAAACAAACAAAGAATACATCTAAGCCTGTGTTCGGATATCTACAAAAAATTGGTTTATAAATCAAATTTTAAACTACACAATTTTCCAAATCAATCTCTAACCATACACATTTCCTCTTTCAAATTTTTAACCATAAAATCACCTCGAGATACATGTAAAAAACAAAAAAACTGGTTTTTAAATTGCTGTGCGCCTCCGAACATATGGTAAGTTTACATGGATTTTTGTTCGATGCGAGACGTATGTCCAATGAAATATGTGTAGTTAAAAAATCGTGAGATCCATGAAAATATGTAGTTATAATTAATTAGTGACTTTGAAGAAAATTTAGGTCAAAAGTAAGGACGAAGAATCTATATTGAATAAGATTTTAGACTTCAAAATACCAATATTGAAGAAATTCAACATAATTTTTTTTTTTATTTCTCCTTTTGTGACTTTGTAGGTCTTAGATTGGGCCAGGTTATAATTAGAATTGAGAACCAACTTCTTAAATAATTCTATTCGAACTATAATAACCAATCATGGCATTTATTTCAAGTCGGTAACATGTCACTGATAAGGTTGAAACTAATCCAAGACTGTGACGCCAAATTTAGATCATAAAATTACGCTAATACCAAATTGATTTGCCTTTCTATTGGTAAGTTTTCTCTTTAATAAAGTATATAATAATGATAATCAAGTTGTTGCATAATAAAGTTTTGTTGATTAGATGCTCTAATAACACACTAATGGCACCACGTGTTGTGGTGTCTGCATTCTAATGTTATATGCAAACAAATATTTGGTCCAACGACGATTCATCTTTTGTCCAATTGAACTAAAATTGTATTTTTTTTAGCTCTTTGAGTAGGAACTGTTGGGTATTTGACCCAAATTAATCAAGTGCCTAGTGAAACATAATGAGTGTCTAGTTGAAAAAAAAGATGGTGGAGCTAATTATAGTATTTGAATGATAATTAGTCTTGACTAATTATGATGTCTTTGAATGATAATTAGTCTTGACTAATTATGATGTCTTGGAATGATGATTAGTTTTGACTAATCATGATGTTTTGGTGTTAAGAGAATTTCATGTAGAATTCTCTCTATAAATAGAGAAGGAATTCAAGGAAGAAATACACCATCACAAACATATGAGAGAGTGCTAATTAGTGTCACATTGTGATCAAAGAGAGAAAATTGTGAGCCTAACATATTGTGAAGTTTCTTGTAACTCTTTGTAGTGTAAGTTAAAGGGTAGAAATTATATGCGGTAAAGCTCGTTTGTAGTATTTTCTCTGTGGTCTGTTGGGATTGGGTTGGTGAGTGAAAGTCTATATATTTGTAACAATTTAATATATAGTGAAAAGCTTTGGCGAGGGTCCGTGGACGTAGGCATTTTGCTGAACCACGTAAATTTCTGTGTTCGTATTTATTTTATTGTTTGCTTATTTTATTTTGAACATCGAAAGATCCTGTGGGAAAATTAAAGTGGGAATCGACGTGTCGAAATTCCCAACAAGTGGTATCAGAGCTACAGGTGGTTCAAATATTTTGAAGCAAAAGAAAATATGTCTGTCAAGTACGATGTGGAGAAATTTGACGGGAGAATCAATTTTGGCTTGTGGCAAGTACAAGTCAAGGATGTCTTGATTCAGGCGGGTCTGCACAAAGCTTTGAAGGGAAAACCAACTGAGAATTCTGACATAGAAAAAGAAATTGAATCCAACAAGACTGATGAAGATTGGGAAGATTTGAATTTGAAAGCTGCTAGTACAATACGACTTTGTTTGGCCAAGAATGTTCTTGCAAATATTCATGGGATATCTGCTGCTAAGGAACTTTGGGAAAAACTGGAAGAGTTGTATCAGACGAAGAACTTGTCAAATCGCTTGTATCTGAAGGAACAGTTTCATTCATTGAGAATGAGCGCAGGTACAAAAATCTCTGACCATCTTAGTGTTCTTAACGGGATTGTTTCTGAACTGGAATCTATTGGAGTCAAAGTTGAAGATGAGGATAAAGCGTTGAGGCTCATCTGGTCTCTTCCATCCACGTTTGAGCACATCAAACCGATTTTGATGTACGGGAAAGAAACGGTGGATTTTGCTGAAGTTACAAGTAAGTTGATCTCTGAAGAACGGAGATTGGGTGGAGGTGATGATTCATCTGGAAATAATTTGCTTGTTACTGAAAAGTGGAAGAGAGGGAACTCCATGAAGAAGAAGGTGACATGTTGGAACTGTGGTCAATCCGGGCACGTGAGAAGAAATTGTCCAAAAGGTGGAGCGGACTCGGCGAACTGCTCGAAGGACAATGCGACTCTCCTGGTGGAGGGTGGTGATGATGTACTCTGAGTAAGATGGAACATCCTCATGGCATGATGCCAGTTGCCATGATAGAGGATGTGTTCTTACTGGCATGGGTACTGTGTTCGCATACAGCATTGGTTTGGTTTAGATGCAAGGTATGTGGTTTAATTTATGTCGATGGCTGATGAACTTCCAAGGAGAACCAAACATGGGAGTTGCACCATAAATTTCAGCAATTTTGTTTCGACATGGGCCGATGAAATTCTCGGAGTTCGTTGATAATTCTGAGTGATTATACTCATATGGTGGAGTATGGGACTGTCAAAGTGGAAAAATGCTTGCCTGTTACCCAATATTTGAATTTGGTTTTGGCTTGGACGAATTTGTGTCAAGGTGGAGATTGTTGGGTATTTGACCCAAATTAATCAAGTGCCTAGTGAAACATAATGAGTGCCTAGTTGAAAAAAAAGATGGTGGAGCTAATTATGGTATTTGAATGATAATTAGTCTTGACTAATTATGATGTCTTTGAATGATAATTAGTTTTGACTAATTATGATGTCTTGGAATGATGATTAGTTTTGACTAATCATGATGTTTTGGTGTTAAGAGAATTTCATGTAGAATTCTCTCTATAAATAGAGAAGGAATTCAAGGAAGAAATACACCATCACAAACATATGAGAGAGTGCTAATTAGTGTCACATTGTGATCAAAGAGAGAAAATTGTGAGCCTAACATATTGTGAAGTTTCTTGTAACTCTTTGTAGTGTAAGTCAAAGGGTAGAAATTATATGCGGTAAAGCTCGTTTGTAGTATTTTCTCTGTGGTCTGTTGGGATTGGGTTGGTGAGTGAAAGTCTATATATTTGTAACAATTTAATATATAGTGAAAAGCTTTGGCGAGGGTCCGTGGACGTAGGCATTTTGCTGAACCACGTAAATTTCTGTGTTCGTATTTATTTTCTTGTTTGCTTATTTTATTTTGAACATCGAAAGATCCTGTGGGAAAATTAAAGTGGGAATCGACGTGTCGAAATTCCCAACAGGAACCTAGTGAATTTCTTCTACACATGTATAGGATTTCCCTGAGTTGTGAATGGCTAAACTAACGAATGTACACTTAATTAAAATCGTCAATTTGTGAAGTTTCTATTTAATTCGTTGTTGTTTGTGTTTATTTTAGTATTTTACCCATGTTCAAGAGAATGGATCCATAGAGGCACAATCAGGACCAATTGAAGGGAAATTTGGACTAAATTATATAATGTGGAAGTAGATGAAATTAATCGAGAATCAAGTCGGAGCTTAATTGGAGAGATTCAGAACTTCAAGGGATTAATTGTACAAATCAAGCGACGAAGAACTTAATTGAAAACAACAAAAGATGAAGGTCCAACGTGCAATTAAGGGAACGACTAACTTCTAAATCAAAAGAACAACAAAATACAAAGGAGCACGAGATACCCCAAGTGATTGCATGAATTAAGCCATGTGATCACCCAATTGTGATTTTTGCTAGCATAACGTGAATCAGTTGTACCAAGTGATTGCCGAGGTTTCTTCCAAGCGATCGCTTGGTCAATTCCTGAGCGTATTTTGTTTCCTTTGGCAACACGAGTTTTAATATATTTGTTTTATTTGGACAAGTATTCAGCCATACCTAATTATAAATAGAGGGCTGCACACATTACAGGGGAATAGGTTAAAAGATTATTCTACATTAAGATTCAAGAGGCTCAATTAAGAGCTACATATATGTCCCACAGACATGGTGCAACAGTAAAGTAGGAGGAGTTGAAACTAGATGATCAGATGTTCAAATCTTGGCTCGCGAAAGATATCATTTAAATGATGGAAGACAAGTACTTACATGGAGGCATGATCAAGGTGCGTCATGTCACCACGAGAGTCTCGTTTGCATGACATAAACGAGGGTTCACGGGGAGGAGAATTGTTATCTGAATATTTACTCCAAATGTGCATATGTTGTATCTACATTCAGATTTACATGAAGGGCGAAACAAGGAAGAAGGCCACCCTCCCTTGAAATTAGTCAGGCAAAAATTGAACACCCGAGTCATAAAATAAAAAGAAAAAGAAAGAAAGAACAACAAAAGTGTTTTCTTTTTCTCTCTTTTCTTCACATTTTCTCTCTAAACTTCACGGTTGCACTTCTTTTCTCAATTCACGCACACAACAGGGTCTACCCTCTCTCTATGTCTTCACATATGTCGCTCGTCCTCAGATATAATAATAAATCTTATAAAAAATTACCTAAATACAATTTAGATTAATTTCCTTGCATTAGGATCTTTTAATTCTTTTCCATGTATAATAATACCAATTGTATTTTTTATTTTCCACTTGGTATTACATATAGAGATCCGCGAGAAGCTCTTGGGTTCGGGGGGAGCGGAGCAGGGCGGGGCGGGGCCATCCTTAGTGTAATACCGTTTTTCATTGTTACGTGCATCTTTAAATTCCACGTGACATTTATATTAATGTTATTATAAATGTTAAATTTGATAAATTTTATGTCAATGATTTGAATTATTTTGCAGTGGAAGGACTTGGACGCCGTCTTGATCAATGTACCAAATAGAAAGTTCATATATTGTCTATGTGCAATTTTATGTAACGTTATTTATTAATCTTATTATTTTCTATCTAATTAAGTTGAAAGTGGCCTAATTGTGCTAAATGGGAATTGGGGAAAGTTTAGTGGCACTTTGAATTTTATTCGAGGGATGTGGACTTAAATTAACTATTTATGAGAGTCGAAGGACTGAATTGCAAATTCCAAAAGTTTATACCTAACCCTACCTTTAACATCTCACTTACGATCTCTCAAGCTCACTCTCCGCTCCCTCTCGCCTCACTCCCTCGCTCTCGGACTCGCTCTCCCCCATCTCTCACGCTCGGCTCTCGTCTCTCCCTCATCTCAGCCTCTCTCGCGACTCACTCTCTATCACTCACACACCCCGCCCTCGGCTGCTCTCTCTCTCCGCCCCTTGCGGCGCACTGACGGCGCCAGAAACGCCCCCTACCACCGGCGCCTCTTCTGCAATGTGGAGACCCAACCTCGGTAAGAAACCCATATTGTTCCCCTGCTCCGCCAACTGCCGCACATGACGCACACACAAAGTATAACCCACGAATTTGTGCAATTGTATGTATGGGGGTATTACATGTGGTTGTATATTTCAGTTTTGAGTTTAGATAGATTTTGAATTAAACTGTTAAATTGGAGTTTGAGTGATGTTGATGTATGTCGGTATATATATATATATAGATGGGTAAATTTTTACAGTAGATTTTCAGACTTCTTAACGTCATTCCGTTAATGATGTGAATGTATGTATCCTCTATATAATATTCAGGATTTTTACCTCAATTGTTAATTTTAGTATGTGAATGATATGTATAAATATACGTAAATTTCAGATTTCTATGTGTAATTGGGTTTTAGTATAAATGAGTATCTCGAGTTTTATATATATATATATATATATATATATCTGATTTCGAAGATTTTAAATTAGTTAACTGAGATTTCAAAATTTGGATTTTTACAGGTTTCGAATTTTTAATTGAAAATCAAATGTGTATGTTATATATGGGTCATTCTTGGATTTAAAATTTTGGATTAGGTTTGATTAGTTTTAAGTTTGATTGAAACCTTATTTTGAATATTTTCAGATTTTAAATAGTTGGAATTTTAATGGAACATTTGTTCGTAAAGTTCAACTAAGATATAATTTAGTTTGAGATTTGAGTAAATGGATTAGTACAATTCGTAAGTTGCATGAAATTAAGTCCCTTATTTCAAATATGATTTTTTGTGTGAACGTGAGAAATGATTATTTTGAGAAAATTGTAAAGGCAAGTACATTTTTCAAACTTTGGTTTTGATTTAAGTACCTTAATAGGTAAGCCTAAAATGTTGTGTCGAATGGTTTAAATCTTTGCTTTCGAGTATTTGTATGGAAGTATTTAATATATGTTAATACCTTGTTTGGAATAAATGATCACAAGAATGAAAAAGGAAAAAGAAGATTTATTGTCTTAACGTGTTTAATGTAATGATAAAAGAATGATGAATATATATATATATATATATATATTTGAACTGAAAGTATATTTTACTAAATGGATAGATGCAACTAAAATTTTGGTACATTGATGACACGGGCAGCCGATGTTCCTCCACTTGCAAATCCAGATAACGGTAAATGCTAAGGACGTCAAGTAAGTAAACTTCCCCCTATTTTCATCAAAGTTGAATGTAAATGTGAAAGTTATGTGTAAATGACTGTCTTGCAACTTAATTGCTTTGATGAATTTCATTTACTTTGTGAAAGTATATGTTATTATGAAGAATGTTCAAGCATACACATTATCATGTCATTGCATCATCAAGCATGCATTGGCATCGAAATTGGGAAGTGAAATGTTTTAAATGAAAGGAATGTGTCAAAGTGCAAGTTTGTTCAAAAGTTATGTATCCCAAGTTTTTAAAGAATGAATGGGCGTGCTTCTAGTTCATGAAAGATGCGAGTGGGAAATGGGGCGCGGGGGACCGGCGTACCCGAATGTAATGTTACACCGCTTTGCGGTGGGAAAGTGAATGTTACACCGCTTTGCGGTGGGAAAGTGAATGTTACACCGCTTCGCGGTGGGAAAGTGAATGTTAAACCGCTTTGCGGTGGAAATGCGCATGTTAATCTGGTTCCAAATAAGTAATTGCCCACTGTATTCTGATTGACTAGAAGTTACATCAAGTGAGCTCACGATGGAATGAAGTGAAGTTTTGAAATGTTAAGTGAAAGTTCGAAAAGTTTGAAAGTTTTGGAAAGTAAAGTAAATGGGGATACATACATGGAATTTTCGAAAAGCATTCATGTCATAAGCATGCATTCATGCATACAGTTTACTTACTGAGCTTTAGCTCACCCCAATCCCTCCCCAACATTTCAGGTGATGAAAGTTAGGTGATCCGAGGAGAGCACTCGGCAGCTGACTCAGGCTATACCCGCATCAACTCTTTTAAAATAAAGTTAAATTAGAATTTATTTCAATTTCTAATTATTAATCCTTTAATTCATGTATTATTGAGGTTAAATTACCTCTTATTTCATTTGGTAAAGTTTATTTACTTGGAATTGTATTGTTGAGGAGTTTGGGACTTATTATAATGGTTTGGATGATGTTTGGGATGGAGTGAGTTGTGATGTGTATTTATAAATGGTTTTGATGTCCCTCTACAGGTTGGCTATGTCCAATTTACAGAGGAGACTCTGTCGAAATTTTTCTAACAATTTCATAATAGAAAATGAAACGTTCAAATGTTTTAAACGATTATTTCCTCATATAATGTGAATGGAAGTTGACACGCCTAGGTTTTAGATACTGAAACTTGGGGTGTTACATTTTTGGTATCAGAGCTAAGAGTTTTAAAAGCGATTCTGTAGACTTTTAAAAATTTATTTGAAAATGGTTCGGGTACTGAGTCACGCCTCAAGTGCTTCTCCCTCGATCATCTGGTAAGTTAAATTCAGTTTAAATTATGAAATGTTATTTGATGTTCCAATTATTGTAAATTCTTGAATGCTAATGTGTAATGTCGGAAAGTGAAGGGTTAAGAATGTTGTCAGTGATTATGACGAGTATATCTTTGTTATGTAAATGAGGAAGTGAGAAAGTAATGGTTATTAAAAATTTGGGTGCCTTTTATTAGATCTTTTTGTGAAATAAGAAATAGATATGAATGGTATATCGGCACGAGAGTATACAATGTCCAAACGAGAAGTTGAGAAGTCATCGAACTTAGTATTAAGCACTGATCGTATTTGATCTCCGGACTACCCACTCATTTGATAGTCCAGCAGTTATAGGAAAATTGAATTACCCATTCCAATAGCTGGAGACCAAGTTTATATTGTCAACGCCATTTGAAGAATTGTTGAACTAAAGTTATGTGTTGAGGAATGTCTCAATCATGGTGAATGGGAAGGAGTAGATGATGGATTTCATAACACTGAATACCCACAAACTTGATGTCATACTAGGAATGGAATGATTATTATGGTATAAGGTTTCAATCACTGGCTACGTTAAGGTGGTATTTAAACCGTTAAGGTGGTATTTAAACCTTCAAATGAAACCCTTTTCGCTTTTTTGAAGTAAAGGTGAAACTTTCTATTTCGATATTATCAGTGATGAAGGCTCGTCAATTGATGAATAAGAGTTATTAGGCCTACCTAGTTGCAATAATTGAAATGTCTAAGGTGAATACTTCTCTTGAATAAATTTCAGTTATTCGAGAATGACTAAAGATGTTCTCAGAAGATTTTTGTGATTTACCGCCTAAAAGAGAGATTGAATTTATCATCGATTAAGTGCGCAACTCTAGTACCCAAGGTATACTATCGGATGGCTCCTTCGTAACTTAAAAGAGCTCAAAGTGCAACTATAGAATCTCATGGACAAAGGTTTTATTCGACCTAGCTTTTTGCCATGGGGTGCTCAGGAGCTATACATGAAGAAGAAAGATGGTTTTGTGAGACTTTTCATAATTGATTTTAGACATGGCAAAACCAGTTTTATGAAGTTGTGATGAGATATTGAGATTATGAGTGATATGATTTTATTGAGACTTCTATGAGAAAAATTATGAAATTTGAGATTTAAAGATTTGATTCTTAATTATTGGGAATTAAGGAATGTATATTGTGTTTGAGTAAGTGAATTATTCATCGATTTTGAGAGAAATTTATAATGTTGTTTGGTCTTGTAATTAAGAAATTTTGGGATTATGATTTGTGTCATATATTTATAAGTATGACTAATGGGTGGTCATTTGAGCCAATTAATGTATTGAAGGAAGTGAGATATTGATATTGGAAACTATGATTTGAAATTGTTATGTTGAGGAATTAAGAATTGATTTTCTGGGATATCAAGGTATACATGAAGTTATGTGATGACTTGATGCGTATATTGGGAAATGTCAAGTCATATTTTGAAAAGATGAGTGAAGACAAATGTTATGGCATTATTGGAAATAATTTTAATTATTCTTAGGAACTTATTGATTATTAGTGAGAAATGATCACTTATATTGGAGAATATTATAAATTATGATGGTAAGTGATAATACTGTTGATTTATTTTGAAAGTTGATTGGTAGATGATGTGTTAAGGATTTGGTTATTTACATGCAATATGATTATTTGGGAAAGTCAGTTATCATTATTGGGAGATATTGAAAGTATTTTATAGTGAGATGCCTTAAAGGAGTAACCATTTATTCGAAATGAGAATTTGGGGACATACGATTGAAGGTTTGGGATTATGTGAGATAATGATGATTGTCATAAGGTCATTTGAATATAAAAAAGGTACGAGAGATAATTATAAGGAATAATGCGATTGGTCTTATGGTGAGAACTGAAGGTGAAGATGTATTGAGATTATGAAATAAGTTGACTTTCCATGAATAAGTTATGCTATATTTGGTTTTAAGTGGAATTCGAAGAAAGATGAATCTCAGTCATGGAAAATAAATCAGGTTTCATTGTAAATTGAATGATTCACTGATGTACGTTAAGTTTTCATTGATGATATAATAATATCCTATGAGAGATTGTTGGATGAAATTGATATTAGAAACTTTATCAGGTCCTAGATTTGTACAAGTATTGCAGAAGTAATGCATCTGATCGGAGGAAAGTTTATAATATTACATACCACGAAATTGTGGAGATTATTATTGATGGTATCTTGATTCAAAAATAAGAAATGAAATTTTAGGCAATTGTCCTTGTGGATAGGATTTGTGGAAAATGAGAATAAAACTTCACAATGATTATTTATTATGGAGTAGTGTGCAGAAAGAGTGACAATGGCAGAATCTAAGATTTATTGAGTTTGAGAGATTGATATAAAGTCTTAGTGAGTATATTGACGTAAAAGGTTCGTGTGAAGGATATGATGGTTATTATGTTGTAATCTTAGAGAGATTGATATGATTATTTGAGGTCAGCTATGCGACTCTTACTTATAATGGGATTGTATCTTGGGTTAAGTAAACTTGATGAGGAATTCTATATGAATCACAAAAGTTTTATTCATTGGTGGTCAATGATTTATTTATAAAATACTTGGTTAGAGTATTGTTATGATGATTTTGAAAGCATGAATTCTTAAATTAGTACCTTGTCTTTAGTTTTAAGATAAGTGTATGATGCTGAATACCTGATTGCAATATATAAGTATGGATTACAAGATTTAAGTTGATCCTTTGATTTTAAAAGAAATGTCAGCATGTTCAGAAATGATTTCGTTTGTAAATTTTTCCAGAAAGATTCTGTCAAAGTTTTAGTATTTCTACTGTATATTTTGGTATGGACGTCAAGTCTCACTAATTGTGGATTATAAAGTCTTATTTTGGTCAATTTTCTTGATTTTAGTTTTAAGAATGTGATCAATCAATGTATATATTAAGGTTTAGACGTTAGAATAGATCGTATGAAAGGCTGGAAATGGAAAGTTAGTGAATGGATTCATAAGTGGGATAATGTCGGTTGATGGTCTCCTACAACAATAGCTATCAAACCTCGATCCGTATTGAATACTATACGATAGGAAATGTAGATTTCCAGTTCATTGGGATGAAGTAGGAGAAAGAAAGTTATTGGGTCCAAAAATAGTACAACAAACAGCAAAAGTTTTTGAAACGATTCGTCAGCGGATGAAAAATGCACAGAGTAGACAGGAAAGCTATGTGGACAGAAGAAGGTAACCATTGGGATTCGTTGCAGGTGACATGATCTTTTTAAGGTAGCTCCTATGAAAGGGGTTATGAGATTTGGAAGAAAGGAAAGTTTAGTCCGCGATTTGTTGGCCCCTTTGAGATACTTGAAAGGGTGGGTGACCTAGCTTACAAGGTTGCATTGCCGCCGGCACTATTTGGGGTTCATAACATATTTCACGTGTAGAGGTTGAGGAGGTATATTTCGGATTCCCCGCATAGCCTCAGTTATGAGCCATTAGATCTTTGTGAGGATCTGACTTATGAGGAGTCACTTGTGAAGATCCTAATGAAAGTAAATAAGGATCTTAGAAGAAAGAAGAGTACGTTAGTTAAGGTTCTTTGGAGGAATCATGCAGTAGAAGAGGTTACTTGGGAACGAGAGGAGGAAATGAGCACCAATGATCCACATTTTTGGTTACTTTTAATTTCGAGGACGAAATTTCTTTTAGGGGGTAAGGAATTGTAATACCGTTTTTCATTGTTACGTGCATCTTTAAATTCCACGTGACATTTATATTAATGTTATTATAAATGTTAAATTTGATAAATTTTATGTCAATGATTTGAATTATTTTGCAGTGGAAGGACTTGGACGCCGTCTTGATCAATGTACCAAATAGAAAGTTCGTATATTGTCTATGTGCAATTTTATGTAACGTTATTTATTAATCTTATTATTTTCTATCTAATTAAGTTGAAAGTGGCCTAATTGTGCTAAATGGGAATTGGGGAAAGTTTAGTGGCACTTTGAATTTTATTCGAGGGATGTGGACTTAAATTAACTATTTATGAGAGTCGAAGGACTGAATTGCAAATTCCAAAAGTTTATACCTAACCCTACCTTTAACATCTCACTTACGATCTCTCAAGCTCACTCTCCGCTCCCTCTCGCCTCACTCCCTCGCTCTCGGACTCGCTCTCCCCCATCTCTCACGCTCGGCTCTCGTCTCTCCCTCATCTCAGCCTCTCTCGCGACTCACTCTCTATCACTCACACACCCCGCCCTCGGCTGCTCTCTCTCTCCGCCCCTTGCGGCGCACTGACGGCGCCAGAAACGCCCCCTACCACCGGCGCCTCTTCTGCAATGTGGAGACCCAACCTCGGTAAGAAACCCATATTGTTCCCCTGCTCCGCCAACTGCCGCACATGACGCACACACAAAGTATAACCCACGAATTTGTGCAATTGTATGTATGGGGGTATTACATGTGGTTGTATATTTCAGTTTTGAGTTTAGATAGATTTTGAATTAAACTGTTAAATTGAGTTTGAGTGATGTTGATGTATGTCGGTATATATATATATAGATGGGTAAATTTTTACAGTAGATTTTCAGACTTCTTAACGTCATTCCGTTAATGATGTGAATGTATGTATCCTCTATATAATATTCAGAATTTTTACCTCAATTGTTAATTTTAGTATGTGAATGATATGTATAAATATACGTAAATTTCAGATTTCTATGTGTAATTGGGTTTTAGTATAAATGAGTATCTCGAGTTTTATATATATATATATATATATATATATATATATATATATATATCTGATTTCGAAGATTTTAAATTAGTTAACTGAGATTTCAAAATTTGGATTTTTACAGGTTTCGAATTTTTAATTGAAAATCAAATGTGTATGTTATATATGGGTCATTCTTGGATTTAAAATTTTGGATTAGGTTTGATTAGTTTTAAGTTTGATTGAAACCTTATTTTGAATATTTTCAGATTTTAAATAGTTGGAATTTTAATGGAACATTTGTTCGTAAAGTTCGACTAAGATATAATTTAGTTTGAGATTTGAGTAAATGGATTAGTACAATTCGTAAGTTGCATGAAATTAAGTCCCTTATTTCAAATATGATTTTTTGTGTGAACGTGAGAAATGATTATTTTGAGAAAATTGTAAAGGCAAGTACATTTTTCAAACTTTGGTTTTGATTTAAGTACCTTAATAGGTAAGCCTAAAATGTTGTGTCGAATGGTTTAAATCTTTGCTTTCGAGTATTTGTATGGAAGTATTTAATATATGTTAATACCTTGTTTGGAATAAATGATCACAAGAATGAAAAAGGAAAAAGAAGATTTATTGTCTTAACGTGTTTAATGTAATGATAAAAGAATGATGAATATATATATATATATATATATATTTGAACTGAAAGTATATTTTACTAAATGGATAGATGCAACTAAAATTTTGGTACATTGATGACACGGGCAGCCGATGTTCCTCCACTTGCAAATCCAGATAACGGTAAATGCTAAGGACGTCAAGTAAGTAAACTTCCCCCTATTTTCATCAAAGTTGAATGTAAATGTGAAAGTTATGTGTAAATGACTGTCTTGCAACTTAATTGCTTTGATGAATTTCATTTACTTTGTGAAAGTATATGTTATTATGAAGAATGTTCAAGCATACACATTATCATGTCATTGCATCATCAAGCATGCATTGGCATCGAAATTGGGAAGTGAAATGTTTTAAATGAAAGGAATGTGTCAAAGTGCAAGTTTGTTCAAAAGTTATGTATCCCAAGTTTTTAAAGAATGAATGGGCGTGCTTCTAGTTCATGAAAGATGCGAGTGGGAAATGGGGCGCGGGGGACCGGCGTACCCGAATGTAATGTTACACCGCTTTGCGGTGGGAAAGTGAATGTTACACCGCTTTGCGGTGGGAAAGTGAATGTTACACCGCTTCGCGGTGGGAAAGTGAATGTTAAACCGCTTTGCGGTGGAAATGCGCATGTTAATCTGGTTCCAAATAAGTAATTGCCCACTGTATTCTGATTGACTAGAAGTTACATCAAGTGAGCTCACGATGGAATGAAGTGAAGTTTTGAAATGTTAAGTGAAAGTTCGAAAAGTTTGAAAGTTTTGGAAAGTAAAGTAAATGGGGATACATACATGGAATTTTCGAAAAGCATTCATGTCATAAGCATGCATTCATGCATACAGTTTACTTACTGAGCTTTAGCTCACCCCAATCCCTCCCCAACATTTCAGGTGATGAAAGTTAGGTGATCCGAGGAGAGCACTCGGCAGCTGACTCAGGCTATACCCGCATCAACTCTTTTAAAATAAAGTTAAATTAGAATTTATTTCAATTTCTAATTATTAATCCTTTAATTCATGTATTATTGAGGTTAAATTACCTCTTATTTCATTTGGTAAAGTTTATTTACTTGGAATTGTATTGTTGAGGAGTTTGGGACTTATTATAATGGTTTGGATGATGTTTGGGATGGAGTGAGTTGTGATGTGTATTTATAAATGGTTTTGATGTCCCTCTACAGGTTGGCTATGTCCAATTTACAGAGGAGACTCTGTCGAAATTTTTCTAACAATTTCATAATAGAAAATGAAACGTTCAAATGTTTTAAACGATTATTTCCGCATATAATGTGAATGGAAGTTGACACGCCTAGGTTTTAGATACTGAAACTTGGGGTGTTACACTTAGTGTGGATCCCATTATAGATATACCGTACTTTTGGTGTCCAAATAAACATATAACTTGAGACTCTTGACAGTCATTAAAGGTATCAAATAATAGGGTATTTAGAGTTTAGCACCTATATATTAGCGGTGTAAAGAGGTCTCTTGGTGACCTTCAGGCTTTCGATAGGCTCGCTGAGCACCATGTATGTAGGATGGTCATTGATGATGTAATGATCCCGATTTTCAGCAATATTTTTCTTTATTTTATTTTAAAGAACGATGTGAAGTGTTTTCAAAATGCTTTATAATATCTCATATACTTTCTAAAAATTATGAGATTATTTTGCGGAATCCATTAAAGCATCTATTATATTGTTCTATATTGTCGATGTTACAATGGCTTGCTGATGAATCCATGACTCCAAAGTTGTCACTTAGCACATCATCATCTATCTTGTCAATCGAAGCTTCGCATCAACATTTTCAGATTACAATTACCAGAAATGTTAATAGGCATGGGATGAGCACACACATTGTTCACTTTATTTTGTGATGCAAAATATATCCGCATAGAGATGACAAAAAACTCGATCCAATTCGTAGATCCGACCCAATCCGATCCGAAAAAATTTCGATTTGTGAATCAACAGATCGGATTTGGATCGAGAGTGAACCGATCAGACCCGATCCGCGATATATTTTTTTTAAAAAAATTGAAAAAATATATGTAAAAAAATTTAATTATTAACTTAAAATATATAATCTTTTATTGAATTTGGTACAAAATCATTAATTCTCTACATATGTAATTTTTTTTTGTATGAATTAAATATTATATTAATTATTTTATGAATTTTGTATTGATTTGTTTGTCGTTAACGAAAATATATAATGAAAATTTCTTAATGTTTGATCCGATCCGAACCCGACACGATTCGAGGATTTTTACTCTTTGATCTGATCCGAAATTTCGTGGAGCGGATATGATTGGCATTGATCCGCCCCGATCCTATCCATTGCCATCATTATATAAATAAATGTACGGATCGTGAAAAATAATAAAGTGGACAAAAGAGTTTGGATTATCGTTCCCACGAGAACTGCTATTAAGTACCAAAATGTTTTAGTTCTAGACTCTATTTGAACAGACGAATGTGTTTGATGATTTAAAGTAAAACTAAGGAAATTAATTGAAGAATTAAAATTACAAGATTGTTTTGTTTTTAAAAATGATTGTAAGGTATCTGGGATTCAAATTTCACATAACAAATAAAATTAACTCCAATTACAGTTTTATTTTTTAAATATGCATTCAGTGAATTCACTAATGTATATTGAAATTCCTCTATCAAGTTTAAATCAATTCTACCTAAATAATTTTTTAGAGAATGTGTCATAACGTCTAGTTGGATGGGGATGGGGTGAATGAGGATGCTGTCAAATTGCGATTATTTCCTTTCACTCTAAGGGATGCTGCTTTGCAATGGCTAGATTCAGAACTGGAATCAAGCATCACCATCCTTAGTGTGGATCCCATTATAGATATACCGTACTTTTGGTGTCCAAATAAACATATAACTTGAGACTCTTGATAGTCATTAAAGGTATCAAATAATAGGGTATTTAGAGTTTAGCACCTATATATTAGCGGTGTAAAGAGGTCTCTTGGTGACCTTCAGGCTTTCGATAGGCTCGCTGAGCACCGTGTATGTAGGATGGTCATTGATGATGTAATGATCCTGATTTTCAGCAATATTTTTCTTTATTTTATTTTAAAGAACGATGTGAAGTGTTTTCAAAATGCTTTATAATATCTCATATACACTACAACAAAGTTAGCCTTTTACGGCGTGCATTGCATGCCGTAAAATCATTTTTACGGCGTGCAGCCGCACGCCGTAAAAATTTACAGCGTGCAAAATCGCATGCCGTAATTACATTTCACGACGTGCATTTTTGTACGCCGTAAACTTTCACGGCGTGCATTTTTGCACGCCGTGAAATGTAATTACGGCATGCGATTTTGCACGCCGTAAACTAGGATTTTAACGGCGTGCATTTTTTACGTCGTGAAATGTAATTACGGCGTGCATGTCTGCGCGCCGTATTTATTTACGGCATGCTATTTTGCACGCCGTAAACTAGGATTTTATTTTTTTTAAAAAAAATTCTATAAATTATAATTCCAAAAATCCTATAATAATAAAACAAAAACACATTAATGCATATATAATCAATAAACGTGATTTCGATAAACAAACAATATCATAGTAAGATTCAACACAATATACAAAAAATTTGATATCACATAACCTACTCAAAAATCTAGATAGGAATTAATGTCAAAAGTCTATAGACAACTACTTCAAAATAAACTTAAAATGTCGTAAAAAATAAAAGTATCCATATCGAAGCTTCTTCTTTGACCAATAGTGCCATGTCAAAAATAATCAACTTCCTGCAAATCACATAAGTAATAAATTTATAATTAATAAATTTATAATTATAATATCAAAAGTATATCAAAAAGTGAAACATACCTTTGTTGTGAGTTCAACTAATCCACTTCAATGTACCTAATTGGCCATGCAATTGTACTTCCTAATGCATCTTCAAGAAGAAAAAGCTCACGTGTAGGACGATATAAACTGACATTATCAATCACTTCAATAATCCAGACTTTCCAACATTCATTACCAAGGGGTACATGATGCACTAAATCATTTGGATTTGTGGATGCGATTTCACCTTTTGCAACAACATCACCTTTCCCAAACCAAGATAACAATTTGCATTTCTTAGTTTGAAGGCTATCTAGACCATTCAAACCTTTGTCTCTAGGCTGTAAAATTAACATCAAATTGTACGATTGGTTATTTTGAATATAAAAAGTCTATGTAATATAAGATAACATTCACTAATTATAGTTTTCCACTTACATTATCTTCTTGTACTGCACTTTTGCCCTTCATTTGAAATAAAGCTTTTAATTCTTTAATTTCCTCTCTCAAATCTTGGAGTTGAAATTGCACATTATGATTATGCACCAAAGCATTCAACTTTGAAGGAGTCGCACCAAAACCAAGACCTCTTACACGTCCCCTACGTTCTGGATCAAGTACTTTTGCAACGCTATCATCTTTTAGAGAGTGTTTGCTTGGAGAGTTCACCGTTTCTGAACATGCTTTTATTTTTTGCTGATATTACGAAACAAATTAATTCATTAAACTTAAATAAATATAAACTTTGAATATATCTTAAAAAAATAACATAGTCAAAATTTACCAGTGTTTCTCCAACTAATTCATTAATTGGTTCACCATTTCTCCGTGTGTGTCCTCGAATGTACACATCATCTCTAGTAATGGAATCAGGGTCTTCACTTTCAACACGCTGCAATTTTTTTACACATTTTATATATGCGATATTTGTAGACATAATTTTTCAAACAAATTTAGCATTTTTTTACCAATTCAGCTTCTAAGCGAGCAAAACCCTTTCTACTCGTTGTATGTATTATGGTTTGACTAGCCCTCATCTTTTTGAATATTTCACTCTTTTCCTGAAAAATCAATAACAAGTTATGACCATTTACAAAGAACATCTTAACTCAAATGCATGCATTAAAAAAAGACCTACTGAATATTAAAATTGTCATTTTTCTATTATAAATTTTACAAAAATTTCGGCAGAATCTCCCCTACAAATTGGACTTAGCAAACCTATAGAGGGACATCACAATACTATAAACAATCAACACTTAACCACAATGATTCAAAATACCAACCATAGCTCAATCAAACTCCAACGTCATCAATTACTCCAAAAACAATCTCCAACTCCTCAACGTAACAAATAAAATCCGAACAATAGAATTTAAATCAACATGCAATCCAATAATTGAATGAACAGGCGAATAAATAAATAACTAATGGAAAACTACATAAATAGTCCAACAATAGTGCTTCAACTAAATAAGTCATATTCAACATATTAAAGAACTTGTTGTTAACAACAAATTTTCCTTGGACATGCATATCCAAGGAGGGAGATTATATATAACTAGTATCACCGGCCAACAACTATACCTAGAACTTAGGTCACCAAATGGATTAAATCCGTCAGATGAAAGTCCAAGCCTAAGATTGCGTGGTTCTGATGCAAAACAAGGCCACTTTTGATCAATTCTCTCTCAAGCTAGTGAATCAACTGGATGACGCATTTTTCCATCTTGACTTTTGTGATTTAAGTGCCATATTAGTTGTTCTGCCTTATCAAGTGACCTAAACATTCTTCTAAATCGTGGTATAATCGGAAAATATCTCAAAACCTTTGCAGGTATCCCCTTTTGAATTTTTTTGGTTCGTTCATTAAATTTCCATCGTGAAGATGCACATTTTGGACATGTCTCCAAATTTTCTAGATCATTCCTAAACAAACAACAATCATTAACGCATGCATGTATCTTCTCGTACCCAAGATCAAAAGTGTTCAATAACTTTTTCGTTGAATTACAAGAATCTGGAAGGGTGTTCCCATCTGGTAGAATATCTCTAATAATATCAAGAAGTTCATTGAAACCGTTGTCAGATATACCATGTGTAGCCTTAAGCTTGTATAAGACAACGATGGCAGAAATCCTTGTGTACTTTGTGCAACCAGGGTATAGAGGAATTTCAATGCCCTCATATAAATTTGAAAAGTCCCTCTCTCTATTTTTATCCTCGGGTTCCCCAATATTTTCATCCTCAAAAAATGCATCCCTATACATCTTATAAGTCTCTAGATTTTCTCTATCTTGATGAGGTAATGAAGCTGCATTCAGTTTTTCCCCATGAAACACCCATGTAGTATAAGTAGGATCCATCCCATTAATGATCAAATGCCCATACATTGTATCGAAATGTTGGTGGAATAAGTTTTTACAACATTTACAGGGGCATAAGACCTTTTCTGGATTTCCCGCATTGGCTTGCACCATATTTGCAAACTTTCTTGCACCATATTGATATGCTTGTGAAACTCTAAAAAAATACAAAATAAATAAATCCTCTAAAAGCATTTATTGGCTCATTTTAAAAATTTCTAAAACTAAGGAGATAAAATAACCTTGGTAGATGAACCCAATCTTTATCCATGATAATATACCAACACTATCAAGATATAACCTGTTATAAATATAGTAAAAAGAGTAAGAAAAAAATGATTATATTTAAACAACAATGAAATCTAAGTTTACAAAGCACATGTAATATGGATTAATCACTAATCCTGTATTGCCAATAGCAGTATAATAACAACAGAAAATATTGAAATCAAGTAAAAGAACTAAAAAATTAGTGGTTCACCGCCAATACAAGAGCTATGTACACTTGCAGCAATAGAGTTTCACATAGTTGAAGCAAAAACAAAAATAATGAAATCAATTAATAATATAAAATAAAGAAAAATTTGTTGCAGAACTAGGAGGAAAAGTTCATGTTCCGGTTATTTCTTTCAGTTACAGAAACTCAACTCCTCCCAATGGACAAAACCGCTACTTTATTAGGACAACTCCACATGATGCATATCAAGCTCAAGCTCTTGCAGCTATTTACTTGATTTTCATTTGAAACATTTCTTTCGCCTCTGAGAGTATAAGAATATTCATATCCAAAATTATTGTTAGTGGTGATAATCTTGGAGATGCATGCATTCTGGTGTTTTGATTAGCTTAGAACCTTAGTAATGAAGTGAAATGGAATTGTGACTTGGACTAAGCTGAAACAGGTATTTGAACTAATCAACCCGTCCTTCTCTCAGAAAATTGAAAGTCTTTAAACAACACCCTTGCCCCTCTTCCACCACAGAATACAGACATGCACATATAAGTGTAGGGGAGATATCCTCCACTTTTATTCATTTCTTGAGGTTTTTTATTCCTTCTGACTCTGCGAATTGGCCTTTCTAAGAATAAATAAATTATTTGCTGGACAAGTAGTCAAACCTATATGTCCACTACTGTGTGACAACAAAGTATTCAGCACCTCATGAATTTCAGGTACGCTCATCACAAACGCGGTTGGAAACCAACATTTTTTCAAAGATTCTGTTTCCATTGTTCCTTTTTTCTTTTTACCCTGTTCTTCCAATGAAACGGAAGGGTTAGAATGAAAGTAAATTTATCACCTACTTGTGCTTGCTTTCTTCTAATTCAGGAATGCTGAGCGTGAGCCATCTCTTGTGCAACTTAGTTGGGGATTTAGATGGAAAAGAAATAGAACACTCGAGAGACGCATGAATAAAACCGCTACTTTATTAGGACAACTCCACATGATGCATATCAAGCTCAAGCTCTTGCAGCTATTTTCCAAGAATATGAATGGCCTGAGGTAGTGGTTTTGTATGAAGACACAGATGATGGCTATCAATTTATTTCGTACCTAAATAAAGCATTCCGAGAAGTTGAACAAAAAATTGGTCATAATTGGGTCATACGACGTCCGTTTTGGGCCCATAAGTACTTTTCGGAAAGGTCTCGACAAGCCGGACAAGACTTACCGCTTTGCTGTGACGTATGATGGATTTTAGCCTTTCGAGATCGTTTAGACAGTCAAAATGGACATTCTTTAAATTGTTTTTATGTTTTTTTGGAGCATTTTAGTCATTTTTTAGGTTTATTATTTAAATAGATGTCTCTCACGTTTGGGAGAGCAATTTTGACAGAATAAACATTGTGTTCATGGAGAGTGAAAGTGAGGTTATTAGCATATATGAGAAAGAGACTGATACAGACAGTGCTTCAAAAACGATTGAGTTGAGTGAGGGCATAATCCTTCAATTGGTACAAGTTCTGGAAACCTGTGAGAAAGTGGGAGCCCGAATTAGAAGGTGTGTCAATGAAGCTTTAGAGAGAAATCCACCTGAATGGGCTAAGATAAGATTGGAGTAGTCTATCAGCAAAGAAGTATACAAGGGTAATGCTTCAGGGCCAACTAAGGTGCTCTCTTCTTACCTAATCTATCAAACTTACATTTAAAAAATGCACTACTTAAAAGACATAATTGTTCTTGTCTTTGCAAAAACCAGTTCTTACCATATAATGTACGTAATAAGGATAAGCTTTACTTAAATATTGTCTCTGTGGATTGAATACAGAGAGCAGTTATCTCAGTTCTGGAGAATGTTGGCAATAGAAATTCAGTAACACCATTGGAAAAACCATGATTTTTACTGTTGCTGTCATTTCTATTCTATGAATACATATTCTTCAAAGGGTTGACACTGGGAAAACAATAAAGAGAGAGGGAAGTTGTGAAGTTAATTGGAACAGATGCAAAGGGAATTTATAGGTGCAATGGAGAAATTGACCAATCAGAATAAATTTTCGATAACTTATCAAAATTCAAAGCTATTAAAATATCCCAATCAGAATTCAAATTTCGATAACTCATCAAAATATCCCAATCAAGCAATCAAAATTCGATAACTTATCAAAATATCCCAATCAGAATAAATTTTCGTTCAGTAATTCAAAGCTACCACATTCAAAATTTTCGTTCATCTGAATAAAACAGGGAGAAGGGAAGGATGATGACTGACCTTAGACCAAAATTTCAGCAACTGCCCTAAAAATTCAGCAACTACCCTCGAGAATGGAAGCTATTGATGCCTTGAAAACTCTCCTCCAGCAAAAACTCGAGGTGGGTATTATCCTCTCAGCCCGAACTCGAAAACAACGAATGGAAATTCTTGATTGGGTCACCACCGTGCAATAGGTCCAGCGTCCTGAAGAAGATTCGGTTGAAGAAGAGGTTTGAAGAAGAAATAGATTGGCGGCTTTGGCTTGGGAGCGTTTTTAGGTTTTGGCTTGTGTGAAGAAAAGAAGAACTAAGAAAGCGGGAAGGAAAAGAAAATAGCGCCCTATTTTTTCATCCAAGTTTGGTGATTTTAGGCATTTTTCACGGCGTGCGTAAATGCACGCCGTGTATAATTTTTACGGCGTGCGAATATGTACGCCGTGTTTTTTTTTTTTTTTTTTAATTTACGGGGTTTTGCTTTTACACGCCGTTAAGGGTGATAATAAATGAAATTTTACGGCGTGCTTATCATGCACGCCGTAAAAGATATTCCTTTACGGCATTCATTTTATGCACGCCGTAAATAATTAAGATTTACGGCGTGCCCTATATGCACGCCGTAAATTCATGTTGTAAAAGGTCACTTTTGTTGTAGTGATACTTTCTAAAAATTATGAGATTATTTTGCGGAATCCATTAAAGCATCTATTATATTGTTCTATATTGTCGATGTTACAATGGCTTGCTGATGAATCCATGACTCCAAAGTTGTCACCTAGCACATCATCATCTATCTTGTCAATCGAAGCTTCGCATCAACATTTTCAGATTACAATTACCAGAAATGTTAATAGGCATGGGATGAGCACACACATTGTTCACTTTATTTTGTGATGCAAAATATATCCGCATAGAGATGACAAAAAATTCGATCCAATTCGTAGATCCGACCCAATCCGATCCGAAAAAATTTCGATTTGTGAATCAACAGATCGGATTTGGATCGAGAGTGAACCGATCAGACCCGATCCGCGATATATTTTTTTTAAAAAAATTGAAAAAATATATGTAAAAAAAATTCAATTATTAAATTAAAATATATAATCTTTTATTGAATTTGGTACAAAATCATTAATTCTCTACATATGTAATTTTTTTTGTATGAATTAAATATTATATTAATTATTTTATGAATTGTGTATTGATTTGTTTTTCGTTAACGAAAATATATAATGAAAATTTCTTAATGTTTGATCCGATCCGAACCCGACACGATTCGAGGATTTTTACTCTTTGATCTGATCTGAAATTTCGTGGAGCGGATATGATTGGCATTGATCCGCCCCGATCCTATCCATTGCCATCATTATATAAATAAATGTACGGATCGTGAAAAATAATAAAGTGGACAAAAGAGTCTGGATTATCGTTCCCACGAGAACTGCTATTAAGTACCAAAATGTTTTAGTTCTAGACTCTATTTGAACAGACGAATGTATTTGATGATTTAAAGTAAAACTAAGGAAATTAATTGAAGAATTAAAATTACAAGATTGTTTTGTTTTTAAAAATGATTGTAAGGTATCTGGGATTCAAATTTCACATAACAAATAAAATTAACTCCAATTACAGTTTTATTTTTTAAATATGCATTCAGTGAATTCACTAATGTATATTGAAATTCCTCTATCAAGTTTAAATCAATTCTACCTAAATAATTTTTTAGAGAATGTGTCATAACGTCTAGTTGGATGGGGATGGGGTGAATGAGGATGCTGTCAAATTGCGATTATTTCCTTTCACTCTAAGGGATGCTGCTTTGCAATGGCTAGATTCAGAACTGGAATCAAGCATCACCACCAGTAACTTTGCAAAAGAAAAAGTTCTACACTCCTCTAGGAGAAAGTTTAGCAAAATCTACACCATCAGCTTCTCACCTAGGGTATGCCTATCTTGGCGATTTATCTTCCAGTTATTATTGCTAATGACATGACAGGTGAGGAAGAAGAAATATTTTTGAGGTTATTGAAGGAGTACAAAGTAACTATTGGATGGACAATAGCAGATATTTGTGGAATTAGCCCGAGTCTTTGCATGCACAAAATTCTAATGGAAGAAAATTGCAAACCATCAGTGGAGTATCAACGCAGATTGAATCCAACACTACAAGAAGTTGTTAGGGTAGAGGTACTTAAATTACTCGATGATGGTATAATATATCCAATTTCAGAAAGCTCATGGGTGAGTCCAGTGCATGTTGTGCCAAAGAAGGGGGGATAACTGTTCAGAAAAATGAGAATAATGAGCTCATTCCAACTCGGCTTGTTACTGGATAGAGGGTATGTATTGACTACAGGAAGCTGAACACCTCCACTTGGAAAGATCATTTCCTATTACCGTTTATTGATCAGATGTTGGAGAGGACAGCTTGTCATTCACACTACTTTTTTTTGGATGGCTACTCTGGGTATAATCAAATCCCGATTGCACCTGAGGATCAAGAGAAGACCACTTTCACTTGCCCCTTTGGTACTTTCACCTTTAGAAGAATGCCATTTGGATTATGCAATGCACCAGCCACTTTCCAACGCTGTATGATGGCCATCTTTTTAGATATGGTGGGACGCTACATAGAGGTATTTATGGATGATTATTCTGTCTTTGGAGATTCTTTTGATGAATGTTTGAAAATTCTGGCTCAAGTACTAAAGCGATGTCAAGAAATAAATCTTGTGCTTAATTGAGAGAAATCCCACTTCATGGTTAAGGAAGGGATAGTTTTTGGGCATCGGATTTCATCAAAGGGGATAGAGGTAGAGGTAGACAAGGGAAAGATTCGGGTGATTGAGAAACTACAGCCTCCCAACTCAGTTAAGGGAATTAGAAGTTTTTTGGGACATGCAGAATTTTACGGAGGTTTAAAGGACTTCTCAAAGATTATAAATCCACTAAGCAGTTTGTTGAGATTAAAGATAGAAAGGGTACCGAAAATCAAGTTGCAGATCATTTATCAAGGCTGGAACCGAAAAAAGAAGGTGAGAAAGTTGACATCGATGAAGTGTTCCCTAATGTGCAGATACTAGCTATTGTACAGTCGCCTTGGTATGCAGATATTGTTAACTACTTGGTAAGTCAGACAATTCCACCTGAATTCTCCTACGAACAAAAGAAGAAATTGATTCACGAGTCCAAATTCTATTACTGGGATGAACCACATTGTATAGAAGAGGGGCTGATCAGATTATCAGGAGGTGTATTCCAAAAAAGGAGATGAAGCCAAAACTGGATCGAGTGCATGCATCAGCATATGGAGGACACTTTGGGCCTACAAAAACTGTAGCTAAAGTACTTCAATGTGGTTTTTATTGGCCAACATTGTTTAAAGACTGTCACAGCTTTTGCAGGTCATGTGATTGGTGCCAAAGAACATGTAATATTTCTGCTAGACATGAGATGCCACTCAACAATATACTAGAATTTGAAATCTTCGATTTATGGTGCATCAACTTCATGGGGCCATTTCCACCATTATACAACCATCGTTACATTCTTGTGGCCGTGGACTATGTATCCAAGTGGGTAGACGCAAAAGCCCTTCCCAACAATGATTCGAAAGTGGTAGTGGACTTCATAAAGAAGAACATTTTCAACAGATATGGAGCACCTCGGGTGATTATAAGTGATGGGGGATCTCACTTTTGCAACAGGCTCTTCAAAGCAATAATTCACAAAATATGGAGTTCAACATCGAGTAGCCACACCTTTTCACCCTCAAACAAGTGGACAAGTTGAAACTTCAAACAGACAACTCAAGAAAATTTTGGAATTGACTGTGAATGCATCAAGAAATAATTTGTCCAAGAAGTTAGATGATGTACTTTGGGCATACAAGACAACGTTCAAAACACCAATTGGAATGTCACCATAACGAATAGCGTTTGGGAAAGCATGTCGCTTACCTGTGGAATTTGAGTACAAAGCATATTGGGCATTGGTGCAACTAAACATGGACTTAGAAAAAGCTGGGGAAATAAGAATATTGCAGATGCATGAATTGGAAGAATTTCGACGAGAAGCTTATGAGAATGCAGTCATCTATAAGGAAAGAACAAAACAGTGGCATGATAGGAATATTCAACACATAACATTTAAAATTGGAGATCAAGTCCTATTATACAACTCTAGGCTAAACTATTTCTAGGAAAGTTGAAGTCTAGGTGGTCAGGACCTTTCACTGTCGCTCAGGTCTTTCCATATGGGACAATTGAGCTATGTCATACTATCAAGGGTAATTTCTAAGTAAATGGAAAACGCGTGAAGCACTACATTGAGGACTTCCCTACAGTAACAAAGACAATTGACGTTGATGTGCCACACTAATCCCATCATAAAGTCCAGCTAGAGACTATAAATCAAAAACTATAAGGTGGTATCCCGACTTCTAACCCTTAAACTTGTTTTATTATTATTGTTTTTAGTTTGCATTTAACATTGCATTAGACATTAGGACACAATTTTTCAAATTTGATTTAAATTTAGGTATGTTATTTTGACTTTATTTAGTAATCATCTTAAAAAAAAGGGGCAATCGCGACGTAACCGCGGTATGACTGCGATTTCTTTGGGTGCCTGTTTGCCACGGTCTGTTCGCTCCGCAAGTACACGGGTCGCGCAAGTAATAAAGTAGATGTGAGTCCAAACATCGATCCCACAAAGATTGTTTTAAATTGTATTTTAGACTACTAACCTTAAACGGAACTAGAGATTTGGTTGAGTTCGAGAATTTTGATTTTGAAAATTAAAATAAAGATTAAATTAAAGAAACAATAAAATTTGAATTTAAAACTTATAAAAACAAATGCGTTAGAATTATGAATCCATTTTAACCAAATCATCTATATTTTGACCAAATTATTTAAATACAATTCATGGGATTTTGAATATCCGTGTTCCTAAATTATTTAAGTCCCTTTTTGAGCGATGCATAAAAAGCTTTTCCTAAACGCAAATTGACTATATCTCTATGACAATTAAACAATTAGAAAAGCATTAAAGGATCAACGAACACTCTCAAGGATAACACAAAGCATAGAGATATATTTCTTTCCCTTATCGGACTTTGTGACAATTAAATAACATCTAATGAATTATTACTCTTTCAAACATAGAAAAATATCAAGAAAATCAAGTAGAAGTTGGCCAAACAATTGCATAATAATAAAAGCACTATTTAATTGCATCAAACCCATAAATCGTGTAAATCAAATAATAAGTGAAAACATGAAATCAATAATTAAAACTTCATCACAATCCTAACATAAGAAATCTAGCCTAGAAACATGATTAAAGAAAATTCACAAGAAAAATGAATAGAAGTCACGCTGTTCATCTCCTTGATCCTTGTTCTTCAATCTTGAATTTGACCTCCTATGGATCCCCCGACAATTTGACAGCGTTCTAGCATGAATTGAGCAAGATGGGAACCCCTAATTTCGTGCCCCAAATATGGTATTTATAGATGTACACGAGAATTCGGTTACTTGGGGAGAAAGACTGCTGATTTCTGCGCAAAAAGCCCAGCTGCAGCCCAGAAACTTAACCGTGCGACCGCACGGTTCAAAATGCTGCGGTCGCATGACTCTGTAGGTAAGTTTCAGTCGCTGGAATTTCAGGTCATGAGGCCGCACGGTTATAACACCGTGTGACCGCATGGTTGAATTCTGAATTGCAATTTTCATCTTTTAAATGTTACAAGGTGGTCCCTATCTTTTAATTGCACAGTAAGTCCTCCAACTTTCGATTGTTGCGATTTAACCCCTGAACTTCTGATTTCTTCCAAATTTGATTTCATCTTCCATTTTTCAACCAATTGGCCATTTGATTAACTGCATCAACTCTTGATCTGCACATTTTGACACCTTTAACATCCAATTGCTGGATTTTGGCTTCAATTCCATTGTTTTCTTGACTTTGGGTTATTTTTGAAATATACACAAATACAGACAAAATAAATAGCAAATATTCTTAAACAAACAATTAAATCCTACTTTTAACGGTCAAACTGCGGTCCGACTGCGGTCAACTGCTTAAAAAATAATAATAAATAATTTGAAAATCTGATTTTGGCATAACAAAACTGAGCATCTCTCATCTTTCTCACCACTCTCTCTTCACAAACCCTAATCAAACTCTCCCCACACAAATCCATCTCATTTGCTTGCAAGTTAGAGAATCTCTTCAAGATTTTTTATAATCATACATTCCCTTCTTTATCTCTTCATCACATATTCAAGGTAATGTTCTTTGAATTCTTTACATTCTCACTTCTTGCTATAGTTGTGAAATTGACACTTGGTATGATATGGGTTGATAAGTTTTTATTGCTATTGAGATTTGATTGAGTATTGTGTTGAATGTGATTTTTTTTTTTTTTTGTGAGCATTGATGTTTGGGCATTTTAAGGTTATTCCTGTTTTTTGAAATTGGGAAAAATTGGGTATGTGCACAAGGTGCTTGATAGAAGTCTTCCATTAAAATGTTTTCTTAGAAGTTGGAATTTCATGAGTATTTGAGGTACTCTTTGTTAAATGAGTTTAAATTAGCCCTCATTATGCATATAAAGTGTTTGTTTCAAGTTTTCACCTAACTTAGTTTCTTAGACATTGCATATTATGAATTTCTTAGACAACTATGATTTTGTGAATCTAGTTAAAATTGTGCTTGCATACATAATTCTTGTTTAAAGCCTAAATTGAATGTGTGACATTTTTGGTGAGTTATGGGTGCCTTGGCTATATATAGATTTGAGGAATCTAGGTGGTTGATTATTGTGGATATTTGGCACAAGTGTGAATGTGTAGGAGATGATAGATGATCTTGCTTGAGGTTGCTCACCATGTGCTTGGTAAAATTGTCACTAGAATTGAACTTCAATTGTAGGCATCATCTTTCCATGTGCAACTTTGATCGTTGAATACAAAAATTGATTGTTACATAGCACGTTCTTATGCACTTATTATATTTGCATCAAATACCTTATTAAGAAAGTTCTATTATATGATCCAATCTTAGTTCATGCAATTTTCATTCAAGTTTGGGGAAGACAAGTGGATTCTATACTTTTTTTCATGCCAAAGTTTTCATCTCACTGCCATGTTAACCATTTATGCATTAAATACTCTATTTGAGCTAACACTTTGATATTTTTTGTGTAGATCTCTCCCACCATAATGCCTCCAAGAGCACCCCCATCTCGTGCTACCAAAGGTAAAGGAATTACATAATCTTCAAATACGAGGAAGCGCACCGGACTTGAGTCACAGTCGTACGAGACTTTTGTTTCAGATAAGGCTGAGAAGCATGCGGAATTTTTTGGGCACAGAGTTCCCCTCATGGAAAGAGAAATTCGACTGAATGAATTAGAGTTTTCTACAATTTCAAATAAGATAAAGGAAAAGGGGTGGACCAAGTTATGTGCCAAACCACACAAAGTTTATACAGCAGTGGTGAGGGAATTTATGTGCAACTTTAATGCAGATATCTTGAATGAGGAAAGTGAGAACTACATGCAAACATATGTGAGGGGAGTTTAGGTCCCATTCAGTCCCCAAATTATTCAAGAATACTATAACATCGAAGAAGGTTCCAATCCACCACCTATTACCAACTTTAGGGAAGTGGCACAATTCATCTACCCAACCAACCAGCAGAAAATGTGGCCACTCAACAACTTGGTGAATCACAAAGAGATGACTACTGAGATGCGTTTCTTGTATCTGTCGTCCCTACAACACATACTACTCAAATACACCTTCCGAAGATGACATTACTGTACAGACTTGCTACTGACTGGGATATAAATTTTGGCGAGGTTATATTCTATAATGTAAAGGATGCAGCATTAGTGCCTCGGAGCATATCGAAACTAATTATGCCCAGTTTAATCTCTGCATTGTGAAAAAGAGCGGGGTCCCCATGCTTCCATCTGAAGTAGAAAAGAAACCTGCTCCAGTATTGCGCCTTGCAACGATGAGGAAATCAATAACTCAGGTCATTCGACACCAGAATGTAAGACGGGAAACTGTGTTGGAAGATGAAGACGATGAGGAAGGAGAAGATGAAGATGTGGGGGGACATGAAAATGAAGATATACCCCTCCAGGCGGACGTGCCAGTTGATCAACCTGCTTTAGCGTTCCATCATAGACTTGAAAGTCGAGGGTGTGTGAATTTTGGACCAGTATTGAGGCAGGTGCAAGCATAGCTCCAACATCAGGAGGAAGCCATTAGTCAGCTGGGAGAGGGTCAAACTCATTCAAAAGAAGGGCAGGACATGATCCTTGACACACTTCAGTCCCTGAATGACCGTCAACGTTGAGATCTTGAGGAGATGATGATGCTACTGCAACGTTTTCAATGGCCGCAAGATCCTCCACCACCTCTTGAGTTTTGAGTGCCCGGTACTATCTTTCCTTGTATTTATATTGGTCACATTAAGGACTAATGTGTATTTCAAGTTTGGGGGAGGGTGGTACTACAATTCAAAGTTATAAATGTGTTTTCCCTTTGTTTTTAATGTCTAGTTGTAGTTAAATTTGAAAAAAAAAGCACGCTTGGTTTATGTTGAATAGCTTCGCCACTCGTGATGACAAATATTTGAAACTGTGGTAATTTATAAACTGTGGACAGGAGTGCAATGCTTGTAGTGATTTTTTACGCTTGATTATTCTTTGAGCACCTCAATTTGATTATTGTACATAGTGCTTGCACTTGAATAGTTGGTTGTACGTTGTCAATATGAACTTAGGATACATTCCCACTCGATGCGTTTCATTTCATCACCTTGACCAATTAGTTAGACAGTTTGGGGGTGTAAAATTGATAATGGTTATTGTTTAAGGGTGTGCTGATTCCATGTCTGCAAAATTGTTGTGTGGAGTGACCTTGACTGATAGGAGGAAGCTAGATAATGACCAAATGCTGGTAATCTAATCCCTTGCATAAAGTAGGAACATGCATGCATCTTTTACCTCTCTTTGTAGCCTTTTTGACTCGAGTGATTAAGCTCGTAGGGGTATTTCTATACTTGGTGTCCTAAAGTCGTCTGACTTGGGAGCCACCGGCCTAAAGCTCGCTACATGAGTTATCTAGAAAGCTTAAGAGAGAGACAGATAACTCATATAGATTTATTTCTGTTACAAAAATTTTTTTTAGGACATTGCATTCATTTGACACCTTTCTTCAGAGCATAGTGACTTGAGTGATTAAGCCTATAGGAGTATTTCAAAACCTGGTGCCCTATGGTCAACTGACATGTGATCCACCAGCCTAAAGCTCGCTACAAGGGTCATTATTAGCTTAATGGAGAAGTGTACTGCATGATATTAGAATTTAGTTGATAGTTTGCACATATTAGATTAAGATAACTAGTGGATTTGAATCACCTAGTGGATATCTGAAGGTTGGGGCACTCGATTAAAGGATAATCATCGCAATCCTAGGTAGAAACCATCATCAGTTAGACACACCTAAACTTCAGCGGGAAAGAATTAGTGATTTAGGAAGCAACATTAGAAATTATACCGCGGGTTAGAGAGAAAATAACAAGTTTGGGGGGAAAGTGCATCTCACGAGAGGGATAGCGAAATTTGACCATAAAGGATTGGGATATCACTTATGCGCACTATGATGATTGAGTTGACTGAACACACGGACACACATTGAGCATGGGTTGAATTAAAACTTGTATAGTATTGTTTGAATACTTTTTAGGGATTACTGGAGTTTTAAATCCTGAAGCAAAGAAGGCAGGTTATTTGACACACGTGTGATGTCGAGAGTTGTAGTCAAAATTTTCCATTTTATACTTGCATGAGTGTATTAGCTCTATCTTATTCGAGGATGAACAAGAGTTTAAGTTTGGAGGATTTGATAAGTGCAATTTTGCATTTATTTTTATGCATAAACTCGTACTATTATGAGTATTGTAGAATATGGTATTGCTAAATTGTGTGTTTATTTCAATTGTTTCAGGAATAACTTGAATTGGGATGCGTTTGAGCACAAAACAAGGAAAAGTGACTAAATCATACAACAAAGGAAATTATGGGGACCAATATGTAAATGGTAGAAAGGTGGAGGACCTGGGTTGCAATTCTGGGAGGACTCAATTGTAATAAAAGTCAAAGTATGAGGACTAAATTGAAGACGTCAGAAAAATGGAGGACTTGTCTTGCAAATAAAACAAGGGCTGAATCACAAAGTCTGGAAGACACACCGTGGGTGTGCCGCGGATTGCAAACCATGGCCACACCGCGGTTTGAGAATTTCCCTATTTGTCGCGGTTAGACCACGGTTTGCTGTAAAATTCGATTTTCGCGTTGTTTTCATATTTTTCTTATTTCTTTTTACTTTTTATTGGCCTAACTTGAAAATTCGTATAAAACCTAGTCTACCCTATATAAGGACCAAAAAAAATCATTATTAGGGTGGAAAAAAATTCACAAGAAGGGAGGCACAAGGAAAGAGGCAAGAATCTAGAGTTCCATATTGTTCAAGCTTGGTATCTATTTTCTTGGTACAAAATTCTAAACTCTTTCTTGTTAATTGAAGACATGTTTAATTTTATATTTTGTAATTTTATTATTTTTTATTCTAGCATGAGTAACTAAATAATTAGTTGGGACGAACGATGTGTTTTATTTGAATATTCAATTTCAATTCTCATGTTTTGGGCATATTATTTTATATGTTGATTTTATTATTTTGTTTTAATGCACAAATTGCTTGATCACCAATTTGATGATTTGTGGGTTGTTTTCATAATTCGAGATGTGAGTTAATACCTAGACCTAATAATAAAATTCGGCAATTGACAAAAGGGTATAGATACATAGTTGTGATTGTCGTAATCATTTTGAATTCTTGTCATTGAATGCATCTATTTAGGGCTTATTCTGATCATCATAGAGATATGTGGTTGACATATCTAGATAGAACTAATTTAAACTCGAGAGGGGAATTTCGGATAAAATTGTGAATTTAATTAAATACTACTTTCGAGACATTGTATGAGAAGAGAAATTGAACATGATAACGAAATTACTATCGTGAGTCCCAACGTTTTTCATTCATTAGAAAAATCAAATCAAATCATTTCAATTGCTTTATTTATTTATTTTCACATTTAATTGCTTTCACCATTTTAAAAAAATTCAAAAATCATAATCATGATATTTATTTGTAGTTTAGGAATTGATTAATCAAAACTAGTAACAAATAAATTAGTCATCGTAGGATCGATATTCCGGACTCAAAAAGTCCACTTTACTACTTGTTTGCGATATCATGCACTTATGATATTCACACAACAAGCCCCTCAAGATTATCGACTCTCAAATTGTTGCCACTGAGATCAAGGCGGAGTACGTGATTAGTTGTGTTGCTACCCTCGACACGTTCCTATTTGCAACATTCCTTTTTATCTTCTTCACTTCCCCATGATGAGAGAACTCGATTTCCATCTATAAGGCCTTGCTTAAACTTGAGAAGAGCTTGTCTCTCACCCTCTATGCACTTAACTTGAGATTTGGATAATACTGAAGTTGGTTTCAAGAAAAGTGAAAGTGAAAATATCAGCAAAATTAGTCTTTTACGCTGTCATTTTTTTTCTTTTACAGGGATAGAAAGTAAAAGGATTGAGGTTTTGAGTTGTTCGTGTTATTGCGATCATCATTTTATAATTTATAATCTCATAACCCACTATCACGGCTAAATGTACGACATATTACAATATCACTTAAAAGATTTTATAAAGAATTTTTTGTATAATTACTCAATGAACTATTATGAATCTATCCGTCGCAGTACAAGTGGATGGCCATTTCGGAAAACCAAATAACAGGATTGAACTTGAGAGACTTGAGTCTCACAATGAATGCCACAATTTCTTATAGCGTATAGAACGCGGAGAAAGCAAAAGTCCACATTCACTACAAGAGCGTCTGTCTTTATAGGATTATATTATTATTCAAATAGAGTGTAATTATAAAATTGTGTTGAAACTCTTGTTAGATACCTATATATTTCTCTACTTATGCTTTGGGATGAGGTCATATGTAATATTTTCCCTTAAACGTGCAATTTCGTCTTCTGGGGTTTAAAATCATCTAAAGAAAAAAAAAAATTAAAAAATTAAAAGTGATCCAATTTGCTATGAATTCCTTCCAGTGCCTCGTTTAGCATTGGACCACTATGTCGATCGTGGTAATCCCACCAGATTCTGCCACTCCGACTGCCCACGTCATACCCAGGTTTGGTCATTTGACTTGAATCCATAATAACATCACCCTCAAGTACCCGAAGCACCTAGAAAGTAAACAAAAAAAAAAGGTTTTAATGGCTATCTTAAGTTATCAGCACTTTTTTCTTGATTTTAGTGGTTTTGAGTGGATGGGTGAATTTTCTTACCCGAGACATGCGAGGTCTTGCCTGAGGATCCCGGCGTATGCACAAAGATGCGGCATGTAAAATGCAGTAAACCTCATGTTCTGAATACTTGTTACCGAGCTGTGGATCAACCAGTTCACGGATGGCATATGCATCCAATAAAGGACGTGCCTGTAACATATCAAAAAAACCCACAAATCAGATAGATTAAGCACCTGGGCCTGACCAAATCTCAACCCTCCCCTGGCATTCAGTTTATGGGATAGAGTTATACCCATTCAGTTAGACACTGCTGACCTTTAGGCCTGTTAAGATCAACTGCTTTACATCCAGTAACAAGTTCGACCAGTACCACACCAAGAGAGTAAACGTCCGCTTTTTCAGTGATCTGTCCACTTTGGGCATATTCAGGGGCCAAGTACCTAAATGAAGAATAGTAGTTTTAATGAAACTTGACAATTTTACAGTAGAGATCAGTCTTTTACCTAAATGAAGCCTAAAAACATGTACATTGTAAGCTACATATAGATGTCTTTTACATAAAAGATAGATATCACATGTAAATTTTAAAAGTTCTTTCAATTTTAAGAAACTAATTAATCAGACGATTTACTTGATCTCCGTTTACTTTGATAATCAAAGCAACTAATTCACAACCAATCTAGTTAATTGAGAAGTAGCAATTTTATTTTATTCGACTATTTAGAAAATAAGACATGAATTAGAAAATGCAACATGTACACAATTAGGAAATTCTGATCTTTTACAAGATTTTTCTTTTTAAAATTGTTTTTCATCTTTTAAAAAATATATTTTTATTTATTTATTATTTGTTTGTTGAACTTTCTTTGTCTAAATTAGTTATTTTTATCTTATTTTTTTTATATTTAAATATTTTGAAATAAAATTACCAACCATAAATCTATATTTGTTTTGAATTAGTAATTTTGAAATTAAAGAACATTAATGTTTTTATATTTTTTGTGTATTTAATTTTATCTTCAAATGAGTAAAATAATAATATATATTCTATTACAATAATTATTAAAATATTTGGCAAGGAAAAAAAAAGCAAGTTTGTAGTATTAGAGTTATCAAACATGAGAAATATAACTAATTCAAATTATTAAAAACTTATTTGGAAAGTAAATGCTAATTTATATATTTAAATAATAAGATGTTAATTTATATATTTAAATAATAAATGATCATAGGTTTGAAATTTTTTTATGAGTTATTGTTAACATTATTGAAAATGCAAATTTACATGAATTCTACATTTGCCTCTTGTATTTAACATTTTTTTTCAACATTCATTCAAAAGAATTATAAAAAAATTTATAAATGTGTGTTTATTCTCAACGCAGATAATATTTATAAATATTTAACCAATAAAATTATACTTTTATTTACAAAATAAAGAAGTTAAATTAATAATTACGAAAAATCTTCATTAATTATCAAGATACAATAATCGGACAATATGGGAAATCAAGAAATTATATCTAAAACATTATACCATATAATCTTTACACAATTATTAAAATTAAGAACGATTAAAATATTAGCATCCATGATGAGATTCGAAGCGCGGAAGAAACGCCGGAAAGTTCTGAACCCAGGTTGTGGTTAGACGGATGAATCATGACCCGATATTCACGACGCGATGGCTCGACGATGCGGAATAAAGAACCATGACTTTCGAAACGCCACAAGAATTTGCCCAATCTCCTTGATAAGTCTCTGATTTTTAATGCCACAAATACTCTCGCGAATATTTGATAAGTTCTGGATGAACGCCACAAGATAATCAATCTTGATAAGCTTGGGTTTGTAATGTGAATCCACACATTAAACAATTGAAAAACATTCAATCTCTTTTTATTCAATAATCAAAGTCTGAATTACAATGAATGGAAAAAGCGTATAAATAAGCAAAATAAAACCCTAGTCGCTAATCTACTCAAAATAGAATTCTAATTAGACTAAAATAACTAAAACTGATAAGGAAATAAAATAATGCGAAATCTGGAAAAATCTGATCCGTTAAGCAGTTAAGGCCGTAAAGATGACACTTACGGCCGTAAGTGTATTTCTGTTTAAGGTTACGGCCGTGATCCCTTATTTACGGTCGTAAATCGAAAATCTTGAAATTTTGGATTTTATCCCGAGGGGAGGTTACGGCCGTGACATATGTTGGTTACGGCCGTGAAAGCTCTTCTGCATAATTTTCGATTCTTTTCGACACGGTTTGATCTTCAAAGCTCGTCGAACCTGCTGAATTCTTATTTTGACTTTAATATTTAAATTTTCCCGTCAAGCCTGCTATGACTCCGATTGTCGAGGGTCCTGGATCACATCAATCCATTTGATAACTTTTTCTATAAATAAATTTATTTACAGACAACACATCTTTCACCCAGTTTTTAGCTATACACATTTTTTGAAACCATTTTCAACCACATTTTATTTCGAAAATGAGAATATTTTTATTTATAAACAAAAACAAAGCATTTGAACGTATGTTTTAATTTAATAATAATAATAATAATAATAATAATAATAATAATAATAATAATAATAATAATAATAATATATTTTAGAAAATATATCATATTATTTAAAGGATAATAAATATTATTTACACGGATTTTTATTTTTTTCTATTTTTATTTTAGTTTTTTTCCCCAAAAATTATAAGTTCATTTTGGAGAGAAAATGGTATTAATGATTCTTCTCCTCACTTTTACTTTTATATATGTATAGATATCATATCGTTAGGCTAGACCAGAATTTTTCTCTTCAGTCTTGCCTTAAAGACCATTATTGTCACGTACATCCAATCTCCAATCTTGTTCTGTAAATTAAAAAAAATGTCTCCATGAATGCTTGAGAACAAAGAATAACAAGAACTACCCAGAATCAAGTAATGAAACCAAAAGTCATGCAAATATAAAACTCTCGACTTATAAACTCGTAATCATCTTCTTCAACGTTTTTGCCATGTCCATGATCTGGGTAAGGAGAATATTTCGGACACTCTACCAAAGGAATCCCACAGAGTTGGCTATTCCCAGTATACACAAAGGAGTTGAAGTTCTGAAATTGAGTGCCTAATGGAATCATTCCCATCAAATTATTGTATGATAAGTCCAAAATGCTGAGGAAATTTAATTATGCAAGGCTGTTTGAGATCTTCCCAGAAAGCTCGTTTCTAGACAAATGAAGCCATTCGAACAACTCCATTTGACCAATGCTTGATATAATATTTCCTGTCAAATGGTTTCTTGATAAGTTCAAGAAAACTAAACCCCGCATATCTATAAAGTAAGGAGGAATAGTTCCAAATATCAATCCCTTTCAAAAGTCCTAGGTTTCTATATTCCAACTCTCATCCTTTCCATTGAACCAAAACATTGTCAAATAAAGTATCAAAGTAACCCTGGTAAAAAATAAACGTAGTGCTTTTAGTGTAATTACCCTTTTGAACAAAAGAAGTGAAATTGTTGAAACACTCCGAAATTTTCCCCAGTATATTATTACTTGAAAGGTCCAAGATTTAAATATCGGTAAGGTGGAAAATTGTTTGAGGTATGTGATAAATGTATTTTATACACTTATTTATATCCTAAAGGTATGATTTTATATGTTTGTTTTACAATATTTTCTATCGATTTTGTTGTTATTTGTTTATATTTCAGGAATATCCCCAAAGTCGAGAAAACAATGAAATTGAACCCAAAATCAAGCAATTGGATGATAAAGGTGTCAAAGTGTGCAAATGAAGAATGGATCAATTAAATCAAGGGTTCAATTGAAAGAATACTCGAAGAAGAACTCAAATTTGGAAGAAATCAAAAGTACAAGGCCAAATTGTAACAATCAGAAGTTGAAGAACTGGGGCTGTAATTAAATCACAAGGACCAACTTGTAGCACATTAAAAGATGAAATTGCATGCTACTCGCTGAACAGAGCGATCGAATGGAACCTAAACCATGCGATCGCATGCCTGGAACATAAATCAACAGAGTACATTTAAGTATGACCGTGCGATCGTACGGTGACTTTCTGGGCCTATTGGTTGGAATTTTCGCGATTTTCAGAGGATTTTATTATTCTTTTCACCTACGTTTTGACCTAAGCTATAAACACATGACTTGAGGCACGAAATTAGGGGTTCCCAACTGTCATATTTCATGCCAAAACATTGTCGAAGTGTTAGGGAATCCATGCCACATCAAGATCAAGATTAAAGATAATATTGCAAAAAGATGAATATGGTTAAATCTTTTCATACCTCTTGTTATTTATTTTCTGTCATGTATTTAGGCTAGGTTCGTATTGTTGGAATTGTGATGAAGTTTTGACTTCTTGAATCCATGTTTTAATCTATTATTTATTTCATGCAATTTATGGTTTTGATGCAATTAAAATGTGCTTTAAATTATCATGCAATTCTCTAGCCAATTATTGTTTGATTATGTAGATAGTTTTCTATGTTCAAAAGAGTAGAAGATTATTAAACTTTTGTTAATTGTCGCAAAGTCCGATAGGGAATAGCAATATGCCCCTATGCTTTGTATTATCTTTGAAAGTGTTTACAAATCTTTTAATGCTTTTCTATATGTTTTAATTGTCATATAAATATAATCAATTTGCATTTAGGAAAAAAAATTTATGCATCGCTCGAAAGGGGACTTAAATAACTTTAGGAATATGAATTTTCAAAACTGATGAATTGTATTTAATTTGGTCAAAATATGAATGATAGAGTCAAAATACATTCATAATTCTAACGCGTTTGTTTTTCATAGTTTAAATCAAAGTTTCTTGTTTTACTTAGTTTAGTTTTCAAAATAAATTTCTCAAATCAAATTCTCTAGTTCTAGTTAAGGACTCGCAATCTAAAATACAATTTGCACAATCCATCGGGTACAATATCTGGACTTAAATTCACTTTATTACTTGTGCGATTTGTACATTTGCGGTTGGTGATCAAGTTTTTGGCGCTGTTGCCGGGGATTGTAGTTTAAATTTATTTTTGGATTACTTTCACTAATTCGGACTTTTACTCTTTACTTGCTTTAGTTTTATTTTTAGTTTTAGTTTAGTTACTAATTCTTTGCTTTTCTCGTAGTTGTGTATGCTATGTTCGGAAAACGGGGATCTTTTCAAAGCTGACCCAGAATAGAACGTACATTGCACCATAGGTTAAGAGAAGCTAGAGAGCTAGATAAATCAAAAAATTCAAATGGAAAACAACAAAAATCTTCTACCCCTGCTGATCCAATCAATGAGGATGACATGTTGGTTGGTGACTTCATGACACCTCAGGTGGTTCAAAGTTAATCCAACATAGTCTATCCACCATTTAGACAGGCAAACTTCCAACTGAAACCAATGTCATCAATATGCTCCAGAATGAACAACAATTTCATGGGAGGCCTGATGAAAACCTTTACACTCATGTTTATAATTTTTTAGATATGTGCCTACAATTTAAATATCAAGGTATGTCTGATGATGCTATCAGACTCAGGTTATTCTCTTACACTCTAAGAGAAAGAGCTGTTGATTGGTTAGATTCTAGCCTCGCTGGAGTATAACTATCTGGAATGACTTGGTTCAAAAGTTTTGCACTAAGTTTATGCCACCAAAGAAGGTTACCAAACTGAGACATGACATCACTGTGTTCCATCAACAAGATGCTGAATCTTTTGATGATGATGGAACAAATTTAAGGGCATGCTGATGAAGTGTCCAAACTATGGGATCAACTGAGGTGATTAAGTGAAGTTTTTCTATGAAGGAATACTTCCACACTTTAAAATCATGGTTGACTCCTCATCAAATGGTGCTTTGACCAAAAAGACCATTGGGCAGGCATTGGAGCTTTTTGAAAGGATTGCAAACACAAATGCCATGTAGGGGTCGGAAGGGGTGGTCCCAAGGAAATCATCAGGAGTCTATGAGGTGGATGCTTACACTGTCCTATCAGCAAAAATTGACTCATTGGCAAGTAACATGTGAAGAATGTGGTGCAAACCATGTTACTACATATTGCCCCATTACAGCATGTCCAATTGAGCAAGTCGACTATGTACAAGGAGGTCAACTCTAGAATAACCCATACTCAAATACCTACAATTCAGGATGGAGCAATCATCTAACTTTTCTTGGAAAGGTCACTCTAATGGACACATTGATGCGTGTCGCAATGCACCAAAATAATAAATAATTCCTTACTCGTTAAATATTAATTAATAATGTAGTAGCGAGAGTAAGGGTCGATCCCACGAGGAACGAAAACTAATTTTAGTTGTTCGATCAATTAGATTGGAATGGGGGGGTTTTGTTGTTTGAATTGCTTGAATGAAAACTATGCATAAAAATAAACAATTAAATATGACTAAAGAAATAATATGAGAGGAAATCTTGTTCTCGGGTTCGGTTGTGTCCTTAATTAATGTTATACTTTTCCTTGTAACGTGTTTCTATTCCTAATTCAATTATCAATCATAAATAATCAACAAGCTCTAATTATCTAAATTCTTCCTTATGTGTATTGATTCAAAACAAGCTCTTTGAACCAATTCTAGCCATGGACAATCCTAAACAAGCTCTTAGGATTTAATGCACGACTAGTATGAAAATTTAGAAGAATAGATTGAATTGGATCGTTAATTACACAAGCTCGAATTAATCAATCCAAGTTGAATTATTACTAAACCTGCACGAGATTTATTTGCTACTAAAGTAAAGATTCAATGACAATTACGGATCAAGAATCTAAACATAGCATATTCATGAATCCAAAGATCAATAATCCAATTGGCCAAATTAAACTATTAATCAGATAAACTCAATTGAACATTCAAAACATAATAATCCAACAATTGAAATAAAGGAATAAATTCACGCTACTAATTTGTAGGAAAATAAAATAACATAATTAAATTGACACAACTTCCCCTTTGAACAAGATATGGAATTTAGCCTAGCATGGTTGTGGTAGATTCTTCAAATTGCTTCATGAATTCCATTGTTGTTGTGTTCTTGCGCTTGAAAATCTCCCAAGAATACTCTATATTTTGCTCTTAATTTTTCTAAATGTTTTGCCTCTTTCACAATAATAAAAGTCTCTATTTCTTGTCATGAAACTCCCTTTTTATAGCCTCAATTTCGTGCCCTAGCTTTGGGAGCAAGAAATCCAAAATTATGGAAAGAATTGAAATAAGGAAATTTTTGACTTGAAGATTTACGGCCGTAACATTCCTTTTACGGCCGTAATTGAGTTTCTGCATATTTTCTTAAATTGGAGTTACGGCCGTAACATTTTGATTTACGTAAAGTGGTTTCTGCTTATTTTCAACTTGCTTCACGACACTTTCACGGCCATAACCTTATTTCTCACGACCGTAACACCTTTTCTTGCGGCCGTAAATATATTTGCACCTAAGTCCCCAAACTTCGATTTTGAGCGCATTTTGGTCCTTTTTCCTTCTTTTCTCTTCCTTTGTGATCCTATACAATATAAAACATAAAATGCATTAATAATACTTAGATAGAATCACATTATGGCATATTCAAGGATATAAGTGTATAAAATAAACGTTAATATAACACTTATCACACATTGTGCCCCAATACCATACTGAAGAGAGAAAGCCTGCACTGGAAGAGATGTTCGGTAAACTCATGGAGAAAATCGAACAATTATATCTAAAATAGACAATTTTATGAGGAAAACTGAAACTACATTAAAAAATCAGCGGCATCGATAAAAAACCTGGAGAACCAAGTGGGGCAGATAACACAGCTGATCACAACCAGAGCCCCGGGTACATTACCTGCAAACACTGAGGTAAGCTTAAAGGAACAACTCATGGCTATAAATGTGGTACAAAATGAGATAAATACAATTACTGTGCATAGTGATGTGCAACTTCCTGAGATTCAAGCACTCATGGAGGAATTGAGTATCAAAGGGAGTGAAAAGTCCTACAGTGCGGTGTGATAATGCGAGACAAAGTGATGAAGAAGGAATTGAAAATTAATTTCATCTCATCTTCAGACCAGACGGTAGACTTACTAACTAAAGCTCTCCCTCACTCTCAATTTCTCTTTCTCAGAGACAAGGTGGTGATTGACACAAGAACCTCCACCTTGAGCAGGGGTGTAAAAGGAAAAATAAATCTCACTAATTGTAATTTTGAAGAAACGGAGGGGACTTATGATGTAAATAAGGAAAGAGAAAAACGTGTTACTCAAAGTAGTAACTTATCTATAGAAGAACAACATTGAAGAATCAGCACATTAACAACAGAACAAATCCATCACAGTTGCTAGAAAGATCAATCCTTTTCAAAATTCCAAGTTTTCTATATTCTATCTCTCGTCCTTTCCATTGTACCAAAGTATTGTCAACATAAGTATCAAGGTAGACGTGATAGAAACTCTTATAGGATAAAAAAGTCTATTTATTTCCACTGAACTCCTCTTTTGAACCAAAGATGTGAAATTGCTGAAACATAGCGGAATTTCCCCCGACATATTTTTCCTTGAAAGGTCCAAGACATGAATATTGGTAAGGTAAAAAACTTTTGGATCTATCTTTCCATGGAATTTATTTAATTCGGATGTTAAGAACGGACAAACTTGATAGGTGTGTCCCTATCCATTCTGGAATAGTTCCTGTTAATTTATTTCCTCCCACATCAAGCATGCGTAGCCAAATACAATTCTTCAAAGAGGAAGATAGTTCACCAACGAAATTATTATTGCACAGATGCAATATCTAAATTTGAGGGTTGTGGCCCAAAGTTGGTGGAATTTTACTCGAGAAATTATTGTTTGCAAAATTGAGAACTTGTAAATAACTTGAGTTCATCAAGCAATCAGGAAGCTCTCCCTTCAATTGGTTATCTGAGAGATCGAGGACCTCCAAGTTCAACTGAGTAAAATTTGTGCGTAAGCCAAAAATGGATCCAAAAAACTTTTTTTTGGAAAGTTGTAATTTTTTTGAATGAGAAAGAAATGATGGAATTGGACCTGAAAATTTATTATAACTCAAATCTATATATGAAATACCAATAAAGCTTGGGGACAGATGAGGAATTTCTCCACTGATGTGGTTATAAGAGAGATTTAAGTATAATAAAGAAGGCATATTCCACAACCAAGTAGGTAATGTACCTGATATACTAGCAAAAGACATATCAAGGTAAAAAAGATTTTTCTGAATTTGAAGCCATTTCGGAAAATCAGGTCCAACGTTGCAAAATCTGAGGTATATTGAAATGGAGGAGTCCAATCAGAGCTCGTTTTCAAAGCTAAGGAAGTTTAGGACAAATTTAATACGTCTAAGTAGGCTAAGTTCGAGAGGTGATCTTCTGTGACTGTTTCTTCCCAAAATTTTAGTTTGGTGGGTTGCCAAATACTTTCTGGTAGCCTTCCTAATCTGTTTCCGTTGATATGCAATTCTTGCAATGAAGAATATGCTCTCAAGTCTGTCAAAGATCCTCCAATTTTATTGGTAGACAAATCCAACTTTTCTAGAATTGAAGGTCGCCCAAGTCTTTGCGGGTGAAACTCATTCAACTGATTGTTGCCAAGTCTCAAATCTTTTAAGGATGAAAATTGGGTGATATCTGGGAAGGAATCAACTAGTAGATTGAAAGATAAATCTATAAGCTCAAGTGATTTCGATGCTATCCCTGATAACTTTTGAAGTAAATGAGGAAGCAATTCGTTTAATGTGTTATTTGATAAGTCAAGTGTGTGCAAATGACTTAAATTCCCCAAAGATCTTGGAAACCCATGTAGCATATTCCTAGTCAATCGAAGCTCCTCAAGAAAACTCAGTTGTCCAAAACTATCAGGAATGGGACCATCTAATAGGTTAAAAGAGAGGTCTATGCGAGTGATACGAGTACTTTGTTAACTATAATCGTAATTAGCTGTAGTTAACTGCAATTAGTTGTATAAATTCTGTTAGGTTAGTTAATCTGTCATTAGTTAGGGATAGTTACTCAGTTAGTTAGCTCGATATATTTCTTTTACTTGATATAGCTGGTCTTCTTTGAACTTTCAATGTATGAGAAATAATCATTTTCTTCTTCACTAAATCTCTGCTGGATTCCTCATGGTATCAGAGCAGGAATACTGATATCAAGAAGACGAAGATCTTAGGTGAAACACATTCATTGATTAATCAATGGCAGATGGTGATTTGGCAACTCAGAATAATGGCGAAACCTTAGGGCAAAATGGGGACTCACTGACTTTGCACAATTATGACCATCCTAGAATGTCTCTGGTGATGGCGCCACTGACAGGAAAGAATTTCCTTGCATGGAAATTGGGGATGATTGATGGCACAATCGAACCACCGGAGAAGACATCTCAACAATACGAAAAATGGTGCAAGGCAAACTACATGGTTACATCATGGATATTGAACTCAATATCCAAAGAGATCGTTGAAGCATTCTTGTATACCACCACAGCGAGGGAACTGTGGTGCAAACTGGAAGAACGTTTTGGAGGCTGCAATGGACCGATGCTCTATCAAATTCAAAGAGAGATTGGAACAATTTCACAAGGAGAATTATCTATCTCCCAGTATTACACAAAATTGAAAAGGCTTTGGGATGAACTCACGTTCCTGATGCCCTTACCAGAATGTACATGTGGATCAGCTAAAAGTGTGGGGGAAATCACTTCATTCAATAGACTCATGCAATTTCTAATGGGCTTGAATGATGAATATGAGCATACTAGGAGCCAAATACTAGTTATGGAGCCTTTTCCTCCGGTAAACAAAGCATATGCTATGCTGTAAAGGGTGGAGAAGCAGAGAGAAGTCCAAACTTCATTTGGAGAGACAGCAGAAGTTAATGCCTTGTATGTGAAAACGCAAGGTCAAATGAGAGGTGGAGCAGGCAGAGGATATGGAGGCAGGGGATATGGAAGAAAAGGAGAAATGAATAAAAGAGAGAAGGAGCATCAGTATTTCGTCCACTGCAATATGAATGGTCACAATAAAGAATCACGCTTCAAAATAATAGGCTACCCAGATTGGTATAAGAAATTGAAGGAGCAGAATAGGGAAAGAAATGTAGTTAACATGGCAGACACTACTTTTGAGATAGAGGATGACAAGAAGATTGGAAAGGGAATGGAGCAAAACCAAAGAAACAACCTGTCTGAAATGATACAACAAGAGTTGGTCAAGATGATGAAAGGAAATGGTCTCAACTCAGGAGGGCTGGTGAACTATCCACACCTTGAAGACTTTGCATGTTCTATTCTAAATCCTACACTTATTCATGCTTTAAGTGCTTCAAATCTGATAGAGATTGGTTCTTGGATCTTAGACACTGGTGCATCAAATCACATGTGTAATGATATCATCCTTTTACCTAAACCTACAAAAATAAGACAAGCCATACCTGTATTTTTACCAGATGGGTCCATAAATTTAGTTCAACATATTGGTGAGACACCCTTAAATGACCAATTAACACTTACCAATGTCCTACATTTACCTTCCTTCAAATTTAGCCTCATATTAGTCAGCAAATTAGCCAAAAATTCCAAAATAAAATTCATTTTATTAGAAGATTATTGCTTGTTGCAAGACCTTCGGACTGAAAAGACTGTGGCAGTGGGCAAACTTGTTAAAAGCCTCTACATCTTGAAAAAATCCTCCTTTTCTGATTCTGTTATTCAGACTTTTATTCAGCATACTTGCAATAAAGTTTCTGTCAATTCCTTCAATGTTCTTGATACTTCAAATTGTAAAGTGAACAAAGATCTTACACACTTGTGGCACCAGAGGCTGGGACATGTCTCAGCAAATGTCCTTCAGCATTTGAATTTAGAAATAAAATGTAATAAAGAATCTTTTAGACCATGTGATGTCTGTTCTTTTTCCAAATAGTATAGGCTACCCTTCCCCAGTAGCATTACACAATTTGCACAAATGTTTGATTTGATTCATATGGAGCTTTGGGGCCCTTACAAAGTGGCCTCTATAACAGGGACACATTACTTCTTGACATTGGTTGATGACCACAGTAGAGCTACTTGGACCTTTCTTTTAAAGCATAAAACTGAAGTTCTTACTGTGGTCAAGCACATGCATCAGATGGTTAGGACACAATTTGATAAATGCATAAAAACCATAAGGTCTGACAATGGATCTGAATTTACAAGTCAAGAGTTTCAAGATTTCTTATTAAAAAATGGGATACTACACCAAAGAAGCTATGCATATACGCCACAGCAAAATGGTATAGTAGAAAGAAAACATAAACATTTACTTGAAGTAGACATGGCCTTAATGTTTCAGTCAGGGTTACCTAAATTTTTTTGGGGACACTCTATCCTAATGGCCACTTACATAATAAATCGCCTGCCTACTGAAATTTTAGATTGGAAAACGCCTTATGAATTACTACATAAGAGAATCCCTGTGTATGATCATCTCAAGATCTTTGGTTGTCTTTGTTATGCTGTCAACATAAAACCAGGAAAAGATAAATTTACACCTAGGAGTCACAAATGCATTTTTATTGGTTTTTCTTTTGGGCAAAAAGGATATAGACTATATAACATAGACACAAGAAAAAATTTTGTTTCTAGAGATGTGTTGTTTTATGAAAAAAAAAATTTCCTTATAAATCAGTTTCTACTTTAGAGAGCACATTTCCACTGCCTAATTTTAATGCTGATGATGCGTGTCGCAATACACCAAAATAATAAATAATTCCTTACTCGTTAAATATTAATTAATAATGTAGTAGCGAGAGTAAGGGTCGATCCCACGAGGAACGAAAACTAATTTTAGTTGTTCAATCAATTAGAATGGAATTGGGGTTTTGTTGTTTGAATTGCTTGAATGAAAACTATGCATAAAAATAAACAATTAAATATGACTAAAGAAATAATATGAGAGGAAATCTTGTTCTCGGGTTCGGTTGTGTCCTTAATTAATGTTATACTTTTCCTTGTAACGTGTTTCTATTCCTAATTCAATTATCAATCATAAATAATCAACAAGCTCTGATTATCTAAATTCTTCCTTATGTGTATTGATTCAAAACAAGCTCTTTGAACCAATTCTAGCCATGGACAATCCTAAACAAGCTCTTAGGATTTAATGCACGACTAGTATGAAAATTTAGAAGAATAGATTGAATTGGATCGTTAATTACACAAGCTCGAATTAATCAATCCAAGTTGAATTATTACTAAACCTGCACGAGATTTATTTGCTACTAAAGTAAAGATTCAATGACAATTACGGATCAAGAATCTAAACATAGCATATTCATGAATCCAAAGATCAATAATCCAATTGGCCAAATTAAACTATTAATCAGATAAACTCAATTGAACATTCAAAACATAATAATCCAACAATTGAAATAAAGGAATAAATTCACGCTACTAATTTGTAGGAAAAGAAAATAACATAATTAAATTGACACAACTTTCCCTTTGAACAAGATATGGAATTTAGCCTAGCATGGTTGTGGAGTATTCTTCAAGTTGATTCATGGATTCCCCTTGCATTTGATGCTCTTATGCTAAAAAAAATCTTCCAAGAATGCTCTCTATTTTTCCCTAGTTTCTCTCTATTTTTCTTCAATGTCTAGCCTCTTTCACAATAATAAAAGTCTCCTTTTTCTTGTCATGAAACTCCCTTTTTATAGCCTCAATTTCGTGCCCTAGCTTTGGGAGCAAGAAATCCAAAATTATGGAAAGAATTGAAATAAAGAAATTTTTGACTTGAAGATTTACGGCCGTAACATTCCTTTTACGGCCGTAATTGAGTTTCTGCATATTTCCTTAAATTGGAGTTACGGCCGTAACCTTTTGATTTACGGCCGTAACACCTTTTCTTGCGGCCGTAAATATATTTGCACCTAAGTCCCCAAACTTCATTTTGATCGCATTTTGGTCCTTTTTCCTTCTTTTCTCTTCCTTTGTGATCCTATACAATATAAAACATAAAATGCATTAATAATACTTAGATAGAATCACATTATGGTATATTCAAGGATATAAGTGTATAAAATAAACGTTAATATAACACTTATCAGCTGATCATGACTTTTCTGAGGCATCAACTCCAGTTCATTCCCATTCGTCTATTCCCAATCCTCTACAAATCACTACCATTGAGAGAAACACTGATCATTCAAACCTTGAAACAGATTCTACACTTGTTGAACCAGATTTCCCACTTGTTGATCAGACCACTCAAATTCCACAAAATCACATTCCAGAAAATGTTGTTACTCCCAGAAGAAGTAATAGAACCAGAAATACTCCTATATGGTTACAAGATTTTTTCATCAACTACAGTTCCACTGAACCAAAATCTGATAAGTTGCTCACTGTGCAGGCCTTAAGTCAGAATCCCACTACTAGCAATAAATCCATTTACACCCCAAATACTTTTCCCTTTTACCAAACATCCTTACTTTCACATGACTACACACAATTTCTGACCAATCTTACAAAAATCCAAGAACCATCTTCTTACAGGGATGCTAGTACTAAAGAAGAATGGGTGCAGACTATGAATAAAGAACTAGAGGCACTTGAGCTTAATCACACATGGAACCTTGTACCTCTACCACAAGGAAAGAAACCTATAGGGTCTAAGTGGGTTTATAAAGTAAAACTAAAGTCTGATGGCAGCCTAGATAAGTGTAAGGCACGACTAGTGGCTAAGGGATACAATCAAGTGGAGGGAATAGATTATTTTAAGAGTTTTTCTCCTGTTGCAAAATGTGTTACAGTTCCGATTTTTATCACCATTGCCACTTCACACACCTGGGCCATACATCAACTTGACATAAATACTGCCTTTTACATGGTTTTATTGATGAAGAGTTATATATGAAACCTCCTGAGGGATATACTAAAGCAAAGACAGGAGAGGTTTGTAGGCTGAGAAGATCGTTGTATGGTCTTAAGCAAGCTACCAGGAAATGGAATGTTGAATTTTGCAAGAATTTGGAGGCTTATGGATTCATCCAGTCACCTAATGACAATTTTTTTTTTCATTTTTGATACTAATGAAATTTTCTTGGCTCTATTGGTATACGTCGATGATGTTTTAATTACAGGAAATAATGAATCTGAAATTCAGAAAGTGAAGGACTTCTTGGATAGTGCCTTCACGATTAAAGATCTCGGTTATACTAAATACTTCTTGGGTATCGAAATTGCAAGGAATGAAGCAGGAACTTGTGTTAATCAGAGAATGTATGCCATGGATATTATTTCTGATGCACGAATTTTGGGAGCCAAGCCTACTTCCACTCCACTTCCTACATGTTTGAAGTTAGCAGCAGATGACAGCCCACACTTCCACAACCCGGATCAGTATCGAAGACTTATTGGTAAGCTCCTATATCTTAACTTGACAAGACCAGACATCAGCTTTTCCGTTCAACAACTAAGCCAGTTCATGAACTCTCCAACCACAACTCATTGGACTTGTGTTCAACATTCACTCAAGTACATTAAAGGGACACTTTCGACTGGGCTTTATTTTCCTTCATCGAATAAACTCAATCTTGCAACTTACTGTAACGCAGATTGGACAGCCTGTTGCGACACCAGAAGATCTATCACTGGTTTTTGCATTTTCCTTGGGGGTGCACTCATTTCTTGGAAAAGGAAAAAGCAGTCGACCATTTCAAGGAGCTTAGCTGAAGCAGAATACCGAAGCATGGCAGCAACAGTCTGTGAGCTACAATGGATATCATATATTTTGAAGGACTTCAAACTCAGTATTCCCTTACCTATCATTCTTCACTGTGACAATCAATCAGCAATCCATATCACCGCCAATCCTGTATTCCACGAACGCACAAAACACATTGAAATCGACTGTCATCTGGTACGGAATCAGTTCAAGAAAGGGTTCATTCTATCTCAACACTTGTCTTCTCACAACCAGATTGCAGAACTCTTCACAAAGGCCTTACCTTCTACTCGTTTCCGTCTTCTGTTTTCCAAGTTAGGTTTGATGGACCTTCATCAACTCCTAACTTGAGGGGGGGGGGGGATGTTAATTGTAATCGTAATTAGCTATAGTTAACTGCAATTAGTTGTATAAATTCTGTTAGGTTAGTTAATCTGTCATTAGTTAGGGATAGTTACTCAGTTAGTTAGCTTGATATCGCAATCAAGTAATAAAGTGACTTTTTAGTTGAGTGATTTTTCCCACGAGGACTGTTTACTAAGTACCGAAATATTTTAGTTCTACACTTTATTTGAACTGACAAAGAGAATTTGTGATTGTGAATTAAAACTAAGAAATTAAACAAAAGAATTAAATTTGCAAATTTGTTTTTGTTTTAAAAACTATTGTAAGGTAGTTTGGATTCACGAGTTCACCTAACCAATTAAATCAATTCCAATTCCATGTTCTATTTCCTAAATATATGTTTGATCGAATTCACTAATTCAAATTGAGATTCCTCTCTCGAGTTTAAATCAATCCTACCTAAATAAGTCAACCTTGTATCTCTACATCGGGTCCGAATATTCCTTATCTAGATGCATTACACACAAGAATTCACACACGACCGCAATAATAACAAGGGTATATCTCTATCTCTCATTCAATTACCAGATTTATTACCTAGATCTATGTTATTAACTCACATCTCGGATTATGGAAATAACACATTAAATCATGAAAGAATGGCCAGTTCATTCACGCATTAAACGCAATAATAAATCAACACACGCATTAAAGCGTTAAAACAAGGAATATGGAATTAAAATAATTAACTAGACTACATCGTTCATCCCAACATATAATTTAGTTACACATCTTGATTAAAGAACAAAAACAAGAAAATAAAATGTTCATTGAAAATAACAAAGAAGAATGGAAAGATTGCACCAGTTATCAATTCTTCAAGTATCTTCAATTCTCGCCCCTCTGCGATGCTTGAATCTCCAAGAATTTGAATTGAAATCTCTGTTGTGGCTTGTTCTATCGAGAGGCAAAGGTCCTATTTTCGTGCCTAATAAGTTGTATTTATAGGTTTTGGAGAAAACCTAGGTCAAAAAGCTCAAAGTCTGTTAAAAATCGCGAGAAAAATCTGATCTGCGGCCCAATCAGACAAGCACGCGATCGCTCAGGCGTATGGCCAGCGATCGCGTGGAAGACCCTTTTACTCTCGGGTGCTGAATTTGAGGTAATTCGCGATCGCTCAGTAGGATTTCAGCGATCGCGTGACATGTAATTTCCATCTTTTCTCGGCTGTATAAGTTAGTCCCCGACCTTTAATTGCAGCCTTAGTCCTCCACTTTCAATTGTTGCGATTTAGTCCCCAAACTTTATATTCTTCTTTAATTTATCAATTAAGCTCTCAATTCCTTCAATTGGGACCTCCAACCTCCGATTTGTTCACTTGAGCACCATGGACCTTCCCGGTCGACGTCACATATCTCTCACTTGCTCAATTAAACTCCAATTAACATCCAATATTGCCCTTTTTTCCATTAATTGCTTCATTCTTCTTCGATTGAGACATTTTTTAAAAAGTAAACAAATAAACACAAATTAAGGAGCATATATTCTAAAACGAAAATAATTTCTTCTAATTTAGACATACAGATAAGTGTATAAAACACACTTATCAATTATCATAGTCTATAAGGCCTTGCTAAACTTGAGAAGAGCTTGTCTCTCCCTCTCTATGCACCTAACTGATAGTACCGATGTTGGTTTCATGAAAAGAGAGAGAGCATAAACACCAGCAAAATGGGTATTTTAAGCCTTGTCATTTTTCTTCTTCCAATAGTAATAAAAAAGATTGAAGTTTTTGAGTTGTTCATGTATATGCAATCGTAGACTCATAATCATTTTATAGTCTCAAGAACCCACCAGACACGGGTACAAATCCAAATCCACTATAAGAACTTTGAGACGCCACAACCACACAATGAATGAATTCCATAATTTCTCGTAACGTATAGATTGGGGAGACAACTAAAAGTCCATGTCCACAATAAGAACGTCTTTGGAATGATGTTCTAAATATAATAACTAGACTAATTAGGAAAATAGGGAATCCAATTCAATTATATGTAAAAAGTTTTTTGGCTACCTTGTGACGTATTACGTAACACAAGAATTGTTCCCCGTTAAAGGGGATTTTTGTCCCAGTCACAAAAAAATCGTAACAGCTTGGTTGCGCATATATTATTGTAATATTGTTAGTGGAATTGTTGTAATTTGATTGTGATATTGTTTTAAAAAAGAAAATGAGGGAAAATATTTATTTTGCTGTGTACTATTTTTAACGCGTTTTTTCTCAAAATGGAAAAACCTTTCCCAATGTGGAAAACCAATAAGACCGATGCTGATGGATTGGAACTGTTAATGAAATGGGCATTGCTACTTGCACAGAGGGCCCTAATGAAGTAGACGCCATAATATTTTTCTCATAGCGTATCGTATTGGTTCCAAAGGTATAGAAGACTCTAGCATAATGTTAGATATAATTACAAAAAGTGTAGGTCAATTAGAAGAACGTCTTTAGTATTGAGATAAGATGATACAACTCATTAAATTCTAGAGCTGTTTTAGTGGAGTCAGGTCAATGTCCTAAAAGACTAGAGCTTATCATGGCATCGAATTGGGGTTGATTAAAAGCTCAATCATTCATTTTGATCAAAAGGATAAGGGTGGCTATATTCACATTACAAAACTTATTTTCTACACCACATTTTTTTAATATTTCTTTTGTTTACAAAAATAGACATAAATAAAATTACATAAATATCCTTTTGAATTTTTTTCACTATTTTTTTATGTACACCACAATCTTTATAATAATCTTCTCTCTTTTCTATATTTATATTTATATTTCTATCATCCGAAACACACACTTATAGGCACACACATCTTTTTCAATTTCAAATACCATTCCACTGTCATTATAATTTTTTCAACAAGGAGTTACATTAACACCGGACAGTTCCAGTTAATGATTGAATTGCACACGAATTGATTCTCAAATGCTATCAAATTCCTCAATAGCAAATTATCCTATCAAAGATGAGAACGTAAAATAATGAACATTACTTTTATGTACAAAAAGAGAAAATAGACCATCTTCTCTCTTCTAAAGTGGAGAAATACTTTGCCTCTTAATTGTATCAACTGAAGAAATTTGGGTGGAGATTCTCTCAAGGCTCCTTGTGAAAACTTTTCTTCAATAAAAAAAATTCAATGCTGGGCTCGTTCGAGCCAATTGTTTTGGCTAGGGAATTTGTACAAATTTATTGTTTGAGGACTACTTTGTATTTTCTCCTTTTTACAAGTGCTTTTCATGTAATAAGTTTGTTACTTTGTCTTTAATACCGGATTGCCATCCATATATATAATAAAGGAAATTATTTAGTAAAATATATTTTGGTCAAATTTAGTTGTGTACTTTTTTATAGTACTGCTCCCACTAAATTCTAAGGGCTCTCCAAATTAAATTCAACCCTTGAAAGTAGCTGAGAATTGGTAGGTCAGACTCACTTGCAAATTATCTGCTGACGAAAGCAAAAATGTGAGGATCAGAGACACTGAGGCAGCATATATATATATATATATAAATAAGTGTGTTCGGGGTACGACAAATAAGTCAAATTGAAATAGTAACATTATTTGTTGCCATACGTTGGGACAAGTCGTTCAAGTATGTGTTGCATTCGGTTTATGAAAATTTCACAACTTTTTTGTCATTTCTTAGATAAGACGTTTACAATTCACATATAAAACTAAACCAAATAGGATTCGTGATTTATCGAAACTAAGAGCTAATTGAAGTCAAGAGCTCAAACTTCGCCACAACCTACTAGGCCAGAGGGATAGTGTGATAGGACATAAGTGAGGTTCCAACCCAAAACCAATTGATGATAGGTGGAGTAGTCCATTTTGGTTATATGGTGTTTTTTTCCTTTAATATTTCACAATCGATGTAGAGCATTGTTTGCACACCCAATAGTATTGCTCCTCCAACAATTTTTTCGTCCTGCTACATGAAAATCCTAGCTCCACTACTGACCATCTATTTATAAAAACCTTCACTAAGGAGGTGGGTTTTATAGTAAATTTCAATTTATATATTTCCTCTCTTTTAACTTATAAACTAATAAAAGGGGTGTGAGAATTCAACCTTTAACAACACAAAGTAAAAGAAGGTTAAACACAATTAGGGACAAAATAATGGAATGATAAATATGTATATAATCAATCGAGCCGAGTGATAGAGGACCGATGGCTCAGAAATTGCCCCAATAACCACAATAGACAACACCACACGAAGCAGGGAAGAGCACACTCCGAGGCAACCCATAACCCACAGATTTTCACCAAGAATTCGTACCAAACAGAGGCCTAGAACCGGACGCACCAAAAGTGGTGCAAGTCAGCCGCACATGAAGGCAGCGAGGGAGGAATAGCCTACCACAAAGTGAAGGCAGTAAACCGAAAGCCAAAGGAATGGAGTGAGGTCGCGAGGTTGCCAATTTCACAGAGAAGAAGAAGAAAGCCTTGCACTATCGGTCACGAAGAGAGAGAGCGGCGTTTGAGTGTGTGTCGTGAGTTATGAGAGTGAGGGAGTAAAAATAGAGGATAGGTAGGTTTAGGTTTAGGTTTTAATTAGGGAATAGGTCGAGAGCCTAATTAAAACCCGGGCCGCCAATTGGATCCACCTATCGAGCAACAGGGTCATTGACCCAATTAACACCTCAAGATAGGGTGGCAAAGTTCCTATCCTGTTCACTCTTGGGTTACGCATATTGTGGTTTAATTGGGACATAAAATACTTCGATCATGGGCCGAAGGCCTACGGAGCTAAAAGACCCACCGATGTTTCATCATCGCCCCCGAGGTTTGTTTGGGGCCAAAATCCCAACAAACCTCCACCTTGGTACCGAACAAACCTGCAAAAAACAAAACAACACATGTTTAGTAGTTGCAAGATTTAAGTCCTAAACTAATCCGACCTTTTCATACCTGTACCGATATTTAGAAGCAATAGACAACTTCTAAATTTTACCAATGTGAGCACCTTTGTGCTCATATCTGCGGGGTTATAATCTGTATGCACTTTCTCAAGTTTAATTTCATCTTGAGAAACAATATTCCTAATAAAATGTAATCTAACATCAATATGTTTAGTACGTTCATGAAAAACAGGATTCTTACATAAATGAATAGCTGATTGACTATCAGAATATACTGTTACACTTTCATTTAAGGCTCCTAGTTCCTTAAGTAATCATTTAAACCACAAAGATTCTTTAAAGGTCTCGGTAACAGCAATATATTCAGACTCAGTAGTAGAGAGAGTAACAATATGTTGGAGCTGAGAATTCCAACTAACACATGAGTCACACAAAGTAAACACATAAGAGGAAGTAGATTTCCTATTATCTCTATCTCCACCATAATCAGTATCGGTAAAACCCTTCAATTTCATATTATTAGATTTGCACTTATAGATTAAACCCACATTGTAAGTGTCACTAAGATACCTAAGTAGCCACTTCAAGGCTTCCCAATGAGTGGGGCCAGGATTAGACATGTACCTGCTCAAAGTACTAACAGCAAAGGCCAAATCTAGCCGAGTACAAACCATCAGATACATCACAGAACCAATCACATTAGAATAGGGTATATTACTCATATAAGTTATTTCTTCCTCATTCGCAGGTGATTGATCTTTTGTTAAAACAAAATGATTTCCAAGAGGTACAGAAGCAGGTTTACAATTAATCATACCAAACTTCTTTAACACCTTTTGCACATAGGGAGTTTGATGCAGGAATAAACAAGAATTAGACATATTTCTTTCAATTTTCATACCCAAAATACGTTTAGCATGGCCTAGGTCCTTCATATCAAATTCCTTATTTAACTCATTTTTAATCTTGTCTACTAAAATCATGTTAGAACCAATCAATAACATGTCATCCACATAAAGTAACAAATACACACACTCATCAGTGTTGTGATGCATATAGTATAGACAATGATCAAACTCACTTCTCTTGAAACCAATAGAAAGCACATAAGAATCAAATTTCTTGTACCACTTTCTAGGTGATTGTTTTAAACCATATAATGATTTTTTAAGGAAACACACATGATCAGGTTTTTCTTTATCTTCAAAACCTTTGGGTTGAAACATAAAAATTTTCTCTTCAAGATCTCCATGTAAAAAAGCAGTTTTCACATCAAGTTGTTCAAATTCCCAGTCATAATAAGCAACAAAAGCAAGCATGACTCTAATGGTGGTATACTTAACAACGGGCGAGAAAATCTCATTATAGTCTACCCCTTCCTTTTGTGTGTACCCCTTGGCAAGCCTAGCCTTATATCTCACAGGCTCACTCTCAGTGGTACCCTCCTTCACCTTGTAGACCCATTTGCAGCCTACAATAGATTTATCTCTTGATCTATCCACTAAAACCCAAGTTTGATTCTTATGGAGCGATTCCATCTCCTCTTTCATGGCACTAACCCAAAATTTACTATTTTCACTTCTCATAGCCTCCTCGTAAGTATTGGGCTCTTTATCAGCTAGGTCTTGGTAACTAGCATAGGCTATGGCGTAGTCGGACATTCTTTGGGGTTCTCTATGTGGTCTTCTTTCCCTATCTCTAGCTAACTGATAGCCATCCAAAGGGTTATGGTCAACAGGATGATCTATAGGGTCATCTTCTTCAAATTCTACATTCTCGTGATCTTGTTGGGGGTTACTCTCCACCTCACTTGGGGTAATGGGGATAGGGATTCTAACACTCTCCACCTCAGGTGAAGGTTCATCTCCACCTATCTCTAGCTGTTCTTCGTTTCCTAGACAAGGCATCTCAGACTCATTAAAAGTGACATCTCTGTTGATGATTATTCTCACGCCCTTTTGACTTCTGTCCCACAACCTATACCCTTTAACACCTTCGGGATATCCTAAAAAACACACTTTCTAGCTCTAGGTTCTAACTTTCCCTCACTTTGATGAGAAAACGCAGTACAACCAAAAGTTCTAAGCATAGAATAATCAGCACATTTCCCATACCATTTTTCATATGGTGTATCACCATTCAAGGCAGCGGAAGGAGTCATATTAATCAGATAGCATGCAGTCATAACAGCTTCACCCCCAAAAAGATTTAGGCACACCAGAGCTTAACATCATACATCTAACCTTATCAAGTAATGTATGATTCATCCTTTCAGCAACCCCATTTTGCTGGGGAGTGTAAGGCACAGTTCTATGTCTAGTAATACCATTATCTTTACACATATTGTCAAAATCAGAATTGCAGAATTCAAGACCATTATCAGTTCTCAAATATTTTATATTTCTACCTGTCTGATTCTCCACCTGTAATTTCCAAGTTTTAAACTTTTCAAAAGTTTCAGATTTATCTTTCAACAAATAAATCCACACACGTCTGGAGAAATCATCAATAATGGACAAGAAATATTTGTTACCACCAAAAGTGGGATTACTCTTAGGGCCCCATAAGTCAGAATGAATGTATACAAGCATTCTAGTTGTCCGGTGTGTGCTGGATGCAAAGGACATCTTGTGATGTTTCCCAAGCACACAATGATCACAAAATGGCATGTCAGACACCTTATCCTTTCCAAACACACCCTTATCATTCAAAAATTTTAGACCTTTAACACTCACATGTGGAAGTCTATTGTGCCATTTTTGTGTGTGATCAGTGTCAATGGATGCAATAGTATGATTTTTACCACTTACTATCTCAGCATGAATTGTGTAAATGCCATTTTTCTTAATGGCCTTAAAGGCCCTAAGTGCACCTTTAAACATTTTAATCATCCTATCACCAAGCTTTCCAATGAAACCTGCATTTTCTAACTCTCCCACCGATATCAAACTTCTACCCATATGTGGAATGTATCTAACATTCTTCAATGTATGTACAAAACCATTTTCAAATTTGACAATAACATCACCAACACCTGTAATGTTATATGCGACTCCACCCCATGCAACAACATGACCATGATCAGACTCATGCAAATGATCAAACCAATGCTTATGAGAAGTGAAATGAAATGATGCACCAGAGTCAAGAATCCATTCATCAGTATGGGAGTTCAGACAGGTTAATTTTACTAGGCTTGTGATCTAAGAGGACGTAAACCTCACCAGGCTCATTATGTTTTGGTGCCACAATATTCGTCTCCCCTTGTTCACTCCCCTTTAGTTTATTTTTCTCCTTATAGCAATCACTAATAAAGTGTCCTAACTGACCACAACCATAGCATTTTCTACCTGAAGCTTTCCATCTTGATTTGGATCTACTTCTACCCTTTTTCTTGCTACCACTACTTTGTCCGCTCCCATTATTTCCACCACCCTTTGTTTGAGTCCTACCTCTCATAAAGTGGACCTCCCCTTGCTTTCTCCCACCTTTCTCAGCTCTTATCTCCCTATCCTTACTCTTAAGTGAATCAATGACTACCTCCGGGGTAAGGGTCTCCCTCCCATACTTGATAGCATTCTTAACATCCTTATATATGTCAGGAATGACATTCAATAAAATTATGGCCTTGTATTCTTCAGGCACTTTATCACCACAATTTGTGATATCTTGAACAAGTTTATTGAAAATATCAAGATTGTCATCTAATTCCTTTGAAGGATCGATTTTGAAACTGAAAAAACTTTCAAGAAGAAAAAGTTTGTTCGGGGTGGATTTTGATAAGTAAAGTTCTTGTAATATTTTCCAAAGAGCTTCAGTTGTATCGTGTTTACCAACTTTTCGTAAAACACTATCAGGTAAGTGCAAGATAATAGAAGTATAAGCAAGTTCATCAAATTCGTTTTTCTATTCTTCAGTCACAGTAACAGGAAAAGAATTATCAATAGCTTTAGAAACTTTTTTGCTGAACTAAAATACCTTTCATTTTCTGTTGCCAAATAGAAAAATCACAATTTCCATTAAAAACACTCAAGTCAAAATGATGTGTAGACATATTTCAAGAAAACAAGCAACACATCACAATGGAATAATATGTAGGGGTGGGCAAAAACCGACACAACCCGCCGAACTCGCCCAAACAGACCCAACCCGATCGGTTTGGGTCGATTTTTCATGAAAATTGGGTTGGGTTCGATTTTTTTTTTAATTTTTTTTTTGGGTTGGGTCGGGTTGCGGGTTGGGTGAATAACCCGACCCAACCCAAAAAAAAAGACGTTTTTTTTTTATTTTTTATAAAGTAATGAAACTTGACTTATTTAAATATTGATTGAACATATTTTAATTTTATTAGCAAGTGTTCAATTTATTGTATTTTTGGTTATTGTATTGTACATAATTGATTTGAATTAAAGATAGATTTATGAGTTTTTTTTTTTTTCAAAATTTTTACTAATTGGGCCAAAGCCCAAACCGACCAACCCGACCCAACCCGACCGAAATTTGGTGGGTTGGGTTGGGTTTGAATTCGTAATTGAGTTGGGTTGGGCGAAAAACCAACCCAACCCAACCCACGCCCACCCCTAATAATATGCAGCTCAAAGGAAATTTCACACAGAAACCTAAAATGCTGTAATATATACGTCGTTCTAAACTCTCAGAATTTCGTGAGACTCAAAAGGTCTCAGGTCAAGAGAATCTTCGACACGGGTAAGGTCAAGGGAAACAATTCTAATATCAAGAGCAACACGAGATAGATAATCACCAAGATGTATCAAGAACGGGTATGAAATCAGCAATATCCAAAATCACAGGTAATAACAATTAAATCCTATAACTAGCAACAGGCAACCGCAAGCCTAATGGTCACCCCACACGATGACCTGCTATTACAGAAATTTAAAAGTGATCAGTCAATTTACCAGAGCGGACTTCTCTGTGTCCGTAATAAGGAGTGATGCGAAAATTATTTATTTATTTTTGCGAAGTTTGCAATCAGCTATTCCTTGATGTAGGAAGAATCAACACCAAGCAAAAATTGGCCTACACGTAATTGCAAAACAATACACCCAAAAAGATCAGTCAAGAATTTTCAAATAAAAAATAGAATAAATGAAAATTTCAATGACAAGGTAATTTCTGCAATGAAACAGTGAACAGGGGTTCAATATAAAAAAAATTATCAAATTCCAAATGAAAGTCACGAAGTCAGCCAAACGGTCGAAACGCATGCTCTGATACCAGTTTGTGAGAATTCAACCTTTAACAACACAAAGTAAATGAAGGTTAAACACAATTAGTGACAAAATAATGGAATGATAAATATGTATACATATAATTAAAGCATAAACTCCCTTTATGCTATAATCAATCGAGCCGAGTGATAGAGGACCGAGGGCTCAGAAATTGCCCCAATAACCACAATAGGCAACACCACACGAAGCAGGGAAGAGCACACTCTGAGGCAACCCGTAACCCACAGATTTTCACCAAGAATTCATACCAAACAAAGGCCTAGAACCGGACGCACCAAAAGTGGTGCTAGTCAGCTGCACACAAAGGCAGCGAGGGAGGAATAGCCTACCAAAAAGTGAAGGCAGTAAACCGAAAGCCAAAGGAATGGAGTGAGGTCGCGAGGTTGCCAATTTCACAGAGAAGAAGAAGAAGAAAGCCTTGCACTATCGGTCACGAATAGAGAGAGCGGCTTTTGAGTGTGTGTCGTGAGTTATGAGTGTGAGGGAGTAAAAATAGAGGATAGGTAGGTTTAGGTTTAGGTTTTAATTAGGGAATAGGTCGAGAGCCTAATTAAAACCCGGGCCGCCAATCGGATCCACCTATCGAGCAACAGGGCCAATGACCCAATTAACACTTCAAGATAGGATGGCAAAGTTCCTAACATGTTCACTCTTGGGTTACGCATATTGTGGTTTAATTGGGGCATAAAATACTTCGATCATTGGCCGAAGGCCTACGAAGCTAAAAGACCGACCCGATGTTTCATCATCGCCCCCGGGATTTGTTTTGGGGCCAAAATCCCAACAAAGGGCGATTCAACAAAAATCAATCAGACTTTAAGTCTAGTTGTGCATTGCATTCTCATACTCACATTATGCACTGTCAAACAGTAGTAGAAGTGTATAAAAAAAAATTATTTTATTTTATTTTTAACTTAAAAGACATATTGTTGACTTGTAAAAGAATAAGCTAAAAGCCAAGCTGAAAATGATAATTTCTAAGCCATGCAAGATTTTGATAAAGGTGTCCACATGCATTATAATTTATACTGTTTGGTCTCCTATCTTGATTTAACATATATACAGTCCACATGCATTATACTGTTTGGTCCTATCTTGATTTAATATATATACACATAGTGCATGCAGTTGACTTCCTTATTGTGGTTTATATAATGCATCTTATCATCATTGTAAAGCTATAGGGTTGGTGGGTGGCAACAGATACAGGAATTCGAGTGGACACGAACTCATCCAAGTCGTCATGGACGGATCATGTGAGGACGAACGATCACTAGACGATTGGCCACCTAATGTAAAGGAAAACATTTCTGGCGAAGCCAGTGGAGGCGACTTCAGGAGCTTGTCGAGTGCTAGCTTCGCCCCTTGGTGGATGAGAGAGGCAAAGGGATTACTCGAGAAAGATTAGGATAAATATTGACAATTTGTAAACATTTAAAATAACCATTGAATCAGCCAGTTCAAAACTTTATTTATTTATTTATTTATTAATTCAACTTTTTTTAATCACTGGTTCAACCTCGGTCCAACATTTAAAACGTTGCTTATTGCAATATCTCGATTGAATCTGCATATATTTGGTAAAGAGAATAATATTGAAGTGTTCAATTGGAAAGGAAAGAACTGAACAAGGAGTCATATTCCAAAAATACCAAACTCCACCTAAAGTAAAATTGCCATTTATAATGCCATGGTGGTGGTATACACTGACAACAGTATATACAGTTCTCATGTCACTTTATGCTACTTCTGGCTATAAAAAGAACCCACTTCTCTCTATCTTCCTCCTTGTAATCTTAAACTCAAAAGGTTTTGGCAGTTTTATATACAATGGCCACCGCCATGAGTTTAAGGATTAATATTTCTCTTCTAGTTTCCCTCTTCTTACTCTTGTTCCTACAGTCTCCAGGTAAATTAAACCTTAAAAAATCATCAGTAGCGTTATTCGTTAGAATTGTAGCCATTTCTGCGATACAGTTTTCCTATAAATAGCATCACTATCTTTTGAAGTTATAGATACAAAAGTCATATAAATTGTCATGCATTTTTTTTTTCTCCCTACCTCGTTATATTAAATTAACTACATGTTTTGTACATTTTATTGAACTGTTCCAATTTTCAATCTAATCCGACCCTGTTTGGTAGAGATTAAAATCAGACTTTTAGCAGAATATGATAAAAGTTAATGAAATATATGGTTAAAAAATTGTTGGTCATATGAAATTTGTGATCAAATTTATTGTTAAGTTCGACGTAGATTTTAATTAGATTTTTTAGTGGTACCATACAAGGGTCAATATTGTATACCAAACATCCCCTCAATGTATATGACAATTTGTCAACACAAGTTCCTAATAATTGAATCTTTCCCCCTTTATGTTGTCACAGTTCAAGGCTTTGGCAATGGCGTGAACAAGGTCGACTTGCTTCACAAGGGGTGGCGACCGAGCGCTGTCCATGTGAGTCAGTCTTTACACAATCTTTTCTTAGGCATTCCTTTCACAAGTTCGCATGCTTGGATATAAATGCGGCCTAGTCCACCGCACAGCCCATCAAGGACAAGATGGTGTCGACACATTTTGACACTTCTAACTCCACTCCACTCTTCTAATTAATAAATAATCCTTATGCTCCATGTTTTTTAGGTCCATGTGAATCCAAGAAAGCTACTAAAGGTGGATGCCACATTAGATTATGACTACGCAGGGGCCAATCCCAAGCATAGAAGAGGTGGCAATGGGGGCAAGAATCCTTGATTATTCTTACCCTTCTGGCAGATATATAAAGGAATTTTGGTGATGTACTATGAGGAAAATGAGTTTTCTTTTGCAATAAACATAAAAGCTCTCTTATTGGGCTGATGAAAAATGTCATAAGCATTAATTTCAGACGTTTTGATCATGTATTCACTTATGTTTACTATATGATATGAGAGTGATGAATAATGTTGTTTCTGTAAACAACCAGCCATTGTCTATCCATCTTCTGAATAATTTTTATATCATGAATACCATTTGAATCGACTTTTTGTCAAGTTTTACTTGATTTTGAAGCCTTCGTATTCCGAGATCTGTTTACAAATGACATAGACATGGCGATTGTTGAGTAGTGAGAGACGGTCTTAGCCGACCCAAAGATTGTACTAGGTGGCAGTTTGGATATAAAAGACATTGAAAAATACCTTAGAAATACAAATTGACATCAGGCTTTGTGGGATTATTAGCTTAGAACCAAACAAAAAAGCCCTTAGAAATGCTATCTTGTTTAACATAAACTTGTGTGGCATTTCGAAAATTACTTAAAGTAATTAGGGGCAAAAATAAAAAAAAGACTTACGACCGTTAAAACCAATTGGGAAATAATTTTTAGTAGTTGCATAAATTTGTTAAAATATTTTTACAAGCTAATTTTGGACTTGGGTATTTTTGCAAAATGTGGTCAAGTTTTATAAAGGTGCAACAAGTTTTTTAAATAGAGGTGGTGCATTTTTTCTCTAGAAAAGGGTTTTTTCTAGTTTTCTCTACAATATAAAAACTTGTGATTTTTCTTCAAGATAGTCAAGGAAAAGTTTATCTTCTTGATTGAATTGAGAGTGCGTGATTTTGATTTTCCCAATGGTATGGTTGTGAGCCTACATTTCGGTATCGAATTCATTGATTTTGGCGTTCTTGGAGAATAGTTCTTGGTGTTCTTGATTTTGTAAATCAAGGTAAAGATCCTACAGGTTTTTTTCAAACCCCCAAACTCGAATGAGCAAGAGGTCTTGCCATCGTTCTGAAAGACGTGTAAATAATCCTTCTTTGGTTCCATAGCCGTGAAAAGTATTCTCATGTTTTGTAAATTTTAATTGCTTGATCAAGGTAGGAACTCCAAATAGTTATGTGCAAATAATTAATCAGGAAATATACTTGTTCTCCATTTAACTTTTTTTTTTTTTACATCGATAATTAAGGCAACTTATACACAACTGATTATGCTTTTAATACAAATAATAAGACATAAGAAATCGGTGTTGATCAAAGTAGATTCAACTTCACCTTTAGTCCCTGCACCTCTCCAGCCACCAACTAGTTTGACACAGTTGAAACTTCCCTGTTTCTGAAGAAGAGGCACCTGATTTCAGTCACACAGAAAGTAAGATTAGACTATTAACAAGCCAGACTAACTTTTGCAAATTAATTTCCAATATTATACCATTAGGCACAAATTTTTCTCTTCAATCTTGTCAAAAAGATCGTTGTTGTCACGTGCATCCAATCTCCAATGTTAGTCCAGAAGTTGAAGTAGGATTGTCTCCATGAATGCTTGAGGAACAGAGTACCAACAACAGCCCAAAATCCAGTGATAAAACCAAATGTCATGCAGATATAAAACACTAGACTTATAAACTCATCATCTTCTTCAATGTTGTTACCATGTCCATGATCAAGTTAGGGAGAATCTCTAGGACACTCTGGCAGAGGAAGCCCACAAAGTTGTCTATTCCCAATATAAGCAGGGGAGTTGAAACTCTGTAGTTGAGTGCCTAATGGAATCATCCCTATCAAATTATTGTATGACAAGTCCAAAACGCTGAGAAAATGTAATTCCGCAAGGCTTTCGGGATCTTCCCACAGAGCTTGTTTCTAGACAAGTCAAGCCATTCCAACATCTCCATTCGACCAATGCTTGAAATGATATTCCCCGTTAAATGGTTTCTCGATAAGTTCAAGAAGACTAAACCTCTTAGATCAGAAAGTTGACGAGGAATAGTTCCAACTAACATATTGCTAGAAAGATCAATCCCTTTCAAAATTCCTAGGTTTCTATATTATGACTCTCGTGCTTTCCATTGTACCAAAGCATTGTCAACATAAATATCAAGGTAGTAGCTAGCGAGAGTACACCTGAATGTATAAAAACTTTGGCCTTCCACTGAACTATTCTTTTGAACCAAAGATGTGAAATGGCTGAAACACTGTGGAATTTCCCCCGATATATTATTCCTTGAAAGGTCCAAGACTTGAATATTGGTAAGGTAACAAATTTTTGGATCTATCTTTCCATGGAATTTATTAAATCGGATGCTAAGAAATGACAAACTTGTTAGGTGTGTCCCTATCCATTCTGGAATAGTTCCTGTTAATTTGTTTCCTCCCACATCAAGCATACGCAGCCTACTACAGTTCTTCAAAGAGGAAGGTAGTTCACCAATGAAATTATTATTGCGCAGATGAGTATTGTGGCCCAAAGTTGGTGGAATTTTACTCGAGAAATTATTGTTTGCCAAATTGAGAACTTGTAAAGAACTTGAGTTCATCCAGCAATCGGGAAGCTATCCCATCAATTGGTTACCTGAGAGATGAAGGACCTCCAAGTTCAAGCCAGTGAAATTTGTGCATAAGCGAGAAAGGGATCCAGAAAACATATTTTTGGAAAGTTGTAATTTTATTGAATGAGAAAGAAATGATGTAATTGGACCTAAAAAATTATTATAACTCAAATCTATATATGAAATACCAAAAAAGTTTGGGGCCAGATGAGGAATTTCTCCACTGATGTGGTTATAAGAGAGATTTAAGTTTGATAAAGAAGGCATATTCTACAACCAAGTAGGTAATGTACCTGATATACTTGCAAAATACATATCAAGGTAAGTAAGATTTTTCTGAGTCTGAAGCCATTTTGGAAAATCAGGTCCGACATTGCAAAATCTGAAGTGTAATGAGCTCAATTGAAATGGAGTCCAATCAGAGCTCGTTTTCAAAGCTAGGGAATTGTAGGACAAATGCAGCACGTTTAAGTAGGATGAGTTTGAGAGGTGATCCTCTGTGATTGTTCCTTCCAAAGAATTTGAAGAGAGGTCCAGAATTCTAAGTTTGGTTGGTTGCCAAATACTTTCTGGTAGCCTTTCTAATCGGTTTCCGTTGATATGCAATTCTTGCAATGAAGAACATGCTCTCAAGTCCTGCAAATATCCTCCAATTCTATTGTTAGACAAATCCAAAATCTCAAGACTTGAAGGTCGCCCGAGTCTAGGTGGGTGAAACTCGTTCAACTGATTGTTGCCAAGTCTCAATTCTGTTAGTGAAGAAAATTGGGTGATATCTGGCAAGGAATCAACAAGTTGATTGTAAGATAAATCTATAAATTCTAGTGATTTCGATGCTATCCCTGATAAATTTTGAAGTACATGAGGAAGCCATTCATTTAATGCATTATCTGATATTTGGAGTCTGCTCAGATGACTTAAATTCCCCAAAGATTTTGGAACTCCGTTGAACATATTCCCAGTTAAATAAAGCTCCTCACGAAAACTCAACTTCCCAAAAGTATCAGGAATGGGACCATCTAATTCGTTACAAGAGAGGTCTATGTAAGTGAGACGAGTACTTAAGTTTAAAACTGAGGGGAATATGGAAAAGGAAGTGAGATAATTGTCAGATAGATCGATCGAGGGCAGAAAGAAAGGAGAAAGAGGAATTTACAAAGACAGGCTGAGTAATATTGCCAATTTGACAATTTTGTCAAGGTTAACACCACTCAACCTAACATGTTTTAACAAAGGAAGATGAGAAAGCCACTCAAGATTATCGACTGTAAAATCATTTATTATACCGTAACCCAAGTCCAAATAATTCAAGTGCTGCAACTCAATCAACACTGGACTAATCTTACCTTTAAAATAATAATACATTAGATCGAGGCCGATTACGTGACCTGTTTTGTTGCTACACTTGACAAGAAACCATTCACAGCATTCCCTTTGACTTTCTCCACTTCCCCAGGACGAGAGCACGTTATGGTGGTCTATAAGGCCTTGCTTAAACTTGAGAAGAGCTTGTCTCTCCCTCTCTATGCACCTAACTGATAGTACTAAAGTTGGCTTCATGAAAAGAGAGAGTATAAACACCAGCAAAATATGTATTTTGATAAATATTTGAAACCCCGTCATTTTTTTCCTTCTGATATAGTATAGTAGTAATAAAAAAGATTGAAGTTTTTGAGTTGTTCGTGTCCATGCAATCGTAATCATTTTATAATCTCACGAACCCACCAGACACGGTACAAATCCACATCCACTATCAAGAACATGGAGACACCAGCCCCACAATGAATTCCATAATTTCTCGTAACATATAAATTGGGGAGAGAGCTAAAAGTCTACATCCACAATAAGAACGTCTTTGGAATGATGTTATAAATAAATAAATATAATAATAACTAGACTGATCATCTGGATAATAGGCAAGCGTTTTGAAACCCAATTCAATTATATGTAAAAACCCGAGCATTCAAACCCAATGAAAGATCTTACACCTAATCTATCGATGACTATTATTACTACTACTACTACTACTACTACTACTACTACTACTACTACTACTACTACTACTACTACTACTACTACTACTATTACTATTACTACTACTACTACATTTTTCTTCATTATACACGACGCGGTTTTATGGTTTCGACGATATCGAGATAAAAATACAAAAAGTGTAGATCCGTTAGAAGAACGTCTTTAATATTAAGATAAGATGATACAATCCATTAAATTATAGAGCTCTTTTAGTGGACTCAAGTCAAAAGATCAGTGAATGAAGCTTCCAATTAGAATGTTTTCGGTACAAATAAACTACAAGAGGTTCAGCCTATTTATACACAAATAATAATACTTACAAAATATACACACATAATAGAATAAAGAATAAAAGAATCTAAGCTATTCTCTCTGTGTACATGCATCATCCGATTGTATCTTTATAGTGATGCTTCACATGTTGGAGGGCAATCTGTTGAATTTGTTGAGGAGTAGAAGAGTCTAGATTATTTTCACATGTGCCATGTTCGCTTTCTTCATCTCCAGTCCTTGCTGTAATATTTTGTTCATCTTTATCCTTGCAATTCTTATCTCTAACACCCCCTTCAAGCTGGAGATTGTTTCAACAACTCCAAGCTTGTTGCGGAGATAAAGATGCCTGGAGTGATTTATAGGCTTAGTTAGAATATCTGCTGTCTGGCATATGGTAGGAATGTAGTCTATAATGAGTTGTTTTCCAAGAACTCTATCACGAACAAAATGCACATCAAGTTCGATGTCTTTTGTTCGAGCATGATAAACCGGATTAAAGCTAGAGCGCTTGCACCAAGATTGTCACACCAAATTTTTAGAATATTCGTTTGAGCAATGTTCAGTTCTTGAAGAAAGGATTGAATCCAAACTATTTCTGCTGTAATATGAGCCAGGACTCTATATTCCGCCTATGTACTTGATCTGGCTACTACTTGTTGTTTCTTAGAAGACCAAGAGATTAAGCTTTCACCCAAGAACACACAATATCCCACTGTTGATTTTCTGTTAGGCTGCCCAGTCAGTGTCGCCATAGGCAGTGATATTAAGTTGAGATGTTTCTTGAATAATAAGACCAAGATCAAGTGTACCCTTTGTGATAACCCGTTTTTTTACTAGTCAAAAATCAAGGAATTATCTAGTCAAAGTCAATGATTCAAATGGTCAAAGTCAAGTAAGGGTTTAAGTTGAAGAAATGATTTTTTTTTTTTTTTTTTTTGGGACTTAAATTATAATTACAAAAGTTTGAAAGTTGAGATAATGAAAGATATAAATTTAAGGATTTAGTTTTCAATTAATTGATTATAAGGACCTAATCTTATTTTTTATGGAAGTTTGGGGGCTAGAATTGTAATTAAACTATAGTTATCCATTAAATTAAGGATAAGAGATACTTATCTTAGCCCTTGTTTGAGCCCCATTATTTCTCTTTTTTTTTTATAAATTTTTTCTACAGTAATCAATCTCAACCATTCAAAAAAGTCAAGTACACAATTTTTTACTTTTCAAACCACTTTTTAACCATTAGATTTTCAAAAACCAAATTTTAACTTGAAATAATGGGGGATTACACACAAACAGAATGCTATGACCAGAGATGAACGAAACAGGGAAGAAAAAGGAAAAGAAAGGGAAAGAGGAAAAAAAAAAAAAAGAGAAAGGAAGTAGGCGTCGACATTTGAAATTGTTGGTTCTTAAATCATCCTTACTTCCAAAAGGTATGTTAGCTTAATATCTAGGGTTTATGAACAATTTATCTTTGATCAAATTTTAGCTACAAGTTGGCATGTTTTAACGTATTAAACATGAAGTATATAGAAGAATTGAAAGATTGATGTTCTGAATTGGGTTTATGGAATAGATACTTTTCTTTAAAATTACGATATGTATATGAATTTAAATACTTGATTTATGATATATTAAATTGAGATGAAGATTTAATGTTTGATTTTGATATGTTTAAGCATTTTTTTCAAGCAAGGCATGTAGCTTGAAATCTTCCCAGAAAATAGTGTTGTTTTTGGTCAAAGATTTGATGGCAGACTTAATATACAAAGGTCGGTAATAATTCAATATGGTGGAAATGTATTGCTAGTTTTGTCAACTATTTGATTTTCTTGGAATTTAGATTTGGAAATCAAATTCGTTACTAGATATTGGGAATTAGATTAAGTGTTATTTATTGGGGATATGATATTTAAAGAACTCTTGTAAAGGATTAAATGTTGTTAGTGATTTTAATTGGGATAGAAGTTCGATATTTATACATCAAATTATTATTATTTAACTCTTATTCCAAATTATAGGAATATTGTTTGAGGCACCTACATGAGTAAATACGATCTATTGGACAAGTAAAAGATTCCTAACTTGGTGCGATGAATTAAAGAGGTGACGGGAAGATTGAGAAATGCCCACCGACCAGCTAGTTCATTGCCGAGAACTCGGTGAGTGGAAAAATCTAAGTTATTTTCAAATATTAATAATTGCTTATATAATTACGTAAAACGTGATTATGTGATTTATATGTCTAATTATGTGATTATTGTGAAATATTATGAGAATATGAGATTTTTGGAAATGGAAAGATTGAGAAATAAGACGTGATTGAAATCAATGAAATGTGAAATATATATGTGAAATCAAAATCGGCCAGAAAAGTACCCCTGATTATATACTCATTCTAGTTCACTGAGGAGGCCTTGGCCGTGTTCTATACTGAACCTGAGTGGTCTTGACCGGGTATGATATTACCCTGAGGCGGTCAACCGTTTATGATATAGTTCATTGAGGCGGTCATGGTCGTGTTCTAGAATTGATTAGCAGAGGTCTTTGAGACTAGCCTGAGAGACAGTCTATACATGTATGACCAGATTACAGATGTTAATCAGAGGGTACATTTTTTGTTGATTTGTTATGGTATGGCCATACCTAGATATTGCAAACTGTGATGACAGTATTCTAATGATATGATAAGACTGTGATTGATTTGACTAGAAATGATATTTTTCAGTATTATGAGAATGTCTTACATTCTGACTATGATTAAATGGTATTACACCATGAAGTATTATATAATGCAAATTTGATTTTCGATAAAAATGTACAAATGAGAAAGTATGATTATTTTCGAAATTCTCCACTCACTGAGCTATCAACTCATTATTTTCCCACGATTTTTCTTAACTGACAACAATTGAGTTTTGGAAGCATGAAGAGCCTGTTGATTTCGAAACCACATTCGTATGACATGTATAGGTTACTATTTCATTGAAAGCATTTAAATTCAATTTGGGCCCGCATTACATTGAAATAAAATTATTTTTCATTATTTAGCATATGAATAATAGTAGATCACAGTCAGCCTTGGTGGTGGGTCCGGCGTTTAGCTGGCATCCATCATTGGCGCACACCAGGTCTCGAGTCCATTAGAGTGATTTGGGACGGGTCGTGTCACCCTTTATGTACCTGAACAACCTTTTTAACAAACTCCAATGCATATCATTTGGATTTTTGATAAATTGGCTGACTCTGTTAACTGCAAATGTAATGTCCAGTCGTGTGTGAGTTAGGTTTTGGAGTACACCAACTATACTCCTAAATTGAGCTGGATTCTTTAGTCTTATTCCTTCATCTTTTCCCACTAAATTTTCTGTTGCCATGGGTGTAATGTTGGGCTTTAAGTGTTCAAAATCAAACATTTTTAACATATCAACTGCATATCCCTTTTGTGACATATGAAGACCAATCTCATCCCTATAAAATTCTATCCCTGAGAACTTCTTTAAATTTCCCATATCCTTTAATGCAAAGCAAGCATTCAGATTGTCAATAAGTTCTTACAGCCTTATCTTGTTGCTTCTAGTGATTATGATATCGTCAACATACACAAGCAAATATATCACATACTCCTTTGTCAAATAAAAGACTGAACGATCTTCTCTAGACTGTTTAAAGTCCCATTTCAATAAGGCTTCTCTTAATGTGTCGTATCAAGCTCTAGAAGCTTGTTTTAGGCCATATAAGGCTTTATTTAACTTGCACACAAATGAAGGTTTTCTTTAATCAATAAAACCCTGTGATTGTTCAAGGTAAACCATCTCTTCAAACTTCACATTAAGGAAAGCATTATTTATATCCACTTGTCTAATAATCCAATGATGTTATCCAAAGTAGGAGATCAAAGGAGAAGTCAAGCTATTGGTAATACAACAGCAATCTACATGGAAAACAGAGCAAGTTTCATTTTGAAGTCTAGCCGAGAAGACGAATGGATCTAGCCGAATCAAAGGGTCGAAGTTCGAGGACCAGAAGTATCATTACGGCCATAATAAACGAAGCTCACAGCTGTAACTCTCTCTCGGGTCAGAAAAAAGAATTCCAAGATTTACACACTTAAGGCCGTAATTCTTAAACAGAAGTACACTTATGGCCATAAGTGTCAGCTTCACGGCTGTAACTACCTTTTTCCAGATTTTCATGAATTTTTAATTGTTTTCCATTTTTAATTATTTATTTCCATATTTTGGACCCTAATTGCGGCTAGGGCTAGGTTAGAAGCGTTTTATCTTATATTATGTTTTCTTTTCATTATTGTAAAACAACTTTGATGACTATAGATTGAATTGAGAGTTTTCTCTTGTAAGGTGAATTTTCCCTTTCTTGTTCTACAAAACCCAATTGAACTTATCAAATATTGTGAAATATTTGTGGCGTTCCAATCAGAAACTTATCAAGGAATTTGACATCCATTGTGGAGTTTCGAAAACCTTGGTTCTTCAATCCGCATCGTTGATTCATCGCGTCGTGATTGTTGGGTCAAGTCCTATCGTCAATTCTATTTTTTCCAATTGTTTTATTTCTTGTTTCTTGTGTTTTTTTGCTGAATTTAGATTTTTCCTACATTTTTGTGTTTGTGTTATTCAGCGTTCTTCATCGCGTTTTCGAGTGGGATCGCATCATCCAACCTTGTAAAATTGCAAGTGTAAGTATGATCTTCAAAGTAGGAGCTTTAGCAATTGGACTAAAAGTTTCATAGTAATCTATACCTGGTGTTTGTAAAAATCCTTTCACAACTAATCTGGCTTTGTGTCTTGTTACTTTGCCTTCTGAGTCAGTTTTGAGTTTGAACACCCATTTGCTTCCAATAACTTTCATGTTGTGTGGTTGGTATTAGTGTCCACGTCTGATTTTTTATTAAGGCATCATATTCCTCTTTCATAGCCTTACTCCAATACTCATTCTTTAGAGCTTCAACAACATTTGTTGGTTCTTTTTCATCCACTAACTTCACAGTAACAGCAACAAAAGACTTAGGTTTGAAGACCCCAACTCTAGCTCTGGTGATCATGTGATGTCCCCTTTCATGGATATTTTTAGTCTCCTCTGATTCATCAGCTTCAATATTTTCTTGAGTTCCAGTTTCAGCTTCAGTCATGGTTTTTGGCAACAATACATCATCTTCATCTTCTTGTGTTATGATTCTATTTGGTTCGGTGCCATATCCTAGATCTCTAATAACATCACTATACGTATTCCCAGAAGTTCCTAGTATAGGGACTACTGAGGAATGTAATATACCAGTTGAACTTGTGTTGGTATTCTGGGAGTTTAAGTCAAATGGTAATTTGTGTAATGTTATAGGTGTTAGAATTAATGTACAAGCCCAATTAGTTGGGCCGAACTGATGAGATTCGAAGCGTGGAAGAAACGCCGGAAAGCTCCGAACTCAGGTTGTGGTTGGACGGATGAATCATGACCCGATATTCACGACGCGATGGTTCGACGATGCGGAATAAAGAACCACGACTTTCGAAACACCACAAGGATTTGCCCAATCTCCTTGATAAGTCTCTGATTTGAACGCCACAAATATTCTGGCGAATAAAGTCGGGATTAACGCCACAAGATAATCAATCTTGATAAGTTTGGGCTTGTAATGTGAATCCACACATTAAACAATTGAAAAACATTCAATCTCTGTTTTATTTAATCATCAAAGTCTTAATTTACAATGAATCAAAAAGGCGTATAAATAAGCAAAATAAAACCCTAATCGCTAATTTACTCAAAATAGAATTCTAACTAACCTAAAATAGCTAAAATAGGAAAAGGAAATAAAATATACGAAAATCTGGGAAAAATCTGATCCGTTAAGAAGTTACGGCCGTAAAGATGACACTTACGGCTGTAAGTGTGTTTCTGTTTAAGGTTACGGCCGTGACACTTATACTTACGGCCGTAAATCAAAAATCTTGAAATTCTGCATTTTAACCCGAGGGGAGGTTAAGGCCGTGACATATGTTGGTTACGGCCGTGAAAGCACTTCTGCATAATTTTTGGTTCCTTTCGACACGGTTTGATCTTCAAATCTCGTCGAACCTGCTGAATTCTTGTTTTGACTTGAATATTTATATTTTCCCATCAAGCCTGCTATGACTCCGATTGTCGAGGGTCCTGGATCACATCACGAACTTTACAATTAGATTAATTAATATGATTAATTAATCTATTCCCATTGATGGCCCTATTGTGAATAGGGTTTGAGGTACACATATTAATATGTGTACTATTGTAGAAAAACTAAGAGAATCAAGAGAGTCGCTTTTCTAGCATTAGTTTTTTTCTCTTGCTAGCACAAAGAGAAAAACCAATTCTCTCAAATCCATTCCAATAGTTGGAGAGTGATGGAGTTCCAGATTCAACTCGATGTGTGGATTTCTGTTAGAGGCTGGACAATTGGACAGCTGTTGGTGACAAGATTGTACCTCCTGTTTCAGATTCACGGCGTTCATCAAAGGTATCATCTTTATCACAAATTCTATCTAAGTGCAAGGCTGATCCGGGCTATGGTTTCGAGTCTGTTTAATTTCCGTTGTGCATGTATGTATCGAAACCTTACAGTGATATTAGAGCCTACCTTGTTACTTGTTAGAATTTGTTTAATTCTTTGATAAATTCAATATAATTGAATTTGATTTTCTTGTTTCTATCAATTGAGAAAATAGTTTTCTTGTTTAAATATGATTTGAAGAACAAAATTAATTTTGGGCCAAAAATTGGATTGAGAAACGAATTGGTAAACTCCGGCGAAATCAGTCGCCGGAGCAGGCGAGCGCAGCAGCACCAATACATGCAGCAGTGCACAACCGGTGTTGCTGCGAACAGCAGTGCGCAGCTGCGTACTGCATTAGGTGGATTGTGAGCAGCGACGATTGTCGTCGTTGCGCCTCACAGCTGCGATTCGCGCAGCAACAGTAGAAGCGCGCAGCACCGCGCACTGTGTTGGGAACCAGAGATCGCCGCTGTATGACAGCAGCGACCTCAGGTCGAAAACCACGCAGCTGCACTGCAGCGAGACTCCCTTCTGAGGCGTGACACTGCTAAGCAGCGGCGGTTCCAGACGAAAAAGAAGAGGCCTCAGACTAGGGTTTCGATTGAGGGTTAATTTGGGGCGGGGGCTTTTGTGCAATTTCTAAAGTTGCGAACCCCTCCCTGAAAATATGAAATAAGGGTCATGTTTGCAACTTTAAATCAAGGACCGATATGCAATTTGTGAAATTGGTGGATCTGGTTGTAATTTCGGATTCATAGGTCAAAATGCAAATTCTCAAAAGGTGTTTTGAATGTAATTTTAAAAGTTTTAAATTTGGGTTTTCACCCAATTTTAAATTTTGATCAGAATTTTAATTTTGACCAAATTCAAAATTTTATTTTAAAATTCACTACTTTTAAATTAATGTTAAAATTGGATTTTAACATAATATATACTTTGACCTTAAATTGAATTTTATTTTATTTAGGAGCTTTATCTTAAATTAAAATGTTAATTCAATTTGCCCTAATTTATGAATTAGAGTTTAGACTCTAATTTGGTGTTTGATTAAAATTTGATTTTAATTAAACTCAATTTAATAATTAGTTAATTCGATTAATTGATTATTAATTAAATCTTATTTAGGATTTGATCCTAAATTCAATTAGCCATTGAATCTTGAAATTGGAGTTGGACTCTAATTTGCTATTTAATTAAAATTTGATTTTAATTAAATAAATCCGTCAATTAAAATAATTGATTAATTTGATTAATTAATTACTAAATTGAATTTCATTTTATTTTAGGAGTTTTATCCTAATTTGCCTCTTTTGGAATTAGAGTTGGACTCTAATTTGATATTTGATTAAAATATGATTTTAATTAAATAAGACCCGCTAATTAAAGTTAGTTAATTAATTTGATTAATTAATTATTGTTTTGATCTGTTTCATCTAAAATAGTTTAGACGACCTAGATTGCTAGAAATTTGAAATTTGTTCATATAATATTAGATATTATATTATATTACATTTATATGATGAATGTGTATTTAGTGGGTGATTATGGACTCGACCCATGTGATTGGTTGACTGTATGGTTAATTTATTCTGTTTTATTGGTTAGGCTTGCGAGTCTATTATAATTTAATTGGGTCTGCGTGCCTATTATTTAATTTATTTATTTGGGCTTGCGAGCTCTAGTTTGTAGATATGGGCCGCGCGTCCTTTTATACGGGCCTGTGTGCCAACTAGTATAAGATACAAGTTGGAGTTGGCCATAAGAAGACAACTAATATAAGATACAGGTTGCAACAGCAGATTGAGATTATTGCATTTAGCATTCGATGATCGAATGCAATGTCCCCAAGGAATTGTCCAACTAGTCTTCTTCATGGCTTGAGAAGTAGATAGATACCGTCCATAATCATCCACAATATTATTATATGTATGATTAATTGCATGATAAATGTTAGTTAATATACATAGGAATGATGATGCCAAACCCCTCACTTAAAATTATATTAAGTCATATGATTTTCATTGTTATAATGAAAAATCAGAGTCTACTATCGATGTCGCTTGTTGAGTCACTCAAGGCTACTCGCTGGTAGATATGTTTCTCATTATGAAGTATCAGATACTTCTGAATAATGGGTCAGACTTAACCAAAACCACATTCTTTATTGAGCCAATCAAAAGGAATATACTTTTGGAAGATTTTTATTAAATTCGTATTAATTGGTTAATACAAAGTACCTTCCTCGAGGTGGCTTGTTGAGTCACTCAAGACTGCGAGTGGGAAGGTGTGTTTATCACTATGAAACATAAGATGTTTCAGAACAATGAGTAGAATTTAACTGAAATCTATCTTTTGCTGAGTCACTCAAGGAGATGAGATTTTGGAGGCACAATCAAGTAAACACATAAGATGTGTGCGACAAAGAGTTGTCTACTTGATGATCTAGGAGTCGCATGGAGATGTGATTGATAGGAGTATCTACCTGGATGTTTCATTAGAGCTTGTTAAGTCACTCAAGGTTCTAATGGAATAAACGGGATCCTAGCTTACTGTGAATCTAACAGGAGTCTAAGAGATTAATGTTGAGGGTCATTAATTCAAGTAACACAGTGGGAGCAATCGATTTAATAAAAGACCTTATTAAATTGATTTATGCATGATAATACGTGATTCTATTTTTGATTTATTATTGTTGTATGAGTTTTAAAATTTGAGTTGCTACTTGAACTTATGGAGTGTATAATTAACACTCTGTAAGTTCATCGGACTGAAATCCTTGAATTGACGTCGTTCTTTGAGAAATGATCTCAAAACACGATATGATCGAGAATACTCTTCTCGAACATGTCAATAATAGGATAGTACATGTATAATTGCAAGGCTTCCTTAACCGAACTGAAGAAGTGAGAAGTTTGGTGAATCTTCTACTTCAGTTTTTTATTTGATAGAGGTTAAATAATCTACTTAGCCAATCGAGTATTAGATACCGATAATATACAATGGCTAAAATTAGAATAATTGCGAAAAATGGTGATATATCTATTTGTAGGTAATAAAGCAAATGTTTCTTGAACAGCTTAAGAAGCTATCACCTATCTTTGCCTTCTGATTCAGTTTAATTAGACAATTGTTAATTACAGTTCTTATGAAGAACGACACTTCCACTTCATATTTGGACATGAAGTAATTATCCTCTTTAATTAAGAATAATAGTTATTCGTTAACTTAGATGGGATACTATGTAAGTGAGGTAAGTAACAAATAGTCTACATTCTGAATATTAATAAGGCAAGGAAGAAGTCACGCTTAAATCTGACATTTGACTGATTCAATTAATAGAGATATATATATCTCACCTGGAGATAAATTGACAAGTCAATTTTTCTTTGAAAAAAAGGAAAAGTGGGATGCTTGATCCACTGTGCCAGTTACATTCGGATGTAAGCGGGCATATGTCGAGTGGTATTTGATCATTAGATAACCATGATTGTCATTGTTATCTATAATAAAGTTTAAATCTGAAAGTTTGAAAAGTTCAAATAATACAGATATAAATTAGAAGGCCAAAATGAGAAAAATATTCTAAGCACGTAGATTTGATCAAAGTGAAGAATATTTCAAAGTGATTGACTTCAAGATTGTGTTATGAGAACATAATTTTCGCATAAATAACCCTTTTTCATACACCTCGACACAATGGCGTATCTGAAAGGAGAATGATTACAATTGATACAATCATTGATGAAGCCACGCAAAATTTCCAAAACAGTTTTTGGAACTTTGCACTAAAAACTTTATATTACACACTTAGTCGTGTTCCATGATAATCGGTTGATGAAGGTCCATATAAGATATGGATTTAAAAGGTCTAATCTTCCTTGCGTTAAGATTTAAGACCTCAATACTTATTAGAAGTATACCGAATTTGGATAAGCAATAGCCTTAGTCCAATATATATATTTGTAGGATATCCAAAAGATGGTTGGATATTATTTCTACATTTCTATCGAGAAAGAAAATCTATCTCGAATTTTGTCAATATCTTAGAGAAATAGTTCATCTAAGAGAGGACAGTGGGAGTAAAAGTAGAACATGAAAGAGTTTATGATTACACATATATACTTAACCGATTAAATAAGCTAGAATTTGTGCTTGCATTGGATGAGGCACAGATCAATGCTTGGAACACGCGCACTGCTGAGGACCTGATGACAACTGAGAACACCCTAGCTCAATGTAAAGATCTTAGGATCATGTATACTCCATTGAGTTACACATCCTTGATTGCAAATATTGTATTAGTCATCAAGGATAATGAGCTTATATTTACATAGAAGCTAAGTCAAGTGTTTGACTAAATGAGATGGTAGGAAGCCATATAATCCAAGATAAGAACAAGTTTTGGAACTTGTTTGATTCGCCTGAAATGGGTAAGACCCATAGGCTGTAAATGTGTTTACTCTGAATCAATTCGGATTCTGCTTGCGGTAGCAACATACTGTGATTATAGGATTTTTGAATTCTTATATATACTTAAACATAGTTTACTAGCTACAGATATCTATTATAGATTAAAGCAAGCCTCACGGAGTTAGAATCTTAATTTTGATGAGATAATCAAAATGTTTGATTTTATTTAAAATTGAAGATAAATAATGTGTGTATATAAAAGGTTAGTGAGAGTGTTCAATATTTCTGATACTATATGTAGGTGACATATTATTTATTAGAAGTTGAATCTCTAACCTTGAAAGTGAAAGGACAATTATTTGAATTTCTCCATGATGGATTTGAGAAATAAAACCTTTACTTTGGGAACCGGAATCTATAGAGATAGATTTGGAAGGTTGTTTTGATTTCTCAATCCATGTACATAGATGTAATGATAATGGGGTTAGCATGAGTGAATCCAATGTAGGATTCTGTCCCAAAAGTTTTGGGGTTAATATTTTCAAAATGATGTTTAGAACACATATTGAGAAAAAATGATGCGAAGAAGATACTTGATTGCTTGACAATAAGATCTTAAACGCGACACTATATACGATACCTTTTGTATTATTGATTACTTGAGAAGTACTAAGAATACAGTAGACATGAGGAGAAATGTAGACTTACTGTCTTTAGGTATAGAGATATCATCCTTTAATTCGGGAAGGGATGAAGGAAATATTCAGTCTAATTGTTAATTAACTCATATTAGTGGTGTGGTCAGTTTGAAATGGTTCAAACAAGAGAGACCGCTAACTATACAACCGAGACCAAATACATAAGTACTTGTGAAGCAATCTCGATTGTTAAGTTCATTAGTGAACTATAACTGTTCCTAGCATTGTAGCTCCAGTAATGAGTACTGTGACGACAATAGATCCATCGCGCAAATGAGGGAATTGGGTCTCATCGACGATCTGAGTATATATTTAGGGGCTACTATCTTATTTGAAAATTGTAGAAAAATAGAATTTATGCCCACTAACCTTGAGAAGGTTGAATATGTGAATAGTCACATATCGAAGATCCACCTGTAAAACCACTATCTCGAAAGGAATATGATTATCATATAAACTCATTATGTATAGGATATATGAGTTATTGGATCTAGTGGGAGAATATCAATGTTATGCTCTAAATCCAATCATTGAGATAGCATAACACATTACCATTGTTACAATAAAAGTAGATCTATTATTAAATTGAGTTTAATTCATTATTTAGATAATAGAGTCCGTAAAGTAAGTTTAATTAACTTGTAAGTCACAAGGTGTTGTGACTGTGAGATACAAGTCATTAATAACTTATTCTAAAATTGTCCCTAGTCGAAGTAACAACAAGATACAGATATTGTTGTTGCAGTTAGACTAGCATGTGTTGCATTTCTTTCTTATGAAGAAAGTAACTTATCTCACAAGTTAGAGTGTAGAGGGACATTTGAATGAACACATGGATGCATTGTTAGATGAACAAAGCATTGGATGACCCGCCTAGAGATTCCACATGGATAACTATCTAAGCGTCAGTGGTGAATCTCTAATGCGCTTTTTTGGATTTGGTCCTTTGACTTGAGGACTTCATAGAATCTTATATGAGGATTACTATACTTTGGCGAGCGTTGATGTTGACTCTTGAGAGGGAGTCATTAGGATGACGCCGTACGGATATAGTGAAAGTCATATGAAGGTTGTGTATGTCCAATATTAGGATTCGTCACTCCTAGGTAGTAGGATATTATAATCTGTATTTCACTCACTTAAGTTGATGTAAATTCCTCGGCCGGGGTGAAGTTATGAGTTGAAAAGGTGTTTTCAGCAAGATTCTAAAATGCGTAATGCGTTGCGATGCGTCAAGGTCGAGAATCAAGAATCACAAGTTTAGGCGTGTCAATGTGAAAAATAGTCGTTTTAATGCGTTTTGTACTTTTAGTAATATTTTAATTAATTTTAAGACATTAAATAAATTTTTATATGAAAAATAGATTTTATTACATAAAAACTAAATACAAAAATAATATAATATAAAATATATAAATAATTTTCTTTAATTTTAGTAGATATTTATGGTTGATAATTTTATTTATATTATACTATTTGTTTCAAAATGTCAAAATGTTTTAATCCTTATAAAATAAGAAAAATAATATTTAAATAACAGTTTGGAGAGAAAAGGCAAACAAATTATGGTATGTAAAAACAATTAAAAAAAAGGAAGCAAAGCAATTTAAAAAGAAAACATGAAAGAAAAAGCCTATTAGTTCCCATCCCACAATCCCACATCGGATGTTGATGTGGGATGGGAACACCTATTACCCTTATAAATGGACTGTTCGGTGGTAAGCTAAATTAAGTTTGCAAAGTGATTGCATTTGTTTACATGCAGCCCCTGAGTATATATATATTTTTATTATTATTATTTAAATAGCACTGGTTCAATTGGTTTCTAACTGATTGAGTTGGAAAAGTAATGGTTTATTATTGGTTCTTAACTATTAATCATCGATTTTTTTCGATTTATGTTCAGTAAAGAGCATTATTCTACGCATATGGGTCATGCGAGGCATTTTCCTTACGCATTGAGCTAATGCGCCTTGGCGGCGTTTATTCCTGCATTTTAGAACACTGGTTTTCAGTCATAACAAGATCAACTAAGATAAGAAGTGAATAACATAAATGGTTGAAATGAGATTGACGTTATCCATATCTCTTAACCAATTGGGTTATATTGATGATTGGATTATATTTCCACGGTAACCGCACATGAATTGGTCTTGTTATGCCACATGACTTTTCCTTTCACATGTATTGCCTTGACACATTGCTAGATGTCAATTTAGGACGGCGACGTGAATTAATCGATCTTGGTGAGTCGAGGATGAATTAGAAATAGAAATTTAAATTCATCTTATTCCAATCAGATTGGAATAATAACAACACGGCGTTTGCCATCGTGAATGGAACCTAATAGGTCACACACAAAAGGCGAGAATTGAATATCTGAAATTGGATTTTGTCCAAGTGAGAGATTGTTAGAATTAATGTACAAGCCCAATTAGTTGGGCCGGACTTTATAATTAGATTAATTAATATGATTAATTAATCTATGTCCATTCATGGTCTTATTGTGAATAGGGTTAAGGTTTGAGGTGCACATATTAATATGTGTACTATTGTAGAAAAACCAATGTTTTAAAAATCGGCCCGGAAAAAGGAAAGGGTCAAGGGTCAGAGGGTCGAACCGGGGTCGACCCGATGATTTAAAAAAAATTATCCTAAAAATAAAAAAATAACAATTTCTGTATCGATTCAAAATCATAAAACACAGATAATTTATTAATTAACATAACAATTACCAGTTGCAGTGTTGCACTTGCTGGAAGATTGAAGAAGTGGAGAAAGACCACCGATCGGACTTTGGGAAGTGAAAAGTTGATAGAGTTAAAGACACTTAAAGTAAAAGTCTTAGATGTCTAAAGAAATCGATTTTTGGCTTTTTTTTTACGTGTAAAAAAAAAAAAAATAGACCCGCAAAACCCGGGTACGGGTCACCGGGTTTACTAAAACCAGGGCCGGGTCATCGGGTTTTTAATATCCGGGTTTTAAACATCTCGCAACCCGATTTTTGGACCGGATCACGGGTTTTCCGGGTTACCCGGCCGGGCCGGGTCTAACAACACTGAGAAAAACTAAGAGAATCAAGAGAGTCGCTTTTCTAGCATTAGTTTTTTTTTTCTCTTACTAGCACAAAGAGAAAAACCAATTCTCTCAAATCCATTCCAATAGTTGGAGAGTGATGGAGTTCCAGATTCAACTCGCTGTGTGGATTTCTGTTAGAGGCTGGACAATTGGACAGTTGGTGGTGACAAGATTGTACCTCCTGTTTCAGATTTTAGATTCACGGCGTTCATCAAAGGTATCATCTTTATCACAAATTCTATCTAAGTGCAAAGTTGATCCTGGCTATAGTTCCGAGTCTGTTTAATTTTCCTTGTGCATGTATGTATCGAAACCTTACAATAGGATAGGTTTTGGCTTAAGTTCTTTTGTTTAGGAATCCTTCGAAATTGACTTTCATCAAATATGAAATGTCTAGATATGTAAATTCTACCACAATGAGTTCAAACATTTGTATCTTTGTGTGATGCACTAGGACCTTGGTAAACACATTTTTTGGTTTTGAGCTACTGGAAATCAACTTTTTGTTTGAATAGAAGTTCAAAGGGTGATTTATGTTTAAGAAGTGGAGTGGGAAGTCAGTTTATGAGGAAGGTTGCTGTAAGAAAGGCTTCCCACTAGTAAAACAAAGGCATATGTGATTGAGCTAGCAAAGTTAATCCCATCTCAGTAATATCCTTGTGTTTCCTCTTCGCCCTGCCATTTTAGGCAGATGTGTGAGGGCATGAAGATAACAGTTCAATCCCAGATTTAAAGGCTATTTTGTTAAATGCTTGGTACTCTCCTCTAGAGTCAGATTGTATTTGATATTAATTTTTCTTTCAAATTGATTTTCAACAAGTCTTTTAAAGAGTAAGAAGTAGTGTAGGACTTTTGATTTCTGTTTGAGTGGGTAGATCCATGTGTACCTAATTCAATCATCGATAAAGGATACATAGTATTTGAAACTTGATGTGGAGGTTATGGGAGAAGGTTCCTATACATCTGTATGGATAAGATCAAGTGATTTAAGAGCATGAGATATAGACAACTTAAATGGCAGTGCATGAGATTTACCGAATTGGCACACTTCACAAAAGGGAAATTTTTTATTAATAGACTTTAAGGCAATTACAATTTTTGATAACTTGATTTAAAACAGATTGATGAGAGTGTCCTAATCTCATGTGCCACTTTTCAGCTTCTAGAATTAAAGAGTTAACTCTGGCAAGTACATGTGTTTCTTTTATTCTTGAGTTGAGGCTGATGTTGTAGTTGCTGGTCTGTTGGCTTTGGATAGATCTTGTGTTTGGAGGTCTTATGTTTAAGTACAGCTGGTATAGTCCATCACTAAGCTTCCCTTGCACTATGTTCCTCCTGGTTTCTAGATCCTTCACAAGTACTGAAGTTCTGAGTATTAGATCTATTTCCCATATGTGGATCATTATATCGACTGTAACACCATTTTCCTGAGTGGTTATTCATTTCGCAAATTTGACATGGATTCCTCGTTTCATTCATTCTTCCAGGTCTGCCTCTACCTCTGAATCTTTCTATATAGTTAGATGTTCTTCCACCTCTATTGTTTCTGCCATTGAATTGATTTTTCCTTTGCAGAATTCCTTGAGCCAGATTGATTGATCCAAAACTATTTCTAATTTGGCTAATTTGGCTGAGATATTCCAATCTACTCTTAAAGGTCATGAGTATAGAAGAAAACTCATGCCAAGTTATTTGATCTTTGCTATTAACCTGTACCACAATAGGCGTGTATTCATCATCTAGCCCAGCAAGAATTTGTGTTACAAGATCACTTGCTCTATATTCTTCCCAGCAATTTCCAAATTGTCAGCTAACTATTTGATTGTGTTAATATACTCATCCATAGACATAGATCTTTTTCTGGTTCTCTGCAATTCTGAGGTCAGGAAGATAACCTTTGATTTGTTCATAATCCCATAATTTTCAGTAATTGCTTTCCACAGTTTGCTTGAAGTTTCACACCCCCTAACTCTTATTACAATTTCTAAAGTCATTGATGAGTAAAGACAGCCCATCAACAGTTGATCCATAGAAACCTACCTTCCATAATTTGGATTAGACACCATTTCGACTGCAATGTTTGTTTCATTTGTCACTTGAGTGTAGAGAAACTTTGCTGGGCACTCTTTAGTGCCAAGAAGACATCCTTCAAGATTATGCCCTTTAACAATGGGCATAATGATATTCTTCCAAAGTAGAAAGTTTTTTTTTCCTAATTCCACTATTGATACCGGTGTTAAATTCATTCTAAATGGAGTGAAGTTGCTAAAGAGAGTGGATGTTTGAGCAGTGGTGTTTGAGTTTGAGTTGTGAGCTGTATTTTCATGATTGGTAGTGGCCATTTTAGTGCTCTGATACCAAATTTAAAACTGAGAATAGAGATGACTCAAAAGATCAGTGGATGAATCTTCTAATTAGAATGTTTTCGGTAAATTAGCTACACGAGGTTTAGCCTATTTATACACAAAATAACAATACTTATAAAATATATACACATAACAGAATAAATAATGTAAGTTATTCTCTCTCTGTACATGCATCATCTGATTGTATCTTTACAGTGAAGCTTCAAACACGTTGGAGGTAAATCTGTTTAATTTGTTGAGTAGAAGAGTCCAGATCATCTTCACATGTGCCATGTTTGTTTTCTTCTTCTCCAGTCCTTGTTGTAATATTTTGTTCATCTTGATCCTTGCAATTTTTGAGTTTAATTAAGTTTCACAATTCTTTCTGGGACTATTAAGTATAATTATCTCCTATATTTTTGGAATAATTATCTCTTGATAATTGATAATATTTGGAGACTTATCTTGTTTGATAAGTATTGTGATAATGGTATTCTTGGACTAGAATTCTATCACTTATCACTCTTGATAAGGATTCAAGATTAAGAATATCTTGATTGGCCGAAAATCTTGGTCCTATTCTTGGTGTCCAAGTTTGATTCTATCACTTATGGTAAGATTCTTGAATTTATGATTATCTTACCTTATCTCTAATTATTCTTGATTTAATTGCATGTAATAGAGATTTTGTGCAACCAGGATTCTTGATGGACAAGCAATTCGATTGCACTTAAATAAGGGAGACTAGGACAGTTTTCTGTTGGGTTGGAAGCCAAAAATTCATATGGTGCACTAAAACATATACGGCTTCTACATTATTGAGACATTGGTTCTTAGGAAGGAGAAATTAATCACTAAGAGAAGAAGAGACTTTTAGCCAAAAGATCAAACTTGAGGTTTGGATCAACATCGAAAGGGAGTTCGAGTTTGCTGAAGATCGTTGCAGTTTCAAAGAAAGCTACTGAATAGTGGTGAGACACCAGCTCATATTATACACCATAGAAGAATTAGGGAGTGATTTATTTCTTGGGTGTTTCATAAGTCTATGCATAGATTTATCCCGTAACTTAGATTGATCTGTGTAAAAAAATTTCTTATATAATAATTGATTTTTGTTCGCAGGATGCGGGCACGTGGATTTTCCATATTAAGGTTTTTCCCATGTAAATCGCAAATATTGCGTTCTTGTTTATTTACATTTCTGCATCATTTATACTGGTCTATTCATGTTTTATAATCCAGACAAATTTGCGTCAGCATGATTCATCTAGTCTTGCACTAAAACAAAACTTCACGTTTCATTGACAATTTGTAATTGTCCAAACAAATTTGAGACAGTTAGTTGTGTCTTATTTAAAATTAGATAACTTTAATTTTTCAATTGGTATCAGAGCGGGTTCATTTCTAGAAAGTGAGATCCGGTTGTTTAAAATGGAAAATTCTGCATCTCTTAGGCCACCATTATTAACTGGTAATAACTATGCATATTGAAAAATTCGTATGGAAATTTTTATCCGGTCAATTGATGAACGTTGTTGGACATCTGTTCATGAGGGTTATATAGCACCCACTGTCATTGCTGGAGGTTTTGTTACAACTGTACCTAGAAGTGATTATACTGCAGATGAATTAGCTAATGCAAATTGGAATTCAAAAGCACTTAATGCTATTGTTTCTTTGGTTGATCCATGTCAATTTAGGTTGATCTCTTTCTTAAGAACCGCCAAGGAAGCATGGGATGCTTTGAGGGTAGCAAACAAAGGAACCAATGCTGTCAAAACCTCCAAGCTGCAGATGATCACTCTTGAATTTGAACAACTATCTGTAGATGAGCGAGAAGACTTCAAAAGTTTCTATGCCAGATTGAGTGATCTCACAAACTCAACTGAAGCTCTTGGGAAAACCTATTCAAATGAGCAGATTGTACAAAAAATCCTTAGATCTTTACCAGACAGGTTCCATGCAAAAGTGACAGCTATTGAAGAAAGTATGAATCTTTCAACCATGTGAGTTGAGGAACTTGCAGGGTCATTAATGACATATAAGTTAATTCTTTCCTGAAGAAAGAAAGACAAGAAACCAGGGATTGCTTTCAAAGCAAGCAGTGAAGAACCAGACGAATCTGGGGAGATAGATGAAGATGAAAGCTTTGCACTTCTCACCAGACAATTCAAAAAATTCCTCAAAGGGAAACAAAAAGAAAGATCTACAAATCTCCAAGGCCAGAATAAAAAATAACAAATACAATGGAGGAAAAACAACTTCTATCCCAAGAATAATGCTAACTCGTCTGAAGGAAATCCTAAGAATCACATTCAATGCAGAGAATATGAAGGATATGGACACATCACAGCAGATTGTCCTAATACTCAAAAGAAGACCAAATGAAGGAAAGCCATGAATGTTATATGGAGCGATGGAGATACAGATGGATTTGAATCAGAATCAGATAGTAGCACTTATGAAAAATAGGTAACTACCCTTACTGCTTTACAGTTATCTGGTACTGAATCTAGAATCTCATCTTATGCAGGCACTAGTCCAGATGATTCTGGATCAAACACTGAAAATTTCAAAAAGGAACTTCAAAATGCAGAAGAAAGGATACAACTCTTACAAGCCATGGCTGAACACAACAGGGAAAGACATCCAGACGTATCTGCATTCCCAGATGAAGAACAAAATAAGGTAAGTAGGTTGAGCTCAGAACTTGCTAAAGCACAAGACAAGATCAAGCAATTGGTACTTGGATCTGTCCAGCTTGATGAAATTCTGAACAGTGGTAGACCTGTTAGCTTGAAAACCGGTCTTGGTTATGAAGGTAAAGGTAAAAATCATGACAATAAAATTAACTTTGTAAGAAAATCTGGATACGGATACAAGGAGCAAAGTAGAAACTACATAGATGCATCTACCTCCTACCATCATCAATTCAATGCTGTTGGAACTCAAAACTCACATCTATCCAGAAAATATACAGGAAGACAATTTCAACCGAATCTGTACAAGCAAGATGAGTCGTCCGTCAGGCCGGTGAAAAATTTCAACCTCATCAGAGTCGGCAGGATACATATGTCTTCCACGTATTCTATAATTTTTGTGCTAAATCTGGTCATGATGTATTTAGGTGTCATTAGTACTTGAAATTAATCAATTGACACAAAAGAAGACTTGTTTTTAGGCAAGAAAAGAAAATTAGAACTAACTCTTATGTAGTTCAATTATTTTAAAGTGCTCTGATTCCTAACAAATGGTATTTTGATAGTGGATGTTCTAGACACATGACAGGTGATATCTCTTTGTTGTCACACTTTGAAAAAGGCGAGACAGATGTTTTTACCTTTGGTGATGGCCAAAAGGATAAGATAGATTGATCTGGTATCATCAACGTCAAGGGACTGCCAACATTAACCAATGTTTTTTATGTTATAAGACTTAAGGCAAATTTGATTAGTGTAGGACAATTGTGTGATGATAGCATGCTTGTCATGTTTTCTAAAGATTATTGTAAGGTATTAAGTTGTGACAAGAATTCAAATCCGTTAAAAAGCGTTTCGTTTAAGGGAGTTAGATCCAAAGACAAATGCTATACACTTGAAGGTCACATAACTTGCAATTCTGTAAGGACCAAAATCGAGAAACTATGGCATAACCGATTAGGGTATCTAAACTATCATGATCTCATGAAGCTGACTAGACTACTGGCTGTGAGAGGCTTGCCTAGCATAAAAAACATTCCAGATGAAATCTACAGTGACTGTCAAAAGGGTAAGCTGATCAAAATTAAACACAAATCAGGTACATCTATTAATACCTCTTATATACTTGAACAATTCACATGGATCTGATGGGTCCTATTAAAAAAAAGTATTGGTGGCAAGAGGTATATTTATGTATGTGTTGATGATTTCTCCAGATACACATGGGTCATGTTTATTCGTGATAAATTTGATGCCTTTGACAATTTTTCTAATCTGTTTCAGAAATTGAGTAATGAAAGGCTGACGAACAGGTAAGAGTCAAAAGGATCAGAAGCAATCATGGAAGAGAGTTTGAAAACTCTGACTTTGCTGATTTTTGTATCCAATATGGAATCAAGCATGAGTTCTCATCCCCGAAGACTCCTCAACAGAATGGAGTGGTGGAAAGGAAAAACATAACTCTACAAGAGATGGCTCTGTCATGCTAAACAATAACAAATTGCCTACATAATTTTGGGCAGAAACCATAAATACTGCTTGTTACATTATCAATAGAGTCATGTTTAGAACTGGAACAAATCAAACTCCCTATGAAATCTGAAAGGGTAGAAAACCTAGGGTTAATTATTTTCATACTTTTGGAAATTAATGTTACATTTTAAAAGATATGGAACATCTACAAAAATTTTACTCAAAATCTGACGAATGAATTTTTTGGGTTATGCTGAAAATAGTAGGGCCTATAGAGTTTAGAATCTTAGAACCCAAACCGTTCTTGACTCAGTTAATGTGAAATTGGATGACACCAATAGTTTAAACTCGGATTTCCAGGAAGCAGATGATGATCAATTGGAGATTCCACCAAAACAGCAAGTTGAAACTGAAAAGTCAGTAGAGAAACAGCACCAAGCAGAAAGTCTTAATGATACTGAAGAATGGGACCAAGATGAATCTGGGCATCCAGGCACATCTGCATATCCAGACGCATTTGACTACCCGGATATACCTGATACTGTTGAACCAGAAGTGTCAAAAAATCATCTGCTAGGATTCAAAAGGCTCATGCACTTGACAACATTCTCACTGATCTATCTATAAGGAATGTAACCAGAAGAAAATTTGCTGATGAGATGGGAAACATCTATCATATGTCACAGATTGAACAAAAAAATGTCAAGGAAGCTTTGACGGATGAAAATTGGGTACAGGCTATGCAGGAGGAACTCAACCAATTTGAAAGAAACAACGTCTGGGAACTGATACCACATCCTAAAGAAGGAAATGTAATTGGAACCAAATGGATCTTCAAGAACAAATCAGAAGAACAAGATAATGTTGTTAGAAATAAAGCCAGACTTGTTGCTCAAGGCTATACTCAGATTGAAGGGATAGACTTTGACGAAACATTTGAACCGGTAGCCAGACCGGAATCCATCAGACTATTACTAGCTGTGTCCTGCTACATTAATTTCAAATTATATCAGATGGATGTCAAAAGTGTCATCCTGAATGGTTTACTTCATAAAGAAGCTTATGTGGAGCAGCCACAAGGCTTCACAGACCCATCTCACCCAGAGCTTGGTATGAAAGGCTCTCATCATTTTTGCTAAATAAGGGATACAAAAGGGGAGGAACCGATAAAAAATTTTCATTAAGCATCTGAATCCTGGACTAACTTTAGCTCAAATATATGTTGATGATATTTTATTTGGGTTTACATCTAAGTCCAAAATTGATGAATTTATAAATACAATGAAAAGAGAATTTGAAATGAGTATGGTCGGTGAACTAACATTTTTCCTTGGTTTGCAGGTACTACAGAATGAATCTGGCATATTCATATCTCAAGCAAAATATGCTAAAAATGTGGGGAAGAAATTTGGGCTTGAAGATGCAAGGCTATGAGAACTCCTATGGAAACTACATTAAAATTGTCCAAGGATGACTCGGCAAAGAACGTGGATCCATCTCTATACAGAAGTATGATTGGAAGTCTCTTGTATATGACTGCTAGTCGACCAGACATATCCATCAGTGTTGGAGTGTGGGAAAGATATCAGGCTAAACTTAAGGGGTTACACGTAGCTACTGTAAAAAGGATCATCAGATACGTAAGTGGTACATTGAGTTATGGAATTTGGTTTACTAGAGATACCACTATCCATCTTACGGGTTATCCAGATGCAGACTTGATGAGAATCATAGGAGGTTCGACAAATAAAAATCAATCATGCGAGCCAAACAAATTTTGAGTACATTTTGAAGGACTCTCGAAGCGTAAAAGAATAGTATTCAACGCTAAAACAAGAGATCAATCTAAGAAAAGAAGCCAAGAATCAAGCTCCGGATTCAATAAAAGTTTTGATAAAGATAAAGTCTGAATTTGAGGTTCATTATTTCCTGAGGAATTGTAGATATTTTCTTCTAGTTTCCAAATTATTTTGAATCACTCCAATCTGACATCGAGATCAAAAGTTATGACCCAAATACTGAAAAAGGCGCTTGCAGTCAATTTCTATTGACAATTTCCGGTTGACCGAAATAGAGTTCGGTTGACCATTTTGGTCGACTGAAAATTAATGAAACATTCAAAAATGCGCGTTTTCTACTATTTTTCGCATTTCTTTATTTTCTTTCATATTTGTACTATAAATACTCATTTTTCTCTCAAACCCTACTAGTTTATGATGTATGAACATTGAAGTCTCCATGGTGAGCAAATTAGAGGTGAGAATTCCTCTTAAAATCTTGTTTCTCTTTTAAGAAATTATGCTCGACTTCATCTGGATTTTATGAATCTTGTGTTGTTGGAAGAAACCTTTGAACATGCTTATTTCTCTCCATTGGGTTAAGGATGTTTACTTGGAATTTTGGTTAGATTAAGCTTGAGTTTAGATTTATTTTATCACTTTAGCTTTCTTGGGTTGATACAAAATTGTTGTGAGAATTTTTGGTCCAAACACCAAAGGGGTCCTCATCATTTAGTATCAGAGCTTGGTTCTAATTTGGTAAAACTATATCTTTAAATTCTTGTCATTGTTGTTGTTTCATCTATCAAAAAAAAAAATACAAAAAATTGGGGAAAGTTTGTGTTATTGTGTATTTGATGATCTCTACACTTGGACATTATTGTTATTATCATTATTGAGATTATTGGGGATTCCTTTACACAAAACCCTTTCATTTTCATAACTTCCAACATTTGTACACTAGGTATTTGTTGAAATTCCTCAAAGAAAATCACCACACTAGAAACTTATTTTCTCTACACCAAACACTTTTCTAATTAATTACTTGTTCTTTTATCAAGTTCATTATGTCTTGTGCTCTTGAAACCTTGTCCTACCAATCCATATTTCTCCTTTGTTATAACAAGCTATAAATTCCACTTGTTATTTGTGCCCATCATCTCCTATTTCTCTTCTTTGATTGTGGTTACATGTTTCACAAGATTTTATTTTCTTGGTGTAGTTGATTGCATTCCTTGGAGATTGAGTGAAACACGAGTGAAATGAATTTTTTTTGTGAGGAGGTCTTCACACTTCCACTTCATGTCCACAATCTTTTGAATCGCCACATAAGAGATAGATTGCAACCCGGATTCTATGTTCAAAACTAGATGCTATATTGGAGATAAGGTGTGTAGTGTGGTTATTGATAGGGGACACTCCTCTAATTTGGTTAGTAACACCTTGGTTGGGAAATTGAGATTGGCTCTAATCCCACACTCTAGACCTTATAAGATTACATGGATAAATGAATGTGGGGAGTGTAGTGTGACCAAGCAAGCTTTAGTAACTATCACTCATGGAAAATATAGTGATGAAGTTTGGTGTGATGTAGTACCTCTAAAATCTTGTCATATATTGTTGGATAAAACATGGAGATGTGAGAGGATGGCAACTTATGATAAGAGTATGCACATATACCAACTTCTTAAGGATGAGAGATCATTCACACTAAATGGTTTAACACTAGAGCAAGCACTACGAGATGCAAAAAAGGTGGAGAAGGATAGTGTTGATAGGAGGGAAAATAGAAGAAGAGTAGAGAATAAATTTAGGGATGTTTTGGAAAAGATGATGATGGTGGAGATATTGATCAACATTGGGGCAAGGGTAGGAATAGAGGAGATTGGCATGCTAGGGTATTTGATCGAGGTCATCTAAGGAAGCATCGGGGTAGGTGGTGCGCGTCGCGATGCACCAAGAATTAATTAAATTTCCTTACTTGCCAAAACTCAAATTTAAATGTGATAGCGGAAGCAAGGGTCGATCCCACAAGGAACGGGAACTAATTTAATGCCATGTCAATTAGAATTATAAGGGGGTTTTGAGTTGAAAATTGCAATTAATCTAAATAATCAAATAAAGATGTAAATTAGCTGGAATAAAAATCAAATAATAAAGAATCCTAGTTCTCAGGTTCGGTTGTGCCCTATCATAATATTGTCATTCCCCAAGCAACGCATGTACTATTTCCTTTGTTTTATTTATCACCCGGAATAATCAAAAAGCTCTAATTAATCCAATTCTTCCTTAATAATAATCAATTAGAATTAGTTCTCCAATCAATTTAGAGTGAATGAACAACCTAGAATAAGCTCCCTAGATTTAATGCATTAACTATGTGAAAACAAGAAGAATTAGGTGAACTAAATTATCAAGTACATATGCTCGAATTGATTAATCTAGATTGGATTTTCATATGAAAATATAAAATTACCAATTGCTACGATGATTTGGATAACAAGACAAATACGAATCCAATTACCCAAATTAGCAAACATCAACACAATAATTAAAAGACAAGGCCTTAATCAATTAATACATTGTCTTGACGAAATTAATGTTCATGAGAAATCCAATAAATAAAACATAAAAACAAGAACTACGTTACGAGTTTGAGGAATGAATAATAAAATAATATGAACACAACGTCCCCCTTGAACTAGGTTGAGAAGACTAGCCACGCATTGCCATGAAGAATTCCCCAAAAATATTGTCTTGATTCACCTTGATTTTGCCCAGAATTTCTTCTCTTCAAACCTTGATATTGGTGGCTCTCAAAATAATTCTCCTCTCTCTCTTTGGTACTGAATTGCTCCTTTTATAGAGCCCCAAATTCGTGCCCTAGCTTAGCCAAAAAGAAATACCAAAGATAGAGTTTAAGTTGAATTAGGAAACAATTTTCCTTTTTTTTTCGGGCTTAAGTTACGGCCGTAACTCCTTAATTTTGCTTTTACGGCCGTGATTTAGATTTCCATACGGCCGTATATTACTTTCTGTTTCTTTTCTACGCAATTGATTCACTTCTTACGGCCGTGACTTTGCATTCAATACGGCCGTAACATCCTTCAACATTTCCTCACGACCGTGACTTCTTCACAATACGGCCGTGACTAACAACTTGTTACGGCCGTGAGAAACTTCCAATACGACCGTAACTTGGTTTCTGCAGATTTTCGTGATTTTTGTTCAATCAACTGCTTACGGCCGTGACTTTCATGTTGCGGCCGTAACTTATTTACATGTCAGGTCCTCGAACTTCCTTTTTATGTGCTTTTTGGTCCTTTTTCCTTCTTTTCTTGTCATTTGCGATCCTACACAATATAAAACATAAAATGCATTAAGCAATACTTAATTAGGATCAAACTAACAGTAATTCGAGGCAACAAGTAAAGAAATAAAGTGCTAGTAAAGCACTTATCAGTAGGGATGGAAATGATGAAAATATTGATAGTGTAAAAATAAAGAGTTCATCATTCAATGGGAAGAGTCCCATGTGGGACTTTAAAGAACAAATGAAATTTTTTGAAGAAAAGTTCATTGCATGGGATTGCAAATATAATGTTGGAGTGCAAAGGGGAGTAATAGTGAGGTCAAAGTTAAATTGCAAGAAGAGCCCCGAGGTAATAAAGTTGAGAAGAATGAGGGAGACTTGAAGATTGAAGTAATTGAACAAACTCCGACTTTTCATGTGGAAGATAAAAATTTGGGAAGTGAAGAAGTGAATGAATTGGGGGAGGAAATTATTAGAGAGATGGTGTATGTACTTAAAAATGTGGGAGAGTTGATTAAGCTTGATAATATGAAGGAGATGGTTGAGGATAAAAATTTTGAAGTGGTGAGTGAGCAAGAGAGTAAGAAGGTAAGAGGTGAAGAGAAGAGCCTCGATATTGTAAATGATGAGGTGGTGATGATTCATCATGAGTACAAGGATCCATACCTTGTACTTGAAAGAACTAATTATCCCCACCCCATTTTATTAAAAACTTTCTTGCCATTTGGACATGATTGGGGGCTTGATCCACATCACTTGTGCCCAATGAATTGTTTGATTCGAGCCATCTACATAATCAACTTGAAGGGGTCATATTGGTTTATCATGAGGCATAGAAGCAAGGACTTTCCTTTTGATCCAGGAGGTGCAATGAAGCATCATGAGCAAACCTGTGATTCGAGACGAATCATCCTGAAGAAGGAGGGTATGATGAGAATCCGACAAAGAAAAATCAATCATGCGAGCCAAACAAATCTTGAGTACATTTTTGAAGGACTCTTGAAGCGTAAAAGAATAGTATTCAAGGTTAAACACAAGAGATCAATCCAAGAAAAGAAGTCAAGAATCAAGCCCGGGATTCAATTAAAGTTTTGATAAAGATAAAATCCGAATTTGAGGTTCACTATTTCTTGAAGAGTTGTAGATCTTTTCTTCTAGTTTCCAAATCATTTTGAATCACCCCAATCGGACATCAGGATAAAATTTATGACCCAAATACTTAAAAAGGTGCTTGCGGTCAATTTCGATTGACAATTTTCGGTCGACCGAAATAGAGTTCGGTTGACTATTTTGGTCGACCGAATGTTACTGAAACATTCAAAAATGCGCATTTTCTACTATTTTTTGCGTTTTCTTTATTTTCTTTCATATTTGTACTATAAATACTCATTTTTCTCTCAAACCCTACTAGTTTATGATGTATGAACATTGAAGTCTCCATGGTGAGCAAATTAGAGGTAAGAATTCATATTCAAATCTTGTTTCTCTTTTGAGAAATTATGTTCGACTTCATGTGAATTTTATGAATCTTGTGTTGTTGGAAGAAACCTTTGAACATGCTTATTTCTCTCTATTGGGTTAAAGATGTTTCCTTGGAATTTTGGTTAGATTAAGCTTGAGTTTAGATTTATTTTACTACTTTAGATTTCTTGGGTTGATACAAAATTGTTGTGAAAATTTTTGGTCCAAACACCAAAGGGGCCCTCATTAAGATTGGGCTGGGAATGTGGATGATCCAAAGAGTACATCTGGAGGATGTTTTTAGATTGGAAACAACTTGCTGGTGTGGCTAAGCAGAAAAAAAACTCAGTGTCCCTTTCCATAGCTGAAGCGGAGTATATTGCAGCTGGTAGTTTCTATACAAAGCTCCTTTGGATGAAACAAATGTTGGAAGACTATGAGATATCTACAGAACATGCCACTATGATAGGAAGGGAAAGAAAAAGTTGGAAAAAGTTGTAGTGACTTCAAAGAAGAAAATGTCAAAGGGTGATGCATCTACGGGTCTAGATGGATCTAGGTACGATACTTCTTCATTTATATGTAGCCCTATGCAAACAGCCAGAGGTATGTTTACACCCTTCAATTTTAAATTTTGGTCATCTGGAGCATATGCTGATTTCCAAAAACATATTTTGGGAAAACGAATGTACTATGAATTGAGGGTGTTTGTAGAAGAACTTGATGATTTCGGGGTTAATGATATAATATCCCATTTTGGTTTGAAGAAACTATCTGAATGTAAGGGGGAGATAAATGAAACTTTGGTAAAAGAGTTTTACGCCAATATTCCTATCGACTTTAACTCCAAGAAATGCCTGTTTACCACATCCTTATTTGTTAGAGGTCAATTGGTTAAAATATCTGGAAAAGATATTAGGAGGTGGTTGGGATTAAATAAAGATGTTTCTGATGAGGATGATTCAATGGAAGTCACAAATGATGAAATTGCTATGAAGTTGTCGGGGGGGAGTTACGTGGCCTGTGAAAGGATTGAAACAGCTACCAAGTTTGAGATGTCTAAGAAATATCAAATTCTATATAAAATCGTCAAAGCTAATTTTGATAAGCTTATTCATGATTCAAGCTTTAAAAGGGAGTCTGGTAGAACACTATTTCTTCTAGGGACTAAAAGGAATATTGATCTCGCTAATCAAATTTGGAACTCCATTGTTGGACGGGTCTCTAGGAGTGGTCCCTGTCAGGGTAATACGTATTTGTTGGTTTACCCATGGATTATTTCACAATACTTGCTTGATCAGGGTGTTCGGACATTGGAAGATGATCTGGTGATCTCTCCCAAACTATTAATCAGGGTGAAGTGTAGAAAAACACTGGAGGCGCAGACTTCCAATCGAAAACAGAATCTGGGTGACACTGGTGTATCTGAGAAACAGGATTCATGTGGCCAGGATACCAGAATTGGGCAGCTCGAAGCAGAAATAATTGGTTTGAAGGTAGAGGTGTGTGACCTCAAGATTAGTGTCAGAAGACTCGAAGATATGCTGGATTAGATGCTTGGTGGATCTTCCAAAGATATGGCTCCAGAGGCTGCTAGAGAGAAGAGAAAGGAAGCAGCCAAAAAGCCCACTGGAATGAAGAAGCAAAGGAAGAACTGAGACTCATCTTAGTAACACAGTACCTGCCACATGCACCTATTTCTTCTTACTATCTTTGATGGTTTTTTTTATTTAAAACAATTTTTGTTTGGTCTGTAACCGGATATTGCCAGTGGTTGGTATTTTGTGTTTTTTTTTTTTACAGGTTACAAGGAGTGGAAGGCTTCCCCTATTTATTCCAAAAAAGGGGGACTAGTAGTTTTTTTTAAAAAAATATCTTGTCATCTTTTTAGGCTTATTATTTTCTCTCATTACATGCATGAATTTGTTGAAGTAAGCTTATTATTATGCATGACTTGAGGGGGAGAATTTTGATAGGGGGAGCTTGATAATTGCATGTTACTTCTATCTATGGTTGAGAAAAGATAAATAGGTTTTGGAAAAATAGAAAAAGTCAAAGGGAGAGATTGTTAACTTATTTGTTATTGGCATTCTCTATTTTTCTACATATTTTAATTTAAGTAAATTTAATTTAATTACTATACATGTGTGTTCAGTAATTCATTGAGTTTAATTAAATTACTCGATTCTTTCTATGACTATTAAGTATAATTATCTCCTATATTTTTGGAATAATTATATCTTGATAATTGATAATGTTTGGAGACTTATCTTGTTTGATAAGTATTGTGATAGTGGTATTATTGGGCTAGAATTCTATCACTTATCACTCTTGATAAGGATTCAAGATTAAGAATATCTTGATTGGCCGAAAATCTTGGTCCTATTCTTGGTGTCCAATTTTGATTATATCACTTATGGTAAGATTCTTGAATTTATGATTATCTTACCTTATCTTTAATTATTCTTGATTTAATTGCAGGTATTAGAGATTTTGTGCAACCAGGATTCTTGATGGACAAGCAATTTGATTACACTTAAAATAAGGGAGACTATGACAGTTTTCTGTGTGGGTTGGAAGCCAAAAATTCGTGTGGTGCACTAAAACATATACGGCTTCTACATTATTGAGACATTGGTTCTTAGGAAGGAGAAATCAATCACCAAGAGAAGAAGAGACTTTCAGCCAGAAGATCAAACGGGAGGTTTGGATCAAGATCGAATGGGAGTTCGAGTTTGATAAAGAGCATTGCAGTTTTAAAGAAAACTACTGAAGAGTGGTGGGACGTCAGCTCACAATACACGCCATAGAAGAATCAGGGAGTGATTTATTTATTAGGTGTTTGATAAGTCTATGCGTAGATTTATCATGTAGCTTAGATTAATCTGTGTAAAACTTTTCTTATATAGTGATTGATTTTTGTCCGCAGGGTGTGGGCATGTCACATGTGGGTTTTCCCTATTAGGGGTTTTCCCATGTAAAGCTTAAATATTGCGTTCTTGTCTATTTACATTTCTACATCGTTTATACTGGTATGTTCACGTTTTATAAACCAGACGAATCTGTGTCAGCAAGATTCATCTGGTCTTGTGCTAAAACAAAACTTCTCGTTTCACTGACAATTTGTAACTGTCCAGACAAATCTGAGACGGTCAGTCATGTTTTAGTTAAAATTAGACAACTTTAATTTTTCAATAACTGTTTACAATGCAACTTCTAGTGATACAATTATTAGTTATTTAAAGAAACAGATGAATGGTTGGGAGGATAACAGGGATGCGTGTGTTTTGAATGGAAATTTTTTGCATATGAGATGTTGTGCGCACATTGTTAATTTGATTGTGTGTGAAGGATTGAGAGAGGCTCATGACTCTATTGTTTGCATTCGAAATGCTGTGAAATTTGTGATGTCTTCCCTGGCTAGGTTTTAAAAACTGAAAGAGTGTGCAGCCTTAGAAAAGATTGAAAGCAAATTCCTGGTCTGTTTGGATGTTCCTTGTTGGAACTCCACTTATCTCATGCTGGAAGCAACCATTAAGTATCAAAAGGCTTTTGACAAATTAATAGAAGAAGATATCCATTATGTGACCTACTTTCAAGATGTTGAGGGGGGTAGAAGGAGGAGGGGGCTCCTACTAATACTAATTGACAGAATGCTGCAGTTTTTGTGAAATTTCTGAAATTTTTTTACAACGTCAAATTGAACTTCAGTGCCTCATTGCATGTTACTTCTTTCTCTTATTTGGATCAAGTTTGTACACTTGTTGCTAAAATAGATGAATGGTCTAATAGTCATGATTTACTTTTGTGTGGAATGACAAGAAATATGAAGAAAAAGTTGGACAAATATTGGGAAAAATGGACGAAGTTAATCAAATTTTGATTGTTGCTTGTGTGCTAGATCCTAGATACAAGTTAGATTATGTTGAATATTGTTTTGGTGATATTTATAAGGATGGACAACTTGCTAGTGACATGAGCAAAAAAGTGAAAACCACTTTGGTATCTCTTTATGAATGGTATAGGGGTGTTGAAGGGGGGTTGTGGTTGACAGAGGGTTCAATGGAGTCTGTCAATTTATATACTGCAGCAGTAGGTTCTTCTACCTTGTCTTCTACCAGTCATTCCAGGTTTCAGGAAAAAAAAAGGCGGCTAAAGATTCCCTTGAGATTAAAAATGATGTTGAGAGATATTTGTTGGATGTGTGCGAAGATATAGACAACAAGGAGTTTGATGTTCTAAATTGGTGGAAAGTGAATGGTAATAAGCACGGAATCTTTTCCAAATTAGCTAGAGACGTGTTGGTTGTTCAAGTGTCAACCGTGGCCTTGGAGAGTGCCTTTAGTATAGGTGAAAGAATTCTTGACCCATTCCGTAGTTTGTTGACCCCTAAAACTATGGAGGTTCTAGTGTGCACACAAAATTGGCTTAAAGCTTCTCCAAACTTAGAAGGGTTTAGTATGGAGGATTTGGAGCATTACAATAAATTGAAGCAAGGTAAAATTAACACTTTAATTTTCTATTGCCTATTATTACTATCTAATTTAAATGCTAATTTCATTCGTTAATGTAGAACTTGGATGTTATCATGTTAGATGAAGGAGAAATCAAGTGAAGGAAATTTAAAGCCTATTTGTGTTTGGTGCGTTGGTGGTAAGTTGGACTCTTTATAATTATAGACTAATACTATAGTGAATGAAGTTATTAAAGGTATGTTAAAGTTGAAAATGTGTTACATACTTACATTTTGATCTTTATATTTTGGTGAAATTTTGCAGGTGAAAGTAAAGAAACAAATAACTTTGTATTTTGATATAAACTTATGTTTATGGAAATGTAATTAATATACGCTTTGGGATGATTGTAACTATAAATACTATATGCTTTTGAAATTTTCTAATGCTGTGATTTGTGAATGCATTATGCAGCAAGTTTTAACATTTTGCAACCAGCAGGGATTTTCAAGTTTTAGTTTTTTTTTTTTTGAAGGAAAAAAATTTAAATCGAAAACGAACCCGACCTGCCCACTATTTGTCAGTTCGGTCTGTTTCGGTTTAATTCTAGAAATCGGTTTGATTCGGGTGGTCGTTTGGCAGAACTAGCGTCATCAGATCGATTTCGGGTTGAGCTGAAAATCTACCCAACCCGCCTGATGCCCACTCCTATCCATCATTATTAACTAACAGAAATCCTACGTTGCCATAAAATACGTTAAAGGGTTAAGTACACAAATACACAACTTTAAATGATCTATTTTTAATCAATAAGTCTACACTAACCATAAGCTTGACCATAAGCTTCACACAACCTATGAGATATGACCAATATGCCCTTAATTTGTATAAAATTCAAATCATAAGTCATAACCTACTGATTAGGCAAAATACAACGTTCTCTCTGCTCCCAAATCACATTTCTTCCGCCCTACTCTCTCTCTGCCTTCTCCCAGATTTGCCATTCTTCTCCCTCCTAGATTCTGTGGCGAAAGATGATCGGGACGACGCCAAATATCCACTGAGCAGTGACCGGGCAACTCGTTTGCAGAACCCAAATCCATCATCTCCGGCCATTAACTTACCAGGCAACCCTTGTCGAAATTTTCAGGGAAGTAGCAGCAACAGCAATTTTCGGGTATCATTTAGTCTTTTTCATAGACAGAAACACAATGTTCATGGTTTTGGTTTTGATACTTAATTTCTTCTACCAGATACGCTGTTTTATGTTTTATCGATTTCATGAAATTTTTGTTATGGATATTATTGTAATGTTTATAGTATTTTTTTAAAGTTTTTTTTCTTTCTTTGTGCGTATATTAATTCATGGCTTCCAATTTTTTTCACTTCAGAATCAATTTAGGTTGAATCTTTTAGAAATTCGGACTAAAGAAGTGGATAAACATGCCTTCGGCTTCTAGTTGTTGTGGACTGGTAGTGTTCTGTTGGGTTATTTCTTAGTTTGATTTCATTTGGTGAGATTTTGCCCTCCTTATTTATCAATTGTGAATCATTGTTTCTGTATATGAATGTTTATACACTACTGTGATGGAAATATTCCCTAAGTTTTATGAATGAAAGCCGTTCTAAATTTGATTTACATATCACTACATTGGAGTTTATTGTGATTGTGTAGTTGCCGGATTTGAAGATGGGTGGAGGATATGGAGCAAGAGGACCTAATTATGGACCATGTCATAGTTGTAGGAAGTGGGGACACTGTTTGGATGAATGCCCAACTAAGCAAAGGTGTCCATGGTGCGGGCAGGGTTATGTTAAATAGCTAGTGGCAGGGAATTTGTTACAACACAAAGGGAAGTCATTTTTTAATTGCAACAAGAAGAACTGCAGATACTTTTGTTGGGAAGAAACAAAGTCAGTTGGACTTCGTTCGGGTGTTTGGAATGAAGGGCAATCAAGCGAAGTTCATTCGGAGGGTATTGATCAAGGACAGGCAAGCGGAGTTCGTTTGGGTGATGTCACTGCCTCCAACTATGCAATTGATGAGCTTTCTCACCTTTTGAGAACGAGCACACGAATATCAAAAGAAGAGGAAGTGGAGATATCGCTAATGACAATTCACAGGAACAAGAAGAAGTGAAAGGCTGATCTCTTATGTTAGATGTTATGTGTTGTTTTTAGACTTCCTTTTCTAGTAAATTATTGTAACAGCATAGGCTAACTTTGGTAGGAAAATGTTGCTGTTCACAAAACTGTTATGTATCATTCTCTAAGACTTGTTCCCTTTAATTAGCATCCTGTTATGTAGCATTAAGACTTGTGACATTAATATAGCATCATGTTATTCATCCAGACTTGTTCGCTTTATATAGCACATCCTGTTATATAGCATCATGTCAATTCATTGCAATCCATGACATAACATATACACATGACACAATAAAGGGAAATTACAGTTGTTATTGATACATAAATACTAAATCATCTGTAAAATTCCCATATGTGCACTTCGACCATATCGATTTTGTAATCGAAAATACAAAATGGCATCATAAACATTCCAATGACTGTGCTATATTTCGACCAAAAGACTTGATAACAAAAAATTTAAACATTCCAATGACTATGCTATTCTTTTTGTGCAATAGTCTCCATCTCACTTGCAATTTGATTGTCATCTACATTGTCCCGAATATTTCTCTTCCTCTTACTTGTGGTAGATGTAACCTGTGAACACAATAAAATTGAACTAAATTAAAAAGTTGAACTACATTAGATATTGAACTAAAGTTGAACTAAATTAGATATTGAACTAAAGTAGAACTAAACTATGGATAAAACGTACCTTGATTTTCTTACTACTTTTCTCCAATGGCCCTTTCTGTCGGTTCTTTCTAGGAGCTCCCTTTCTTTCCGAGCACTTAGGATCAAATATTGGACTTAAGTGGTTAGGCACGTCGTCTCCAATGGAAGGGACAGTAGGCGCACTAATGGGAATAATGTTGGATGAATGTGTTAATTGATTTTCGATCCACTCCAATAACTCCCGTGTTCTTATTTCATCACTGACAACTGCATCGGCTAGCCTAGCAAATGTATTGCACAATTGATCATATCTGACTTGTTCAGCTGAACTCACCTAGCCGTCGTAGTTGATCTCCAATCTAGTGTATGATCTGTGCACATCTCTTCTCCACCTTCGTAAGACATACCTTTCAGGAAAAATTCTCACACCATTTCGCATCAATACTGAGATTTCATGTCTACAAATAATTCCTCTAAACTCAAATAGATGACAACTGCAAACAACATGAGAATTCTCTTTGTCAAAGGTAACCACAAAATTCTTTCTCCTCTCTACTCCGTTTATTGTAGTATCTTCTTCCACATCAAACGTAGTTCCATCCCCAACGCACACAAGATCACAATACACTTTTCCAGTCAGCTCCATCTGAAATTCTTTGAATTTATGAATTGTCTACACGTCTTGAATTTGCTTCTCCATTGCATATGTTGTAACAAAAGGAACCATCTGTGTATGTGATTTGACATCCGCTTGGAACTCTTTCTCCACTTTACTCCTTAGAGCCCGCTCATACTGTTCAACGAACTGCTTCAAACTTGTTTTCTAATGAACATACCCATCGAAAAAAGCATTGATACTCTCACTACGCTGCGTTGTTCACATTGAAACTCTTGTGTAAAGGGATTCCAGCTATGTCATTAACTTCAAGCTTCCGCTTGACATTATCAGTTAAAGGTCTATTACATCTGAACATTCTTGAACGAGAAGGACTGATGCTGTGATTGTGGTCTAAATGGACTACAGTAACACGCCATGTGCCTGAGGCATCTGAGCAAGCTGTCATCTTAGCCTTGCACCCTATTTGCATAGTTGGGTGAGGCTTCAAAGAGTTTCGAGCAGTACTAGATCGATTCCCTTCTCGACTACAAACAAATGTTACACTCCTCAATAATCCATCTGGACCTTTTCTCGAATTCCTTCGCCTAATAGGAAACCCCACTTTGCGAGCATACTCCAAGTAAAACTAAGGAAATTAATTGAAGAATTAAAATTACAAGATTGTTTTGTTTTTAAAAATGATTGTAAGGTATCTGGGATTCAAATTTCACATAACAAATAAAATTAACTCCAATTACAGTTTTATTTTTTAAATATGCATTCAGTGAATTCACTAATGTATATTGAAATTCCTCTATCAAGTTTAAATCAATTCTACCTAAATAATTTTTTAGAGAATGTGTCATAACGTCTAGTTGGATGGGGATGGGGTGAATGAGGATGCTGTCAAATTGCGATTATTTCCTTTCACTCTAAGGGATGCTGCTTTGCAATGGCTAGATTCAGAACTGGAATCAAGCATCACCACCAGTAACTTTGCAAAAGAAAAAGTTCTACACTCCTCTAGGAGAAAGTTTAGCAAAATCTACACCATCACCTTCTCACCTAGGGTATGCCTATCTTGGCGATTTATCTTCCAGTTATTATTGCTAATGACATGACAGGTGAGGAAGAAGAAATATTTTTGAGGTTATTGAAGGAGTACAAAGTAACTATTGGATGGACAATAGCAGATATTTGTGGAATTAGCCCGAGTCTTTGCATGCACAAAATTCTAATGGAAGAAAATTGCAAACCATCAGTGGAGTATCAACGCAGATTGAATCCAACACTACAAGATGTTGTTAGGGTAGAGGTACTTAAATTACTCGATGATGGTATAATATATCCAATTTCAGAAAGCTCATGGGTGAGTCCAGTGCATGTTGTGCCAAAGAAGGGGGGATAACTGTTCAGAAAAATGAGAATAATGAGCTCATTCCAACTCGGCTTGTTACTGGATAGAGGGTATGTATTGACTACAGGAAGCTGAACACCTCCACTTGGAAAGATCATTTCCTATTACCGTTTATTGATCAGATGTTGGAGAGGATAGCTTGTCATTCACACTACTTTTTTTTGGATGGCTACTCTGGGTATAATCAAATCCCGATTGCACCTGAGGATCAAGAGAAGACCACTTTCACTTGCCCCTTTGGTACTTTCACCTTTAGAAGAATGCCATTTGGATTATGCAATGCACCAGCCACTTTCCAACGCTGTATGATGGCCATCTTTTTAGATATGGTGGGACGCTACATAGAGGTATTTATGGATGATTATTCTGTCTTTGGAGATTCTTTTGATGAATGTTTGAAAATTCTGGCTCAAGTACTAAAGCGATGTCAAGAAATAAATCTTGTGCTTAATTGAGAGAAATCCCACTTCATGGTTAAGGAAGGGATAGTTTTTGGGCATCGGATTTCATCAAAGGGGATAGAGGTAGAGGTAGACAAGGGAAAGATTCGGGTGATTGAGAAACTACAGCCTCCCAACTCAGTTAAGGGAATTAGAAGTTTTTTGGGACATGCAGAATTTTACGGAGGTTTAAAGGACTTCTCAAAGATTATAAATCCACTAAGCAGTTTGTTGAGATTAAAGATAGAAAGGGTACCGAAAATCAAGTTGCAGATCATTTATCAAGGCTGGAACCGAAAAAAGAAGGTGAGAAAGTTGACATCGATGAAGTGTTCCCTAATGTGCAGATACTAGCTATTGTACAGTCGCCTTGGTATGCAGATATTGTTAACTACTTGGTAAGTCAGACAATTCCACCTGAATTCTCCTACGAACAAAAGAAGAAATTGATTCACGAGTCCAAATTCTATTACTGGGATGAACCACATTGTATAGAAGAGGGGCTGATCAGATTATCAGGAGGTGTATTCCAAAAAAGGAGATGAAGCCAAAACTGGATCGAGTGCATGCATCAGCATATGGAGGACACTTTGGGCCTACAAAAACTGTAGCTAAAGTACTTCAATGTGGTTTTTATTGGCCAACATTGTTTAAAGACTGTCACAGCTTTTGCAGGTCATGTGATTGGTGCCAAAGAACATGTAATATTTCTGCTAGACATGAGATGCCACTCAACAATATACTAGAATTTGAAATCTTCGATTTATGGTGCATCAACTTCATGGGGCCATTTCCACCATTATACAACCATCGTTACATTCTCGTGGCCGTGGACTATGTATCCAAGTGGGTAGACGCAAAAGCCCTTCCCAACAATGATTCGAAAGTGGTAGTGGACTTCATAAAGAAGAACATTTTCAACAGATATGGAGCACCTCGGGTGATTATAAGTGATGGGGGATCTCACTTTTGCAACAGGCTTTTCAAAGCAATAATTCACAAAATATGGAGTTCAACATCGAGTAGCCACACCTTTTCACCCTCAAACAAGTGGACAAGTTGAAACTTCAAACAGACAACTCAAGAAAATTTTGGAATTGACTGTGAATGCATCAAGAAATAATTGGTCCAAGAAGTTAGATGATGTACTTTGGGCATACAAGACAACGTTCAAAACACCAATTGGAATGTCACCATAACGAATAGCGTTTGGGAAAGCATGTCGCTTACCTGTGGAATTTGAGTACAAAGCATATTGGGCATTGGTGCAACTAAACATGGACTTAGAAAAAGCTGGGGAAATAAGAATATTGCAGATGCATGAATTGGAAGAATTTCGACGAGAAGCTTATGAGAATGCAGTCATCTATAAGGAAAGAACAAAACAGTGGCATGATAGGAATATTCAGCACATAACATTTAAAATTGGAGATCAAGTCCTATTATACAACTCTAGGCTAAACTATTTCCAGGAAAGTTGAAGTCTAGGTGGTCAGGACCTTTCACTGTCGCTCAGGTCTTTCCATATGGGACAATTGAGCTATGTCATACTATCAAGGGTAATTTCTAAGTAAATGGAAAACGCGTGAAGCACTACATTGAGGACTTCCCTACAGTAACAAAGACAATTGACGTTGATGTGCCACACTAATCCCATCATAAAGTCCAGCTAGAGACTATAAATCAAAAACTATAAGGTGGTATCCCGACTTCTAACCCTTAAACTTGTTTTATTATTATTGTTTTTAGTTTGCATTTAACATTGCATTAGACATTAGGACACAATTTTTCAAATTTGATTTAAATTTAGGTATGTTATTTTGACTTTATTTAGTAATCATCTTAAAAAAAAGGGGCAATCGCGATGTAACCGCGGTATGACTGCGATTTCTTTGGGTGCCTGTTTGCCACGGTCTGTTCGCTCCGCAAGTACACGGGTCGCGCAAGTAATAAAGTAGACGTGAGTCCCAACATCGATCCCACAAAGATTGTTTTAAATTGTATTTTAGACTACTAACCTTAAACGGAACTAGAGATTTGGTTGAGTTCGAGAATTTTGATTTTGAAAATTAAAATAAAGATTAAATTAAAGAAACAATAAAATTTGAATTTAAAACTTATAAAAACAAATGCGTTAGAATTATGAATCCATTTTAACCAAATCATCTATATTTTGACCAAATTATTTAAATACAATTCATGGGATTTTGAATATCCGTGTTCCTAAATTATTTAAGTCCCTTTTTGAGCGATGCATAAAAAGCTTTTCCTAAACGCAAATTGACTATATCTCTATGACAATTAAACAATTAGAAAAGCATTAAAGGATCAACGAACACTCTCAAGGATAACACAAAGCATAGAGATATATTTCTTTCCCTTATCGGACTTTGTGACAATTAAATAACATCTAATGAATTATTACTCTTTCGAACATAGAAAAATATCAAGAAAATCAAGTAGAAGTTGGCCAAACAATTGCATAATAATAAAAGCACTATTTAATTGCATCAAACCCATAAATCGTGTAAATCAAATAATAAGTGAAAACATGAAATCAATAATTAAAACTTCATCACAATCCTAACATAAGAAATCTAGCCTAGAAACATGATTAAATAAAATTCACAAGAAAAATGAATAGAAGTCACGCTGTTCATCTCCTTGATCCTTGTTCTTCAATCTTGAATTTGACCTCCTATGGATCCCCCGACAATTTGACAGCGTTCTAGCATGAATTGAGCAAGATGGGAACCCCTAATTTCGTGCCCCAAATATGGTATTTATAGATGTACACGAGAATTCGGTTACTTGGGGAGAAAGACTGCTGATTTCTGCGCAAAAAGCCCAGCTGCAGCCCAGAAACTTAACCGTGCGACCGCACGGTTCAAAATGCTGCGGTCGCATGACTCTGTAGGTAAGTTTCAGTCGCTGGAATTTCAGGTCATGAGGCCGCACGGTTATAACACCGTGTGACCGCATGGTTGAATTCTGAATTGCAATTTTCATCTTTTAAATGTTACAAGGTGGTCCCTATCTTTTAATTGCACAGCAAGTCCTCCAACTTTCGATTGTTGCGATTTAACCCCTGAACTTCTGATTTCTTCCAAATTTGATTTCATCTTCCATTTTTCAACCAATTGGCCATTTGATTAACTGCATCAACTCTTGATCTGCACATTTTGACACCTTTAACATCCAATTGCTGGATTTTGGCCTCAATTCCATTGTTTTCTTGACTTTGGGTTATTTTTGAAATATACACAAATACAGACAAAATAAATAGCAAATATTCTTAAACAAACAATTAAATCCTACTTTTAACGGTCAAACTGCGGTCCGACTGCGGTCAACTGCTTAAAAAATAATAATAAATAATTTGAAAATCTGATTTTGGCATAACAAAACTGAGCATCTCTCATCTTTCTCACCACTCTCTCTTCACAAACCCTAATCAAACTCTCCCCACACAAATCCATCTCATTTGCTTGCAAGTTAGAGAATCTCTTCAAGATTTTTTATAATCATACATTCCCTTCTTTATCTCTTCATCACATATTCAAGGTAATGTTCTTTGAATTCTTTACATTCTCACTTCTTGCTATAGTTGTGAAATTGACACTTGGTATGATATGGGTTGATAAGTTTTTATTGCTATTGAGATTTGATTGAGTATTGTGTTGAATGTGATTTTTTTTTTTTTTTTTTTTTGTGAGCATTGATGTTTGGGCATTTTAAGGTTATTCCTGTTTTTTGAAATTGGGAAAAATTGGGTATGTGCACAAGGTGCTTGATAGAAGTCTTCCATTAAAATGTTTTCTTAGAAGTTGGAATTTCATGAGTATTTGAGGTACTCTTTGTTAAATGAGTTTAAATTAGCCCTCATTATGCATATAAAGTGTTTGTTTCAAGTTTTCACCTAACTTAGTTTCTTAGACATTGCATATTATGAATTTCTTAGACAACTATGATTTTGTGAATCTAGTTAAAATTGTGCTTGCATACATAATTCTTGTTTAAAGCCTAAATTGAATGTGTGACATTTTTGGTGAGTTATGGGTGCCTTGGCTATATATAGATTTGAGGAATCTAGGTGGTTGAATATTGTGGATATTTGGCACAAGTGTGAATGTGTAGGAGATGATAGATGATCTTGCTTGAGGTTGCTCACAATGTGCTTGGTAAAATTGTCACTAGAATTGAACTTCAATTGTAGGCATCATCTTTCCATGTGCAACTTTGATCGTTGAATACAAAAATTGATTGTTACATAGCACGTTCTTATGCACTTATTATATTTGCATCAAATACCTTATTAAGAAAGTTCTATTATATGATCCAATCTTAGTTCATGCAATTTTCATTCAAGTTTGGGGAAGACAAGTGGATTCTATACTTTTTTTCATGCCAAAGTTTTCATCTCACTGCCATGTTAACCATTTATGCATTAAATACTCTATTTGAGCTAACACTTTGATATTTTTTGTGTAGATCTCTCCCACCATAATGCCTCCAAGAGCACCCCCATCTCGTGCTACCAAAGGTAAAGGAATTACATAATCTTCAAATACGAGGAAGCGCACCGGACTTGAGTCACAGTCGTACGAGACTTTTGTTTCAGATGAGGCTGAGAAGCGTGCGAAATTTTTTGGGCACAGAGTTCCCCTCATGGAAAGAGAAATTCGACTGAATGAATTAGAGTTTTCTACAATTTCAAATAAGATAAAGGAAAATGGGTGGACCAAGTTATGTGCCAAACCACACAAAGTTTATACAGCAGTGGTGAGGGAATTTATGTGCAACTTTAATGCAGATATCTTGAATGAGGAAAGTGAGAACTACATGCAAACATATGTGAGGGGAGTTTAGGTCCCATTCAGTCCCCAAATTATTCAAGAATACTATAACATCGAAGAAGGTTCCAATCCACCACCTATTACCAACTTTGGGAAAGTGGCACAATTCATCTACCCAACCAGCCAGCAGAAAATGTGGCCACTCAACAACTTGGTGAATCACAAAGAGATGACTACTGAGATGCGTTTCTTGTATCTGTCGTCCCTACAACACATACTACTCAAATACACCTTCCGAAGATGACATTACTGTACAGACTTGCTACTGGGTGGGATATAAATTTTGGCGAGGTTATATTCTATAATGTAAAGGATGCAACATTAGTGCCTCGGAGCATATCGAAACTAATTATGCCCAGTTTAATCTCTGCATTATGAAAAAGAGCGGGGTCCCCATGCTTCCATCTGAAGTAGAAAAGAAACCTGCTCCAGTATTGCGCCTTGCAACGATGAGGAAATCAATAACTCAGGTCATTCGACACCAGAATGTAAGACGGGAAACTGTGTTGGAAGATGAAGACGATGAGGAAGGAGAAGATGAAGATGTGGGGGGACATGAAAATGAAGATATACCCCTCCAGGCGGACGTGCCAGTTGATCAACCTGCTTTAGCGTTCCATCATAGACTTGAAAGTTGAGGGTGTGTGAATTTTGGACCAGTATTGAGGCAGGTGCAAGCATAGCTCCAACATCAGGAGGAAGCCATTAGTCAGCTGGGAGAGGGTCAAACTCATTCAAAAGAAGGGCAGGACATGATCCTTGCCACACTTCAGTCCCTGAATGACCGTCAACGTTGAGATCTTGAGGAGATGATGATGCTACTGCAACGTTTTCAATGGCCGCAAGATCCTCCACCACCTCTTGAGTTTTGAGTGCCCGGTACTATCTTTCCTTGTATTTATATTGGTCACATTAAGGACTAATGTGTATTTCAAGTTTGGGGGAGGGTGGTACTACAATTCAAAGATATAAATGTGTTTTCCCTTTGTTTTTAATGTCTAGTTGTAGTTAAATTTGAAAAAAAAAAAGCATGCTTGGTTTATGTTGAATAGCTTCGCCACTCGTGATGACAAATATTTGAAACTGTGGTAATTTATAAACTGTGGACAGGAGTGCAATGCTTGTAGTGATTTTTTACGCTTGATTATTCTTTGAGCACCTCAATTTGATTATTGTACATAGTGCTTGCACTTGAATAGTTGGTTGTACGTTGTCAATATGAACTTAGGATACATTCCCACTCGATACGTTTCATTTCATCACCTTGACCAATTAGTTAGACAGTTTGGGGGTGTAAAATTGATAATGGTTATTGTTTAAGGGTGTGCTGATTCCATGTCTGCAAAATTGTTGTGTGGAGTGACCTTGACTGACAGGAGGAAGCTAGATAATGACCAAATGCTGGTAATCTAATCCCTTGCATAAAGTAGGAACATGCATGCATCTTTTACCTCTCTTTGTAGCCTTTTTGACTCGAGTGATTAAGCTCGTAGGGGTATTTCTATACTTGGTGTCCTAAAGTCGTCTGACTTGGGAGCCACCGGCCTAAAGCTCGCTACATGAGTTATCTAGAAAGCTTAAGAGAGAGACAGATAACTCATATAGATTTATTTCTGTTACAAAAATTTTTTTTAGGACATTGCATTCATTTGACACCTTTCTTCAGAGCATAGTGACTTGAGTGATTAAGCCTATAGGAGTATTTCAAAACCTGGTGCCCTATGGTCAACTGACATGTGATCCACCAGCCTAAAGCTCGCTACAAGGGTCATTATTAGCTTAATGGAGAAGTGTACTGCATGATATTAGAATTTAGTTGATAGTTTGCACATATTAGATTAAGATAACTAGTGGGTTTGAATCACCTAGTGGATATCTAAAGGTTGGGGCACTCGATTAAAGGATAATCATCGCAATCCTAGGTAGAAACCATCATCAGTTAGACACACCTAAACTTCAGCGGGAAAGAATTAGTGATTTAGGAAGCAACATTAGAAATTATACCGCGGGTTAGAGAGAAAATAACAAGTTTGGGGGGAAAGTGCATCTCACGAGAGGGATAGCGAAATTTGACCATAAAGGGTTGGGATATCACTTATGCGCACTATGATGATTGAGTTGACTGAACACACGGACACACATTGAGCATGGGTTGAATTAAAACTTGTATAGTATTGTTTGAATACTTTTCAGGGATTACTGGAGTTTTAAATCCTGAAGCAAAGAAGGCAGGTTATTTGACACACGTGTGATGTCGAGAGTTGTAGTCAAAATTTTCCATTTTATACTTGCATGAGTGTATTAGCTCTATCTTATTCGAGGATGAACAAGAGTTTAAGTTTGGAGGATTTGATAAGTGCAATTTTGCATTTATTTTTATGCATAAACTTGTACTATTATGAGTATTGTAGAATATGGTATTGCTAAATTGTGTGTTTATTTCAATTGTTTCAGGAATAACTTGAATTGGGATGCGTTTGAGCACAAAACAAGGAAAAGTGACTAAATCATACAACAAAGGAAATTATGGGGACCAATATGTAAATGGTAGAAAGGTGGAGGACCTGGGTTGCAATTCTGGGAGGACTCAATTGTAATAAAAGTCAAAGTATGAGGACTAAATTGAAGATGTCAGAAAAATGGAGGACTTGTCTTGCAAATAAAACAAGGGCTGAATCACAAAGTCTGGAAGACACACCGTGGGTGTGCCGCGGATTACAAACCATGGCCACACCGCGGTTTGAGAATTTCCCTATTTGTCGCGGTTAGACCACGGTTTGCTGTAAAATTCGATTTTCGCGTTGTTTTCATATTTTTCTTATTTCTTTTAACTTTTTATTGGCCTAACTTGAAAATTCGTCTAAAACCTAGTCTACCCTATATAAGGACCAAAAAAAATCATTATTAGGGTGGAAAAAAATTCACAAGAAGGGAGGCACAAGGAAAGAGGCAAGAATCTAGAGTTCCATATTGTTCAAGCTTGGTATCTATTTTCTTGGTACAAAATTCTAAACTCTTTCTTGTTAATTGAAGACATGTTTAATTTTATATTTTGTAATTTTATTATTTTTTATTCTAGCATGAGTAACTAAATAATTAGTTGGGACGAACGATGTGTTTTATTTGAATATTCAATTTCAATTCTCATGTTTTGGGCATATTATTTTATATGTTGATTTTATTATTTTGTTTTAATGCACAAATTGCTTGATCACCAATTTGATGATTTGTGGGTTGTTTTCATAATTCGAGATGTGAGTTAATACCTAGACCTAATAATAAAATTCGGCAATTGACAAAAGGGTATAGATACATAGTTGTGATTGTCGTAATCATTTTGAATTCTTGTCATTGAATGCATCTATTTAGGGCTTATTCTGATCATCATAGAGATATGTGGTTGACATATCTAGATAGAACTAATTTAAACTCGAGAGGGGAATTTCGGATAAAATTGTGAATTTAATTAAATACTACTTTCGAGACATTGTATGAGAAGAGAAATTGAACATGATAACGAAATTACTATCGTGGGTCCCAACATTTTTCATTCATTAGAAAAATCAAATCAAATCATTTCAATTGCTTTATTTATTTATTTTCACATTTAATTGCTTTCACCATTTTAAAAAAATTCAAAAATCATAATCATGATATTTATTTGTAGTTTAGGAATTGATTAATCAAAACTAGTAACAAATAAATTAGTCATCGTAGGATCGATATTCCGGACTCAAAAAGTCCACTTTACTACTTGTTTGCGATATCATGCACTTATGATATTCACACAACAAGCCCCTCAAGATTATCGACTCTCAAATTGTTGCCACTGAGATCAAGGCGGAGTACGTGATTAGTTGTGTTGCTACCCTCGACACGTTCCTATTTGCAACATTCCTTTTTATCTTCTTCACTTCCCCACGATGAGAGAACTCGATTTCCATCTATAAGGCCTTGCTTAAACTTGAGAAGAGCTTGTCTCTCACCCTCTATGCACTTAACTTGAGATTTGGATAATACTGAAGTTGGTTTCAAGAAAAGTGAAAGTGAAAATACCAGCAAAATTAGTCTTTTACGCTGTCATTTTTTTTCTTTTACAGGGATAGAAAGTAAAAGGATTGAGGTTTTGAGTTGTTCGTGTTATTGCGATCATCATTTTATAATTTATAATCTCATAACCCACTATCACGGCTAAATGTGCGACATATTACAATATCACTTAAAAGATTTTATAAAGAATTTTTTGTATAATTACTCAATGAACTATTATGAATCTATCCGTCGCAGTACAAGTGGATGGCCATTTCGGAAAACCAAATAACAGGATTGAACTTGAGAGAATTGAGTCTCACAATGAATGCCACAATTTCTTATAGCGTATAGAACGCGGAGAAAGCAAAAGTCCACATTCACTACAAGAGCGTCTGTCTTTATAGGATTATATTATTATTCAAATAGAGTGTAATTATAAAATTGTGTTGAAACTCTTGTTAGATACCTATATATTTCTCTACTTATGCTTTGGGATGAGGTCATATGTAATATTTTCCCTTAAACGTGCAATTTCGTCTTCTGGGGTTTAAAATCATCTAAAGAAAAAAAAAAATTAAAAAATTAAAAGTGATCCAATTTGCTATGAATTCCTTCCAGTGCCTCGTTTAGCATTGGACCACTATGTCGATCGTGGTAATCCCACCAGATTCTGCCACTCCGACTGCCCACGTCATACCCAGGTTTGGTCATTTGACTTGAATCCATAATAACATCACCCTCAAGTACCCGAAGCACCTAGAAAGTAAACAAAAAAAAAAGGTTTTAATGGCTATCTTAAGTTATCAGCACTTTTTTCTTGATTTTAGTGGTTTTGAGTGGATGGGTGAATTTTCTTACCCGAGACATGCGAGGTCTTGCCTGAGGATCCCGGCGTATGCACAAAGATGCGGCATGTAAAATGCAGTAAACCTCATGTTCTGAATACTTGTTACCGAGCTGTGGATCAACCAGTTCACGGATGGCATATGCATCCAATAAAGGACGTGCCTGTAACATATCAAAAAAACCCACAAATCAGATAGATTAAGCACCTGGGCCTGACCAAATCTCAACCCTCCCCTGGCATTCAGTTTATGGGATAGAGTTATACCCATTCAGTTAGACACTGCTGACCTTTAGGCCTGTTAAGATCAACTGCTTTACATCCAGTAACAAGTTCGACCAGTACCACACCAAGAGAGTAAACGTCCGCTTTTTCAGTGATCTGTCCACTTTGGGCATATTCAGGGGCCAAGTACCTAAATGAAGAATAGTAGTTTTAATGAAACTTGACAATTTTACAGTAGAGATCAGTCTTTTACCTAAATGAAGCCTAAAAACATGTACATTGTAAGCTACATATAGATGTCTTTTACATAAAAGATAGATATCACATGTAAATTTTAAAAGTTCTTTCAATTTTAAGAAACTAATTAATCAGACGATTTACTTGATCTCCGTTTACTTTGATAATCAAAGCAACTAATTCACAACCAATCTAGTTAATTGAGAAGTAGCAATTTTATTTTATTCGACTATTTAGAAAATAAGACATGAATTAGAAAATGCAACATGTACAAAATTAGGAAATTCTGATCTTTTACAAGATTTTTCTTTTTAAAATTGTTTTTCATCTTTTAAAAAATATATTTTTATTTATTTATTATTTGTTTGTTGAACTTTCTTTGTCTAAATTAGTTATTTTTATCTTATTTTTTTTTATATTTAAATATTTTGAAATAAAATTACCAACCATAAATCTATATTTGTTTTGAATTAGTAATTTTGAAATTAAAGAACATTAATGTTTTTATATTTTTTGTGTATTTAATTTTATCTTCAAATGAGTAAAATAATAATATATATTCTATTACAATAATTATTAAAATATTTGGCAAGGAAAAAAAAAGCAAGTTTGTAGTATTAGAGTTATCAAACATGAGAAATATAACTAATTCAAATTATTAAAAACTTATTTGGAAAGTAAATGCTAATTTATATATTTAAATAATAAGATGTTAATTTATATATTTAAATAATAAATGATCATAGGTTTGAAATTTTTTTATGAGTTATTGTTAACTTTATTGAAAATGCAAATTTACATGAATTCTACATTTGCCTCTTGTATTTAACATTTTTTTTCAACATTCATTCAAAAGAATTATAAAAAATTTATAAATGTGTGTTTATTCTCAACGCAGATAATATTTATAAATATTTAACCAATAAAATTATACTTTTATTTACAAAATAAAGAAGTTAAATTAATAATTACAAAAAAATCTTCATTAATTATCAAGATACAATAATCGGACAATATGGGAAATCAAGAAATTATATCTAAAACATTATACCATATAATCTTTACACAATTATTAAAATTAAGAACGATTAAAAATATTAGCATCCATGATGAGATTCGAAGCGCTGAAGAAACGCCGGAAAGTTCTGAACCCAGGTTGTGGTTAGACGGATGAATCATGACCCGATATTCACGACACGATGGCTCGACGATGCGGAATAAAGAACCATGACTTTCGAAACGCCACAAGGATTTGCCTAATCTCCTTGATAAGTCTCTGATTTTTAACGCCACAAATACTCTCGCGAATATTTGATAAGTTCTGGATGAACGCCACAAGATAATCAATCTTGATAAGTTTGGGTTTGTAATGTGAATCCACACATTAAACAATTGAAAAACATTCAATCTCTTTTTATTCAATAATCAAATTCTGAATTACAATGAATGGAAAAAGCGTATAAATAAGCAAAATAAAACCCTAGTCGCTAATCTACTCAAAATAGAATTCTAATTAGACTAAAATAACTAAAACTGATAAGGAAATAAAATAATGCGAAATCTGGAAAAATCTGATCCGTTAAGCAGTTACGGCCGTAAAGATGACACTTACGGCCGTAAGTGTGTTTCTGTTTAAGGTTACGGCCGTGATCCCTTATTTACGGTCGTAAATCGAAAATCTTGAAATTTTGGATTTTATCCCGAGGGGAGGTTACGGCCGTGACATATGTTGGTTACGGCCGTGAAAGCTCTTCTGCATAATTTTCGATTCTTTTCGACACGGTTTGATCTTCAAAGCTCGTCGAACCTGCTGAATTCTTATTTTGACTTTAATATTTAAATTTTCCCGTCAAGCCTGCTATGACTCCGATTGTCGAGGGTCCTGGATCACATCAATCCATTTGATAACTTTTTCTATAAATAAATTTATTTACAGACAACACATCTTTCACCCAGTTTTTAGCTATACACATTTTTTGAAACCATTTTCAACCACATTTTATTTCGAAAATGAGAATATTTTTATTTATAAACAAAAACAAAGCATTTGAACGTATGTTTTAATTTAATAATAATAATAATAATAATAATAATAATAATAATAATAATAATAATAATAATAATATATTTTAGAAAATATATCATATTATTTAAAGGATAATAAATATTATTTACACGGATTTTTATTTTTTTCTATTTTTATTTTAGTTTTTTTCCCCAAAAATTATAAGTTCATTTTGGAGAGAAAATGGTATTAATGATTCTTCTCCTCACTTTCACTTTTATATATGTATAGATATCATATCGTTAGGCTAGACCAGAATTTTTCTCTTCAGTCTTGCCTTAAAGACCATTATTGTCACGTACATCCAATCTCCAATCTTGTTCTGTAAATTAAAAAAAATGTCTCCATGAATGCTTGAGAACAAAGAATAACAAGAACTACCCAGAATCAAGTAATGAAACCAAAAGTCATGCAAATATAAAACTCTCGACTTATAAACTCGTAATCATCTTCTTCAACGTTTTTGCCATGTCCATGATCTGGGTAAGGAGAATATTTCGGACACTCTACCAAAGGAATCCCACAGAGTTGGCTATTCCCAGTATACACAAAGGAGTTGAAGTTCTGAAATTGAGTGCCTAATGGAATCATTCCCATCAAATTATTGTATGATAAGTCCAAAATGCTGAGGAAATTTAATTATGCAAGGCTGTTTGAGATCTTCCCAGAAAGCTCGTTTCTAGACAAATGAAGCCATTCGAACAACTCCATTTGACCAATGCTTGATATAATATTTCCTGTCAAATGGTTTCTTGATAAGTTCAAGAAAACTAAACCCCGCATATCTATAAAGTAAGGAGGAATAGTTCCAAATATCAATCCCTTTCAAAAGTCCTAGGTTTCTATATTCCAACTCTCATCCTTTCCATTGAACCAAAACATTGTCAAATAAAGTATCAAAGTAACCCTGGTAAAAAATAAACGTAGTGCTTTTAGTGTAATTACCCTTTTGAACAAAAGAAGTGAAATTGTTGAAACACTCCGAAATTTTCCCCAGTATATTATTACTTGAAAGGTCCAAGATTTAAATATCGGTAAGGTGGCAAATTGTTTGAGGTATGTGATAAGTGTATTTTATACACTTATTTATATCCTAAAGGTATGATTTTATATGTTTGTTTTACAATATTTTCTATCGATTTTGTTGTTATTTGTTTATATTTCAGGAATATCCCCAAAGTCGAGAAAACAATGAAATTGAACCCAAAAACAAGCAATTGGATGATAAAGGTGTCAAAGTGTGCAAATGAAGAATGGATCAATTAAATCAAGGGTTCAATTGAAAGAATACTCGAAGAAGAACTCAAATTTGGAAGAAATCAAAAGTACAAGGCCAAATTGCAACAATCAGAAGTTGAAGAACTGGGGCTGTAATTAAATCACAAGGACCAACTTGTAGCACATTAAAAGATGAAATTGCATGCTACTCGCTGAACAGAGCGATCGAATGGAACCTAAACCATGCGATCGCATGCCTGGAACATAAATCAACAGAGTACATTTAAGTATGACCGTGCGATCGTACGGTGACTTTCTGGGCCTATTGGTTGGAATTTTCGCGATTTTCAGCGGATTTTATTATTCTTTTCACCTACGTTTCGACCTAAGCTATAAACACATGACTTGAGGCATGAAATTAGGGGTTCCCAACTGTCATATTTCATGCCAAAACATTGTCGAAGTGTTAGGGAATCCATGCCACATCAAGATCAAGATTAAAGATAATATTGCAAAAAGATGAATATGGTTAAATCTTTTCATACCTCTTGTTATTTATTTTCTGTCATGTATTTAGGCTAGGTTCGTATTGTTGGAATTGTGATGAAGTTTTGACTTCTTGAATCCATGTTTTAATCTATTATTTATTTCATGCAATTTATGGTTTTGATGCAATTAAAATGTGCTTTAAATTATCATGCAATTCTCTAGCCAATTATTGTTTGATTATGTAGATAGTTTTCTATGTTCAAAAGAGTAGAAGATTATTAAACTTTTGTTAATTGTCGCAAAGTCCGATAGGGAATAGCAATATGCCCCTATGCTTTGTATTATCTTTGAAAGTGTTTACAAATCTTTTAATGCTTTTCTATATGTTTTAATTGTCATATAAATATAATCAATTTGCATTTAGGAAAAAAAATTTATGCATCGCTCGAAAGGGGACTTAAATAACTTTAGGAATATGAATTTTCAAAACTGATGAATTGTATTTAATTTGGTCAAAATATGAATGATAGAGTCAAAATACATTCATAATTCTAACGCGTTTGTTTTTCATAGTTTAAATCAAAGTTTCTTGTTTTACTTAGTTTAGTTTTCAAAATAAATTTCTCAAATCAAATTCTCTAGTTCTAGTTAAGGACTCGCAATCTAAAATACAATTTGCACAATCCATCGGGTACAATATCTGGACTTAAATTCACTTTATTACTTGTGCGATTTGTACATTTGCGGTTGGTGATCAAGTTTTTGGCGCTGTTGCCGGGGATTGTAGTTTAAATTTATTTTTGGATTACTTTCACTAATTCGGACTTTTACTCTTTACTTGCTTTAGTTTTATTTTTAGTTTTAGTTTAGTTACTAATTCTTTGCTTTTCTCGTAGTTGTGTATGCTATGTTCGGAAAACGGGGATCTTTTCAAAGCTGACCCAGAATAGAACGTACATTGCACCATAGGTTAAGAGAAGCTAGAGAGCTAGATAAATCAAAAAATTCAAATGGAAAACAACAAAAATCTTCTACCCCTGCTGATCCAATCAATGAGGATGACATGTTGGTTGGTGACTTCATGACACCTCAGGTGGTTCAAAGTTAATCCAACATAGTCTATCCACCATTTAGACAGGCAAACTTCCAACTGAAACCAATGTCATCAATATGCTCCAGAATGAACAACAATTTCATGGGAGGCCTGATGAAAACCCTTACACTCATGTTTATAATTTTTTAGATATGTGCCTACAATTTAAATATCAAGGTATGTCTGATGATGCTATCAGACTCAGGTTATTCTCTTACACTCTAAGAGAAAGAGCTATTGATTGGTTAGATTCTAGCCTCGCTGGAGTATAACTATCTGGAATGACTTGGTTCAAAAGTTTTGCACTAAGTTTATGCCACCAACGAAGGTTACCAAACTGAGACATGACATCACTGTGTTCCATCAACAAGATGCTGAATCTTTTGATGATGATGGAACAAATTTAAGGGCATGCTGATGAAGTGTCCAAACTATGGGATCAACTGAGGTGATTAAGTGAAGTTTTTCTATGAAGGAATACTTCCACACTTTAAAATCATGGTTGACTCCTCATCAAATGGTGCTTTGACCAAAAAGACCATTGGGCAGGCATTGGAGCTTTTTGAAAGGATTGCAAACACAAATGCCATGTAGGGGTCGAAAGGGGTGGTCCCAAGGAAATCATCAGGAGTCTATGAGGTGGATGCTTACACTGTCCTATCAGCAAAAATTGACTCATTGGCAAGTAACATGTGAAGAATGTGGTGCAAACCATGTTACTACATATTGCCCCATTATAGCATGTCCAATTGAGCAAGTCGACTATGTACAAGGAGGTCAACGCTAGAATAACCCATACTCAAATACCTACAATTCAGGATGGAGCAATCATCTAACTTTTCTTGGAAAGGTCACTCTAATGGACACATTGATGCGTGTCAAAATGCACCAAAATAATAAATAATTCCTTACTCGTTAAATATTAATTAATAATGTAGTAGCGAGAGTAAGGGTCGATCCCACGAGGAACGAAAACTAATTTTAGTTGTTCGATCAATTAGATTGGAATGGGGGGGGTTTGTTGTTTGAATTGCTTGAATGAAAACTATGCATAAAAATAAACAATTAAATATGACTAAAGAAATAATATGAGAGGAAATCTTGTTCTCGGGTTCGGTTGTGTCCTTAATTAATGTTATACTTTTCCTTGTAACGTGTTTCTATTCCTAATTCAATTATCAATCATAAATAATCAACAAGCTCTAATTATCTAAATTCTTCCTTATGTGTATTGATTCAAAACAAGCTCTTTGAACCAATTCTAGCCATGGACAATCCTAAACAAGCTCTTAGGATTTAATGCACGACTAGTATGAAAATTTAGAAGAATAGATTGAATTGGATCGTTAATTACACAAGCTCGAATTAATCAATCCAAGTTGAATTATTACTAAACCTGCACGAGATTTATTTGCTACTAAAGTAAAGATTCAATGACAATTACGGATCAAGAATCTAAACATAGCATATTCATGAATCCAAAGATCAATAATCCAATTGGCCAAATTAAACTATTAATCAAATAAACTCAATTGAACATTCAAAACATAATAATCCAACAATTGAAATAAAGGAATAAATTCACGCTACTAATTTGTAGGAAAAGAAAATAACATAATTAAATTGACACAACTTCCCCTTTGAACAAGATATGGAATTTAGCCTAGCATGGTTGTGGTAGATTCTTCAAATTGCTTCATGAATTCCATTGTTGTTGTGTTCTTGCGCTTGAAAATCTCCCAAGAATACTCTATATTTTGCTCTCAATTTTCCTCAATGTTTTGCCTCTTTCACAATAATAAAAGTCTCTTTTTCTTGTCATGAAACTCCCTTTTTATAGCCTCAATTTCGTGCCCTAGCTTTGGGAGCAAGAAATCCAAAATTATGGAAAGAATTGAAATAAGGAAATTTTTGACTTGAAGATTTACGGCCGTAACATTCCTTTTACGGCCGTAATTGAGTTTCTGCATATTTTCTTAAATTGGAGTTACGGCCGTAACATTTTGATTTACGTAAAGTGGTTTCTGCTTATTTTCAACTTGCTTCACGACACTTTCACGGCCATAACCTTATTTCTCACGGCCGTAACACCTTTTCTTGCGGCCGTAAATATATTTGCACCTAAGTCCCCAAACTTCGATTTTGAGCGCATTTTGGTCCTTTTTCCTTCTTTTCTCTTCCTTTGTGATCCTATACAATATAAAACATAAAATGCATTAATAATACTTAGATAGAATCACATTATGGCATATTCAAGAATATAAGTGTATAAAATAAACGTTAATATAACACTTATCACACATTGTGCCCCAATACCATACTGAAGAGAGAAAGCCTGCACTGGAAGAGATGTTCGGTAAACTCATGGAGAAAATCGAACAATTATATCTAAAATAGACAAGTTTATGAGGAAAACTGAAACTACATTAAAAAATCAGCAGGCATCGATAAAAAACCTGGAGAACCAAGTGGGGCAGATAACACAGCTGATCACAACCAGAGCCCCGGGTACATTACCTGCAAACACTGAGGTAAGCTTAAAGGAACAACTCATGGCTATAAATGTGGTACAAAATGAGATAAATGCAATTACTGTGCATAGTGATGTGCAACTTCCTGAGATTCAAGCACTCATGGAGGAATTGAGTATCAAAGGGAGTGAAAAGTCCTACAGTGCGGTGTGATAATGCGAGACAAAGTGATGAAGAAGGAATTGAAAATTAATTTCATCTCATCTTCAGACCAGACGGTAGACTTACTAACTAAAGCTCTCCCTCACTCTCAATTTCTCTTTCTCAGAGACAAGGTGGTGATTGACACAAGAACCTCCACCTTGAGCAGGGGTGTAAAAGGAAAAATAAATCTCACTAATTGTAATTTTGAAGAAACGGAGGGGACTTATGATGTAAATATGGAAAGGGAAAAACGTGTTACTCAAAGTAGTAACTTATCTATAGAAGAACAACATTGAAGAATCAGCACATTAACAACAGAACAAATCCATCACAGTTGCTAGAAAGATCAATCCTTTTCAAAATTCCAAGTTTTCTATATTCTATCTCTCGTCCTTTCCATTGTACCAAAGTATTGTCAACATAAGTATCAAGGTAGACGTGATAGAAACTCTTATAGGATAAAAAAGTCTATTTATTTCCACTGAACTCCTCTTTTGAACCAAAGATGTGAAATTGCTGAAACATAGCGGAATTTCCCCCGACATATTGTTCCTTGAAAGGTCCAAGACATGAATATTGGTAAGGTAAAAAACTTTTGGATCTATCTTTCCATGGAATTTATTTAATTCGGATGTTAAGAACGGACAAACTTGATAGGTGTGTCCCTATCCATTCTGGAATAGTTCCTGTTAATTTATTTCCTCCCACATCAAGCATGCGTAGCCAAATACAATTCTTCAAAGAGGAAGATAGTTCACCAACGAAATTATTATTGCACGGATGCAATATCTAAATTTGAGGGTTGTGGCCCAAAGTTGGTGGAATTTTACTCGAGAAATTATTGTTTGCAAAATTGAGAACTTGTAAATAACTTGAGTTCATCAAGCAATCAGGAAGCTCTCCCTTCAATTGGTTATCTGAGAGATCGAGGACCTCCAAGTTCAACTGAGTAAAATTTGTGCGTAAGCCAAAAATGGATCCAAAAAACTTTTTTTTGGAAAGTTGTAATTTTTTTGAATGAGAAAGAAATGATGGAATTGGACCTGAAAATTTATTATAACTCAAATCTATATATGAAATACCAATAAAGCTTGGGGACAGATGAGGAATTTCTCCACTGATGTGGTTATAAGAGAGATTTAAGTATAATAAAGAAGGCATATTCCACAACCAAGTAGGTAATGTACCTGATATACTAGCAAAAGACATATCAAGGTAAAAAAGATTTTTCTGAATTTGAAGCCATTTCGGAAAATCAGGTCCAACGTTGCAAGATCTGAGGTATATTGAAATGGAGGAGTCCAATCAGAGCTCGTTTTCAAAGCTAAGGAAGTTTAGGACAAATTTAATACGTCTAAGTAGGCTAAGTTCGAGAGGTGATCTTCTGTGACTGTTTCTTCCCAAAATTTTAGTTTGGTGGGTTGCCAAATACTTTCTGGTAGCCTTCCTAATCTGTTTCCGTTGATATGCAATTCTTGCAATGAAGAATATGCTCTCAAGTCTGTCAAAGATCCTCCAATTTTATTGGTAGACAAATCCAACTTTTCTAGAATTGAAGGTCGCCCAAGTCTTTGCGGGTGAAACTCATTCAACTGATTGTTGCCAAGTCTCAAATCTTTTAAGGATGAAAATTGGGTGATATCTGGGAAGGAATCAACTAGTAGATTGAAAGATAAATCTATAAGCTCAAGTGATTTCGATGCTATCCCTGATAACTTTTGAAGTAAATGAGGAAGCAATTCGTTTAATGTGTTATTTGATAAGTCAAGTGTGTGCAAATGACTTAAATTCCCCAAAGATCTTGGAAACCCATGTAGCATATTCCTAGTCAATCGAAGCTCCTCAACAAAACTCAGTTGTCCAAAACTATTAGGAATGGGACCATCTAATAGGTTAAAAGAGAGGTCTATGCGAGTGATACGAGTACTTTGTTAACTATAATCGTAATTAGCTGTAGTTAACTGCAATTAGTTGTATAAATTCTGTTAGGCTAGTTAATCTGTCATTAGTTAGGGATAGTTACTCAGTTAGTTAGCTCGATATATTTCTTTTACTTGATATAGCTGGTCTTCTTTGAACTTTCAATGTATGAGAAATAATCATTTTCTTCTTCACTAAATCTCTGCTGGATTCCTCATGGTATCAGAGCAGGAATACTGATATCAAGAAGACGAAGATCTTAGGTGAAACACATTCATTGATTAATCAATGGCAGATGGTGATTTGGCAACTCAGAATCAGAATAATGGCGAAACCTTAGGGCAAAATGGGGACTCACTGACTTTGCACAGTTATGACCATCCTAGAATGTCTCTGGTGACGGCGCCACTGACAGGAAAGAATTTCCTTGCATGGAAATTGGGGATGATTGATGGCACAATCGAACCACCGGAGAAGACATCTCAACAATACGAAAAATGGTGCAAGGAAAACTACATGGTTACATCATGGATATTGAACTCAATATCCAAAGAGATCGTTGAAGCATTCTTGTATACCACCACAGCGAGGGAATTGTGGTGCAAACTGGAAGAACGTTTTGGAGGCTGCAATGGACCGATGCTCTATCAAATTCAAAGAGAGATTGGAACAATTTCACAAGGAGAATTATCTGTCTCCCAGTATTACACAAAATTGAAAAGGCTTTGGGATGAACTCACGTTCCTGATGCCCTTACCAGAATGTACATGTGGATCAGCTAAAAGTGTGGGGGAAATCACTTCATTCAATAGACTCATGCAATTTCTAATGGGCTTGAATGATGAATATGGGCATACTAGGAGCCAAATACTAGTTATGGAGCCTTTTCCTCCGGTAAACAAAGCATATGCTATGCTGTAAAGGGTGGAGAAGCAGAGAGAAGTCCAAACTTCATTTGGAGAGACAGCAGAAGTTAATGCCTTGTATGTGAAAACGCAAGGTCAAATGAGAGGTGGAGCAGGCAGAGGATATGGAGGCAGGGGATATGGAAGAAAAGGAGAAATGAATAAAAGAGAGAAGGAGCATCAGTATTTCGTCCACTGCAATATGAATGGTCACAATAAAGAATCACGCTTCAAAATAATAGGCTACCCAGATTGGTATAAGAAATTGAAGGAGCAGAATAGGGAAAGAAATGTAGTTAACATGGCAGACACTACTTTTGAGATAGAGGATGACAAGAAGATTGGAAAGGGAATGGAGCAAAACCAAAGAAACAACCTGTCTGAAATGATACAACAAGAGTTGGTCAAGATGATGAAAGGAAATGGTCTCAACTCAGGAGGGCTGGTGAACTATCCACACCTTGAAGACTTTGCATGTTCTATTCTAAATCCTACACTTATTCATGCTTTAAGTGCTTCAAATCTGATAGAGATTGGTTCTTGGATCTTAGACATTGGTGCATCAAATCACATGTGTAATGATATCATCCTTTTACCTAAACCTACAAAAATAAGACAAGCCATACCTGTATTTTTACCAGATGGGTCCATAAATTTAGTTCAACATATTGGTGACACACCCTTAAATGACCAATTAACACTTACCAATGTCCTACATTTACCTTCCTTCAAATTTAGCCTCATATTAGTCAGCAAATTAGCCAAAAATTCCAAAATAAAATTCATTTTATTAGAAGATTATTGCTTGTTGCAAGACCTTCGGACTGAAAAGACTGTGGCAGTGGGCAAACTTGTTAAAAGCCTCTACATCTTGAAAAAATCCTCCTTTTCTGATTCTGTTATTCAGACTTTTATTCAGCATACTTGCAATAAATTTTCTGTCAATTCCTTCAATGTTCTTGATACTTCAAATTGTAAAGTGAACAAAGATCTTACACACTTGTGGCACCCGAGGCTGGGACATGTCTCAGCAAATGTCCTTCAGCATTTGAATTTAGAAATAAAATGTAATAAAGAATCTTTTAGACCATGTGATGTCTGTTCTTTTTCCAAATAGTATAGGCTACCCTTCCCCAGTAGCATTACACAATTTGCACAAATGTTTGATTTGATTCATATGGAGCTTTGGGGCCCTTACAAAGTGGCCTCTATAACAGGGACACATTACTTCTTGACATTGGTTGATGACCACAGTAGAGCTACTTGGACCTTTCTTTTAAAGCATAAAACTGAAGTTCTTACTATGGTCAAGCACATGCATCAGATGGTTAGGACACAATTTGATAAATGCATAAAAACCATAAGGTCTGACAATGGATCTGAATTTACAAGTCAAGAGTTTCAAGATTTCTTATTAAAAAATGGGATACTACACCAAAGAAGCTATGCATATACGCCACAGCAAAATGGTATAGTAGAAAGAAAACATAAACATTTACTTGAAGTAGACATGGCCTTAATGTTTCAGTCAGGGTTACCTAAATTTTTTTGGGGACACTCTATCCTAATGGCCACTTACATAATAAATCGCCTGCCTACTGAAATTTTAGATTGGAAAACGCCTTATGAATTACTACATAAGAGAATCCCTGTGTATGATCATCTCAAGATCTTTGGTTGTCTTTGTTATGCTGTCAACATAAAACCAGGAAAAGATAAATTTACACCTAGGAGTCACAAATGCATTTTTATTGGTTTTTCTTTTGGGCAAAAAGGATATAGACTATATAACATAGACACAAGAAAAAATTTTGTTTCTAGAGATGTGTTGTTTTATGAAAAAAAAAAATTCCTTATAAATCAGTTTCTACTTTAGAGAGCACATTTCCACTGCCTAATTTTAATGCTGATGATGCGTGTCGCAATACACCAAAATAATAAATAATTCCTTACTCGTTAAATATTAATTAATAATGTAGTAGCGAGAGTAAGGGTCGATCCCACGAGGAACGAAAACTAATTTTAGTTGTTCGATCAATTAGAATGGAATGGGGGGTTTTGTTGTTTGAATTGCTTGAATGAAAACTATGCATAAAAATAAACAATTAAATATGACTAAAGAAATAATATGAGAGGAAATCTTGTTCTCGGGTTCGGTTGTGTCCTTAATTAATGTTATACTTTTCCTTGTAACGTGTTTCTATTCCTAATTCAATTATCAATCATAAATAATCAACAAGCTCTGATTATCTAAATTCTTCCTTATGTGTATTGATTCAAAACAAGCTCTTTGAACCAATTCTAGCCATGGACAATCCTAAACAAGCTCTTAGGATTTAATGCATGATTAGTATGAAAATTTAGAAGAATAGATTGAATTGGATCGTTAATTACACAAGCTCGAATTAATCAATCCAAGTTGAATTATTACTAAACCTGCACGAGATTTATTTGCTACTAAAGTAAAGATTCAATGACAATTACGGATCAAGAATCTAAACATAGCATATTCATGAATCCAAAGATCAATAATCCAATTGGCCAAATTAAACTATTAATCAGATAAACTCAATTGAACATTCAAAACATAATAATCCAACAATTGAAATAAAGGAATAAATTCACGCTACTAATTTGTAGGAAAAGAAAATAACATAATTAAATTGACACAACTTTCCCTTTGAACAAGATATGGAATTTAGCCTAGCATGGTTGTGGAGTATTCTTCAAGTTGATTCATGGATTCCCCTTGCATTTGATGCTCTTGTGCTAAAAAAAATCTTCCAAGAATGCTCTCTATTTTTCCCTAGTTTCTCTCTATTTTTCTTCAGTGTCTAGCATCTTTCACAATAATAAAAGTCTCCTTTTTCTTGTCATGAAACTCCCTTTTTATAGCCTCAATTTCGTGCCCTAGCTTTGGGAGCAAGAAATCCAAAATTATGGAAAGAATTGAAATAAGGAAATTTTTGACTTGAAGATTTACGGCCGTAACATTCCTTTTACGGCCGTAATTGAGTTTCTGCATATTTCCTTAAATTGGAGTTACGGCCGTAACCTTTTGATTTACGGCCGTAACACCTTTTCTTGCGGCCGTAAATATATTTGCACCTAAGTCCCCAAACTTCATTTTGATCGCATTTTGGTCCTTTTTCCTTCTTTTCTCTTCCTTTGTGATCCTATACAATATAAAACATAAAATGCATTAATAATACTTAGATAGAATCACATTATGGTATATTCAAGGATATAAGTGTATAAAATAAACGTTAATATAACACTTATCAGCTGATCATGACTTTTCTGAGGCATCAACTCCAGTTCATTCCCATTCGTCTATTCCCAATCCTCTACAAATCACTACCATTGAGAGAAACACTGATCATTCAAACCTTGAAACAGATTCTACACTTGTTGAACCAGATTTCCCACTTGTTGATCAGACCACTCAAATTCCACAAAATCACATTCCAGAAAATGTTGTTACTCCCAGAAGAAGTAATAGAACCAGAAATACTCCTATATGGTTACAAGATTTTTTCATCAACTACAGTTCCACTGAACCAAAATCTGATAAGTTGCTCACTGTGCAGGCCTTAAGTCAGAATCCCACTACTAGCAATAAATCCATTTACACCCCAAATACTTTTCCCTTTTACCAAACATCCTTACTTTCACATGACTACACACAATTTCTGACCAATCTTACAAAAATCCAAGAACCATCTTCTTACAGGGATGCTAGTACTAAAGAAGAATGGGTGCAGACTATGAATGAAGAACTAGAGGCACTTGAGCTTAATCACACATGGAACCTTGTACCTCTACCACAAGGAAAGAAACCTATAGGGTCTAAGTGGGTTTATAAAGTAAAACTAAAGTCTGATGGCAGCCTAGATAAGTGTAAGGCACGACTAGTGGCTAAGGGATACAATCAAGTGGAGGGAATAGATTATTTTGAGAGTTTTTCTCCTGTTGCAAAATGTGTTACAGTTCCGATTTTTATCACCATTGCCACTTCACACACCTGGGCCATACATCAACTTGACATAAATACTGCCTTTTACATGGTTTTATTGATGAAGAGTTATATATGAAACCTCCTGAGGGATATACTAAAGCAAAGACAGGAGAGGTTTGTAGGCTGAGAAGATCGTTGTATGGTCTTAAGCAAGCTACCAGGAAATGGAATGTTGAATTTTGCAAGAATTTGGAGGCTTATGGATTCATCCAGTCACCTAATGACAATTTTTTTTTTCATTTTTGATACTAATGAAATTTTCTTGGCTCTATTGGTATACGTCGATGATGTTTTAATTACAGGAAATAATGAATCTGAAATTCAGAAAGTGAAGGACTTCTTGGATAGTGCCTTCACGATTAAAGATCTCGGTTATACTAAATACTTCTTGGGTATCGAAATTGCAAGGAATGAAGCAGGAACTTGTGTTAATCAGAGAATGTATGCCATGGATATTATTTCTGATGCACGAATTTTGGGAGCCAAGCCTACTTCCACTCCACTTCCTACATGTTTGAAGTTAGCAGCAGATGACAGCCCACACTTCCACAACCCGGATCAGTATCGAAGACTTATTGGTAAGCTCCTATATCTTAACTTGACAAGACCAGACATCAGCTTTTCCGTTCAACAACTAAGCCAGTTCATGAACTCTCCAACCACAACTCATTGGACTTGTGTTCAACATTCACTCAAGTACATTAAAGGGACACTTTCGACTGGGCTTTATTTTCCTTCATCGAATAAACTCAATCTTGCAACTTACTGTAACGCAGATTGGACAGCCTGTTGCGACACCAGAAGATCTATCACTGGTTTTTGCATTTTCCTTGGGGGTGCACTCATTTCTTGGAAAAGGAAAAAGCAGTCGACCATTTCAAGGAGCTTAGCTGAAGCAGAATACCGAAGCATGGCAGCAACAGTCTGTGAGCTACAATGGATATCATATCTTTTGAAGGACTTCAAACTCAGTATTCCCTTACCTATCATTCTTCACTGTGACAATCAATCAGCAATCCATATCACCGCCAATCCTGTATTCCACGAACGCACAAAACACATTGAAATCGACTGTCATCTGGTACGGAATCAGTTCAAGAAAGGGTTCATTCTTCCTCAACACTTGTCTTCTCACAACCAGATTGCAGAACTCTTCACAAAGGCCTTACCTTCTACTCGTTTCCGTCTTCTGTTTTCCAAGTTAGGTTTGATGGACCTTCATCAACTCCTAACTTGAGGGGGGGGGGATGTTAATTGTAATCGTAATTAGCTATAGTTAACTGCAATTAGTTGTATAAATTCTGTTAGGTTAGTTAATCTGTCATTAGTTAGGGATAGTTACTCAGTTAGTTAGCTTGATATCGCAATCAAGTAACAAAGTGACTTTTTAGTTGAGTGATTTTTCCCACGAGGACTGTTTACTAAGTACCGAAATATTTTAGTTCTACACTTTATTTGAACTGACAAAGAGAATTTGTGATTGTGAACTAAAACTAAGAAATTAAACAAAAGAATTAAATTTGCAAATTTGTTTTTGTTTTAAAAACTATTGTAAGGTAGTTTGGATTCACGAGTTCACCTAACCAATTAAATCAATTCCAATTCCATGTTCTATTTCCTAAATATATGTTTGATCGAATTCACTAATTGAAATTGAGATTCTTCTCTCGAGTTTAAATCAATCCTACCTAAATAAGTCAACCTTGTATCTCTACATCGGGTCTGAATATTCCTTATCTAGATGCATTACACACAAGAATTCACACACGACCGCAATAATAACAAGGGTATATCTCTATCTCTCATTCAATTACCAGATTTATTACCTAGATCTATGTTATTAACTCACATCTCGGATTATGGAAATAACACATTAAATCATGAAAGAATGGCCAGTTCATTCACGCATTAAACGCAATAATAAATCAACACACGCATTAAAGCGTTAAAACAAGGAATATGGAATTAAAATAATTAACTAGACTACATCGTTCATCCCAACATATAATTTAGTTACACATCTTGATTAAAGAACAAAAACAAGAAAATAAAATGTTCATTGAAAATAACAAAGAAGAATGGAAAGATTGCACCAGTTATCAATTCTTCAAGTATCTTCAATTCTCGCCCCTCTGCGATGCTTGAATCTCCAAGAATTTGAATTGAAATCTCTGTTGTGGCTTGTTCTATCGAGAGGCAAAGGTCCTATTTTCGTGCCTAATAAGTTGTATTTATAGGTTTTGGAGAAAACCTAGGTCAAAAAGCTCAAAGTCTGTTAAAAATCGCGAGAAAAATCTGATCTGCGGCCCAATCAGACAAGCACGCGATCGCTCAGGCGTATGGCCAGCGATCGCGTGGAAGACCCTTTTACTCTCGGGTGCTGAATTTGAGGTAATTCGCGATCGCTCAGTAGGATTTCAGCGATCGCGTGACATGTAATTTTCATCTTTTCTCGGCTGTATAAGTTAGTCCCCGACCTTTAATTGCAGCCTTAGTCCTCCACTTTCAATTGTTGCGATTTAGTCCCCAAACTTTATATTCTTCTTGAATTTATCAATTAAGCTCTCTATTCCTTCAATTGGGACCTCCAACCTCTGATTTGTTCACTTGAGCACCATGGACCTTCCCGGTCGACGTCACATATCTCTCACTTGCTCAATTAAACTCCAATTAACATCCAATATTGCCCTTTTTTCCATTAATTGCTTCATTCTTCTTCGATTGGGACATTTTTTAAAAAGTAAACAAATAAACACAAATTAAGGAGCATATATTCTAAAACGGAAATAATTTCTTCTAATTTAGACATACAGATAAGTGTATAAAACACACTTATCAATTATCATAGTCTATAAGGCCTTGCTAAACTTGAGAAGAGCTTGTCTCTCCCTCTTTATGCACCTAACTGATAGTACCGATGTTGGTTTCATGAAAAGAGAGAGAGCATAAACACCAGCAAAATGGGTATTTTAAGCCTTGTCATTTTTCTTCTTCCAATAGTAATAAAAAAGATTGAAGTTTTTGAGTTGTTCATGTATATGCAATCGTAGACTCATAATCATTTTATAGTCTCAAGAACCCACCAGACACGGGTACAAATCCAAATCCACTATAAGAACTTTGAGACACCACAACCACACAATGAATGAATTCCATAATTTCTCGTAACGTATAGATTGGGGAGACAACTAAAAGTCCATGTCCACAATAAGAACGTCTTTGGAATGATGTTCTAAATATAATAACTAGACTAATTAGGAAAATAGGGAATCCAATTCAATTATATGTAAAAAGTTTTTTGGCTACCTTGTGACGTATTACGTAACACAAGAATTGTTCCCCGTTAAAGGGGATTTTTGTCCCAGTCACAAAAAAATCGTAACAGCTTGGTTGCGCATATATTATTGTAATATTGTTAGTGGAATTGTTGTAATTTGATTGTGATATTGTTTTAAAAAAGAAAATGAGGGAAAATATTTATTTTGCTGTGTACTATTTTTAACGCGTTTTTTCTCAAAATGGAAAAACCTTGCCCAATGTGGAAAACCAATAAGACCGATGCTGATGGATTGGAACTGTTAATGAAATGGGCATTGCTACTTGCACAGAGGGCCCTAATGAAGTAGACGCCATAATATTTTTCTCATAGCGTATCGTATTGGTTCCAAAGGTATAGAAGACTCTATCATAATGTTAGATATAATTACAAAAAGTGTAGGTCCATTAGAAGAACGTCTTTAGTATTGAGATAAGATGATACAACTCATTAAATTCTAGAGCTGTTTTAGTGGAGTCAGGTCAATGTCCTAAAAGACTAGAGCTTATCATGGCATCGAATTGGGGTTGATTAAAAGCTCAATCATTCATTTTGATCAAAAGGATAAGGGTGGCTATATTCACATTACAAAACTTATTTTCTACACCACATTTTTTTAATATTTCTTTTTTTACAAAAATAGACATAAATAAAATTACATAAATATCCTTTTGAATTTTTTTCACTATTTTTTTATGTACACCACAATCTTTATAATAATCTTCTCTCTTTTCTATATTTATATTTATATTTCTATCATCCGAAACACACACTTATAGGCACACACATCTTTTTCAATTTCAAATACCATTCCACTGTCATTATAATTTTTTCAACAAGGAGTTACATTAACACCGGACAGTTCCAGTTAATGATTGAATTGCACACGAATTGATTCTCAAATGCTATCAGATTCCTCAATAGCAAATTATCCTATCAAAGATGAGAACGTAAAATAATGAACATTACTTTTATGTACAAAAAGAGAAAATAGACCATCTTCTCTCTTCTAAAGTGGAGAAATACTTTGCCTCTTAATTGTATCAACTGAAGAAATTTGGGTGGAGATTCTCTCAAGGCTCCTTGTGAAAACTTTTCTTCAATAAAAAAAATTCAATGCTGGGCTCGTTCGAGCCAATTGTTTTGGCTAGGGAATTTGTACAAATTTATTGTTTGAGGACTACTTTGTATTTTCTCCTTTTTACAAGTGCTTTTCATGTAATAAGTTTGTTACTTTGTCTTTAATACCGGATTGCCATCCATATATATAATAAAGGAAATTATTTAGTAAAATATATTTTGGTCAAATTTAGTTGTGTACTTTTTTATAGTACTGCTCCCACTAAATTCTAAGGGCTCTCCAAATTAAATTCAACCCTTGAAAGTAGCTGAGAATTGGTAGGTCAGACTCACTTGCAAATTATCTGCTGACGAAAGCAAAAATGTGAGGATCAGAGACACTGAGGCAGCATATATATATATATATATAAATAAGTGTGTTCGGGGTACGACAAATAAGTCAAATTGAAATAGTAACATTATTTGTTGCCATACGTTGGGACAAGTCGTTCAAGTATGTGTTGCATTCGGTTTATGAAAATTTCACAACTTTTTTGTCATTTCTTAGATAAGACGTTTACAATTCACATATAAAACTAAACCAAATAGGATTCGTGATTTATCGAAACTAAGAGCTAATTGAAGTCAAGAGCTCAAACTTCGCCACAACCTACTAGGCCAGAGGGATAGTGTGATAGGACATAAGTGAGGTTCCAACCCAAAACCAATTGATGATAGGTGGAGTAGTCCATTTTGGTTATATGGTGTTTTTTTCCTTTAATATTTCACAATCGATGTAGAGCATTGTTTGCACACCCAATAGTATTGCTCCTCCAACAATTTTTTCGTCCTGCTACATGAAAATCCTAGCTCCACTACTGACCATCTATTTATAAAAACCTTCACTAAGGAGGTGGGTTTTATAGTAAATTTCAATTTATATATTTCCTCTCTTTTAACTTATAAACTAATAAAAGGGGTGTGAGAATTCAACCTTTAACAACACAAAGTAAAAGAAGGTTAAACACAATTAGGGACAAAATAATGGAATGATAAATATGTATATAATCAATCGAGCCGAGTGATAGAGGACCGATGGCTCAGAAATTGCCCCAATAACCACAATAGACAACACCACACGAAGCAGGGAAGAGCACACTCCGAGGCAACCCATAACCCACAGATTTTCACCAAGAATTCGTACCAAACAGAGGCCTAGAACCGGACGCACCAAAAGTGGTGCAAGTCAGCCGCACATGAAGGCAGCGAGGGAGGAATAGCCTACCACAAAGTGAAGGCAGTAAACCGAAAGCCAAAGGAATGGAGTGAGGTCGCGAGGTTGCCAATTTCACAGAGAAGAAGAAGAAAGCCTTGCACTATCGGTCACGAAGAGAGAGAGCGGCGTTTGAGTGTGTGTGTCGTGAGTTATGAGAGCGAGGGAGTAAAAATAGAGGATAGGTAGGTTTAGGTTTAGGTTTTAATTAGGCAATAGGTCGAGAGCCTAATTAAAACCCGGGCCGCCAATTGGATCCACCTATCGAGCAACAGGGTCATTGACCCAATTAACACCTCAAGATAGGGTGGCAAAGTTCCTAACCTGTTCACTCTTGGGTTACGCATATTGTGGTTTAATTGGGACATAAAATACTTCGATCATGGGCCGAAGGCCTACGGAGCTAAAAGACCCACCGATGTTTCATCATCGCCCCCGAGGTTTGTTTGGGGTCAAAATCCCAACAAACCTCCACCTTGGTACCGAACAAACCTGCAAAAAACAAAACAACACATGTTTAGTAGTTGCAAGATTAAAGTCCTAAACTAATCCGACCTTTTCATACCTGTACCGATATTTAGAAGCAATAGACAACTTCTAAATTTTACAAATGTGAGCACCTTTGTGCTCATATCTGCGGGGTTATAATCTGTATGCACTTTCTCAAGTTTAATTTCATCTTGAGAAACAATATTCCTAATAAAATGTAATCTAACATCAATATGTTTAGTACGTTCATGAAAAACAGGATTCTTACATAAATGAATAGCTGATTGACTATCAGAATATACTGTTACACTTTCATTTAAGGCTCCTAGTTCCTTAAGTAATCCTTTAAACCACAAAGATTCTTTAAAGGTCTCGGTAACAGCAATATATTCAGACTCAGTATTAGAGAGAGTAACAATATGTTGGAGCTGAGAATTCCAACTAACACATGAGTCACACAAAGTAAACACATAAGAGGAAGTAGATTTCCTATTATCTCTATCTCCACCATAATCAGTATCGGTAAAACCCTTCAATTTCATATTATTAGATTTGCACTTATAGATTAAACCCACATTGTAAGTGTCACTAAGATACCTAAGTAGCCACTTCAAGGCTTCCCAATGAGTGGGGCCAGGATTAGACATGTACCTGCTCAAAGTACTAACAGCAAAGGCCAAATCTAGCCGAATACAAACCATCAGATACATCACAGAACCAATCACATTAGAATAGGGTATATTACTCATATAAGTTATTTCTTCCTCATTCGCAGGTGATTGATCTTTTGTTAAAACAAAATGATTTCCAAGAGGTACAGAAGCAGGTTTACAATTAATCATACCAAACTTCTTTAACACCTTTTGCACATAGGGAGTTTGATGCAGGAATAAACAAGAATTAGACATATTTCTTTCAATTTTCATACCCAAAATACGTTTAGCATGGCCTAGGTCCTTCATATCAAATTCCTTATTTAACTCATTTTTAATCTTGTCTACTAAAATCATGTTAGAACCAATCAATAACATGTCATCCACATAAAGTAACAAATACACACACTCATCAGTGCTGTGATGCATATAGTATAGACAATGATCAAACTCACTTCTCTTGAAACCAATAGAAAGCACATAAGAATCAAATTTCTTGTACCACTTTCTAGGTGATTGTTTTAAACCATATAATGATTTTTTACGGAAACACACATGATCAGGTTTTTCTTTATCTTCAAAACCTTTGGGTTGAAACATAAAAATTTTCTCTTCAAGATCTCCATGTAAAAAAGCAGTTTTCACATCAAGTTGTTCAAATTCCCAGTCATAATAAGCAACAAAAGCAAGCATGACTCTAATGGTGGTATACTTAACAACGGGCGAGAAAATCTCATTATAGTCTACCCCTTCCTTTTGTGTGTACCCCTTGGCAAGCCTAGCCTTATATCTCACAGGCTCACTCTCAGTGGTACCCTCCTTCACCTTGTAGACCCATTTGCAGCCTACAATAGATTTATCTCTTGATCTATCCACTAAAACCCAAGTTTGATTCTTATGGAGCGATTCCATCTCCTCTTTCATGGCACTAACCCAAAATTTACTATTTTTACTTCTCATAGCCTCCTCGTAAGTATTGGGCTCTTTATCAGCTAGGTCTTGGTAACTAGCATAGGCTATGGCGTAGTCGGACATTCTTTGGGGTTCTCTATGTGGTCTTCTTTCCCTATCTCTACCTAACTGATAGCCATCCAAAGGGTTATGGTCAACAGGATGATCTATAGGGTCATCTTCTTCAAATTCTACATTCTCGTGATCTTGTTGGGGGTTACTCTCCACCTCACTTGGGGTAATGGGGATAGGGATTCTAACACTCTCCACCTCAGGTGAAGGTTCATCTCCACCTATCTCTAGCTGTTCTTCGTTTCCTAGACAAGGCATCTCAGACTCATTAAAAGTGACATCTCTGTTGATGATTATTCTCACGCCCTTTTGACTTCTGTCCCACAACCTATACCCTTTAACACCTTCGGGATATCCTAGAAAAACACACTTTCTAGCTCTAGGTTCTAACTTTCCCTCACTTTGATGAGAAAACGCAGTACAACCAAAAGTTCTAAGCATAGAATAATCAGCACATTTCCCATACCATTTTTCATATGGTGTATCACCATTCAAGGCAGCGGAAGGAGTCATATTAATCAGATAGCATGCAGTCATAACAGCTTCACCCCCAAAAAGATTTAGGCACACCAGAGCTTAACATCATACATCTAACCTTATCAAGTAATGTATGATTCATCCTTTCAGCAACCCCATTTTGCTGGGGAGTGTAAGGCACAGTTCTATGTCTAGTAATACCATTATCTTTACACATATTGTCAAAATCAGAATTGCAGAATTCAAGACCATTATCAGTTGTCAAATATTTTATATTTCTACCTGTCTGATTCTCCACCTGTAATTTCCAAGTTTTAAACTTTTCAAAAGTTTCAGATTTATCTTTCAACAAATAAATCCACACACGTCTAGAGAAATCATCAATAATGGACAAGAAATATTTGTTACCACGAAAAGTGGGATTACTCTCAGGGCCCCATAAGTCAGAATGAATGTATACAAGCATTCTAGTTGTCCGGTGTGTGCTGGATGCAAAGGACATCTTGTGATGTTTCCCAAGCACACAATGATCACAAAATGGCATGTCAGACACCTTATCCTTTCCAAACACACCCTTATCATTCAAAAATTTTAGACCTTTAACACTCACATGTGGAAGTCTATTGTGCCATTTTTGTGTGTGATCAGTGTCAATGGATGCAATAGTATGATTTTTACCACTTACTATCTCAGCATGAATTGTGTAAATGCCATTTTTCTTAATGGCCTTAAAGGCCCTAAGTGCACCTTTAAACATTTTAATCATCCTATCACCAAGCTTTCCAATGAAACCTGCATTTTCTAACTCTCCCACCGATATCAAACTTCTACCCATATGTTGAATGTATCTAACATTCTTCAATGTATGTACAAAACCATTTTCAAATTTGACAATAACATCACCAACACCTGTAATGTTATATGCGACTCCACCCCATGCAACAACATGACCATGATCAGACTCATGCAAATGATCAAACCAATGCTTATGAGAAGTGAAATGAAATGATGCACCAGAGTCAAGAATCCATTCATCAGTATGGGAGTTCATAGACAGGTTAATTTCACTAGGCTTGTGATCTAAGAGGACGTAAACCTCACCAGGCTCATTATGTTTTGGTGCCACAATATTCGTCTCCCCTTGTTCACTCCCCTTTAGTTTATTTTTCTCCTTATAGCAATCACTAATAAAGTGTCCTAACTGACCACAACCATAGCATTTTCTACCTGCAGCTTTCCATCTTGATTTGGATCTACTTCTACCCTTTTTCTTGCTACCACTACTTTGTCCGCTCCCATTATTTCCACCACCCTTTGTTTGAGTCCTACCTCTCATAAAGTGGACCTCCCCTTGCTTTCTCCCACCTTTCTCAGCTCTTATCTCCCTATCCTTACTCTTAAGTGAATCAATGACTACCTCCGGGGTAAGGGTCTCCCTCCCATACTTGATAGCATTCTTAACATCCTTATATATGTCAGGAATGACATTCAATAAAATTATGGCCTTGTATTCTTCAGGCACTTTATCACCACAATTTGTGATATCTTGAACAAGTTTATTGAAAATATCAAGATTGTCATCTAATTCCTTTGAAGGATCGATTTTGAAACTGAAAAAACTTTCAAGAAGAAAAAGTTTGTTCGGGGTGGATTTTGATAAGTAAAGTTCTTGTAATATTTTCCAAAGAGCTTCAGTTGTATCGTGTTTACCAACTTTTCGTAAAACACTATCAGATAAGTGCAAGATAATAGAAGTATAAGCAAGTTCATCAAATTCGTTTTTCTATTCTTCAGTCACAGTAACAGGAAAAGAATTATCAATAGCTTTAGAAACTTTTTTGCTGAACTAAAATACCTTTCATTTTCTGTTGCCAAATAGAAAAATCACAATTTCCATTAAAAACACTCAAGTCAAAATGATGTGTAGACATATTTCAAGAAAACAAGCAACACATCACAATGGAATAATATGTAGGGGTGGGCAAAAACCGACACAACCCGCCGAACTCGCCCAAACAGACCCAACCCGATCGGTTTGGGTCGATTTTTCATGAAAATTGGGTTGGGTTGGGTTTTTTTTTTAATTTTTTTTTTGGGTTGGGTCGGGTTGCGGGTTGGGTGAATAACCCGACCCAACCCAAAAAAAAAAAGACGTTTTTTTTTTATTTTTTATAAAGTAATGAAACTTGACTTATTTAAATATTGATTGAACATATTTTAATTTTATTAGCAAGTGTTCAATTTATTGTATTTTTGGTTATTGTATTGTACATAATTGATTTGAATTAAAGATAGATTTATGAGTTTTTTTTTTTCAAAATTTTTACTAATTGGGCCAAAGCCCAAACCGACCAACCCGACCGAAATTTGGTGGGTTGGGTTGGGTTTGAATTCGTAATTGAGTTGGGTTGGGCGAAAAACCAACCCAACCCAACCCACGCCCACCCCTAATAATATGCAGCTCAAAGGAAATTTCACACAGAAACCTAAAATGCTGTAATATATACGTCGTTCTAAACTCTCAGAATTTCGTGAGACTCAAAAGGTCTCAGGTCAAGAGAATCTTCGACACGGGTAAGGTCAAGGGAAACAATTCTAATATCAAGAGCAACACGAGATAGATAATCACCAAGATGTATCAAGAACGGGTATGAAATCAGCAATATCCAAAATCACAGGTAATAACAATTAAATCCTATAACTAGCAACAGGCAACCGCAAGCCTAATGGTCACCCCACACGATGACCTGCTATTACAGAAATTTAAAAGTGATCAGTCAATTTACCATAGCGGACTTCTCTGTGTCCGTAATAAGGAGTGATGCGAAAATTATTTATTTATTTTTGCGAAGTTTGCAATCAGCTATTCCTTGATGTAGGCAGAATCAACACCAAGCAAAAATTGGCCTACACGTAATTGCAAAACAATACACCCAAAAAGATCAGTCAAGAATTTTCAAATAAAAAATAGAATAAATGAAAATTTCAATGACAAGGTAATTTCTGCAATGAAACAGTGAATAGGGGTTCAATATAAAAAAAATTATCAAATTCCAAATGAAAGTCACGAAGTCAGCCAAACGGTCGAAACGCATGCTCTGATACCAGTTTGTGAGAATTCAACCTTTAACAACACAAAGTAAATGAAGGTTAAACACAATTAGTGACAAAATAATGGAATGATAAATATGTATACATATAATTAAAGCATAAACTCCCTTTATGCTATAATCAATCGAGCCGAGTGATAGAGGACCGAGGGCTCAGAAATTGCCCCAATAACCACAATAGGCAACGCCACACGGAGCAGGGAAGAGCACACTCTGAGGCAACCCGTAACCCACAGATTTTCACCAAGAATTCATACCAAACAAAGGCCTAGAACCGGACGCACCAAAAGTGGTGCTAGTCAGCTGCACACGAAGGCAGCGAGGGAGGAATAGCCTACCAAAAAGTGAAGGCAGTAAACCGAAAGCCAAAGGAATGGAGTGAGGTCGCGAGGTTGCCAATTTCACAGAGAAGAAGAAGAAAGCCTTGCACTATCGGTCACGAATAGAGAGAGCGGCTTTTGAGTGTGTGTCGTGAGTTATGAGTGTGAGGGAGTAAAAATAGAGGATAGGTAGGTTTAGGTTTAGGTTTTAATTAGGGAATAGGTCGAGAGCCTAATTAAAACCCGGGCCGCCAATCGGATCCACCTATCGAGTAACAGGGCCAATGACCCAATTAACACTTCAAGATAGGATGGCAAAGTTCCTAACATGTTCACTTTTGGGTTACGCATATTGTGGTTTAATTGGGGCATAAAATACATCGATCATTGGCCAAAGGCCTACGAAGCTAAAAGACCGACCCGATGTTTCATCATCGCCCCCGAAATTTGTTTTGGGGCCAAAATCCTAACAAAGGGCGATTCAACAAAAATCAATCAGACTTTAAGTCTAGTTGTGCATTGCATTCTCATACTCACATTATGCACTGTCAAACAGTAGTAGAAGTGTATAAAAAAAAATTATTTTATTTTATTTTTAACTTAAAAGACATATTGTTGACTTGTAAAAGAATAAGCTAAAAGCCAAGCTGAAAATGATAATTTCTAAGCCATGCAAGATTTTGATAAAGGTGTCCACATGCATTATAATTTATACTGTTTGGTCTCCTATCTTGATTTAACATATATACAGTCCACATGCATTATACTGTTTGGTCCTATCTTGATTTAATATATATACACATAGTGCATGCAGTTGACTTCCTTATTGTGGTTTATATAATGCATCTTATCATCATTGTAAAGCTATAGGGTTGGTGGGTGGCAACAGATACAGGAATTCGAGTGGACACGAACTCATCCAAGTCGTCATGGACGGATCATGTGAGGACGAACGATCACTAGACGATTGGCCACCTAATGTAAAGGAAAACATTTCTGGCGAAGCCAGTGGAGGCGACTTCAGGAGCTTGTCGAGTGCTAGCTTCGCCCCTTGGTGGATGAGAGAGGCAAAGGGATTACTCGAGAAAGATTAGGATAAATATTGACAATTTGTAAACATTTAAAATAACCATTGAATCAGCCAGTTCAAAACTTTATTTATTTATTTATTTATTAATTCAACTTTTTTTAATCACTGGTTCAACCTCGGTCCAACATTTAAAACGTTGCTTATTGCAATATCTCGATTGAATCTGCATATATTTGGTAAAGAGAATAATATTGAAGTGTTCAATTGGAAAGGAAAGAACTGAACAAGGAGTCATATTCCAAAAATACCAAACTCCACCTAAAGTAAAATTGCCATTTATAATGCCATGGTGGTGGTATACACTGACAACAGTATATACAGTTCTCATCTCACTTTATGCTACTTCTGGCTATAAAAAGAACCCACTTCTCACTATCTTCCTCCTTGTAATCTTAAACTCAAAAGGTTTTGGCAGTTTTATATACAATGGCCACCGCCATGAGTTTAAGGATTAATATTTCTCTTCTAGTTTCCCTCTTCTTACTCTTGTTCCTACAGTCTCCAGGTAAATTAAACCTTAAAAAATCATCAGTAGCGTTATTCGTTAGAATTGTAGCCATTTCTGCGATACAGTTTTCCTATAAATAGCATCACTATCTTTTGAAGTTATAGATACAAAAGTCATATAAATTGTCATGCATTTTTTTTTCTCCCTACCTCGTTATATTAAATTAACTACATGTTTTGTACATTTTATTGAACTGTTCCAATTTTCAATCTAATCCGACCCTGTTTGGTAGAGATTAAAATCAGACTTTTAGCAGAATATGATAAAAGTTAATGAAATATATGGTTAAAAAATTGTTGGTCATATGAAATTTGTGATCAAATTTATTGTTAAGTTCGACGTAGATTTTAATTAGATTTTTTAGTGGTACCATACAAGGGTCAATATTGTATACCAAACATCCCCTCAATGTATATGACAATTTGTCAACACAAGTTCCTAATAATTGAATCTTTCCCCCTTTATGTTGTCACAGTTCAAGGCTTTGGCAATGGCGTGAACAAGGTCGACTTGCTTCACAAGGGGTGGCGACCGAGCGCTGTCCATGTGAGTCAGTCTTTACACAATCTTTTCTTAGGCATTCCTTTCACAAGTTCGCATGCTTGGATATAAATGCGGCCTAGTCCACCGCACAGCCCATCAAGGACAAGATGGTGTCGACACATTTTGACACTTCTAACTCCACTCCACTCTTCTAATTAATAAATAATCCTTATGCTCCATGTTTTTTAGGTCCATGTGAATCCAAGAAAGCTACTGAAGGTGGATGCCACATTAGATTATGACTACGCAGGGGCCAATCCCAAGCATAGAAGAGGTGGCAATGGGGGCAAGAATCCTTGATTATTCTTACCCTTCTGGCAGATATATAAAGGAATTTTGGTGATGTACTATGAGGAAAATGAGTTTTCTTTTGCAATAAACATAAAAGCTCTCTTGTTGGGCTGATGAAAAATGTCATAAGCATTAATTTCAGATGTTTTGATCATGTACTCACTTATGTTTACTATATGATATGAGAGTGATGAATAATGTTGTTTCTGTAAACAACCAGCCATTGTCTATCCATCTTCTGAATAATTTTTATATCATGAATACCATTTGAATCGACTTTTTGTCAAGTTTTACTTGATTTTGAAGCCTTCGTATTCCGAGATCTGTTTACAAATGACATGGACATGGCGATTGTTGAGTAGTGAGAGACGGTCTTAGCCGACCCAAAGATTGTACTAGGTGGCAGTTTGGATATAAAAGACATTGAAAAATACCTTAGAAATACAAATTGACATCAGGCTTTGTGGGATTATTAGCTTAGAACCAAACAAACAAGCTCTTAGAAATGTTATCTTATTTAACATAAACTTGTGTGGCATTTCGAGAATTACTTAAAGTAATCAGGGGCAAAAATAAAAAAAGGACTTACGACCGTTAAAACCAATTGGGAAATAATTTTTAGTAGTTGCATAAATTTGTTAAAATTGTTTTACAAGCTAATTTTGGACTTGGGTATTTTTGCAAAATGTGGTCAAGTTTTATAAAGGTGCAACAAGTTTTTTAAATAGAGGTGGTGCATTTTTTCTCTAGAAAAGGGTTTTTTCTAGTTTTCTCTACAATATAAAAACTTGTGATTTTTCTTCAAGATAGTCAATGAAAAGTTTATCTTCTTGATTGAATTAAGAGTGCGTGATTTTGATTTTCCCAATGGTATGGTTGTGAGCCTACATTTCGGTATCGAATTCATTGATTTTGGCGTTCTTGGAGAATAGTTCTTGATTTTGTAAATCAAGGTAAAGATCCTACAGGTTTTTTTCAAACCCCCAAACTCGAATGAGCAAGAGGTCTTGCCATCGTTCTGAAAGACGTGTACATAATCCTTCTTTGGTTCCATAGCCGTAAAAAGTATTCTCATGTTTTGTAAATTTTAATTGCTTGATCAAGGTAGGAACTCCAAATAGTTATGTGCAAATAATTAATCAGGAAATATACTTGTTCTCCATTTAACTTTTTTTTTTTTTTTTTTTACATCGATAATTAAGGCAACTTATACACAACTGATTATGCTTTTAATACAAATAATAAGACATAAGAAATCGGTGTTGATCAAAGTAGATTCAACTTCACCTTTAGTCCCTGCACCTCTCCAGCCACCAACTAGTTTGACACAGTTGAAACTTCCCTGTTTCTGAAGAAGAGGCACCTGATTTCAGTCACACAGAAAGTAAGATTAGAATATTAACAAGCCAGACTAACTTTTGCAAATTAATTTCCAATATTTTACCATTAGGCACAAATTTTTCTCTTCAATCTTGTCAAAAAGATCGTTGTTGTCACGTGCATCCAATCTCCAATGTTAGTCCAAAAGTTGAAGTAGGATTGTCTCCATGAATGCTTGAAGAACAGAGTACCAACAACAGCCCAAAATCCAGTGATAAAACCAAATGTCATGCAGATATAAAACACTAGACTTATAAACTCATCATCTTCTTCAATGTTGTTACCATGTCCATGATCAAGTTAGGGAGAATCTCTAGGACACTCTGGCAGAGGAAGCCCACAAAGTTGTCTATTCCCAATACAAGCAGGGGAGTTGAAACTCTGTAGTTGAGTGCCTAATGGAATCATCCCTATCAAATTATTGTATGACAAGTCCAAAACGCTGAGAAAATGTAATTCCGCAAGGCTGTTCGGGATCTTCCCACAGAGCTTGTTTCTAGACAAGTCAAGCCATTCCAACATCTCCATTCGATCAATGCTTGAAATGATATTCCCCGTTAAATGGTTTCTCGATAAGTTCAAGAAGACTAAACCTCTTAGATCAGAAAGTTGACGAGGAATAGTTCCAACTAACATATTGCTAGAAAGATCAATCCCTTTCAAAATTCCTAGGTTTCTATATTATGACTCTCGTCCTTTCCATTGTACCAAAGCATTGTCAACATAAATATCAAGGTAGTAGCTAGCGAGAGTACACCTGAATGTATAAAAACTTTGGCCTTCCACTGAACTATTCTTTTGAACCAAAGATGTGAAATGGCTGAAACACTGTGGAATTTCCCCCTATATATTATTCCTTGAAAGGTCCAAGACTTGAATATTGGTAAGGTAACAAATTTTTGGATCTATCTTTCCATGGAATTTATTAAATCGGATGCTAAGAAAGGACAAACTTGTTAGGTGTGTCCCTATCCATTCTGGAATAGTTCCTGTTAATTTGTTTCCTCCCACATCAAGCATACGCAGCCTACTATAGTTCTTCAAAGAGGAAGGTAGTTCACCAATGAAATTATTACTGCGCAGATGCAATATTCGAAGTCAAGTGTTGTGGCCCAAAGTTGGTGGAATTTTACTCGAGAAATTATTGTTTGCCAAATTGAGAACTTGTAAAGAACTTGAGTTCATCCAGCAATCGGGAAGCTCTCCCATCAATTGGTTACCTGAGAGATGAAGGACCTCCAAGTTCAAGCCAGTGAAATTTGTGCATAAGCGAGAAAGGGATCCAGAAAACATATTTTTGGAAAGTTGTAATTTTATTGAATGAGAAAGAAATGATGGAATTGGACCTGAAAAATTATTATAACTCAAATCTATATATGAAATACCAAAAACGTTTGGGGCCAGATGAGGAATTTCTCCACTGATGTGGTTATAAGAGAGATTTAAGTTTGATAAAGAAGGCATATTCTACAACCAAGTAGGTAATGTACCTGATATACTTGCAAAAGACATATCAAGGTAAGTAAGATTTTTCTGAGTCTGAAGCCATTTTGGAAAATCAGGCCCGACATTGCAAAATCTGAGGTGTAATGAGCTCAATTGAAATGGAGGAGTCCAATCAGAGCTCGTTTTCAAAGCTAGGGAATTGTAGGACAAATGCAGTACGTTTAAGTAGGATGAGTTTGAGAGGTGATCCTCTGTGATTGTTCCTTCCAAAGAATTTGAAGAGAGGTCCAGAATTCTAAGTTTGGCTGGTTGCCAAATACTTTCTGGTAGCCTTTCTAATCGGTTTCCGTTGATATGCAATTCTTGCAATGAAGAACATGCTCTCAAGTCCTGCAAATATCCTCCAATTCTATTGTTAGACAAATCCAAAATCTCAAGACTTGAAGGTCGCCCGAGTCTAGGTGGGTGAAACTCGTTCAACTGATTGTTGCCAAGTCTCAATTCTGTTAGTGAAGAAAATTGGGTGATATCTGGCAAGGAATCAACAAGTTGATTGTAAGATAAATCTATAAATTCTAGTGATTTCGATGCTATCCCTGATAAATTTTGAAGTACATGAGGAAGCCATTCATTTAATGCATTATCTGATATTTGGAGTCTGCTCAGATGACTTAAATTCCCCAAAGATTTTGGAACTCCGTTGAACATATTCCCAGTTAAATAAAGCTCCTCAAGAAAACTCAACTCCCCAAAAGTATCAGGAATGGGACCATCTAATTCGTTACAAGAGAGGTCTATGTAAGTGAGACGAGTACTTAAGTTTAAAACTGAGGGGAATATGGAAAAGGAAGTGAGATAATTGTCAGATAGATCGATCGAGGGCAGAAAGAAAGGAGAAAGAGGAATTTACAAAGACAGGCTGAGTAATATTGCCAATTTGACAATTTTGTCAAGGTTAACACCACTCAACCTAACATGTTTTAACAAAGGAAGATGAGAAAGCCACTCAAGATTATCGACTGTAAAATCATTTATTATACCGTAACCCAAGTCCAAATAATTCAAGTGCTGCAACTCAATCAACACTGGACTAATCTTACCTTCAAAATAATAATACATTAGATCGAGGTCGATTACGTGACCTGTTTTGTTGCTACACTTGACAAGAAACTATTCACAGCATTCCCTTTGACTTTCTCCACTTCCCCAGGACGAGAGCACGTTATGGTGGTCTATAAGGCCTTGCTTAAACTTAAGAAGAGCTTGTCTCTCCCTCTCTATGCACCTAACTGATAGTACTAAAGTTGGCTTCATGAAAAGAGAGAGTATAAACACCAGCAAAATATGTATTTTGATAAATATTTGAAGCCCCGTCATTTTTTTCCTTCTGATATAGTATAGTAGTAATAAAAAAGATTGAAGTTTTTGAGTTGTTCGTGTCCATGCAATCGTAATCATTTTATAATCTCACGAACCCACCAGACACGGTACAAATCCACATCCACTATCAAGAACATGGAGACACCAGCCCCACAATGAATTCCATAATTTCTCGTAACATATAAATTGGGGAGAGAGCTAAAAGTCTACATCCACAATAAGAACGTCTTTGGAATGATGTTATAAATAAATAAATATAATAATAACTAGACTGATCATCTGGATAATAGGCAAGCGTTTCGAAACCCAATTCAATTATAAGTAAAAACCCGAGCATTCAAACCCAATGAAAGATTTTACACCTAATCTATCGATGACTATTGTAGTAGATTTATTTGGGTATTTGGATTGCTTGTGTTTCGATTTTTTGGCAGCCTTGTAAAGTACCTTGTATCACATGAATTGTTCCTCATTGAAGGGCATTTTTGTTCCATCTACAAAAGATCGTAACAGCATGGTTGAGCATTATTATAATATTGTTAGTGGAATTGTTGTAATTTGATTGTGATAATTGTATTATTTTAAAAAGAGAATGAGGGAAAATATTTATTTCACTATGTACTATTTTTAATGCGTTTTCCCTCTAAATGTAAAGACCTTGCCCAGTGTGGAAAACTAAAAAGACCGATGCTTGATGGATTGGAACTGTTAATGAAGTGGGTACTGCTACTTGTACAAAGGACCTCAGTGAAGTAGACGCCATAATATTTTTCTCATAGCGTGTTACGTGTATCTAATTGGTTCCAAAGGTAGAAGACTCTAGCTATTGTTAGATGCTAATAATACTGCAATGCAGATATTTTGATTCCCCCCCCCCCTTTTTACATTGATCATCTCATCGTACCAAATATGCTATAAAGTGGCTCGTAGTAACAAGAGAATGATACATATTGGTACAAAAAATACTGAAAACTTCAAACAGTGCTAAGTGCTAATTACATCTGCAATGTCACATTATTATTATTATTATTACTACATTTTTCTTCATTATACACGACGCGGTTTTATGGTTTCGACGATATCGAGATAAAAATACAAAAAGTGTAGATCCGTTAGAAGAACGTCTTTAATATTAAGATAAGATGATACGATCCATTAAATTATAGAGCTCTTTTAGTGGACTCAAGTCAAAAGATCAATGAATGAAGCTTCCAATTAGAATGTTTTCGATACAAATAAACTACTAGAGGTTCAGCCTATTTATACACAAATAATAATACTTACAAAATATATACACATAATAGAATAAAGAATAAAAGAATCTAAGCTATTCTCTCTCTGTACATGCATCATCCGATTGTATCTTTATAGTGATGCTTCACATGTTGGAGGGCAATCTGTTGAATTTGTTGAGTAGAAGAGTCTAGATTATTTTCACATGTGCCATGTTCGCTTTCTTCATCTCCAGTCCTTGCTGTAATATTTTGTTCATCTTTATCCTTGCAATTCTTATCTCTAACACCCCCTTCAAGCTGGAGATTGTTTCAACAACTCCAAGCTTGTTGCGGAGATAAAGATGCCTGGAGTGATTTATAGGCTTAGTTAGAATATCTGCTGTCTGGCATATGGTAGGAATGTAGTCTATAATGAGTTGTTTTCCAAGAACTCTATCACGAACAAAATGCACATCAAGTTCGATGTCTTTTGTTCGAGCATGATAAACCGGATTAAAGCTAGAGCGCTTGCACCAAGATTGTCACACCAAATTTTTAGAATATTCGTTTGAGCAATGTTCAGTTCTTGAAGAAAGGATTGAATCCAAACTATTTCTGCTGTAATATGAGCCAGGACTCTATATTCCTCCTATGTACTTGATCTGGCTACTACTTGTTGTTTCTTAGAAGACCAAGAGATTAAGCTTTCACCCAAGAACACACAATATCCCACTGTTGATTTTCTGTTAGGCTACCCAGTCAGTGTCGCCATAGGCAGTGATATTAAGTTGAGATGTTTCTTGAATAATAAGACCAAGATCAAGTGTACCCTTTGTGATAACCCGTTTTTTTACTAGTCAAAAATCAAGGAATTATCTAGTCAAAGTCAATGATTCAAATGGTCAAAGTCAAGTAAGGGTTTAAGTTGAAGAAATGATTTTTTTTTTTTTTTTTTGGACTTAAATTATAATTACAAAAGTTTGAAAGTTGAGATAATGAAAGATATAAATTTAAGGATTTAGTTTTCAATTAATTGATTATAAGGACCTAATCTTATTTTTTATGGAAGTTTGGGGGCTAGAATTGTAATTAAACTATAGTTATCCATTAAATTAAGGATAAGAGATACTTATCTTAGCCTTTGTTTGAGCCCCATTATTTCTCTTTTTTTTTTTACAAATTTTTTCTACAGTAATCAATCTCAACCATTCAAAAAAGTCAAGCCCACAATTTTTTTACTTTTCAAGCCACTTTTGAACCATTAGATTTTCAAAAATCAAATTTTAACTTGAAATAATGGGGCTCAAACAAGGGCTTATTTTCTTGGGGGATTACACACAAACAGAATGCTGTGACCAGAGATGAACGAAACAGGGAAGAAAAATGAGAAGAAAAAGGAAAAGAAAGGGAAAGAGGAAAAAAAAAAGAGAAAGGAAGTAGGCGTCGACATTTGAAATTGTTGGTTCTTAAATCATCCTTACTTCCAAAAGGTATGTTAGCTTAATATCTAGGGTTTATGAACAATTTATCTTTGATCGAATTTTAGCAACAAGTTGGCATGTTTTAAGGTATTAAACATGAAGTATATAGAAGAATTGAAAGATTGATGTTCTGAATTGGGTTTATGGAATAGATACTTTTCTTTAAAATTACGATATGTATATGAATTTATTGGACAAGTAAAAGATTCCTAACTTGGTGCGATGAATTAAACAGGTGACGGGAAGATTGAGAAATGCCCACCGACCAGCTAGTTCATTGCCGAGAACTCGGTGAGTGGAAAAATCTAAGTTATTTTCAAATATTAATAATTGCTTATATAATTACGTAAAACGTGATTATGTGATTTATATGTCTAATTATGTGATTATTGTGAAATATTATGAGAATATGAGATTTTTGGAAATGGAAAGATTGTGAAATGGTTATATGTTTGAAGAAATAAGACGTGATTGAAATAAATGAAATGTGAAATATATATGTGAAATCAAAATCGGCCAGAAAAGTACCCCTGATTATATACTCATTCTAGTTCACTGAGGCGGCCTTGGCCGTGTTCTATACTGAACCTGAGTGGTCTTGACCGGGTATGATATTACCCTGAGGCGGTCAACCGTGTATGATATAGTTCACTGAGGCGGTCATGGTCGTGTTCTAGAATTGATTAGCAGAGGTCTTTGAGACTAGCCTGAGAGACAGTCTATACATGTATGACCAGATTACAGATGTTAATCAGAGGGTACATTTTTTGTTGATTTGTTATGGTATGGCCATACCTAGATATTGCAGACTGTGATGACAGTATTCTAATGATATGATAAGACTGTGATTGATTTGACTAGAAATGATATTTTTCAGTATTATGAGAATGTCTTACATTCTGACTATGATTAAATGGTATTACACCGTGAAGTATTATATAATGCAAATTTGATTTTCGATAAAAATGTACAAATGAGAAAGTATGATTATTTTCGAAATTCTCCACTCACTGAGCTATCAACTCATTATTTTCCCACAATTTTTCTTAACTGACAACAATTGAGTTTTGGAAGCATGAAGAGCCTGTTGATTTCGAAACCACATTCGTATGACATGTGTAGGTTACTATTTCATTGAAAGCATTTAAATTCAATTTGGGCCCGCATTATATTGAAATAAAATTATTTTTCATTATTTAACATATGAATAATAGTAGATCACAGTCAGCCTTGGTGGTGGGTCCGGCGTTTAGCTGGCATCCATCATTGGTGCACACCAGGTCTCGAGTCCATTAGGGTGATTTGGGACGGGTCGTGTCACCCTTTATGTACCTGAACAACCTTTTTAACAAACTCCAATGCATATCATTTGGATTTTTGATAAATTGGCTGACTCTGTTAACTGCAAATGTAATGTCCAGTCGTGTGTGAGTTAGGTTTTGCAGTACACCAACTATACTCCTAAATTGAGCTGGATTCTTTAGTCTTATTCCTTCATCTTTTCCCACTAAATTTTCTTTTTCCATGGGTGTAATGTTGGGCTTTAAGTGTTCAAAATCAAACCTTTTTAACATATCAACTGCATATCCCTTTTGTGACATATGAAGACCAATCTCATCCCTATAAAATTCTATCCCTGAGAACTTCTTTAAATTTCCCATATCCTTTAATGCAAAGCAAGCATTCAGATTGTCAATAAGTTCTTACAGCCTTGTCTTGTTGCTTCCAGTGATTATGATATCGTTAACATACACAAGCAAATATATCACATACTCCTTTGTCAAAATAAAAGACTGAACGATCTTCTCTAGACTGTTTAAAGTCCCATTTCAATAAGGCTTCTCTTAATGTGTCGTGCCAAGCTCTAGAAGCTTGTTTTAGGCCATATAAGGCTTTATTTAACTTGCACAAAAATGAAGGTTTTCTTTAATCAATAAAACCCTGTGATTGTTCAAGGTAAACCATCTCTTCAAACTTCCCATTACGGAAAGCATTATTTATATCCACTTGTCTAATAATCCAATGATGTGATCCAAAGTAGGAGATCAAAGGAGAAGTCGAGCTATTGGTAATACAACATCAATCTACATGGAAAACAGAGCAAGTTTCATTTTGAAGTCGAGCCGAGAAGACGAATGGATCTAGTCGAATCAAATGGTCAAAGTTCGAGGACCAGAAGTATCATTACGGCCATAATAAACGAAGCTCACGGCTATAACTCTCTCTCGGGTCAGAAAAAAGAATTCCAAGATTTGCACACTTAAGGCCGTAATTCTTAAACAGAAGTACACTTATGGCCATAAGTGTCAGCTTCACGGCTGTAACTACCTTTTTCCAGATTTTCATGAATTTTTAATTGTTTTCCATTTTTAATTATTTATTTCCATATTTTGGACCCTAATTGCGGCTAGGGCTAGGTTAGAAGCGTTTTATCTTATATTATGTTTTCTTTTCATTATTGTAAAACAACTTTGATGACTATAGATTGAATTGAGAGCTTTCTCTTGTAAGGTGAATTTTCCCTTTCTTGTTCTACAAAACCCAATTGAACTTATCAAATATTGTGAAATATTTGTGGCGTTCCAATCAGAAACTTATCAAGGAATTTGACATCCATTGTGGAGTTTCGAAAACCTTGGTTCTTCAATCCGCATCGTTGATTCATCGCGTCGTGATTGTTGGGTCAAGTCCTATCGTCAATTCTATTTTTTCCAATTGTTTTATTTCTTGTTTCTTGTGTTTTTTGCTGAATTTAGATTTTTCCTACATTTTGTGTTTGTGTTATTCAGCGTTCTTCATCGCGTTTTCAAGTGGGATCGCATCATCCGACCTTGTAAAATTGCAAGTGTAAGTATGATCTTCAAAGTAGGAGCTTTAGCAATTGGACTAAAAGTTTCATAGTAATCTATACCTGGTGTTTGTAAAAATCCTTTCACAACTAATCTGGCTTTGTGTCTTGTTACTTTGCCTTCTGAGTCAGTTTTGAGTTTGAACACCCATTTGCTTCCAATAACTTTCATGTTGTGTGGTTGGTATTAGTGTCCACGTCTGATTTTTTATTAAGGCATCATATTCCTCTTTCATAGCCTTACTCCAATACTCATTCTTTAGAGCTTCAACAACATTTGTTGGTTCTTTTTCATCCACTAACTTCACAGTAACAGCAACAAAAGACTTAGGTTTGAAGACCCCAACTCTAGCTCTGGTGATCATGTGATGTCCCCTTTCATGGATATTTTTAGTCTCCTTTGATTCATCAGCTTCAATATTTTCTTGAGTTCCAGTTTCAGCTTCAGTCATGGTTTTTGGCAACAATACATCATCTTCATCTTCTTGTGTTATGATTCTATTTGGTTCGGTGCCATATCCTAGATCTCTAATAACATCACTATACGTATTCCCAGAAGTTCCTAGTATAGGGACTACTGAGGAATGTAATATACCAGTTGAACTTGTGTTGGTATTCTGGGAGTTTAAGTCAAATGGTAATTTGTGTAATGTTATAGGTGTTAGAATTAATGTACAAGCCTAATTAGTTGGGCCGAAATTTACAATTAGATTAATTAATCTATTCCCATTGATGGCCCTATTGTGAATAGGGTTTGAGGTACACATATTAATATGTGTACTATTGTAGAAAAACTAAGAGAATCAAGAGAGTCGCTTTTCTAGCATTAGTTTTTTTCTCTTGCTAGCACAAAGAGAAAAACCAATTCTCTCAAATCCATTCCAATAGTTGGAGAGTGATGGAGTTCCAGATCCAACTCGATGTGTGGATTTCTGTTAGATGCTGGACAATTGGACAGCTGGTGGTGACAAGATTGTACCTCCTGTTTCAGATTCACGGCGTTCATCAAAGGTATCATCTTTATCACAAATTCTATCTAAGTGCAAGGCTGATCTAGGCTATGGTTTCGAGTCTGTTTAATTTCCGTTGTGCATGTATGTATCGAAACCTTACAGTGGTATCAGAGCCTACCTTGTTACTTGTTAGAATTTGTTTAATTCTTTGATAAATTCAATATAATTGAATTTGATTTTCTTGTTTCTAGCAATTGAGAAAATAGTTTTCTTGTTTAAATATGATTTGAAGAACAAAATTAATTTTGGGCCAAAAATTGGATTGAGAAACGAATTGGTAAACTCCGGCGAAATCAGTCGCCGAAGCAGGCGAGCGCAGCAGCACCAATACATGCAGCAGTGCACAACCGGTGTTGCTGCGAACAGCAGTGCGCAACTACGTACTGCATTAGGTGGATTGTGAGCAGCGGAAATTGTCGTCATTGCGCCTCACAGCTGCGATTCGCGCAGCAACAGTAGAAGCGCGCAGCACCGCGCACTGCGTTGGGAACCAGAGATCGCCGCTGTATGACAGCAGCGACCTCAGGTCGAAAACCACGCAGCTGCACTGCAGCGAGACTCCCTTCTGAGGCGTGACGCTGCTAAGCAGCGGCGGTTCCAGACGAAAAAGAAGAGGCCTCAGACTAGGGTTTCGATTGAGGGTTAATTTGGGGCGGGGGCTTTTGTGCAATTTCTAAAGTTGCGAACCCCTCCCTGAAAATATGAAATAAGGGTCATGTTTGCAACTTTAAATCAAGGACCGATATGCAATTTGTGAAATTGGTGGATCTGGTTGTAATTTCGGATTCAGAGGTCAAAATGCAAATTCTCAAAAGGTGTTTTGAATGTAATTTTAAAAGTTTTAAATTTGGGTTTTCACCCAATTTTAAATTTTGATCAGAATTTTAATTTTGACCAAATTCAAAATTTTATTTTAAAATTCACTACTTTTAAATTAATGCTAAAATTGGATTTTAACATAATATATACTTTGACCTTAAATTGAATTTTATTTTATTTAGGAGCTTTATCTTAAATTAAAATGTTAATTCAATTTGCCCTAATTTATGAATTAGAGTTTAGACTCTAATTTGGTGTTTGATTAAAATTTGATTTTAATTAAACTCGATTTAATAATTAGTTAATTCGATTAATTGATTATTAATTAAATCTTATTTAGGATTTGATCCTAAATTCAATTAGCCATTGAATCTTGAAATTGGAGTTGGACTTAACCAAAACCACATTCTTTATTGAGCCAATCAAAAGGAATATACTTTTGGAAGCAATTTATTAAATTCGTATTAATTGGTTAATACAAAGTACCTTCCATTGTTATAGTGAAAAACTAAAATCCGCCCTCGAGGTGGCTTGTTGAGTCACTCAAGACTGCGAGTGGGAAGGTGTGTTTATCACTATGAAACATAAGATGTTTCAGAACAATGGGTAGAATTTAACTGAAATCTATCTTTTGCTGAGTCACTCAAGGAGATGAGATTTTGGAGGTACAATCAAGTAAACACATAAGATGTGTGCGACAAAGAGTTGTCTACTTGATGATCTAGGAGTCACATGGAGATGTGATTGATAGGAGTATCTACCTGGATGTTTCATTAGAGCTTGTTAAGTCACTCAAGGTTCTAATGGAATAAACGGGATCCTAGCTTACTGTGAATCTAACAGGAGTCTAAGAGATTAATGTTGAGGGTCATTAATTCAAGTAACACAGTGGGAGCAATCGATTTAATAAAAGACCTTATTAAATTGATTTATGCATGATAATACGTGATTCTATTTTTGATTTATTATTGTTGTTGTATGAGTTTTAAAATTTGAGTTGTTACTTGAACTTATGGAGTGTAATTAACACTCTGTAAGTTCATCAGACTGAAATCCTTGAATTGACGTCGTTCTTTGAGAAATGATCTCAAAACACGATATGATCGAGAATACTCTTCTCGAACATGTCAATAATAGGATAGTACATGTATAATTGCAAGGCTTCCTTAACCAAACTGAAGAAGTGAGAAGTTTGGTGAATTTTCTACTTCAGTTTTTTATTTGATAGAGGTTAAATAATCTACTTAGCCAATCGAGTATTAGATACCGATAATATACAATGGCTAAAATTAGAATAATTGCGAAAAATGGTGATATATCTATTTGTAGGTAATAAAGCAAACGTTTCTTGAACAGCTTAAGAAGCCATCACCTATCTTTGCCTTCTAATTCAGTTTAATTAAAAAATTGTTAATTACAGTTCTTATGAAGAACGACACTTCCACTTCATATTTGGACATGAAGTAATTATTCTCTTTAATTAAGAATAATAGTTATTCGTTAACTTAGATGGGATACTATGTAAGTGAGGTAAGTAACAAATAGTCTACATTCTGAATATTAATAAGGCATGGAAGAAGTCACACTTAAATCTGACATTTGACTGATTCAATTAATAGAGATATATATATCTCACCTGGAGATAAATTGACAAGTCAAAATTTTCTTTGAAAAAAAGGAAAAGTGGGATGCTTGATCCACTGTGCCAGTTACATTCGGATGTAAGCAGGCATATGTCGAGTGGTATTTGATCATTAGATAACCATGATTGTCATTGTTATCTATAATAAAGTTTAAATCTGAAAGTTTGAAAAGTTCAAATAATACAGATATAAATTAGAAGGCCAAAATGAGAAAAATATTCTAAGCACGTAGATTTGATCAAAGTGAAGAATATTTCAAAGTGATTGACTTCAAGATTGTGTTATGAGAACATAATTTTCGCATAAATAACCCTTTTTCATACACCTCGACACAATGGCGTATCTGAAAGGAGAATGATTACAATTGATACAATCATTGATGAAGCCACGCAAAATTTCCAAAACAGTTTTTGGAACTTTGCACTAAAAACTTTATATTACACACTTAGTCGTGTTCCATGATAATCGGTTGATGAAGGTCCATATAAGATATGGATTTAAAAGGTCTAATCTTCCTTGCGTTAAGATTTAAGACCTCAATACTTATTAGAAGTATACCGAATTTGGATAAGCAATAGCCTTAGTCCAATATATATATTTGTAGGATATCCAAAAGATGGTTGGATATTATTTCTACATTTCTATCGAGAAAGAAAATCTATCTCGAATTTTGTCAATATCTGAGAGAAATAGTTCATCTAAGAGAGGACAGTGGGAGTAAAAGTAGAACATGAAAGAGTTCATGATTACACATATATACTTAACCGATTAAATAAGCTAGAATTTGTGCTTGCATTGGATGAGGCACAGATCAATGCTTGGAAAACGCGCACTGCTGAGGACCTGATGACAACTGAGAACACCCTAGCTCAATGTAAAGATCTTAGGATCATGTATACTCCATTGAGTTACACATCCTTGATTGCAAATATTGTATTAGTCATCAAGGATAATGAGCTTATATTTACATAGAAGCTAAGTCAAGTGTTTGACTAAATGAGATGGTAGGAAGCCATATAATCCAAGATAAGAACAAGTTTTGGAACTTGTTTGATTCGCCTGAAATGGGTAAGACCCATAGGCTGTAAATGTGTTTACTCTGAATCAATTCGGATTCTGCTTGCGGTAGCAACATGCTGTGATTATAGGATTTTTGAATTCTTATATATACTTAAACATAGTTTACTAGCTACAGATATCTATTATAGATTAAAGCAAGCCTCACAGAGTTAGAATCTTAATTTTGATGAGATAATCAAAATGTTTGATTTTATCAAAAATTGAAGATAAAAAATGTGTGTATATAAAAGGTTAGTGAGAGTGTTCAATATTTCTGATACTATATGTAGGTGACATATTATTGATTAGAAGTTGAATCTCTAACCTTGAAAGTGAAAGTACAATTATTTGGATTTCTCCATGATGGATTTGAGAAATAAAACCTTTACTTTGGGAACCGGAATCTATAGAGATAAATTTGGAAGGTTGTTTTGATTTCTCAATCCATGTACATAGATGTAATGCTAATGGGGTTAGCATGAGTGAATCCAATGTAGGATTCTATCCCAAAAGTTTTGGGGTTAATATTTTCAAAATGATGTTTAGAACACATATTGAGAAAAAATGATGCGAAGAAGATACTTGATTCCTTGACAATAAGATCTTAAACGCGACACTATATACGATACCTTTTGTATTATTGATTACTTGAGAAGTACTAAGAATACAGTAGACATGAGGAGAAATGTAGACTTACTGTCTTTAGGTATAGAGATACCATCATTTAATTCGGGAAGGGATGAAGGAAATATTCAGTCTAATTGTTAATTAACTCATTGTAGTGGTGTGGTCAGTTTGAAATGGTTCAAACAAGAGAGACCGCTAACTATACAACCGAGACCAAATACATAAGTACTTGTGAAGCAATCTCGATTGTTAAGTTCATTAGTGAACTGTAACTGTTCCTAGCATTGTAGCTCCAGTAATGAGTACTGTGACGACAATAGATCCATCGCGCAAATGAGGGAATTGTGTATCATCGATGATCTGAGTATATATTTAGGGGCTACTATCTTATTTGAAAATTGTAGAAAAATAGAATTCATGCCCACTAACCTTGAGAAGGTTGAATATGTGAATAGTCACATATCGAAGATCCACCTGTAAAACCACTATCTCGAAAGGAATATGATTATCATATAAACTCATTATGTATAGGATATATGAGTTATTGGATCTAGTGGGAGAATATCAATGTTATGCTCTAAATCCAATCATTGAGATAGCATAACACATTACCATTGTTACAATAAAAGCAGATCCATTATTAAATTGAGTTTAACTCATTATTTAGATAATAGAGTCTGTAAAGTAAGTTTAATTAACTTGTAAGTCACAAGGTGTTGTGACTGTGAGATACAAGTCATTAATAACTTATTCTAAAATTGTCCCTAGTCGAAGTAACAACAAGATACAGATATTGTTGTTGCAGTTAAACTAGCATGTGTTGCATTTCTTTCTTATGAAGAAAGTAACTTATCTCACAAGTTAGAGTGTAGAGGGACATTCGAATGAATACATGGATGCATTGTTAGATGAACAAAGCATTGGATGACCCGCCTAGAGATTCCACATGGATAACTATCTAAGCGTCAGTGGTGAATCTCTAATGCGCTGTTTTGGATTTGGTCCTTTGACTTGAGGACTTCATAGAATCTTATATGAGGATTACTATACTTTGGCGAGCGTTGATGTTGACTCTTGAGAGGGAGTCATTAGGATGACGCCGTACGGGTATAGTGAAAGTCATATGAAGGTTGTGTATGTCCAATATGAGGATTCGTCACTCCTAGGTAGTAGGATATTATAATCTGTATTTCACTCACTTAAGTTGATGTAAATTCCTCGGCCGGGGTGAAGTTATGAGTTGAAAAGGCGTTTTCAGCAAGATTCTAAAATGCGTAATGCGTTGCGATGCGTCGAGGTCAAGAATCAAGAATCACAAGTTTAGGCGTGTCAATGTGAAAAATAGTCGTTTTAATGCGTTTTGTACTTTAATAATATTTTAATTAATTTTAAGACATTAAATAAATTTTTATATGAAAAATAGATTTTATTACATAAAAACTAAATACAAAAATAATATAATATAAAATATATAAATAATTTTCTTTAATTTTAGTAGAGATTTATGGTTGATAATTTTATTTATATTATACTATTTGTTTCAAAATGTCAAAATATTTTAATCCTTATAAAATAAGAAAAATAATATTTAAATAACAGTTTGGAGAGAAAAGGCAAACAAATAATGGTATGTAAAAACAATTAAAAAAAAGGAAGCAAAGCAATTTAAAAAGAAAACATGAAAGAAAAAGCCTATTAGTTCCCATCCCACGATCCCACATCGGATGTTGATGTGGGATGGGAACACCTATTACCCTTATAAAGGGACCGTTCGGTGGTAAGCTAAATTAAGTTTGCAAAGTGATTGCATGTGTTTACATGCAGCCCCTGAGTATATATATATTTTTTATTATTATTATTTAAATAGCACTGGTTCAATTGGTTTCTAACTGATTGAGTTGGAAAAGTAATGGTTTATTATTGGTTCTTAACCATTAATCATCGATTTTCTCGATTTATGTTCAGTAAAGAGCATTATTCTACGCATATGGGTCATGCGAGGCATTTTCCTTACGCATTGAGCTAATGCGCCTTGGCGGCGTTTATTCCCTCATTTTAGAACACTGGTTTTCAGTCATAACAAGATCTACTAAGATAAGAAGTGAATAACATAAATGGTTGAAATGAGATTGACGTTATCCATATCTCTTAACCAATTGGGTTATATTGATGATTGGATTATATTTCCACGGTAACCGCACATGAACTGGTCTTGTTATGCCACATGACTTTTCCTTTCACATGTATTGCCTTGACACATTTCTAGATGTCAATTTAGGACGGCGACGTGAATTAATCGATCTTGGTGAGTCGAGGATGAATTAGAAATAGAAATTTAAATTCATCTTATTCCAATCAGATTGGAATAATAACAACACGGCGTTTGCCATCATGAATGGAACCTAATGGGTCACACACAAAAGGCGAGAATTGAATATCTGAAATTGGATTTTGTCCAAGTGAGAGATTGTTAGAATTAATGTACAAGGCCAATTAGTTGGGCCGGACTTTATAATTAGATTAATTAATATGATTAATTAATCTATGTCCATTCATGGTCTTATTGTGAATAGGGTTAAGGTTTGAGGTGCACATATTAATATGTGTACTATTGTAGAAAAACCAATGTTTTAAAAACCGGCCCGGAAAAAGGAAAGGGTCAAGGGTCAGAGGGTCGAACCGGGGTCGACCCGGTGATTTAAAAAAAATTATCCTAAAAATAAGAAAATAACAATTTCTGTATCGATTCAAAATCATAAAACACAGATAATTTATTAATTAACATAACAATTACCAGTTGCAGTGTTGCACTTGCTGGAAGATTGAAGAAGTGGAGAAAGACCACCGATCGGACTTTGGGAAGTGAAAAGTTGATAGAGTTAAAGACACTTAAAGTAAAAGTCTTAGATGTCTAAAGAAATAGATTTTTGGCTTTTTTTTTACGTGTAAAAAAAAAAAATGACCCGCAAAACCCGGGTACGGGTCACCGGGTTTACTAAAACCCGGCCGGGTCATCGGGTTTTTAATATCCGGGTTTTAAACATTTCGCGACCCGGTTTTTGGACCGGGTCGCGGGTTTTCCGGGTTACCCGGCCGGGCCGAGTCTAATAACACTGAGGAAAACTAAGAGAATCAAGAGAGTCGCTTTTCTATCATTAGTTTTTTTTTCTCTTACTAGCACAAAGAGAAAAACCAATTCTCTCAAATTCATTCCAATAGTTGGAGAGTGATGGAGTTCCAGATTCAACTCGCTGTGTGGATTTCTGTTAGAGGCTGGACAATTGGACAGCTGGTGGTGACAAAATTGTACCTCCTGTTTCAGATTTTAGATTCACGGCATTCATCAAAGGTATCATCTTTATCACAAATTCTATCTAAGTGCAAAGTTGATCCTGGCTATAGTTTCGAGTCTGTTTAATTTTCCTTGTGCATGTATGTATCGAAACCTTACAATAGGATAGGTTTTGGCTTAAGTTCTTTTGTTTAGGAATCCTTCGAAATTGACTTTCATCAAATATGAAATGTCTAGTTATGTAAATTCTACCACAATGAGTTCAAACATTTGTATCTTTGTGTGATGCACTAGGACCTTGGTAAACACATTTTTTGGTTTTGAGCTACTGGAAATCAACTTTTTGTTTGAATAGAAGTTCAAAGGGTGATTTATGTTTAAGAAGTGGAGTGGGAAGTCAGTTTATGAGGAAGGTTGCTGTAAGAAAGGCTTCCCACTAGTAAAACACAGGCATATGTGATTGAGCTAGCAAAGTTAATCCCATCTCAGTAATATCCTTGTGTTTCCTCTTCGCCCTGCCATTTTAGGCAGATGTGTGAGGGCATGAAGATAACAGTTCAATCCCAGATTTAAAGGCTATTTTGTTAAATGCTTGGTACTCTCCTCTAGAGTCAGATTGTATTTGATATTAATTTTTCTTTCAAATTGATTTTCAACAAGTCTTTTAAAGAGTAAGAAGTAGTGTAGGACTTTTGATTTCTGTTTGAGTGGGTAGATCCATGTGTACCTAATTCAATCATCGATAAAGGATACATAGTATTTGAAACTTGATGTGGAGGTTATGGGAGAAGGTTCCTATACATCTGTATGGATAAGATCAAGTGGTTTAAGAGCATGAGATATAGACAACTTAAATGGCAGTGCATGAGATTTACCGAATTGGCACACTTCACAAAAGGGAAATTTTTTATTAATAGACTTTAAGGCAATAACAATTTTTGATAACTTGATTTAAAACAGATTGATGAGAGTGTCCTAATCTCATGTGCCACTTTTCAGCTTCTAGAATTAAAGAGTTAACTCTGGCAAGTACATGTGTTTCTTTTATTCTTGAGTTGAGGTTGATGTTGTAGTTGCTGGTCTGTTGGCTTTGGATAGATCTTGTGTTTGGAGGTCTTATGTTTAAGTACAGCTGGTATAGTCCATCACTAAGCTTCCCTTGCACTATGTTCCTCCTAGTTTCTAGATCCTTCACAAGTACTGAAGTTTTGAGTATTAGATCTATTTCCCATATGTGGATCATTATATCGACTGTAACACCATTTTCCTGAGTGGTTATTCATTTCGCAAATTTGACATGGATTCCTCGTTTCATTCATTCTTCCAGGTCTGCCTCTACCTCTGAATCTTTCTATATAGTTAGATGTTCTTCCACCTCTATTGTTTCTGCCATTGAATTGATTTTTCCTTTGCAGAATTCCTTGAGCCAGATTGATTGATCCAAAACTATTTCTAATTTGGCTGAGATATTCCAATATACTCTTAAAGGTCATGAGTATAGAAGAAAACTCATGCCAAGTTATTTGATCTTTGCTATTAACCTGTACCATAATAGGCGTGTATTCATCATCTAGCCCAGCAAGAATTTGTGTTACAAGATCACTATGCTCTATATTCTTCCCAGCAATTTCCAAATTGTCAGCTAACTATTTGATTGTGTTAATATACTCATCCATAGACATAGATCTTTTTCTTGTTCTCTGCAATTCTGAGGTCAGGAAGATAACCTTTGATTTGTTCATAATCCCATAATTTTCAGTAATTGCTTTCCACAGTTTGCTTGAAGTTTCACACCCCCTAACTCTTATTACAATTTCTAAAGTCATTGATGAGTAAAGACAGCCCATCAACAGTTGATCCATAGAAACCTACCTTCCATAATTTGGATTAGACACCATTTCGACTGCAATGTTTGTTTCATTTGTCACTTGAGTGTAGAGAAACTTTGCTGGGCACTCTTTAGTGCCAAGAAGATATCCTTCAAGATTATGCCCTTTAACAATGGGCATAATGATATTCTTCCAAAGTAGAAAGTTTTTTTTTCTAATTCCACTATTGATACCAGTGTTAAATTCATTCCAAATGGAGTGGAGTTGCTGAAGAGAGTGGATGTTTGAGCAATGGTGTTTGAGTTTGAGTTGTGAGCTGTATTTTCATGATTGGTAGTGGCCATTTTAGTGCTCTGATACCAAATTTAAAACTGAGAATAGAGATGATTCAAAAGATCAGTGGATGAATATTCTAATTAGAATGTTTTCGGTAAATTAGCTACACGAGGTTTAGCCTATTTATACACAAAATAACAATACTTATAAAATATATACACATAACAGAATAAATAATGTAAGTTATTCTCTCTCTGTACATGCATCATCTGATTGTATCTTTACAGTGAAGCTTCAAACACGTTGGAGGTAAATCTGTTTAATTTGTTGAGTAGAAGAGTCCAGATCATCTTCACATGTGCCATGTTTGTTTTCTTCTTCTCCAGTCCTTGTTGTAATATTTTGTTCATCTTGATCCTTGCAATTTTTGAGTTTAATTAAGTTTCACAATTCTTTCTGGGACTATTAAGTATAATTATCTCCTATATTTTTGGAATAATTATCTCTTGATAATTGATAATGTTTGGAGACTTATCTTGTTTGATAAGTATTGTGATAATGGTATTCTTGGGCTAGAATTCTATCACTTATCACTCTTGATAAGGATTCAAGATTAAGAATATCTTGATTGGCCGAAAATCTTGGTCCTATTCTTGGTGTCCAAGTTTGATTCTATCACTTATGGTAAGATTCTTGAATTTATGATTATCTTACCTTATCTCTAATTATTCTTGATTTAATTGCAGGTAATAGAGATTTTGTGCAACCAGGATTCTTGATGGACAAGCAATTCGATTGCACTTAAATAAGGGAGACTAGGACAGTTTTCTGTTAGGTTGGAAGCCAAAAATTCATGTGGTGCACTAAAACATATACGGCTTCTACATTATTGAGACATTGGTTCTTAGGAAGGAGAAATCAATCACTAAGAGAAGAAGAGACTTTCAGCCAAAAGATCAAACCTGAGGTTTGGATCAACATCGAAAGGGAGTTCGAAGATCGTTGCAGTTTCAAAGAAAGCTACTGAATAATGGTGAGACACCAGCTCATATTACACACCATAGAAGAATTAGGGAGTGATTTATTTCTTGGGTGTTTCATAAGTCTATGCATAGATTTATCCCATAGCTTAGATTGATCTGTGTAAAAAAATTTCTTATATAATAATTGATTTTTGTTCGCAGGATGCGGGCACGTGGATTTTCCCTATTAAGGTTTTTCCCATGTAAATCGCAAATATTGCGTTCTTGTTTATTTACATTTCTGCATCATTTATACTGGTCTATTCACGTTTTATAATCCAGACAAATTTGCGTCAGTAAGATTCATCTAGTCTTGCACTAAAACAAAACTTCACGTTTCATTGACAATTTGTAACTGTCCAAACAAATTTGAGACAGTTAGTTGTGTCTTAGTTAAAATTAGATAACTTTAATTTTTCAATTGGTATCAGAGCGGGTTCATTTCTAGAAAGTGTGATCCGGTTGTTTAAAATGGAAAATTCTGCATCTCTTAGGCCACCATTATTAACTGGTAATAACTATGCATATTGAAAAATTCGTATGGAAATTTTTATCCAGTCAATTGATGAACGTTGTTGGACATCTGTTCATGAGGGTTATATAGCACCCACTGTCATTGCTGGAGGTTTTGTTACAACTGTACCTAGAAGTGATTATACTGCAGATGAATTAGCTAATGCAAATTGGAATTCAAAAGCACGTAATGCTATTGTTTCTTTGGTTGATCCATGTCAATTTAGGTTGATCTCTTTCTTAAGAACCGCCAAGGAAGCATGGGATGCTTTGAGGGTAGCAAACAAAGGAACCAATGCTGTCAAACCCTCCAAGCTGCAGATGATCACTCTTGAATTTGAACAACTATCTATAGATGAGCGAGAAGACTTCAAAAGTTTCTATGCCAGATTGAGTGATCTCACAAACTCAGCTGAAGCTCTTGGGAAAACCTATTCAAATGAGCAGATTGTACAAAAAATCCTTAGATCTTTACCAGACAGGTTCCATGCAAAAGTGACAGCTATTGAAGAAAGTATGAATCTTTCAACCATGCGAGTTGAGGAACTTGTAGGGTCATTAATGACATATAAGTTAATTCTTGCCTGAAGAAAGAAAGACAAGAAACCAGGGATTGCTTTCAAAGCAAGCAGTGAAGAACCAGATGAATCTGGGGAGATAGATGAAGATGAAAGCTTTGCACTTCTCACCAGACAATTCAAAAAATTCCTCAAAGGGAAACAAAAAGAAAGATCTACAAATCTCCAAGGCCAGAATAAAAAATAACAAATACAATGGAGGAAAAACAACTTCTATCCCAAGAATAATGCTAACTCGTCTGAAGGAAATCCTAAGAATCACATTCAATGCAGAGAATATGAAGGATATGGACACATCACAGCAGATTGTCCTAATACTCAAAAGAAGACCAAAGGAAGGAAAGCCATGAATGTTATATGGAGCGATGGAGATACAGATGGATCTGAATCAGAATCAGATAGTAGCACTTATGAAAAATAGGTAACTACCCTTACTGCTTTACAGTTATCTGGTACTGAATCTAGAAACTCATCTTATGCAGGCACTAGTCCAGATGATTCTGGATCAAACACTGAAAATTTCAAAAAGGAACTTCAAAATGCAGAAGAAAGGATACAACTCTTACAAGCCATGGCTAAACACAACAGGGAAAGACATCCAGACGTATCTGCATTCCCAGATGACGAACAAAATAAGGTAAGTAGGTTGAGCTCAGAACTTGCTAAAGCACAAGACAAGATCAAGAAATTGGTACTTGGATCTGTCCAGCTTGATGAAATTCTGAACAGTGGTAGACCTGTTAGCTTGAAAACCGGTCTTGGTTATGAAGGTAAAGGTAAAAATCATGACAATAAAATTAACTTTGTAAGAGAATCTGGATACGGATACAAGGAGCAAAGTAGAAACTACATAGATGCATCTTCCTCCTACCATCATCAATTCAATGCTGTTGGAACTCAAAACTCACATCTAGCCAGAAAATATACAGGAAGACAATTTCAACCGAATCTGTACAAGCAAGATGAGTCGTCCGTCAGGCCGGTGAAAAATTTCAACCTCATCAGAGTCGGTAGGATACATCTGTCTTCCACGTATTCTATAATTTTTGTGCTAAATCTGGTCATGATGTATTTAGGTGTCATTAGTACTTGAAATTAATCAATTGACACAAAAGAAGACTTGTTTTTAGGCAAGAAAAGAAAATTAGAACTAACGCTTATGTAGTTCAATTATCTTAAAGTGCTCTGATTCCTAACAAATGGTATTTTGATAGTGGATGTTCTAGACACATGACAGGTGATATCTCTTTGTTGTCACACTTTGAAAAAGGTGAGACAGATGTTGTTACCTTTGGTGATGGCCAAAAGGATAAGATAGATTGATCTGGTATCATCAACGTCAAGGGACTGCCAACATTAACCAATGTTTTTTATGTTATAAGACTTAAGGTAAATTTGATTAGTGTAGGACAATTGTGTGATGATAACATGCTTGTCATGTTTTCTAAAGATTATTGTAAGGTATTAAGTTGTGACAAGAATTCAAATCCGTTAAAAAGCGTTTCGTTTAAGGGAGTTAGATCCAAAGACAAATGTTATACACTTGAAGGTCACATAACTTGCAATTCTGTAAGGACCAAAATCGAGAAACTATGGCATAACCGATTAGGGTATCTAAACTATCATGATCTCATGAAGCTGACTAGACTACAGGCTGTGAGACTTGCCTAGCATAAAAAACATTCCAGATGAAATCTACAGTGACTGTCAAAAGGGTAAGCTGATCAAAATTCAACACAAATCAGGTACATCTATTAATACCTCTTATATACTTGAACTAATTCACATGGATCTGATGGGTCCTATTAAAAAAAAGTATTGGTGGCAAGAGGTATATTTATGTATGTGTTGATGATTTCTCCAGATACACATGGGTCATGTTTATTCGTGATAAATTTGATGCCTTTGACAATTTTTCTAATCTGTTTCAGAAATTGAGTAATGAAATGCTGACGAACAGGTAAGAGTCAAAAGGATCAGAAGCAATCATGGAAGAGAGTTTGAAAACTCCGACTTTGCTGATATTTGTATCCAATATGGAATCAAGCATGAGTTCTCATGCCCGAAGACTCCTCAACAGAATGGAGTGGTGGAAAGGAAAAACATAACTCTACAAGAGATGGCTCTGTCATGCTAAACAATAACAAATTGCCTACATAATTTTAGGCAGAAGCCATAAATACTGCTTGTTACATTATCAATAGAGTCATGTTTAGAACTGGAACAAATCAAACTCCCTATGAAATCTGAAAGGGTAGAAAACCTAGGGTTAATTATTTTCATACTTTTGGAAATTAATGTTACATTTTAAAAGATATGGAACATCTACGAAAATTTTACTCAAAATCTGACGAATGAATATTTTTGGGTTATGCTAAAAATAGTAGGGCCTATAGAGTTTAGAATCTTAGAACCCAAACCGTTCTTGACTCAGTTAATGTGAAATTGGATGACACCAATAGTTTAAACTCGGATTTGCAGGAAGCAGATGCTGATCAATTGGAGATTCCACCAAAACAGCAAGTCGAAACTGAAAAGTCAGTAGAGAAACAGCACCAAGCAGAAAGTCTTAATGATACTGAAGAATGGGACCAAGATGAATCTGGGCATCCAGGCACATCTGCATATCCAGACGCATTTGACTACCCAGATATACCTGATACTGTTGAACCAGAAGTGTCAAAAAAACCATCTGCTAGGATTCAAAAGGCTCATGCACTTGACAACATTCTCACTGATCTATCTATAAGGAATGTAACCAGAAGAGAATTTGCTGCTGAGATGGGAAACATCTATCATGTGTCATAGATTGAACAAAAAAATGTCAAGGAAGCTTTGACGGATGAAAATCGGGTACAGGCTATGCAGGAGGAACTCAACCAATTTGAAAGAAACAACGTCTGGGAACTGATACCACATCCTAAAGAAGGAAATGTAATTGGAACCAAATGGATCTTCAAGAACAAATCAGAAGAATAAGGTAATGTTGTTAGAAATAAATCCAGACTTATTGCTCAAGGCTATACTCAGATTGAAGGGATAGACTTTGACGAAACATTTGAACCGGTAGCCAGACCGGAATCCATCAGACTATTACTAGCTGTGTCCTGCTACATTAATTTCAAATTATATCAGATGGATGTCAAAAGTGTCATCCTGAATGGCTTACTTCATAAAGAAGCTTATGTGGAGCAGCCACAAGGCTTCACAGACCCATCTTACCCAGAGCTTGGTATGAAAGGCTCTCATCATTTTTGCTAAATAAGGGATACAAAAGGGGAGGAACCGATAAAAAAAATTTCATTAAGCATCTGAATCCTGGACTAACTTTAGCTCAAATATATGTTGATGATATTTTATTTGGATTTACGTCTAAGTCCAAAATTGATGAATTTATAAATACAATGAAAAGAGAATTTGAAATGAGTATGGTCGGTGAACTAACATTTTTCCTTGGTTTGCAGGTACTACAGAATGAATCTGGCATATTCATATCTCAAGCAAAATATGCTAAAAATGTGGTGAAGAAATTTGGGCTTGAAGATGCAAGGCTATGAGAACTCCTATGAAAACTACACTAAAATTGTCCAAGGATGACTCGGCAAAGAACGTGGATCCATCTCTATACAGAAGTATGATTGGAAGTCTCTTGTATATGACTGCTAGTCGACCAGACATATCCATCAGTGTTGGAGTGTGGGAAAGATATCAGGCTAAACTTAAGGGGTTACACGTAGCTACTGTAAAAAGGATCATCAGATACGTAAGTGGTACATTGAGTTATGGAATTTGGTTTACTAGAGATACCACTATCCATCTTACAGGTTATCCAGATGCAGACTTGATGAGAATCATAGGAGGTTCTACAAATAAAAATCAATCATGTGAGCCAAACAAATTTTGAGTATATTTTGAAGGACTCTCGAAGCGTAAAAGAATAGTATTCAACGCTAAAACAAGAGATCAATCCAAGAAAAGAAGCCAAGAATCAAGCTCCGGATTCAATTCAAGTTTTGATAAAGATAAAGTCCGAATTTGAGGTTCATTATTTCCTGAGGAATTGTAGATATTTTCTTCTAGTTTCCAAATTATTTTGAATCACTCCAATCTGACATCGAGATCAAAAGTTATGACCCAAATACTGAAAAAGGCGCTTGCAGTCAATTTCGATTGACAATTTCCGATTGACCGAAATAGAGTTCGGTTGACCATTTTAGTCGACTGAAAATTACTGAAACATTCAAAAATGCGCGTTTTCTACTATTTTTCGCATTTCTTTATTTTCTTTCATATTTGTACTATAAATACTCATTTTTCTCTCAAACCCTACTAGTTTATGATGTATGAACATTGAAGTCTCCATGGTGAGCAAATTAGAGGTGAGAATTCCTCTTCAAATCTTGTTTCTCTTTTAAGAAATTATGCTCGACTTCATCTGGATTTTATGAATTTTGTATTGTTGGAAGAAGCCTTTGAACATGCTTATTTCTCTCCACTGGGTTAAGGATGTTTACTTGGAATTTTGGTTAGATTAAGCTTGAGTTTAGGTTTATTTTATCACTTTAGCTTTCTTGGGTTGATACAAAATTGTTGTGAGAATTTTTGGTCCAAACACCAAAGGGGTCCTCATCATTTAGTATCAGAGCTTGGTTCTAATTTGGTAAAACTATATCTTTAAATTCTTGTCATTGTTGTTGTTTCATCTATCAAAAAAAAAAATATACAAAAAATTGGGGAAAGTTTGTGTTATTGTGTATTTGATGATCTCTACACTTGGACATTATTGTTATTATCATTATTGAGATTATTGGGGATTCCTTTACACAAAACCCTTTCATTTTCATAACTTCCAACATTTGCACACTAGGTGTTTGTTGAAATTCCTCAAAGAAAATCACCACACTAGAAACTTATTTTCTCTACACCAAACACTTTTCTAATTAATTACTTGTTCTTTTATCAAGTTCATTATGTCTTGTGCTCTTGAAACCTTGTCCTACGAATTCATATTTCTCCTTTGTTATAACAAGCTATAAATTCCACTTGTTATTTGTGCCCATCATCTCCTATTTCTCTTCTTTGATTGTGGTTACATGTTTCACAAGATTTTATTTTCTTGGTGTAGTTGATTGCATTCCTTGGAGATTGAGTGAAACACGAGTGAAATGAATTTTTTTGTGAGGAGGTCTTCACACTTGCACTTCATGTCCACAATCTTTTGAATCGCCACATAAGAGATGGATTGCAACCCGGATTCTATGTTCAAAACTAGATGCTATATTGGAGATAAGGTGTGTAGTGTGGTTATTGATAGGGGACACTCCTCTAATTTGGTTAGTAACACCTTGGTTGGGAAATTGAGATTGGCTCTAATCCCACACTCTAGACCTTATAAGATTACATGGATAAATGAATGTGGGGAGTGTAGTGTGACCAAGCAAGCTCTAGTAACTATCACTCATGGAAAATATAGTGATGAAGTTTGGTGTGATGTAGTACCTCTAAAATCTTGTCATATATTGTTGGATAAAACATGGAGATGTGAGAGGATGGCAACTTATGATAAGAGTATGCACATATACCAACTTCTTAAGGATGAGAGATCATTCACACTAAATGGTTTAACACTAGAGCAAGCATTACGAGATGCAAAAAAGGTGGAGAAGGATAGTGTTGATAGGAGGGAAAATAGAAGAAGAGTGGAGAATAAATTTAGGGATGTTTTGGAAAAGATGATGATGGTGGAGATATTGATCAACATTGGGGCAAGGGTAGGAATAGAGGAGATTGGCATGCTAGGGTATTTGATCGAGGTCATCTAAGGAAGCATCGGGGTAGGGATGGAAATGATGAAAATATTGATAGTGTAAAAATAAAGAGTTCATCATTCCATGGGAAGAGTGATTCCATGTGGGACTTTAAGGAACAAATGAATTTTTTTGAAGAAAAGTTAATTGCATGGGATTGCAAATATAATGTTGGAGTGCAAAGGGGAGTAATAGTGAGGTCAAAGTTAAATTGCAAGAAGAGCCCCGAGGTAATAAAGTTGAGAAGAATGAGGGAGACTTGAAGATTGAAGTAATTGAACAAACTCCGACTTTTCATGTGGAAGATAAAAATTTGGGAAGTGAAGAAGTGAATGAATTGGGGGAGGAAATTATTGGAGAGATGGTGTATGTACTTAAAAATGTGGGAGAGTTGATTAAGCTTGATAATATGAAGGAGATGGTTGAGGATAAAAATTTTGAAGTGGTGAGTGAGCAAGAGAGTAAGAAGGTAAGAGGTGAAGAGAAGAGCCTCGATATTGTAAATGATGAGGTGGTGATGATTCATCATGAGTACAATGATCCATACCTTGTACTTGAAAGAACTAATTATCCCCACCCCATTTTATTAAAAACTTTCTTGCCATTTGGACATGATTGGGGGCTTGATCCACATCACTTGTGCCCAATGAATTGTTTGATTCGAGCCATCTACATAATCAACTTGAAGGGGTCATATTGGTTTATCATGAGGCATAGAAGCAAGGACTTTCCTTTTGATCCAGGAGGTGCAACGAAGCATCATGAGCAAACATGTGATTCGGGACGAATCATCCTGAAGAAGGAGGGTATGATGAGAATCCGACAAAGAAAAATCAATCATGCGAGCCAAACAAATTTTGAGTACATTTTTGAAGGACTCTTGAAGCGTAAAAGAATAGTATTCAAGGTTAAAACAAGAGATCAATCCAAGAAAAGAAGTCAAGAATCAAGCCCGGGATTCAATTAAAGTTTTGATAAAGATAAAATCCGAATTTGAGGTTCACTATTTCTTGAAGAGTTGTAGATCTTTTCTTCTAGTTTCCAAGTCATTTTGAATCACCCCAATCGGACATCAGGATAAAATTTATGACCCAAATACTTAAAAAGGTGCTTGCGGTCAATTTCGATTGACAATTTTCGGTCGACCGAAATAGAGTTCGGTTGACTATTTTGGTCGACCGAATGTTATTGAAACATTAAAAAATGCGCATTTTCTACTATTTTTTGCATTTTCTTTATTTTCTTTCATATTTGTACTATAAATACTCATTTTTCTCTCAAACCCTACTAGTTTATGATGTATGAACATTGAAGTCTCCATGGTGAGCAAATTAGAGGTAAGAATTCATATTCAAATCTTGTTTCTCTTTTGAGAAATTATGCTTGACTTCATGTGAATTTTATGAATCTTGTGTTGTTGGAAGAAACCTTTGAACATGCTTATTTCTCTCTATTGGGTTAAAGATGTTTCCTTGGAATTTTGGTTAGATTAAGCTTGAGTTTAGATTTATTTTACCACTTTAGCTTTCTTGGGTTGATACAAAATTGTTGTGAAAATTTTTGGTCCAAACACCAAAGGGGCCCTCATTAAGATTGGGCTGGGAATGTAGATGATCCAAAGAGTATATCTGGAGGATGTTTTTAGATTGGAAACAACTTGCTGGTGTGGCTAAGCAGAAAAAAAAACTCAGTGTCCCTTTCCATAGCTGAAGCGGAGTATATTGCAGCTGGTAGTTGCTATACAAAGCTCCTTTGGATGAAACAAATGTTGGAAGACTATGAGATATCTACAGAACATGCCACTATGATAGGAAGGGAAAGAAAAAGTTGAAAAAGTTGTAGTGACTTCAAAGAAGAAAATGTCAAAGGGTGATGCATCTACGGGTCTAGATGGATCTAGGTACGATACTTCTTCATTTATATGTAGCCCTATGCAAACAGCCAGAGGTATGTTTACACCCTTCAATTTTAAATTTTGGTCATCTGGAGCATATGCTGATTTCCAAAAACATATTTTGGGGAAACGAATGTACTATGAATTGAGGGTGTTTGTAGAAGAACTTGATGATTTCTGGGTTAATGATATAATATCCCATTTTGGTTTGAAGAAACTATTTGAATGTAAGGGGGAGATAAATGAAACTTTGGTAAAAGAGTTTTACGCCAATATTCCTATCGACTTTAACTCCAGGAAATGCCTGTTTACCACATCCTTATTTGTTAGAGGTCAATTGGTTAAAATATCTGGAAAAGATATTAGGAGGTGGTTGGGATTAAATAAAGATGTTTCTGATGAGGATGATTCAATGGAAGTCACAAATGATGAAATTGCTACGAAGTAGTTGGGGGGGGGGGAGTTACGTGGCCTATGAAAGGATTGAAACAGCTACCAAGTTTGAGATGTCTAAGAAATATCAAATTCTATATAAAATCGTCAAAGCTAATTTTGATAAGCTTATTCATGATTCAAGCTTTAAAAGGGAGTCTGGTAGAACACTATTTCTTCTAGGGACTAAAAGGAATATTGATCTCGCTAATCAAATTTGGAACTCCATTGTTGGACGGGTCTCTGGGAGTGGTCCCTGTCAGGGTAATACGTATTTGTTGGTTTACCCATGGATTATTTCACAATACTTGCTTGATCAGGGTGTTCGGACATTGGAAGATGATCTGGTGATCTCTCCCAAACTATTAATCAGGGTGAAGTGTAGAAAAACACTAGAGGCGCAGACTTCCAATCGAAAACATAATCTGGGTGACACTGGTGTATCTAAGAAACAGGATTCATGTGGCCAGGATACCAGAATTGGGCAGCTCGAAGCAGAAATAATTGGTTTGAAGGCAGAGGTGTGTGACCTCAAGATTAGTGTCAGAAGACTCGAAGATATGCTGGATTAGATGCTTGGTGGATCTTCCAAAGATATGGCTCCAGAGGCTGCTAGAGAGAAGAGAAAGGAAGCAGCCAAAAAGCCCACTGGAATGAAGAAGCAAAGGAAGAACTGAGACTCATCTCAGTAACACAGTACCTGCCACATGCACCTATTTCTTCTTACTATCTTTGATGGTTTTTTTTCTTTAAAACAATTTTTGTTTGGTCTGTAACCGGATATTGCCAGTGGTTGGTATTTTGTGTTTTTTTTTTTTTTTTTACAGGTTACAAGGAGTGGAAGGCTTCCCCTATTTATTCCAAAAAAGGGGGACTAGTAGTTTTTTTAAAAAAAATATCCTGTCATCTTTTTAGGCTTATTATTTTTCTCTCATTACATGCATGAATTTGTTGAAGTAAGCTTATTATTATGCATGACTTGAGAGGGAGAATTTTGATAGGGGGAGCTTGATAATTGCATGTTACTTCTATCTATGGTTGAGAAAAGATAAATAGGTTTTGGAAAAATAGAAAAAGTCAAAGGGGGAGATTGTTAACTTATTTGTTATTGGCATTCTCTATTTTTCTACATATTTTAATTTAAGTAAATTTAATTTAATTACTATACATGTGTGTTTAGTAATTCATTGAGTTTAATTAAATTACTCGATTCTTTCTATGACTATTAAGTATAATTATCTCCTATATTTTTGGAATAATTATATCTTGATAATTGATAATGTTTGGAGACTTATCTTGTTTGATAAGTATTGTGATAATGGTATTATTGGGCTAGAATTCTATCACTTATCACTCTTGATAAGGATTCAAGATTAAGAATATCTTGATTGGCCGAAAATCTTGGTCCTATTCTTGGTGTCCAATTTTGATTCTATCACTTATGGTAAGATTCTTGAATTTATGATTATCTTACCTTATCTTTAATTATTCTTGATTTAATTGCAGGTATTAGAGATTTTGTGCAACCAGGATTCTTGATGGACAAGCAATTTGATTACACTTAAAATAAGGGAGACTATGACAGTTTTCTGTGTGGGTTGGAAGCCAAAAATTCGTGTGGTGCACTAAAACATATACGGCTTCTACATTATTGAGACATTGGTTCTTAGGAAGGAGAAATCAATCACCAAGAGAAGAAGAGACTTTCAGCCAGAAGATCAAACGGGAGGTTTGGATCAAGATCGAATGGGAGTTCGAGTTTGATAAAGATCATTGCAGTTTTAAAGAAAACTACTGAAGAGTAGTGGGACGTCAGCTCACAATACACGCCATAGAAGAATCAGGGAGTGATTTATTTATTAGGTGTTTGATAAGTCTATGCGTAGATTTATCATGTAGCTTAGATTAATCCGTGTAAAAACTTTTCTTATATAGTGATTGATTTTTGTCCGCAGGGTGTGGGCATGTGTAAAGGTGTCAATCCGGGTGGTCCGGGCCGGGTCGACCCGCCAATAAAAAGCCCGGTAACAGCCCGCTTGAAAAAAGCCCGCCCGCTGCGGGTTACGGGCCGGTTACTGGTCAGCCCGCAAATTTTGAACTACAACCCAGACCCGCTCGATGGCCCATCCGGGTCGAGCCCATGCAGGTCGCGATTTTTTCTGATTTGGCCCGTATGAATAAAAATATAGATTTTTTTCATATTTATAGCAAATTTTTTGTCAAGTTTCTAAATACAAAATGATTAAAATGATAAATTCATATTTATACCATAAAATATTTACATAGAATTTAAAATTATAGTTTATGTTATATGAATTACTTCTAAATTTGCAAATTTAAATAAAATATAAACAAATAACAATTAAATGTAAATGTATTTCTAATTACTATTATAAAAAAATATTATTTTTTTAGATATTAGGGAGAAAAAAAATAAGATTTTACTTTAAAAGTTGTATTAGAGTTTTTAGAAGAAGAGAAATTTTCAATGTTACCATATTTAATAAAAACAGTTTTTTTTTTTATTTTTATTTTTACGGGCCAGCGGGTTGGTTAACCGCGGCTCGCGAAGGTTTGACCCGCAAAACCCGCAGTTCACAACTTCTTGACCCGTGAACCGCCCGCACAGGTCATGGGTCGACCCGCGGTCCCGGGTCAATCCGGACCGGTTTTCACGGGTCTGGTCGGCCCGTCCGTCTTGACACCTCTAGGCATGTGGGTTTTCCCTATTAGGGTTTTTCCCATGTAAAGCTTAAATATTGCGTTCTTGTCTATTTACATTTCTACATCGTTTATACTGGTATGTTCACGTTTTATAAACCAGACGAATCTGTGTCAGCAAGATTCATCTGGTCTTGCGCTAAAACAAAACTTCTCGTTTCACTGACAATTTGTAACTGTCCAGACAAATCTGAGACGGTCAGTCGTGTTTTAGTTAAAATTAGACAACTTTAATTTTTCAATAACTGTTGACAATGCAACTTTTAGTGATACAATTATTAGTTATTTAAAGAAACAGATGAATGGTTGGGAGGATAAGAGGGATGCGTGTGTTTTGAATGGAAATTTTTTGCATATGAGATGTTGTGCGCACATTGTTAATTTGATTGTGTGTGAAGGATTGAGAGAGGCTCATGACTCTATTGTTTGCATTCGAAATGCTGTGAAATTTGTGATGTCTTCCCTGGCTAGGTTTTAAAAACTGAAAGAGTGTGCAACCTTAGAAAAGATTGAAAGCAAATTCCTGGTCTGTTTGGATGTTCCTTGTTGGAACTCCACTTATCTCATGCTGGAAGCAACCATTAAGTATCAAAAGGCTTTTGACAAATTAATAGAAGAAGATATCCATTATGTGACCTACTTTCAAGATGTTGAGGGGGGTAGAAGGAGGAGGGGGCTCCTACTAATACTAATTGACAGAATGCTGCAGTTTTTGTGAAATCTCTAAAAAAATTTTACAACGTCAAATTGAACTTCAGTGCCTCATTGCATGTTACTTCTTGCTCTTATTTGGATCAAGTTTGTACACTTGTTGCTAAAATAGATGAATGGTCTAATAGTCATGATTTACTTTTGTGTGGAATGACAAGAAATATGAAGAAAAAGTTGGACAAATATTGGGAAAAATGGACGAAGTTAATCAAATTTTGATTGTTGCTTGTGTGCTAGATCCTAGATACAAGTTAGATTATGTTGAATATTGTTTTGGTGATATTTATAAGGATGGACAACTTGCTAGTGACATGAGCAAAAAAGTGAAAACCACTTTGGTATCTCTTTATGAATGGTATAGGGGTGTTGAAGGGGGGTTGTGGTAGACAGAGGGTTCAATGGAGTCTGTCAATTTATATACTGCAGCAGTAGGTTCTTCTACCTTGTCTTCTACCCGTCATTCCAGGTTTCAGGAAAAAAAAAGGCGGCTAAAGATTCCCTTGAGATTAAAAATGATGTTGAGAGATATTTGTTGGATGTGTGCGAAGATATAGACAACAAGGAGTTTGATGTTCTAAATTGGTGGAAAGTGAATGGTAATAAGCACGGAATCTTTTCCAAATTAGCTAGAGACGTGTTGGTTGTTCAAGTGTCAACCGTGGCCTTGGAGAGTGCCTTTAGTATAGGTGAAAGAATTCTTGACCCATTCCGTAGTTTGTTGACCCCTAAAACTATGGAGGTTCTAGTGTGCACACAAAATTGGCTTAAAGCTTCTCCAAACTTAGAAGGGTTTAGTATGGAGGATTTGGAGCATTACAATAAATCGAAGCAAGGTAAAATTAACACTTTAATTTTCTATTGCCTATTAGTACTATCTAATTTAAATGCTAATTTCATTCGTTAATGTAGAACTTGGATGTTATCATGTTAGATGAAGGAGAAATCAAGTGAAGGAAATTTAAAGCCTATTTGTGTTTGGTGCGTTGGTGGTAAGTTGGACTCTTTATAATTATAGACTAATACTATAGTGAATGAAGTTATTAAAGGTATGTTAAAGTTGAAAATGTGTTACATACTTACATTTTGATCTTTATATTTTGGTGAAATTTTGCAGGTGAAAGTAAAGAAACAAATAACTTTGTATTTTGATATAAACTTATGTTTATGGAAATGTAATTAATATACGCTTTGGGATGATTGTAACTATAAATACTATATGCTTTTGAAATTTTCTAATGCTGTGATTTGTGAATGCATTATGCAGCAAGTTTTAACATTTTGCAACCAGCAGGGATTTTCAAGTTTTAGTTTTTTTTTTTTTTTTGAAGGAAAAAATTTAAATCTAAAACGAACCCGACCCGCCCACTATTTGTCAGTTCGGTCTGTTTCGGTTTAATTCTAGAAATCGGTTTGATTCAGGTGGTCGTTTGGCAGAACTAGCGTCATCAGATCGATTTCGGGTTGAGCTGAAAATCTACCCAACCCGCCTGATGCCCACTCCTATCCATCATTATTAACTAACAGAAATCCTACGTTGCCATAAAATACGTTAAAGGGTTAAGTACACAAATACACAACTTTAAATGATCTATTTTTAATCAATAAGTCTACACTAACCATAAGCTTGACCATAAGCTTCACACAACCTATGAGATATGACCAATATGCCCTTAATTTATATAAAATTCAAATCATAAGTCATAACCTACTGATTAGGCAAAATACAGCGTTCTCTCTGCTCCCAAATCACATTTCTTCCGCCCTGCTCTCTCTCTGCCTTCTCCCAGATTTTCCATTCTTCTCCCTCCTAGCTTCTGTGGCGAAAGATGATCGGGACGACGCCTAATATCCACTGAGCAGTGACCGGGCAACTCGTTTGCAGAACCCAAATCCATCATCTCCGGCCATTAACTTACCAAGCAACCCTTGTCGAAATTTTCAGGGAAGTAGCAGCAACAGCAATTTTCGGGTATCATTTAGTCTTTTTCATAGACAGAAACACAATGTTCATGGTTTTGGTTTTGATACTTAATTTCTTCTACCAGATACGCTGTTTTATGTTTTATCGATTTCATGAAATTTTTGTTATGGATATTATTGTAATGTTTATAGTATTTTTTTTAAGTTTCTTTTCTTTCTTTGTGCGTATATTAATTCATGGCTTCCAATTTCTTTTCACTTCAGAATCAATTTAGGTTGAATCTTTTAGAAATTTGGACTAAAGAAGTGGATAAACATGCCTTCGGCTTCTAGTTGTTGTGGACTGGTAGTGTTCTGTTGGGTTATTTCTTAGTTTGATTTCATTTGGTGAGATTTTGCCCTCCTTATTTATCAATTGTGAATCATTGTTTCTGTATATGAATGTTTATACACTACTGTGATGGAAATATTCCCTAAGTTTTATGAATGAAAGTCGTTCTAAATTTGATTTACATATCACTACATTGGAGTTTATTGTGATTGTGTAGTTGCCGGATTTGAAGATGGGTGGAGGATATGGAGCAAGAGGACCTAATTATGGACCATGTCATAGTTGTAGGAAGTGGGGACACTGTTTGGATGAATGCCCAACTAAGCAAAGGTGTCCATGGTGCGGGCAGGGTTATGTTAGATAGCTAGTGGCAGGGAATTTGTTACAACACAAAGGGAAGTCATTTTTTAATTGCAACAAGAAGAACTGCAGATACTTTTGTTGGGAAGAAACAAAGTCAGTTGGACTTCGTTCGGGTGTTTGGGATGAAGGGCAATCAAGCGAAGTTCATTCGGAGGGTATTGATCAAGGACAGACAAGCGGAGTTCGTTTGGGTGATGTCACTGCCTCCAACTATGCAATTGATGAGCTTTCTCACCTTTTGAGAACGAGCGCACGAATATCAAAAGAAGAGGAAGTGGAGATATCGCTAATGACAATTCACAGGAACAAGAAGAAGTGAAAGGCTGATCTCTTATGTTAGATGTTATGTGTTGTTTTTAGACTTCCTTTTCTAGTAAATTATTGTGCCAGCATAGGCTAACTTTGGTAGGAAAATGTTGCTGTTCACAAAACTGTTATGTATGATTCTGTAAGACTTGTTCCCTTTAATTAGCATCCTGTTATGTAGCATTAAGACTTGTGACATTAATATAGCATCATGTTATTCATCTAGACTTGTTCGCTTTATATAGCACATCCTGTTATATAACATCATGTCAATTCATTGCAATCCATGACATAACATAACATATACACATGACACAATAAAGGGAAATTACAGTTGTTATTGATACATAAATACTAAATCATCTGTAAAATTCCCATATGTGCACTTCGACCATATCGATTTTGTAATCGAAAATACAAAATGGCATCATAAACATTCCAATGACTGTGCTATATTTCGACCAAAAGACTTGATAACAAAAAAATTAAACATTCCAATGACTATGCTATTCTTTTTGTGCAATAGTCTCCATCACACTTGCAATTTGATTGTCATCTACATTGTCCCGAATATTTCTCTTCCTCTTACTTGTGGTAGATGTAACCTGTGAACACAATAAAATTGAACTAAATTAAAAAGTTGAACTACATTAGATATTGAACTAAAGTTGAACTAAATTAGATATTGAACTAAAGTAGAACTAAACTATGGATAAAACGTACCTTGATTTTCTTACTACTTTTCTCCAATGGCCCTTTCTGTCGGTTCTTTCTAGGAGCTCCCTTTCTTTCCGAGCACTTAGGATCAAATATTGGATTTAAGTGGTTAAGCACGTCGTCTCCAATGGAAGGGACAGTAGGCACACTAATGGGAATAATGTTGGATGAATGTGTTAATTGATTTTCGATCCACTCCAATAACTCCCGTGTTCTTATTTCATCACTGACAACTGCATCGGCTATCCTAGCAAATGTATTGCACAATTGATCATATCTGACTTGTTCAGCTGAACTCACCCAGCCGTCGTAGTTGATCTCCAATCTAGTGTATGATCTGTGCACATCTCTTCTCCACCTTCGTAAGACATACCTTTCAGGCAAAATTCTCACACCATTTCGCATCAATACTGAGATTTCATGTCTACAAATAATTCCTCTAAACTCAAATAGATGACAACTGCAAACAACATGAGAATTCTCTTTGTCAAAGGTAACCACAAAATTCTTTCTCCTCTCTACTCCGTTTATTGTAGTATCTTCTTCCACATCAAACGTAGTTCCATCCCCAACGCACACAAGATCACAATACACTTTTCCAGTCAGCTCCATCTGAAATTCTTTGAATTTATGAATTGTGTACACGTCTTGAATTTGCTTCTCCATTACGTATGTTGTAACAAAAGGAACCATCTGTGTATGTGATTTGACATCCGCTTGGAACTCTTTCTCCACTTTACTCCTTAGAGCCCGCTCATACTGTTCAACGAACTGCTTCAAACTTGTTTTCTAATGAACATACCCATCGAAAAAAGCATTGATACTCTCACTACGCTACGTTGTTCACATTGAAACTCTTGTATAAAGGGATTCCAGCTATGTCATTAACTTCAAGCTTCTGTTTGACATTATCAGTTAAAGATCTATTACATCTGAACATTCTTGAACGAGAAGGACTGATGCTGTGATTGTGGTCTAAATGGACTACAGTAACACGCCATGTGCCTGAGGCATCTGAGCAAGCTGTCATCTTAGCCTTGCACCCTATTTGCATAGTTGGGTGAGGCTTCAAAGAGTTTCGAGCAGTACTAGATTGATTCCCTTCTCGACTACAAACAAATGTTACACTCCTCAATAATCCATCTGGACCTTTTCTCGAATTCCTTCGCCTAATAGGAAACCCCACTTTGCGAGCATACTCCAAGTAATATTCATAAGCCTCGTCATCGCTACCAAACTTCTTCCCAACTTCAGGCACACACTCAATACCCTTGACTGGTAGTTCATCATTCAGTCCAACACAATTCTTGGGTGGTATCTCATTTATTACCCCACATTCATCAACATACTCAATAGCATCTGCTGTAAGTTCATCATTCACTATAACACAATTTTCAGGTAGTAACTCATCAATAACCCTACATTCATAAACTCCAGTCACACACTCAGTAGCCTCTGTTGTGAGTTCATCATTCACTACAACAAAAATTTCAGGTAGTAGCTCATTTAGCTCCACAAACTCATCAACCACAAGAAGTTCATTGTCAACATTGGATGAAAAAAATTCATTCACTGCGCATTTTTCCAACAGCAGTGACTAACATTGTGGATAAAAATCGAAAAAAAAAATGAGATTCTTAGCCGTTTCATGTGACTGCTACCAGTTCCAAATTCATTAAATGACCAATTTATAGTCTAGGAAATTAAAAAAGTAAGGTGATGGCTGTGATGAAAAATAGATGTAGGAAATTATCATACCCAGATAAGTCATTGTTAGTTTCGACCGGAAAATGTAGTCTTACTTTTGGAGATGGCGGAGTTAGACATTTTTACAACCTTTTCGCCGAAAAACATTAATTTACGGGTCGGTGGTGGAGTTAGCACGTTTTCGCAACCTTTTTCGCTGGTGAAACCATGGAGCTAATGGTCGGTGTCTGGTGGAGCTACAAAACTTCTTGCCAGAAAAAATGGAGGAGCAACTCGGTGGTGGAAGATGGTAGTGTTGGCGGGAAAGACGGAGATCAACAAGGGAGGGAGAGAGACGAAGGCAGCTATTGTTTTGGAATGGTTTGTGTAAACTGTACACTACAAACTGGGAACCGAAATATGGCACGTCTAATCTAAAATAAAATATAATATCAATATTGCGAGAAATTAGGTTGTGTGAAGCTTAAGGTCAAGCTTATGGTTAGTGTAGACTTATTGATTTTTAATTATCATGTACTTTAAAAGATATTTGAACAATACAAAAGATATTATCAAAATTAGGTAAAATTTAAAAACAAAAATTCTACCCTACCAAAACGTATTATAGTTTCTACTTCAACCACCAATTCTTTTTCTTTTTTTATTAATTCAGTCTCTAAAAAGCAAAAGCCTCAATTAATTGATTGAACCAGAAGAGAAAGTGGAACAACGGCGACAAAGGTTTCTAGATATCGCGTGGTTTATTTGCTTTTTTCTAAATAATTTTGTTTCATAATTGATGATATTTTTGTGATGTTGCTTGTTCATAGCTCTTGCCCAAAATACTGTTAATTTGGCTTGGGTTATTTTGGTAGCTTACAATATACATTACCAAGGAGAGCATTGACAACATGGTTTTGGTTGTTTTAATTCAAAAGAAAATCAATTCAAAATTGAATCAAATATTTTAACTTCCTGTGCTTAGGCCCTGATGAACATATAGGTGAAACTGTGAAAGTGAGGCCAATGAAAGTACATAATTATAATGGACAAACAAAATATTGCTGGAGGCAATTAAATTCCAATTTAAAATTTTGGCAATGAGATCAAGTGCTAGACCTTGCTTGTGCAACTTCAAATCCCTGCCATCTCAGGCCATGTTTGAGGTAGCAAAGCTACAAAACTCCAGCAAATGAAAATGTGGTTAGTAGCCCAGGTGTTTGCCAAGTTGCTTGAACCAATTTTCTCTTTATTGAGAAGACAAAGGGTAGATGCTGCCTTCCATAACTCAGATCAAGGAGCTGCTTGCAAAAATGTCTAAGTTGGAAGTCACAATTGAAAGTCGAGGTTCAGAGTAAAATTCCATTTTGAGCCGATCAACATTTTGAAGTCGATCTCTTTTACATCAAGAAGTTCTACAATGTGAATTACAGTTATAATTTATTTTCAATTTTATAATTAATTATAATTAATTAATTAATTAATTGTCATTTTAACTTAATTGTACATTACAAGTATCTCAAAATTTCATTTTTATTTTGAATTAAATAAATTAGTTACAAATTGTAATGAATTACCATTTGTAATTAATTACAAATGTAACTTAATTATATTATGTAATAAATTAAAATTGTAACTAATTAATTATTATTGTAATTTAATTGTATATAAGTCGCTCAAAATTTTATTTTTCTTTTAAAATTAATTTAATTAGGTAAAAATTGTAATGAATTAAAGTTTTTAATTAATTACAGTTGTAACTTAATTTCAATTTTGTAATCAATTACAAATGTAACTAATTAATTATTATTAATTTAATAATAATTGCATATTACAAGTCACTCAAAATTTCATTTTTCTTTTTAAATTAATTGAATTAGTTATAATTGTAATGAATCACAGTTTGAAATTAATTGAAATTGTAACCTTATTTCAATTTTGGAATGAGATATCTGCATGTTTAGAATATATTTAATCACAATGAGAAGTACATTTTATTTCATTGGATTACAAATTAATTTTTCAGTTTGAGATTTAATTTGAGAATTTTTCTTGACAAGTACAAGCGAAGAAAGCGTTTCGAAAGGTCTACAGGGATGCTCATTGCTTCACCTTGCATATAAAACTGAAGACATTGGACTGATAGAACTTCTTCTACAATACGGTGCAGACATAAATGCTTCATATTCTAGGGTAACACACCTCTTGATTCTTGTATGGTCAGAGGCAAAACTACATTTGTCCAACTTCTCCTTACAAGGTAAATCCTTCTTAAAAATCAATTCCCTTGAATTATTAAATTTTTTGCTAGAAAAAGTAATAATTGTTTAACGTAAATAAAATATCTAAAATCGGGTAATCATATGTTTGCTGACGATTGACACGCCTCACTCCCAACAACAATTGCGATATGCAAGCGGGAGAAATTATAGCAAATCTCAAACCATATATATCCCTTGTCAGCCAATTGAAAAAACTGATTTAATGAAATATTTTCTAATTACCTGATTTTAAAAAATTTAAAAGTAAAAAATATATGATTGATTCTAATTAATCCTATGTTAAATCATGCTGATTGGATTGAGAAATATTTTTTAAGTCCAAAAATCTCTGAGCCTTAACACACAACCGTGCCAAACAGAGCCTATTTGTCTGAAATCAAAACTACATTGGAAGAACCCTAGAAATCGCCCCTGAAATATGCCACTGAAATCGAGATTGTCATGACCGAATCTGTCAACATATCTCCTCCATAGCCGAGCCAAATTGTAGAATTCACAGTACAAAATCCTTAATCCACTTTCCAAATTTTTCGAAGCTGCGACGGAAAGGCGGACCGCGACAGTGAACCGAGCTGCGACGGAGAGGTGAACTATTTGCTGCCAGCGTTTTCTTCCAATTGATTTGGGTGTGTGCGTTTTTTGCTCATTTGGCTTATTTTTTGATCTTTTAAATGCCGACTAGAATTTCCGTCCTCCACTTGGCATATTCTGTTAGTTAGTTCACAGAGGTACTAAGTTAGTGCAAAAATTGACAGCTTTAAGCAATGGCCGGAGTTTCAGTGGCGGCAGAGTGGCAGCTTCTTCACAACCGGTACTACCGGAAGTCAGAGCTGTACCAGATGCAGTGGAAGCACGTTGACCTCACGCGGAACAAGGTAGCATGTGCACCTTTCGGAGGTCCTGTCGCTGCCATCCGCGACGACGCCAAGATTGTCCAGCTCTTCGCCGAGTCGGCCCTTCGCAAGCTCCGTATCTTCACCTCCTCCGGCCAATTGATCTCTGAGACCGTCTGGAAGAATCCCGGTGGTCGCCTCATCGGCATGTCATGGTCCGATGATCAAATTCTGATCTGCATCACCCAAGACGGCACTGTTTATTTTTACAATTTCCATGCCGAGTTAATCAATAATTTTTCTTTGGGCAAAGAGTGTTTCGAAAGTAGCGTTATGGAGTGTGTGTTCTGGGGAAACGGTTTCGTTTGTATCAATGAGGCGTTTGAGATTTTTGCGGTGCCAGATTTGACCAATCCCAGGGCGGTTAAATTGGCGGATTGTAATTTGGAGGATTTGCCGCATTGTATAGCTGTGATTGAGCCACAGTACACTTTGTCAGGGAATGTGGAGGTTTTGTTGGGGGTCGGGGATCATGTCTTGTTGGTGGAAGAGGATGGGGTGCAGCAGCTTGGTGTAGGAATAGGGCCTTTTCAGAAGATGGTGGTTTCGAGGACTGGGAAACTTCTGGCGTCATTCACACATGATGGGAGGCTTCTGGTTATGTCAACCGATTTTTCAAATATTATCTTTGAGTACACTTGTGAGGTATAATTAATTTCATCTTAAGGATTTGTGAATTTCAACTCAAAATTATATGGACAAATGAAGTTCTACTTTATTGCAGTGGTTGATTTGTTTGGAGAAAAAAATTGTCTTTATGGTTTAAATGCATACTATATAAACACAAAAATGCCACTCAGTAATGGTTATCTGGTTGAGAACTGGATATCCTAGTTAGTAGCATTATGGCTTACTTTTATTTGATTTTTCTTTGTAATGCCAACGATCACCTTTTGTTATAGAAGTGCTCAAAATGGATTGAGGATTTCAGGGTGAATAGTAAGAGTTGGAAAGTAGTCTCTCTTGGAGTCTTCTTTGCAGAATTATGACTCCTGAGCTATCTGTGGACATCGCATGTCAGTAGTACCTCTAATAAATCAGCAGGCACACGCCAAAAAATTACTTGTTTTAAGAATTCTTTATTCTTTTATCTTCTTGAGCATCTTTATTATCAGCTGACAGTAGAATTAAGCCTTATTTAAAATTCATAGATGGAGGATACATAAATGCAGTCTTTCTGAGTACATAGTAGCGACATGAGTGAGATCATATTATTAATTAACCTATCAACTGAATATTGAACTCGAAAATGAAGAATCAACTGCCTCTGGGCTTACGAAATGTTAAAGCTTTTTCATCTTCAAAAAATAAACATGCTTCACTTCTTGTCAGGGAGGGAGGATGGATGGGTGTATATAGCAAATAAGCAAGATATTAACTATGTACTACATCTAGCATCTAATTATTATATACTGTTGTTCTCCTCAAAATCCCAATTTATAAAATGATGTCAGCATGTACATTTCAAACTTTCTGATGCTCTTCATTATCTTTATGTGTATAGTCAGCTCTTCCACCTGACCAACTGGCTTGGTGTGGAATGGACAGTGTCTTACTATACTGGGATGATATGCTATTGATGGTAGGTCCTTATGGTGATCCTGTGCGCTACATATACGATGAGCCCATTATTCTTATCCCTGAATGCGATGGAGTAAGGATACTTTCTAACACAAGCATGGAATTTCTACATCGAGTCCCAGACTCCACAGTATCTATCTTTCAGATTGGGAGCACCCTTCCTGCTGCTTTGTTATATGATGCCCTAGATCACTTTGACCGGCGGAGTGCCAAGGTAGTCTACCTTTATTATCTTTACTCATCTCAGAATTATATCCTGATGAAGTCTTTTTCATGATTCATCCTCGTATTTGCCTTTAGGATAGGATGTACATATTTCAACATTTGTTATAGACTCTGAGAGTACACCCTACTTTCTATGTTCACCTTAATGTCTTCTCTCATGCATACACCTTGCAGGATACTATTCCTCATTGTTGGTGGGCAGCTAAAATATCATAAAAGTTTTTTGAAGTAACTTTTGCTACCAATTTTGTGCACCGAGAAAAGTTTTTATATGACTTCTATATTGTAGACTTCACCACCATGATCACTAGCTGCTCCCCCTACCACACCTTCACCATTTATCTGGGAATGGTGTTTTTACCTCCAGCCACTAATAGTGGTATTTCTGGATTCCTACCATCAACAACCCAGCATTGGGCATTTAAAATGAGCTTTTCTTGTTATTTAAGGAGGGAAGGGGCATAGCCACAAAGATATTTCATCTCAGATGCTGGTCTTCTTCCTCTCTCACCTTATGTATCACGCTATATCATTTTCCTTAGAAATTGTTGGCCTTAAGATTTCTAGTAGCTACATGTTACTGGACTCGTGGAATACTAAGGATAAGCCTTCTGTTACTCACTTCAAATGCTCTAAATTATGGTGGAATGGATTAGAATAATAAGCCTAAATTTAGTAGGGAAAATGAATTATATTAATCATATTAAAAATGGATTGTGAACTTACCTTTAGAGGTGTAATTTTTCTTTTTATCATTGAGGAAATCTATTGTCCACCAGGCAGATGAAAATTTGAGATTGATTCGCTCTTCGCTGCCCGAGGCTGTTGAGGCTTGTATTGATGCTGCTGGTTATGAATTTGTTATTTCACAGCAGCGGACACTACTGAGAGCTGCGAGCTACGGACAAGCCTTTTGCAGGTTGGTTTGTCGAGTCTTACTGGTGTTTTAATTTTTACATATTCGGAGAAAATGGAACTGTGTCCTGTGCTCTGCCTCTGGATGAAGTTTCTTTACTTTCTTTCTAAGCTGCTGGATATAAAATCTATTTCATGAGTTTGAAACATTGACTTTTGATTCTACTGTACCTGGGTTGAATTGGTTGGAAAAAATTATGAACGGTAGAAAAAATCTCCGCGGAAGCATTTCCCTTTGAGGTTCATTCGAATATACTTTTGCTCGTTGATTGGAAACTAGAACAACTCGTTTGTTAGAATATCTGCTGATGTGTGAAAGAAGTTTTTTATAAACTTGACTGTTCTTAATCTAATCCCAAAGAGAAAGATCAATGCTGCTAGAAAATGCAATAATCAACAAATACGTCTCTGATTTATACCTCCTAAGTTGTAAGATTAGACTTTTCTACTTCTTATGATTATGATATTCCTAGTACTTACGATTATCTTATGTTTCTGGTCTTCATATTTTTCTTTTTGAGTTTGAAATGAATAATACTTTCTCAGTATTAGGAATAAAAGGTTTCTTTATATTAGTGCCTGGTTATGTCATGGAACTTTTGTTTTTAGAGTTGTTCCATGACATGAGATTTTTTGATTCTTGCATGAACTTTCCTTGGTACAGAATTGCTCCTTGCATAAAGTTACTATTTGCATTTGTTCATGCTCCAGAAAGAACATTGTTATTTGATTTTTCTTCTTGATAATGATATCCAGTTCGCTTTGGCAGCCAATTTCAACGTGATCGCATTCAGGAAATGTGTAAAACATTACGGGTAGTAAATGCTGTACGCCACCATGAGATTGGTATCCCTCTAAGTATTCAGCAGTACAAGGTCTTCGTTCTCACTACTTTATGTCTGAAGTTGCAATTCCATGTTGTGCCTCTTCAATGAAAGCAACTTACTATTATTTTTTCTAATTGTTTCCTTGAAGTTGCTTACACCATCCGTGCTAATTAATCGTCTGATTAATGCTCATAAATACCTACTAGCTCTTCGGATATCAGAATACCTTGGAATGAATCAAGTAAGTTTACAAACTTTCTTTTCTTATTCAAACTGTATAATACATTTTTCTCTTCATCCCTTCCCCCTCTTTTGGTAGCCTTTGGTTGCCTAACAATGGTTCACCTAGGTACTTTTCATCCCCTTTTGTTTAAATGTTTTTCACTGCTATGTAAGTTTTCAAGTACCATCTACCTTTCTGTACCTATTATGGATGCTCATATTTGCTTCTGTAGTGATGACGAGCAGTTAAGTTCTACTGCAATTCTAACTATTTACTTTACATTTGAAATTAGAAACAAATGATTTTCGGAAATGATCACTGGCTGCAGTGTGAAATTGAGCTAGATGCTTGTTGCGAGAAAGTGCTTTTCGTTGATAGTTGGATATATGATGTTAAGATATTGATAATAATTAATGTTAAATGATATTTAACAGCATAAAATTATGCCTTTGTTTGTCTCCCCTTTTTTCAAACCTTTTTCTTCTCATACTCATTTTCGTACATTCACATAATAAAATATTATGCACATATACGCAAAACTAACTACTTTTTAATCACATAATTCTTAAAAAAATCACCATTCAAAACATCAATTTCTCTTTATGCCTGTGTTCGGAAAACCTTTTTTCTTGTTTATAAACAAGCAAGAGAATCAAAGGTAGCTGTTGATTTCGTAGATGTGAGACAGAAGACTTTCAGCATCTTTTCAGTACAATAAAAGTCGTTGATGTAACCGGATTTTGTGCTCCCATACCAAAATTGCCCTTGCAATATATGTTTAGTTATTAACAATTGCATATTTAGAGAGGCACAATTACCAATTCATTTTTATGTCAGAATTTCAATTGATCATAAGTGTGCCTGCTGGAAACAATATTTTCAAGCATTCTGCAAAAGAATCCGAGACACGGTAAACAAGAATCTTGGCAATTGTGCATGTTTACAAACACGGTTTTCCTTTTGCCGAATAAATAAATGCTATAATGTCCATCAAGCAGGGCTATAATTTTCTAGAAAAACTATTTGATGTGAAAATATGCCATGCTATGCATCTCTATGCAAAGAAAATTGGAAAGGGGAATATGAATTGAGTAGGGGGGGGGGGGGGGGGGGGTTCAACTAGAATGGTTTATTACATGACCAAGTCTATGATTTGTCACTTTCTCACTTCCTGTGCTGTTTGTCTCTGCGAACAGTTCTGCTTTTAAGTAATGGCGTGTTCGGTAAACTTTTGTTATCATCAACACAATTTCCAACACCACTTTTTACCACACATCTATTTTTTCTCCAATTTTTAACCACATCTTATCTAGAAAATACAAATAACACCAATCATTACCTGTTATAACAGTTGCCGAACACAAACTAAGATATTTTGAGCACTGATTTGCTTGTTATTTTTTAAATTTCATTTTTTTTTCCTTTTTTATTATCCCATGTTTGCCCCATGTTTATCAATGGCCTTACTACTTTTTATCCTCACATTTTATGGGACCACAAGTACTATCCACTTATGCACCACTTGTTACTATTTAAATAGGTTATAAACAACTCCCAAACATGCGCTTAAAACACATCTTAGTATGCTTATTATCAATGTCAATATTCCCAAATTTGAAGTCTGTGCTTCTCCTCAGCTTGGAAGTACAATATTTATCAAAATCATGTAAGTTGGTAAACAACTTGTCTTAAATTTGTGGAGCATATAAACATATATATTTTTTTAAAATTTTTTTTTTGAAGATGTTAACTAAAACTGTTTTGACCTTTTACATTTAAAAAATTAGCATCAAATTGATGATTGTAAACATAATTAAAATAATGTTATTGCTTTTATCCTGCTTCCAATTTACAATTTTATTTTCATTTATCAAGCTCAGTGTAAGATTCTGAAATTTAATAACCTTTTTTCAACTCTTAGTGGCACCAATTTTAGTGGGGACTAATTTGGGATAGAACGCCCTTCCCTTGATGGGGAAAACCTCATCTCACCTCAGTAAACAAAAAAATAAACAGGAGAGATGTCTGGGGGGCTTCTGTCCACAAGATATCAAAAAGGAATTCTTGCTAAATAGTCATTGCAATTCCTACTTCTACTTCTACAGAATAAAATATAAAAAAGGATGCAAGTATCTATCGTTTGGTAATGGAGTAATTCTGTAACATCCATGCATCCAATAATATCATTCTGTTTGTTGTTGTTTAAGTAGGAAGTTGTAATAATGCACTGGGCTTGTACTAAGATAACAGCATCCTTGGGGATTCCTGATGCCAGTCTCCTAGAAATCTTACTTGATAAGGTCAGTGTCTATGTTATAGTACCTTAACCTACAATGAAAACAACTTTTCTATTTTTATTTTATTTTTATTTTTTTCCAGTTTTGCATGAGATCCCTTGTCTGAAATGATGGTTCTGGAACTGTAGCTGAAGATATGTAAAGGCATATCTTATGCTGCAGTTGCTGCTCATGCAGATAAGAATGGCCGCAGGAAGTTAGCTGCGATGCTAGTTGAACATGAGCCACACTCCTCGAAACAGGTCTTCTCGGGTTTTCTCATGTCTTTCTATGATCTGTTTCTTTGTTTCATTTTCTATTCAAAATGAGTTGTTTGTTCATTTATGTTTTGTGTGAGCATGTTTTACCTGATTAAATTTTGTAGTTCTCAACCCGTGCCATTAGAGTTGAAGTAATAAAAAAACTAGTGGGCATCTTATGATAATCTTATTGCATTAAGTTTGTTATTATATCAGATCCCTCTCTTGCTAAGCATTGGAGAAGAAGATACTGCACTCGTGAAGGCTATAGAAAGTGGTGATACCGATCTTGTCTATCTTGTCCTGTTTCATATCTGGCAGAAGGTGTGCAAGAATTTTACGGAAATGTGCTTACACATCAATTGTAGATTGAATAGCTTTTTATCTGACTAATACAATCTACCCTTTTAGAGAATCTTTTATTGTGGTTTCAATAATGATATTTATTATTACAGAGACCATCATTGGAGTTTTTCAGAACTATACAGTCTAGACCATTGGCTCGCGATTTATTCGTAACTTATGCACAGTAGGCACTACGTCCTATCAAAAATACTGTAGAGCCTTCTTCTGTAATTTGTTTCTAATCTTATATCTTTTTCCAGATGCTATAAGCATGAATTCTTGAAGGACTTTTTCTTATCCACTGGTCAACTTCAGGTAGGTTTCGAGTTTCGCTTATTTCATGGGGTCTTTTCCCTTCTCTAATCTAATATTAACTTATATAAAGGGATAAGACTAATAATTGTGTGAGTCTCTATTCCTGAAATATTAGAAGTGCCTGGTCATCTACCAAATGCTTATCCACAACAAATTGTACTCTTGGACGATGGAAGACATATTTTCCTTTCCTTTCCTTTTGTTCTTCAAGAGGCTGTGATTTTCTTTCTTCCTCTATTTATTTTTTTTATTATTTTTTTTCCTTTTATTGTGGTATTCCCACATTCTTTTCCAATTAAATGGTAACTTGTATGGTTTATTGCTAAAGTCCGAATAGAAATCTAAAGGATTTGTTTAAATATTAAGTATATTACATTAAGATAATTTTGCTGATGTCTAGTTTTTATTTATTTATTTTTATTTCTTTACTTTTTTTTTTTTTTTTTCAGAACTAAGTATGAATGAATATCTTATACTATGGAGCTCATGATTTAATATAAGTGGCAAGATTTTAGTAATTGTTCGTTTTGGGAGAGATTATCTAAAGTGAATGATTCTTTTGGAGAATGTGTGGTAGAAAAAGGTTATATGTCCACGTGCAAAATTATTTTATTGAGGAATCTGTTGACTAAGAGTTTAAGGAAAAATGATTTTTAAAAAAATTCTGCCAACTCAATACTATTAACTCGATATTCTAGAGTTTGTTTGATCTTGTCTACTACTGTTCTTATGGTAGAAGGTTTTATATTTTGTAGGATGTTGCTATTCTCTTGTGGAAAGAGTCCTGGGAACTGGCAAAAAATCCAATGGCTAGCAAAGGATCCCCACTTTATGGTCCACGCATAAAACTCATTGAAAAGGCACAACATCTCTTTTCAGAAACGAAGGAACACATATTTGAGTCAAAGGCAGCTGAGGAGCATGCAAAACTGTTAAGGTGAACTCTGTATTTTGTATATATTAGTGAGTGAACATCCATTAATGGTTCTTATTATTTTTCAACTCAAGGTTCATTTGACTCTCCAATACCTTCTATATGACTACCAATCTTGTCTATCATGCTATTTGTATTTATGATTTACACCTCTCTACCTTTTTATACTGTATGAACAATTATAAAAACATGAATTTCTATTGGTCATGAAACTGCTTTTGGACCAATGCCCTTGTGTACGTACCCTTTACCAGAATCTCTTGACACGTACATTTTTTCTAAAAATATTTTCAAGATTCTTAATTATTTTACCAGTTATCGAATCAATTCTGTATAATCGAGTGAACAATAAATTTTTGTATCAATTGGTGGCATAAGGACTTGATTTTTCAGAATCCCAGCAGGAACTAGATTGAAACTTTAGTCCATGCTGGGTGGGACATAAAAAGTTTTAGACACTTACATTTTAACTTTTATTGGCAAATCAGAATAAGAAATTATTATATAAAGCACATATTCTCACTCTGTTCTCTCTGCCCTCTCTCCCCCTCCCCTTTTATTATTTTAAGTTTAAACTATGAAATATGAGCTTAGAGCTAGTTTCATGGCCTAGATTTGCATTTTTGGTTAAACTCTTCATGAATGATTTGCAATCAAATGCAGAATTCAGCATGACTTGGAGGTGACTACCAAACAGGCTATTTTTGTGGACTCTAGTATCAGCGACACTATTCGTACATGTATTGTACTGGGAAATCACCGGGCTGCAATGAAAGTTAAAACAGAATTTAAGGTTTGTTTCCACATTTTACTACTAATATTCTGTACGGTTAAGAAGTTTATGCAGGAAATGATTTTTCAGCATTCTTTTCTTCTATATGCTACAGGTTTCATATGCAATTTATATCTCAGCACAATCATTTTTGTCAATGTTGACATGATTCAGGTTTTGGAGAAGCGATGGTATTGGCTTAAAGTGTTCGCTTTGGCAACAATCCGGGATTGGGATGCCCTTGAAAAATTTTCAAAAGAGAAAAAGCCTCCAATAGGTAAGCCCTTTTAATTGATCAAGTTAAAAAATGTAAACCTGCATTTTCTCGTCATATATTAGTTTAGCATGCTCGTATCTGTTTGTGCTCTCTACATAAGTATTTTGTCCATTAAATGAATCACTCTGTCCCTTGCAAGCATGGGTTACAAGTTTGCTAGGGACGGTCTCGCATATAGTCCTTCAGCCTTCTTCAAAGTTTATATAAAGTTATTATGTTCGTCAGTTGATTTTCTACTCAGAAGGGGAAAAACAAAATAAAAATAGATTACCGGCCTTTCACTTTAAGTGCTGTCATCTGTAGGTTACCGGCCATTTGTGGAGGCATGTGTTGATGCAGATGAGAAAGGTGAAGCCCTTAAATATATACCAAAACTTACTGATCCCAGAGAGAGAGCCGAGGTAAAATTAATTGTTGAATGGAAATGCAAGTTTTAGATTGTTTTTTCTCTCACAAACAAAATAGGCAATGTTTGTGCAAATTGCTGACTGTCTACACTGTAATTCACAAACAGGCATATGCTAGAATTGGAATGGCAAAGGAAGCTGCCGATGCTGCATCTCAATCAAAGGATGGTGAACTGCTTGGGCGACTGAAATTAACTTTTGCACAAAATGCAGCAGCTTCTTCAATTTTTGATACACTGAGAGACCGGTTGTCCTTTCAAGGCGTCTCTTAGCTCTAGCGCGTCTCATATTTACATTGTTCGCTGTTGAGCATGTTTTCCTTTTGCCTCTGGATTTTACATTGCTTGAAGATGGTGGTAGGTCTTATTTTGCCTTTCATCTGGTTGAAGCTGTGAAACTGCTGCTAGATTCTGCCTAGGCCATGTGATTTTTTTTGCTTTGAAACCCGTCTTACAACCACGTAGTCCCATTTGCACTTGTACTTTTAGTTTCTTCTATGTATGTATATATTTGAGTAATTATGCCCCTGATGCAGTATTTTTCTTATTCTGATTATTACTAATTGTTATTTTGCTATATAGTGACTTTTTGATATATATATATAGGGTAATAAGCACAAATGGTTCCCAATCTTTAGGTTTTTTTCGAAAATGGTCTCCAACGTTTATATTTTTTCATTTATACCCTCAGAATCACCAAACGTTGCGAAAATGGTCCATACTGCTAAATTTCGTTAGTTTTTTTCGTTAAAAACGTGTAAATAGTACAAATGGTCCCTAATATTTAAGTTTTTTACGATAATAGTTCCTAACATATTAATGTAACGTTTGACATTTTTAGTTTGTAATCTCCAAACGTTTGGCGTATTTAGTCCTTAACATATTAAGTTCCTATACGTTTGGTATATTTAGTCTTTAACATATTAAGTCCCTATTTGAAACCAATTATTTCGAATAATATGGTTTGTAATTGTAATTTTTTGAAGAATTTGTTAAAAAAAATTGAATTTATTTGTAAATTATTTTATTGATAGAATGTGCGGTTAAAAATGAGTTTTAAAAAATAAAATTTATTCTGAATTTTTAAAATACACAATAAAATATTTAACAAAAATTCATCGCTTCAACCTATTGAAAAAAATAATAATCAATCCATGGAACATAAACAAACAAATACATTTGACATTATTTTAGAAATTGAATAAAAAATATGTTTTTATCAATTCTATTTTCGATTTTGAAAACTGATCAATATCGATTTTTGAAATTTCATTTTTTTTTTTAAAACTCAATATCTTCCACACATTCTATTAATATATTTTTTTTTTAATTTATGCATAAATTAAAAAAAGAATTACGTTTTAACCAAAATTCTCCAAACTTACTTTTCAAATCGATCGAATCGAAAATCGAAAATCGAAATTGAAAATAGAATTGATAAAAACATATTTGTTATTCAATTCCTAAAATAATGTTCAATGTATTTGTTTGATTATATTCCATAAATTTATTATTTTTTTTATCAATAAGTTGAAATGTTAATGCGGTGAATTTTTGTTAAATATTTTACTGTGCACTTTAAAAATCTAGAATAAACTTTATTTTTAAAATTCGTTTTCAACATACATTCTTTCAAAAAAATAATCTACAAATAAATTCAATTTTTTTTCTTTTACTTTTTAACCACAAATTCTTTAAAAAATTACAATTACAAACCACATTATTTAAAACATAATTTTTTTTAATTTATGCATAAATTAAAAAAAAATATATTAATAGAACGTGTGGAAGAAAATGAGTTTTGAAAAAAAAAAATGAAATTTCGAAAATCGATATTGATCAGTTCTCAAAATCGAAAATAGAATTGATAAAAACATATTTTTTATTCAATTTCTAAAATAATGTCCAATATATTTGTTTGTTTATGTTCCATGGATTCATTATTTTTTTTTCCAGTAGGTTGAAGCGGCACTTTTTGTTAAATATTTTATTGTGCATTTTAGAAATTCAGAATAAATTTTATTTTTTTAAAACTCGTTTTTAACAACATATTCTATCAATAAAATAATTTACAAATAACTTCAATTTTTTTTAACAACAAATTTTTCAAAAAATTACGATTACAAACCATATCATTTGAAATAATTGGTTTCAAATAGGGGCTTAATATGTTAGAGACTAAATATACCAAACGTATAGGGGCTTAATATGTTAGGGACTAAATACGCCAAACGTTTGGAGGTTACAAACTAAAAATGTGAAACGTGATCTTAATATGTTAGGGACCATTTATGCTATTTACACGTTTTTAACGGAAAAAACTAACGGAATTTAACGGTAGGGACCATTTTCGCAACGTTTGGTGATTCTGAGGGTATAAATGCAAAAATCTAAACGTTGGGGATCATTTTCGCAAGAAACCTAAAGGTTGGGGGCTATTTGTGCTTATTACCCATATATATATATATGTGTTATAACTTATAAAGATGAATGCTCTGAGTTATATATAACGGAGGGTGTCTTCGTCAGTTAAAAAAATGATTTATAAATCAATTTATAAGCAATTTTTGAAATCACTTTTTAATCACATTTTAGTATTTCAATTTTTAACCACACATTTTACTTAGGAAAAAAAAAGAAGCTAAACGGACAATACACTTTTTGGCTTTAACTTGGCCCCTGTTGGATCCTCAGTTTTTCAAAATCAAATTTATTCAACAATCAATTTTAGATATACATCTTAATCAAGATTATCATTTTTTATTTTTCAAATATTTTTAACTACATATTCTCTTAAAAGTACTATTCAAAAATTACATTATTCACAAACTTTTTCCATAAAATGGAGCTCAAACAAGAGCTTAAACTGTGTTTAATAGCAATGGTGAAATTTGGATGGAAAGAAAATGAATTTTAGGGAATTGAATTTTTGGAAATTTGAAGTTTAATATGTTTGATTAGTTTAATTTTGTAGGTGGAAAAAGTGAGAAAATTTCGAATTTTTATTGTTTGATTGACGTTATTTTTCATGACAGATAAAGTAAAATTTGGTTATTTTAATAATAAAAAATCATTTTTTAAAACATTTGTACTTGATAATAATAATTTTAATCTTTGGAAAATAAATAAATAAATTAACAACAATAAAAAAGATCAAACGTGGTGCAAAATCTAAAAGCAATTGCCAAGAAAATAAATTCTAGTAGATAGGTAGGAAAACAAATTCATCCAAAAGAGAGAAATTAGGCGCGTGAAGGAAAAAGGTAGAATTCATTTTTTTGGCAAAATTTTGTCAACCAAACACCTAAAGTTGGAAAATATGGGTGGAAATTTTTTTCCATTGAAAACAAGTGTGTATCAAACACCTAAAGTTGAAAAATATGGGTGGAAATTTGATTTTTCATGTGTATCAAATGCACGCAGGGGCAGACCCACATAGGGGCCAGTCGAGGCACGTGCCCCAGTAAAAATTCGAAAAAAAAATCAGTTGTTTCTTGAATATAGTCATTACCTGATTCTCTAAAATTATATTGGATTATTTGAGATTTTAGGGCTAATATGTGTTTACAATTATTTATTTGTTTGTTTGTATCAGTTTTGAAAAAATATTTTAAGCGTAAATCCACGTTTTCTTCTGATAAGCAAAGTAATAAAAATGAAGTTAAAAATGAAAGGGTTGAGGAATTTGGTGAAGAAACTGATGTTGAAATTGAAAAATATGTCTCAACGTTGGGATAATGTTGGGGATGTTCGGAGTGACACTCTTAAATTTGATGTAGCAAATATTGAGAAGGATGTATACTTAATATTGATAATGATGTAATTATCGAACGTTATCAAAGTATGAAAACGCGTAGAAAACAATTATAATAAAATTTCAAGTATTTTTTTATTTTTCGGTCTTCTTCCTAAAAAAATAAAAAATCGGGGGCAGCCCCGTACAGATCATCGGCAAAAACATAAATCGTGCCTCAGTACTATAAAAAAGTGTACGTCCGTCAGTGAATGCACCCTTACTGTTTCATACGCATAGAATGCAATTTAAAATAGCAGTTCGAATATTTTTTTCGCATTATTGTGAAATTGTCAACATAGTTTAAGTGAATTCATTGAAATGGAGCTGCATTAGCATGGTATTAGACACGTCCTTTGACATATATAGGTTACATATTTAATAATACGTTTGGTAAGTCAAATAAATTGATTTATATAAACTATACAATTTTTCAAACTGTTGTGCGAAAGCGAATTAACCGACGGTTCGACCAATGCAAAAATAGAAATAACGAATTCGAAAGAGAAAGAAAACAACACAAGATTTACGTGGTTCGGCAAATTGCCTACGTCCACGGAGGGAGATTCCAAATTTCCACTAATATGACAAATGTGGAATACAAATATCTCTACCTCACCAAACACTCTTTCTCACAAACTACAAATTATCACAAGAGAAAAACCAATGAATGTTTTCTTCTTCTACTTGTGATTTGGGATGAATTCAATGGAAGAGGAGAGTCATATTTATAGGACACAAAAATGAACCATAGTATTCTTAATGGTCCATTACCAAATTTCTTTACCTAATTAATTAGGTAAAGATTAACCATAAACAAATAAAAATAATTTGAAGCCATTATTGAAATAATGGCCAACAATCTCCACCTTGGCTTCAATCTTGATTCAAATGAACTGCTTCCAAACAAAATGAGAAAGAGTGTCTCCAATTGTGGCTGTTGGCACCACACACCTCGTAGGTGTTTAAATTCGCAGGATGTTAATCAAGTACAAACAATGATTGAACTTGATCGCTGTTACCACTTTGGTCAACATATCTGCAGGATTTTCAGCTGTTAGAATCTTTTGAAGTAGGATCTCCCCTTCTTCAACAATTTCCCGCACAAAATGATATCTAACATCGATGTGCTTCGTCCGTGCATGGTAGACTTGGTTCTTTGCCAAATGAATAGCACTCTGGCTATCACAATACACAGTGATGTGTTTCTGAACGACTCCCAATTCACCAAGTAACCCCTGCAGCCAAATTGTCTCTTTAACAGCCTCTGTAACTGCCATATATTCTGCTTCTGTCGTAGACAAAGCGACTGTAGACTGTAAAGTGGACTTCCAACTGACTGGAGCTTTTGCAAGAGTAAACACATATCCAGTCGTTGATCGACGTTTATCCAAATCACCAGCATAGTCAGAATCAACATATCCAACTACGCAATGACCAAGTGAATCATCCCGCTCAAACACTAAACCAATATTAATGGTTTTCAAAATATACCTTAAAATCCATTTCACAGCTTGCCAATGTCCTTTACCAGGACTATGCATATACCTACTCACCACTCCAACTGCATGTGAAATGTCAGGTCTTGTACACACCATTGCATACATCAAACTTCCAACTGTATTTGCATAAGGAGCTTTTGACATGTATTCTCGTTCCGCGTCGGTGTTGGAAGACATCGTAGAGCTAAGCTTGAAATGAGGGGCAAGTGGAGTACTTACAGGTTTTGACTGATTGTCTAGACCAAAACGTTGTAATACTTTCTTCAAATACTGCTTTTGAGTCAGACAAAGCTTACCTCTGTTTCTTTCTCTGCTTATCTCCATGCCAAGAATCTTCTTTACCTCACCGAGATCTTTCATCTCGAACTCTTGGTTTAGCTGAGCCTTCAATCTGTCAATTTCTTCATGGCTCCTTGATGCAATCAGCATATCATCAACATACAAGAGTAGATATATGAAAGATCCATCTTTTAGCTTGTGAAAATAAACACAATGGTCAAACTTGCTCCGTGTGTACTTTTGCTCCAACATAAACTTGTCAAATCTCTTATACCACTGTCTCGGTGACTGCTTAAGTCCATATAGCGATTTGCTCAATTTACAAACCCAATTTTCTTTTCCAGCAACCCTGAATCCTTCTGGCTGAGTCATATAGATTTCCTCTTCCAAATCACCGTGCAGAAAGGCGGTCTTCACATCAAGTTGAACTAGTTCCAAGTCAAACTGCACTACCAAGGCCAATAAAATACGAATGGAAGAATGTTTCACAACTGGAGAAAATACTTCATTATAATCAATTCCTTCCTTCTGAGCGTAGCCTTTAGCCACCAACCGTGCCTTGAAGCGAACCTCGTTCTTGTCAGGAAATCCTTCTTTCTTTGTAAATACCCATTTGCACCCAATTGCCTTCTTATCCTTCGGAAGTTGAGCTAGCTCCCACGTTTTGTTCTTCTGAAGGGACTGCATTTCATCTGCCACAGCTTCCTTCCACTGATCATTTTCAGAACTTCTGACAGCTTCTTTGTAAGTAGAAGGAACATCATCATCTACAATTGGAAGTGCATAGGCCACCATATCAACAAATCGAGCAGGTTTTCGAATTTCTCTTCGTGGCCTATCAACTGCAATTGATCTCGGTTGCGATGGAGGTTCTTGGGTTGAAACCTCCTCTTCTTCTTGTTCTTCAACATACTCCTCTGCTATTGGAGTTTCACCTGCTGGATCAATCAAAGTTGCATCAAACTCCACCTGTTGCGGAACTTGCTCCACCTGCTGCTGAGCACCCTCGGTCACCTTTTTCAACATAGCAGATTCATCAAAAGTGACCTCCCTGCTAAGAATTATCTTCTTCTTATCAGGACACCATAAGCGATATCCCTTTACTCCAGAGCTGATCCCCATAAACAGTGCTTTCTTAGCTCTTGGATCCAACTTAGATTCTTTTACATGGTAGAATGCAGTGGAACCAAAAACATGTAAAGAATCATAGTCAGTAGCAGGTTTTCCATACCAAACCTCCATAGGTGTCTTATTTCCAATGGCAGCAGATGGTAAACGATTAATGAGATGACTCGCATATATTACTGCCTCAGCCCAAAATTTCTTGTCCAATCCAGCATTAGACAACATACATCGAACCTTCTCCAGCAATGTTCGATTCATGCGTTCAGCCACCCCATTCTGTTGTGGTGTATTTCTGACTGTGAAGTGTCGCATAATACCTTCATCTTGGCAGATTTTAAGAAACGGATCACTGTTGTATTCTCCACCATTGTCTGATCTGAGTCGTTTGATTTTTCTGCCCGTCTGCGTCTCCATCATCTTCTTCCATATAAGAAAACGATCTAATACTTAATCTTTTGTCTTCATCAGATACACCCAAACTCTTCTGGAAAAATCATCGACAAAAGTAACAAAATAGTGCATACCTCCCAAGGAAGATGTCCTTGTAGGTCCCCACACGTCTGAGTGAACATAGTCCAGAATACCTTCTGTATTATGGATTGCAGTACCAAACTTTACTTTTGTCTGTTTTCCCAAAACACAATGTTTGCAAAAATCCATCTTGCATGTTTTTGCTCCTTTCAATAGGCCTTGCTTCACCAGAGTTTGCATAACTTTTTCACCAGCATGTCCCAACCGCATGTGCCAAAGTTTTGTGATTTCTGAATCTTCGTCTTCTCCTGATGCTGTAGCCGCCAATCCAATAACTGTATTACCTTGGAAGTAATACAAATTATTTCTCCTAATGCCTTTCATTACCACTAGTGCGCCTTTAGCAATTTTCAGAACTCCATCTCGTATAGTCACGAACAAGCCTTTAGATTCTAAGGCTCCCACGGAGATGAGATTCTTACTCAAATCTGGTACATACCTTACGTCTGTCAGAATTCTAGTTGATCCATCATGACATCTCAAACGGATTGAACCTATCCCTGTTGTTTGCAAGATCTCATCATTGTCGAGGTAAACAACACCACCATTTAGTTCTTCGAGTTTGAAGAACCACTCCCTGTTGGGACACATGTGATAAGTGCAACCCGAATCCATAATCCATTCGTCTGAGTGAGATATACTTGATGTACTAGCTAGAACAAATTCTGACTCATCATCTTCACACTTGGCTATATTGGCTTCTGAAGTAGCTCCAGCAATACCTTTAACCTTGTCTTTGTTCTTCAGCTTTGGACAATCCTTCTTCCAATGACCTTTTTCATGACAGAAGGCGCATTCATCTTTAGCAGGCTTTCCCTTCGAACAAGATCTGCCCCTTCTCCCGGGATTACGACTTTGAGCACGACCTCTTATAGTATAGGCTTCTCCTGCTGAACTCCCATGTTCCTTTTGATCCTTCTTTCGGATCTCATTGTTGTACAAAGCAGCACATACTTCATCAAAAGTAATTTCATCCTTTCCATGAAGTATCGTAGTGACAAGGTGTTCATATTCATCGGGAAGAGAAGTCAAGAGCAACATGGCCTTATCTTCATCCTTGAAAGATTCTTCAAGATTTATCAACTCAGCTACCAATTTCTTGAACTCAGTAATATGGTTGTACATAGTTGTGCCAGGTTGATATCGGAAGCGAAATAACTTCTTCTTCAAATAGAGTCTGTTTTGGCAGCTTTTTGATATAAACTGCTTCTCCAACTCCTTCCATAATTTGCTTGCTGATTTCTCCATCATATATGAGAACTTTTGCTCTCTGGTGAGACATGAACGGATGATCACACAGGCACTCCGATTGATTCTTGTCCATTCTAGATCATCCATGTCAGCTGGCTTATCTTCTTCAAGAGCAATGTCTAGCTCTTGTTGAAATAGCGCATCCATAACTTCACATTGCCACATAGTAAAGTTATTTGTGCCATCAAATTTTTCCACGTCTATTTTTGCATTAGTTACCACTGTTCTTGTTGAAGACACAGTGGGCCTTGAAGATCCATCTAAAATGGCTGGAGGTAGGTCCTCAGTCTCCGTCGGCGTAGTCGAGGAATTTTTTGACATTTTTCAAAAAAAATCTCAAAAAATATATACCAAGATCCCTGTTCTCAAAAAAATCTTTTCTGATGTGGAAGATCAGTCAGTGCTGCAACCACAGAGCATACTTAGAATTTTAAGAGAGTCAAGGCTCTGATACCAATTGTTGTGCGGAAGCGAATTAACCGACGGTTCGACCAATGCAAAAATAAAAATAACGAATTCGAAAGAGAAAGAGAACAACACAAGATTTACGTGGTTCGGCAAATTGCCTACGTCCACGGAGGGAGATTCCAAATTTCCACTAATATGACAAATGTGGAATACAAATATCTCTACCTCACCAAACACTCTTTCTCACAAACTACAAATTATCACAAGAGAAAAACCAATGAATGTTTTCTTCTTCTACTTGTGATTTGGGATGAATTCAATGGAAGAGGAGAGTCCTATTTATAGGACACAAAAATGAACCATAGTATTCTTAATGGTCCATTACCAAATTTCTTTACCTAATTAATTAGGTAAAGATTAACCATAAACAAATAAAAATAATTTGAAGCCACTATTGAAATAATGGCCAACACAAACTACTTTTAAATCACACATTTTTTCTTTCCAATCTTTAACTACTGTTTTTTACCTTAAAAACATAAATAAATAAATTTATAAACCATACATTATTATAGTGATTAAGTGATCGATCACATCACAGATGAGTGAGTCTTCACCCAAATGTCTGATAATTTGAATCATCGAGCACTAGCCCGTAACTTAAGCCTCCAGGATAAGACATTCTCAATATGATGATGAGATCCATCCTACTCACGAATAATTCCCCCATAGCGAATCCATCCTCGACCGAATCCGAATTTTATGCTGCTAGGGAACTCTGTTTCTAACAACCTTATTTATGGACCATATTTGAGTATTTCAAGTACTTTCAAATTATATTCTACGCCATGATTTGTTCTTGTGGGCTGGTCGTCCACATTCGTTTAGACAAGGGAAAGGTTGTCCCACAAGATGATGCAAACCACGTAGCAATTATAGTTACGTAACCCACAAAATATTGAATCGACCCAAGAACACCAAAAAATCACGATTTATGAATCCAATTAAAATTAATTGAATCAAGTAACCAATACAATCACAGGGATATATTGACCTCTTGATCACAAGTAATATTAATTCTCATCGAGATTTGAACAAACAAGAATAACTCGCAAGTTCGAATTTTATTCAATGAAGAATAAGATTGTTGAAAGCAATATAACCTCACAATAATAATATCAAAGTTGACTTTTAATAATGAAAATTACATCCCTATAAATAGGGTCAAAACCTGACTTAAGAGTTCTAATTAAACTAGGAATGAAATTGCTAAAAATATGGAAAGAAATAAAATACCAAAATTTACGCGTATTGATATTTACAGCCGTGATCTTATTATTTATGGTTGTAACCTGGTTACTGATTCACATTTACGGCCGTGACACCATGACTTACGGCCGTAAGTCCAAAATTTTCAAAACACAGTTTTTGAGCAGTGACTTCATTACGGCCGTGACTCTTAGCAATTACGGCCGTAATTCCTTATTTCTAGCAATATCAATTTCAGCAGTGAACTCGTTACGGCCGTAAGAATTATAGGTTACGGCCGTAAGTTTTGAAACTTCACAATTTTCTTCGACGGCTTGGATGAGGCTGATCTACTCGTCGTCTTGGCTAGGTCCCAACATGGAACTTGCTTCTTTTGTTGACACGAACATTGTTTCGGTCATTGTTTCTTAGACTAGCTTGTCCTTTGCTTCATTAGTCATTTTCGTTTGTAATCGAGTCATCGGTCCCCCTTTGATCATCAACGGATCTATGTGCGGGCTTGTATTCGTGGTCTGGATCACATCATCCCCTCCCTCCTCGAAAGGATTCGACCTCGAGTCTGTACCTGCATCAAACGGAGATAGATCAGAAACATTAAATGTAGCCGAAACATTATACTCACCAGGAAGATCTAGTTTATAGGCATTGTTGTTGATCCTTTCAATCACTTGGAATGGACCATCTCCTCGCGGTTGTAACTTTGATTTGCGTTGTTTCGGAAACCGCTCCTTCCTTAAATGTACCAAAACCCAATCACTGGGTTCAAAGATGACGCCTTTTCTTCCTTTGTTAGCATCGATGCATAATGTTCATTTTTCTTTTCAATTGTCAACATCACCTTGTCGTGGAGTGATTTAACCATCTCAGCCTTTTTCTTTCCATCTAAACTACTACGTTCATTCACAGGTAAAGGAATTAAATCCAATGGTGTTAGAGGATTAAAATCATAAATAATTTCAAATGGTGAACAAGAAGTAGTAAAATGTATTGCCCTATTATATGCAAATTCAATAAATGGTAAACACTCTTCCCAATTTTTCAGATTTTTATTGATTATGGTGCACAACAATTGAATCATGATCCTATTTACTACCTCGGTTTGTCCATCGGTCTGTGGGTGACAAGTTGTAGAGAAAAGTAGTTTTGTTCCTAGTTTGTTCCACAAGACTCTCCAAAAATGACTAAGAAACTTAACATCCCTATCCGAGACGATACTTTTAGGAACCCCATATAAGCGCACGACTTCCCTAAAGAAAATATCAGCTATGTTGGTAGCATCATCAGTTTTGTGGCATGGTATGAAATGTGCCATTTTACTAAAGCGATCTACTACCACAAAAATCGAATCTCTTCCCTTCTTAGTCCTAGGTAATCCCAAAACAAAACTCATAGAGACATCGACCCAAGGTTCACTAGGGACGGGTAAAGGCATATACAATCCATGGGGTTTAAGCCTAGATTTTTCCTTCTTGCAAGTAATGCATCTACTAAAAACCCGAACCACATCAATCTTCATCTTAGGCTAATAGAAATGTTCACTTAAAATTTCACAGGTCTTTTTAACCCCAAAATGATCCATTAAACCTCCACTATGGGCCTCTCTCACAAGTAATTCTCTCATTGAACACCTAGGGATACACAATTTATTTTCCCGGAATAAGTAATTATCATGTTTAAAGAATCTATCCACAGCCCCCTTTCCACATGAATCATAAATACTAGAAAAATCCGGATCATTAGCATACATGTCCTTAACGTATTCAAATCCAAATAATTTAGCATTCAAAGAAGTTAAAAGGACATACCTTCGAGACAATGCATCTGCCACCACATTTTCCTTACCTTGTTTGTACCGGATGACATAGGGAAATGTTTCGATGAACTCTACCCACCTTGCACGTCTCTTACTCAGCTTAGCTTGACCCCTCAAATGCTTCAAGGATTCATGATCAGTGTGTATCACGAACTCCCGTGGCCACAAGTAATGCTGCCATGTCTCCAAAGCGTGCACAAGTTAGTACAACTCCTTGTCATATGTGGGGTAATTAAGAGCAGCCCCCTTTAACTTTTCACTAAAATAGGCTACTGGCCTTCGATCCTGCATTAAAACAGCTCCAATGTCTAGCCCTGAGGCATCACATTCAATCTCAAAAGCCTTGTCAAAGTTAGGAAGTGATAAAACCAGTGCTTTACACAACATATTTTTGATATTCTCAAATGCATGCTCCTTTTCTACACCTCATTTAAACCCTACACTTTTTTTGACAATTTCTGTGAGTGGTGCGGCAACTGTGCTAAAATATTTAACAAAGCGCCTATAAAAACTAGTCAAGCCATGAAAACTTTTAACCTCAGTTATACTTTTAGGTGTTGGCCATTCTTTAATAGCTTTGACTTTTTCTTCATCTACTTCTATCCCCTTAGCACTAACCACATAGCCAAAAAAAAAAACCTTTTCCATGCAAAAACTACACTTTTTAAAATTAGCAAAAAGTTTCTATTGCCTCAAAACCACAAGCACACACCTAACATGCTCCACATGCTCATTCAAAGTTTTACTATATATCAAGATATCATCGAAATAAACTACAACGAATTTACCTATAAATGGACGTAAAACATGATTCATTAAACGCATAAATGTGCTAGGTGCATTAGTAAGTCCAAACGGCATAACTAACCATTCATACAAGCCATGTTTAGTTTTAAAAGCAGTTTTCCACTCATCTCCCTCCTTCAGTCGAATTTGATGATAACCACTCTTAAGAGCAATTTTACTAAATATGCTAGAGCCATGCAATTTACCCAACATATCATCTAACCTAGGAATATGATGACGATACTTTACCGTTATGTTGTTGATGGCCCTACAATCAACACACATTCTCCAAGTCTTATCCTTCTTTGGTACAAGTAACACGGGTACGGCACATGGACTCATGCTCTCCCTTGTGTACTCCTTACTCATCAATTCTTCCACTTGCCTTTGAAGTTCCTTTGTCTCCTTGGGATTACTCCTATAAGCGGGACGGTTTGGAATGACTGCTCCAGGTACAAAATCAATCTGATGTTCAATACCTCGAATGGGTGGCAACCCACAGGTATATCCTCCGAAAATACATCGTCAAATTCCTACAAGAGAGAAATAGCCAAACTAGGGAGGGATGTGTTAGTTTCCTCAAGTGCAAGGAATTATTCCTTGTACAATAAAAGGACCATTGGTCGATTTTCCACGAAAGCCTTCTTGATTTCACTACTTTGGCATAGAAACTCACTCTTGGTTTTTCTTTTCTGGCACTCTTCGCTCCATCTCCTTTTTCTGAGGTATGTACCCCAACACTCTTTCTTTCTCTGGCCTCTCCTTTTTCTGGAGTCGTGGCTCCAACCCTCTTTTCCTCTCATTTTTCTGAGGTCGTGGCCTCAACTCTCTTTTTCTCTAGTTTCCTCACCTTTTGTTCTTCATCATTTTTCAATTTAATTTGATCTGCATAAACTTGTGATGGTGCTAGTGGTGTAAGTGTAATATTTCTCCCATCCTTGGTAAAACTATATCTATTTTTATACCCGTCATGTGTCACCTTCCTATCATATTGCCAAGGCCTACCCAACAAAATGTGTCCGACTTGCATAGGAACCACATCACACATCACTTAATCCATATAGCTACCAATCGAAAAATTCACTAACACCCTCCTATTCACCTTAATTTCACCACTATCATTTAACCACTGAAGTCTATAAGGTGATTGATGCTTTAACAATGGTAATCCTAATTTCTCAATTAGTGTGGTGCTAGCAACATTTGTACAACTACCACCATCAATAATCATACTACATACCTTGTCTTGGATGCGACAACATGTATGAAATATGTTCTCCCTCTGCTGCTCCACGTCATCCACGTTGACTTGAGCACTAAGGGCTCGCCTCGCTACTAATAACGGCCCATCCTCCCCAGATAACAATTTCTCATTATCACTAGCTTCCTCCAAAGCGGGCATGTCGCTATGTCCTCTTCATCGCTGCCACTTTCCCAAGCTCCTTCCCCTCGCATGATAATGACACGCCTATTAGGGCATTGAGAAGCCACATGTCCTCTTCCCAAGCATTTGAAGCATTGGATATCTCTACTCCTAGATGGTTGAGACTCCCCTTTGGGTGGAAATTTGTTAACGGACTCCTCTTTTCCCTTGGGTACCTCAATCTTCCCCTTCAAAACAGTCCAAACTCCTTTATTTTCCCACCTCGGCTTCCAAGACGGATTAGAACCCGAAGAACCCGACTGATACTTAGCAGTCCCTTTTCTCTTCAATTGCTTCTCCACTTTCATAGCCATATGTAGCATATCTTCTAGCTCCACACAGTGTTGCAATTCGACCACACTTGCTATTTCTTTATTCATCCCATTCAAGAAATGGGCTATAGTGGCCTCCTCATCCTCCTCTACATTGGCTCTAAGCATTGGATATCTCTACTCCTAGATGGTTGAGACTCCCCTTTGGGTGGAAATTTGTTAACGGACTCCTCTTTTCCCTTGGGTACCTCAATCTTCCCCTTCAAAACAGTCTAAACTCCTTTATTTTCCCACCTCGGCTTCCAAGACGGATTAGAACCCGAAGAACCCGACTGATACTTAGCAGTCCCTTTTCTCTTCAATTGCTTCTCCACTTTCATAGCCATATGTAGCATATCTTCTAGCTCCACACAGTGTTGCAATTCGACCACACTTGCTATTTCTTTATTCATCCCATTCAAGAAATGGGCTATAGTGGCCTCCTCATCCTCCTCTACATTGGCTCTAAGTATCAACATCTCCATCTCCTTATGATAATCCTCGACACTCTTAGAACCTTGGTAAAGACTTTGCAGTTTTTGATGAAGGTCCCTATGGTAATGACTAGGGATAAATCTCATCCTAATGACCGCCTTTAATTCACCCCATGTACTAATAGGTCTCTCACGATTTTGCCTCCTAGAAGTTGTTAATTGACCCCCACCAAGTAAGTGCATAATCAGTGAATTCAAGAACCACAACCTTAACCTTTTTCTCCTCCGTATAGCTGTAGCAATCGAATATCAACTCAATCCTTTTCTCCCACTCTAAATATTGTTCTGGATCACTCTGACCCTTAAAGGGATGAATAGTTGTTTTGATATTACTTATGCCACGATCAGGTCGATCCTCAACAACCTCGCTACCTCGTCGTTCATGCCTAACTTCTCTATCCATAAGTACCCCATCATCATACCCATCAAATTCATCTTCTTCCTCCGTCTCTATCATATGACAACGCCCCACTTGTCCCAGCACATTAGGCGCTTCCCTAGGCCTCTCTAACCTTTCAATTCTGCTCGACATGTCCCCAAACATTTTCTCAAAGTGTTGTGCCAACTCTTCCACCATGTTGACTTGATCGTCGTTCTTTGCTGTAGTAGAATTTTTCGACATCCTAAAACTAAGTAATATATGCCTCACGTGTATTTCTCTCGTGTATCACTCAATTTTTGGCTTTTACCCTCTATTGATCTCACATCTCTGTCTTTTTCCACTCAATAGCTTTCACCCCAATTACTTCAAAGAACGAATCTGAACTCAAACAAGTTTAAACCCGAATGACTCAAATCGAGCATGAGTGAGAATTTATGAACTTGTTGGAAAACTCGAAGAAGACCTTGAGAGAATGAAATCTGACTCTATAAAGGACTTGACATTTTTATGGAAACTAAGATTGATTCAAGAAGATAATTCTTGAAATCAAATAACAACTCTTTTTCTTGGACTTGATGAATTTTTTTTTTAATTTTTTTTTATATATTCTCGAAAATTCAACTACGAGAATAAGGAAACAAACGAAATTTTATTTGAATACCAAACGAAGGAAATAACGACTTTTGAATTTTTTTGTGACACTTTTTGGATTAAAGACTCAAGAATTGGAAGAACATGAAGAACAAGATTTAAGCAAACTCAAGAAAACAAAACAAAGATATAATCTTGATTTTTGGAGCTTAAGCTCTGATACCAATTGATGCAAACCACGTAGCAATTGTAGCTACGCAACCCACAAAATATTAAATCGACCCAAGAACATCAAGAAACCACGATTTATGGCCACAATTAAAATTAATTAAACCAAGCAACCAATATAATCACAGAGATATATTGACATCCTGATCACAAGCAATATTAATTCTCACCGAGATTTGAACGAACAAGAATAATCCGCAAGTTCGGATTTTATTCAATGAAGAATAAGGTTGTTGAAAGCAATATAGCCTCACAATAATAATATCAAAGTTGTGTTTTAATAATGAAAATTACATCCCTATAAATAGGGTCAAAACCTGACTTAAGAGTTCTAATTAAATTAGGAATGAAATTGCTAAAAACACGGAAATAAATAAAATACCAAAATTTACACGTATTGACATTTATGGCCGTGACCTTATTTTTTACGGCCGTAACCTGGTTACTGATTCACATTTACGGCCGTGACACCATGACTTACGGCCGTAAGTCCAAAATTTTCAAAACACAGTTTTTGAGCAGTGACTTCATTACGGTCGTGACTCTCAGCAATTACGGCCGTAATTCCTTATTTCTCGCAATATCAATTTCAGCAATGAACTCGTTACATCCATAAGAATTATAGGTTACGGCCGTAAGTTTTGAAACTTCACAATTTTCTTCGATGGCTTGAATGAGGTTGATCCACTCGTCGTCTTGGTTAGGTCCCAACATGGAACTTGCTTCTTTTGTTGACACGAACATTGTTTTGGTCATTATTTCTTGTACTAGCTTGTCAATTGCTTCATTGATCATTTTCGTTTGTAATCGAGTCATCGATCCCCCTTTGATCATCAACGAATATTTGTGCGGGTTTGTATTCATAGTCTGGATCACATCAAAAGCCATGCCCTTGGACCGACTCATAAAACGTATCTATTAAGCTGAATTTTCCATGGGACAGAGACAAGCACTATTCTGTCTGTTTTTTACATGATTATTATAATTGCGCTACAAAGCTGATTTTTCTCGGCATTTTATTCTATTATAATTGCGCTACAAAGCTGATTTTTCTCGGCATTTTATTCTACTCAGAAAGCTACAGCAGGATTTCTGTTCAAACCGCGTTTTGGCATGGACTTCGAAAGACTTGGATTTAAGAAGACTCGCAACTAACTTCTCAAGTTTGACATGTCAAATTTGTCCAGCAAATTAATTACTTTTGTTTGTGTTATGCATGTTATTATTTAATGGAAATTTACCGTACTATAGTCTATAGCATTTAATGTGTCATTGTGTTGTGATCTAGAAAGGTTGGCAATGACGTTGCAAAGCAATATGATAAGGACAATTCTATGTAAAGGTCATAATTTATGGACCTAAATATCGATGGAAAAATTTCGGGATTAAAAATTAAAATGCGGGTGTTTTGGAAAATACTTATAATTAATTCAATTTTTAATTTTACGACAATTCTACTTTTGATTTTTCAAAAATAAGAGAGAATATAATTAAAAATTAATTAAGGTAATTATCACCATCCTTAATTATAGGAAATAGTTACCATAATATGTATCGTTCAATATGGAACTTGGAAATTAACAAAAATAAATTACGTAGTTATAAGGTGTAGTACCAAGAATTATCATATGTTGGATATTGGTTAATAAATCGAGAATTGAAAATCGATTAATGTGATTTCGTGTCGACTTCGGCCAAATACTCAACAGTTCGGCTCAATCAGTTTAGGCAAAATTGTTTGCCACTTCGCCGCTTCGGGACGCACAAACGGGGATCGATCAAGAATTTTGATTTCTCTGCATGTATTGAAGGGTATATTTGGCATTTCGAAAACCAATATCGGATGAATGAGAAATTACGGAAAATGACGAAAATCAGGTCAAAATATTTGACCGTGCGACCACACGTCAATTTTATTTTCGGATTTTTGAGTAAGACCGTGCGACCGCACGGTATATAACCGTGCGGCCGCACGGTTGTCCGACCAGGAGGCACCTTTTCATAAAGGTCCATTGTTTGGAAAGGGTGCATGGTTTGGCCTCAAACCATTTCGTCTACACCATTTGATGATCTATATATAGGACCTTTTGGGTGTCCTATTCCTCACTTTTTTGATATGCAAAAACACCTCTCTTCCTCACTTGTCTCCAAAATCAATTCATTTCATTTGTTTTGATTTTCTTCGTTGCATCCTTGGAGTACGTAAGCCTATAGTTGGTTCGTTGTACTTGTGTTTTGGAGTGCTATAAACACAAGTGAAGCCGTCGTATCTTGGGAGTCGATTGCCGAAATCCGTAGGCACCGTTGCGGGGCAAATTCGACTTAAGGAAAAAGAGTCCAACTCTTGCCTCGGCTTTGTCCTTATTCTTTTTATATATTTTTGTTTGTGTTTCCTTGTCGTTACTCTGTCCAATTTTCGGCTTGGATTTACAAAACAATCATTTTACTTATTTGGGGTCACTATTCATGAATTCCTCCAACAATCTTAAGTCGAATTTTTATATTTTGTGATAGTGACATTCTTGTTTAGTTAAACTTGTTAAGTTTAACTTCTTCTTCATTTCTATTTTGTTTTGGTTGATCTTCTGTTTTACGTAAACAGAAATGAATACGGTTCTTAATACCGATACTACTTCGAATGAAACTTCGAACATAAGAACTTCTGAAGGAAGTGTTCCTACCGTTGTGAATACAACTACTACTAATGTGATTCCTCCGGTTGTGGGTGCCCCTACTATCGTACATTCAAACTCCGTTTCACATGGGGAAAAGTCGGAGAAGTTTATTGGGGTTGATTTCAAAAGGTGGCAACAGAAAATGTTGTTTTATCTCGCAAACCTCAACTTGACGAAATTCTTGAATGAAGATCCTCCCGCTATACAAGAAGGGGAAAATAATAGGGCATCGTTGATTGCTTTGGATGCTTGGAAACATTCGGATTTCTTATGAAAGAATTATATTCTTAATGGCTTGGACAACGCCTTATACGGTGTATATTACTACAAGAAATCTGCAAAGGAACTATGGGAAACTTTGGAAAAGAAGTACAAGACTGAAGATGTCGGAATCAAGAAGTTCATTGTGGGAAAGTTCTTGGACTACAAAATGGTAGATTCAAAGACCGTCATCAGTCAAGTGCAAGAATTGCAAGTCATACTCCATGACATTCATGCGGAAAATATGTCCGTGAGCGAATCATTTCAAGTGGCTGCAATTATCGAGAAACTTCCACCCATGTGGAGGGACTTCAAAAACTATCTCAAGTACAAGCGCAAGGAGATGAACATTGAAGAACTTGTGGTCCGATTGAGGATTGAAGAAGACAACCGAAGTTCGGAAAAACGAGTTGGGAATGGCATACCACAAGCAAAGGCAAATGTGGTGGAATCTAGCAACAACAAAGGGAAGAAGAGAAAGCATTCCGTTGAATCTATAAAGAAGAGTGCAAAGAAGTTCAAGAGAAATTGCTACAATTGTGGAAAGGCTGGACATCGCTCGGTTGATTGTCGCAAACCGAAAAAGCAATCCCAAGCCAACATTGCCGAATCTGATGCCATATCAAATGGCATGTCCGATATGAATTTATCGGCGGTTGTTTCTGAATGCAACCTTGTTGGAAATCCCATGAAATGGTGGGTTGATACGGGTGCAACCCGTCACATTTGTGCCGATAGAGGAATGTTCACATCATACACTCCAACCAAGGGAGAAAAATTGTTTATGGGGAACTCCTCAACATCCAAAGTGGAAGGACAAGGCAAAGTGGTCTTGAAGATGACGTCGGGAAAAGAACTTAGCCTCAATAATGTCCTTCACGTACCGGATATTCGGAAGAACCTTGTGTCGGGTTCTTTGTTAAGCAAGAATGGCTTTAAACTAGTCTTTGTATCAGATAAGTTTGTACTTACCAAAAATGATATGTATGTAGGAAAAGGCTATGTAAAAGATGGACTATTCAAAATGAATGTCCTAACTGTTGTACCAAATCCTACAATCAATAAAACGTCATCTTCAGTTTATATTCTTGAGTCATGTAATCTATGGCATCATAGATTAGGACATGCAAACTTTAATTCAATACGAAAGTTAATGAATTTAAGTTTACTTCCGAATATGCATTTTAATAATGAAAAATGCGAAACCTGTGTAGAGGATAAAGCGGCCAAAACACCATTTCATTCGGTTGAACGAAACACCACACCATTAGAACTAATTCACACGGATGTGTGTGATTTGAAGTTTGTACAAACAAGGGGTGGTAAAAAGTACTTCATCACATTCATAGATGATTGTACAAGGTACTGTTATGTGTACTTGTTGAAAAGCAAAGATGAAGCTTTAGAAGTGTTTAAACACTACAAAAATGAAGTAGAAAATCAACTTGGAAAACGAATTAAAATGATTCGTAGTGATAGAGGTGGAGAATATGTTGCACCGTTTGAAGAATTTTGTGCAGAATCTGGAATCATTCATCAAACAACGGCACCATATTCACCACAATCTAATGGAATCGTTGAACGCAAAAATCGAACGTTAAAGGAAATGATGAATGCAATGTTGATAAGTTCGAGCTTACCTCAAAACTTGTGGGGGGAAGCCATACTTTCTGCAAATCATATCCTTAATAAAATACCACACAAAGATAAGGTTGAATCGCCTTACGAGTTGTGGAAAGGTCGGAAACCTTCCTACAAATATCTCAAAGTGTGGGGGTGCTTAGCGAAAGTACAAATACCCAAACCTAAACAAGTTAGGATTGGACCAAAGACAATTGATTGTGTCTTTATTGGATATGCTATCAATAGTAGTGCATATCGATTCTTGGTTCACAAATCCGAAGTACTTGATGTACACGTAGGTACAATTATTGAATCAAGAAATGCGGTCTTCTTTGAAGACAGTTTTCCGTGTAAAGAAAAGGAAGTATGTTCAAATAAACGAACTTATGATAAAATACATGGAAAGAATGATGATCTTCAAGTAAATGAAGAACCGAGACGTAGTAAAAGGCAATGAATTCCAAAGACATTCGGTCCAGAATTCGTAACCAATTTACTTGAAAATGATCATAGGACATTCGATGAAGCAATGTCCTCTCCCGAAGCTCCTTTTTGGAAAGAAGCTGTACGCAATGAAATTGAATCCATCATGAGTAACCATACTTGGGAATTGAAGTTGGATGGATCAATTGATAAAGCTTTAGGCTGTAAATGGATCTTCAAAAAGAAATTGAAGTTGGATGGATCAATTGATAAATACAAGGCTAGATTAGTAGCCAAAGGGTATAGACAAAAAGAAGGACTAGATTTATTTGATACTTATTCACCCGTTACAAGAATTACGTCTATACGTGTCTTGATTGCAATCGCAGCATTGCATAATCTTGAAATACATCAAACGGATGTCAAAACCTCGTTTCTAAATGGTGAATTAGAAGAAGAAATCTACATGGAACAACCTGAAGGGTTTGTTGCACCAGGAAATGAAAAGAAGGTGTGTAGACTTGTAAAATCATTGTATGGATTGAAACAAGCACCGAAGCAATGGCATGAAAAGTTTGATAAAACTATGTTGTCAAATGGCTTCAAAATCAATGAATGTGACAAATGTGTCTACATTAAAAACACACCTAATGAATATGTAATCATATGCCTATATGTTGACGATATGCTAATTATGGGAAATAACTCCAAAGTCATTTCCTCGACTAAGAAAATGTTAACAAAACATTTTGACATGAAGGATATGGGAGTGGCGGATGTAATATTAGGGATTAAAATCTCTAAGACATCCGAAGGTTTGTCATTGTCTCAATCACATTATGTTGAGACTATACTTAAGAAATTTAAGGCATATGATGATAAACCGGTTAAGTCACCATTTGACTTAGGTATTCACTTTGCCAAGAATACTGGTGAGCCAGTATCTCAATTGGAATATTCGCGTGTCATTGGTAATTTAATGTATATTACCAACTGCACAAGGCCGGATATAGCATACATAGTCAACAAGTTGAGTAAATTCACTAGTAATCCAAGTGTTGTACATTGGAAGGCATTAAACCGAGTTCTTAGATATTTAAGACACACGGTTGAATATGGATTACACTACTCAAAATATCCTGCAGTGTTAGAAGGATATACTGATGCAAATTGGATATCTGACACTAAGGATTCAAAATCCACGAGTGGTTATGTATTTACCATTGGTGGTGGAGCCGTGTCCTGGAAATCATCTAAGCAAACATGTATTGCTCGATCCACGATGGAATCTGAGTTTATTGCGTTAGACAAAGCCGGTGAAGAAGCAGAATGACTTCGTAATTTTCTTGAAGAAATTCCATGTTGGGAAAAGCCGGTTTCTGCAATTAATATACATTGCGATAATCAGTCGACAATTGCAAGGGCACAAAACAGTATGTATAATAGCAAGTCTCGACATATCCGTTGGAGACATAATACCATTAAACAGTTAATATCGAATGGTATAATCTCTATTAACTATGTGAAGTCAAAAGAAAATTTGGCTGATCCTTTGACGAAAGGACTTGCAAGAGATCAAGTATACCATCTTTCGAGGGGAATGGACCTAAAGCCTATTGAATAGAATTACTATGACGGAAACCCAACCTTGTAGACTGGAGATCCCAAGATCTTGGTTCAATGGACAACTAAGTCATAAATGATTCGGAATAAAGCACTTATTCTCATTCCTAAAATTTTAAAGTGCTATGTAAAATGTGTATAAGGATAAGTATACATATATACTTTTAATGATTCATAACCTTAAGATAGAAAGGTATGAGATCACCTATATAAGTGTGAAGTGGGGCCGCTTCTACGAGAATTCGAGGCTTAATTCTCTTAGAGCACTTATGAAACCAAGAGTAGTCCAGGGCCAAAATGGACTCAACCATGAGAACCGAATAGGTTAGATGAGTCATGGTGTTGGTACAGTTGTTTGGTTTTACACGAACGGCTGAATGGTTCAAGACATCGCGTTCACCAACTAACCTAGTAAATCCGATTGTATTCAACTAAAGAAGGTTCAAGGCCACAAGCTACCTATCTTGATGCTATGACTTGTCTTGTGTACTCCATTTGTTAGAGTCTGCATTTCATTCGCATTGCATTTGCATTGTGTTGCGCATATCGAGGAATTTCCATTCATGTGGGGGATTGTTGGATATTGGTTAATAAATCGAGAATTGAAAATCGATTAAAGTGACTTCGTGTCGACTTCGGCTAAATACTCAAAAGCTCGGCTCAATCCGTTTAGGCAAAATTGTTTGCCACTTCGCCGCTTCGAGGCGCACAAACGGGGATCGATCGAGAATTTTGATTTCTCTGTATGTATTGAAGGGTATATTTGGCATTTTGAAAACCAATATCGGATGAATGAGAAATTACAAAAAAGGATGAAAATCAAGTCAAAATATTTGACCGTGCGGCCACATGGTTCGTAAACCGAGCGACCACACGTCAATTTTATTTTCGAATTTTTGAGTAAGACCGTGCGACCGCACGGTTGTCCGGCCAGGAGGCACCTTTTCATAAAGGTGCATTGTTTGGAAATGGTGCATGATTTTGCCTCAAACCATTTCGTCCACACCCTTTGATGATCTATATATAGGACCATTTGGGTGTCCTATTCCTCACTTTTTTGATATGCAAAAACACCTTTCTTCCTCACTTGTCTCCAAAATCAATTCATTTCATTTGTTTTGATTTTCTTCATTGCATCCTTGGAGTACGTAAGCCTATAGTTTGTTTGTTGTACTTGTGTTTTGGAGTGCTACAAACACAAGTGAAGTCGTTGTATCTTGGGAGTCGATTGCCGAAATCCGTAGGCACCGTTGCGGGGCAAATTCGACTTAAGGACAAAGAGTCCAACTCTTACCTCGACTTTGTCCTTATTCTTTTTATATATTTTTGTTTGTGTTTCCTTGCCGTTACTCTGTCCAATTTTCGGCTTGAATTTACAAAACCATCATTTTACTTATTTGGGGTCACTATTCACGAATTCCTCCAACATCATAAACTGTCCGGAAAAAGAAAAAAGAAAGAGAAAAAGAGAGTTATCATAAACTAATAACGATGCTAGACATTACATGAGTATATTGACTCATTTACATGATGAGTAATATTTTTGTAATTACACGTAGTGTAATATTAATATGTGATATTATTCGATTAGATAGCAGCATCATTTTAATGGGATTACTTTGATTACATATATTATAATGCTCATAATGTAATGTATGTGAATATCAAGTTGACTTAGGAGCTGTATTACATATATTGTAATGCTCATAATATGATGTATGTGAATATGACTCTTTTTCATTACATCTATTGTAAGATAAACGTATTATAAAATTCTTTTAAGGCTATTTTTGATAACGATGGTGGAAAGAAAATGAATTCCTGGGAATTGAAAGTTTAATGTGTTTGATTGACCTAATTTTTTAGGTGAAAATGTTGAGACATTTTTCAACTTTTGTTGTTTGATTGACATTATTTTACATGAAAAATAAACAAAATTTAGCTATTTTAATTAAAAAATGTATATTTTTATTTTTTTTATACATTTGTACTTGATAATAATAATATTAATTTTTGAAAAAACTAATTAATTAATTAACAATAAAAAAAATGATGAAACGTGACGAAAAATGGTAAAAAAAATTTCATGAAAAATAAAACTTTCTCCCCCTCTGGAAAACGAATTCTTCCAAATCAAGGAAAATACCGGATTTCGAGACAAGTTGAAAAACGAATTCCATGAAAAATTTAGGCAACCAAACAACGCAAAAGTTGGAAAATCACCAAGAAAATGCATTTTTCATGAAAAACTTGGCGATCAAACGCAGCCTTAATGGTAAAAGAAGTAAAGGTATTTTTTTTTATTGAACATGGAAAAGGAAAATACAAAAAAAATTCCTTTTTTATGTATGTTTTCTCATCAAAATGGGGAGAAAATACTTGAAAGGAAAATTACCTAAAATGTACTTAAGATACTTGAAGATAGAAAATATTTTCCATGAAAAATGTTCCAATCAAACACAAAGAAGAAAAATACTTGAATTTATTTGACATTTCCATGGTAAATGGAGGTAACCAAACACACCCTTATGTGTATATAAATTTAGGGTGCGTTTGATAGCGAGTTTGGAATTTGGGTGGAAAGAAAATGAATTTCAGGGAATTGAATTCTAGGGAATTAAATTCCTGGAAATTAGAAGTTTAATGTGTTTGATTGGTTTAATTTTCTAGGTGGAAAAAGTAGGGAATTTTACAACTTTTGTTGTTTGATTGACATTATTTTCCATGAAAAATAAAGTAAAATTGATCTATTTTAATAAAAAAAAAATATATTTTTTAAATTTTTTCACGCATTTGTACTTGATAATAATAATGTTAATTTTTAGAAAAAAAATAAATCAATTAACAATAACAAAAATGATTAAACGTAACGAAAATGGTATAAGATTTTTCATGAAAAATAAAACCTCCTCCCCCCCTTGAAAAATGAATTCATTCTAAACAAGGAAAATACCGAATTTCGAGGTAAGTGGAAAAATGAATTTCATGAAAAATTTAGGCAACCAAACAGCGCAAAGTTAAAAATTGACATGAAAAATCATATTTTCCATGGAAAATTATGAGAATCAAACGCACCTTTAAAGAAACTCCTATTTATTATACTACAATTTTCCATTGTCAAGAAAACAGCCACCAAAACACAAAGCAAAACAAAGCAAAACAGGTTAAACAGCTAGTGAATAGGAGTAATATTGTTCCATCTGCTCTCATAACATTCCGAATTAATCTATTTGTACAAAATAATATCCAAATTTATTTACCAATTGATGTGTTGATGCGTTTGTAGTTATTGATTTTGAAGATAATGTGATGAGTAAGTTAATGAATGTTTTTCAAATATTGCATTTGTAATCGAATTGATAAACTGATTTGTACGAGTAGTATGATTTAACACTAGTATCTTAAAACATAGAAACTAACCCTCCATTTTGTATACTTATAAACAAATTTATAAATAAAATATTTTTTTTCACTACTTTTTTAACTACAAACTACACACATTTCTCCAAATCTTAATTGTAATCCATAAATCATCATTATTTTTTTTATATATAATTAAGATCTGGTAAAATTCTAGTTATGATGAGTTAACACGGCAATCAACATGAAGTAGTGACAAAATCTTTTTTGTTCCCATCATGTCGGAATCTAATGATTTAGGATGCATGTAGCATTTGTTCACTTTCTATTAATGCAAAATTCATCTTCTAAAATCATTAGTTTCGAAGTTCTAATACCTATTGTTTCGCGATTTAAACAAATCGAATTACTCATTTGAAATATTTTTATTTTTATTTTTATAAAAAATTAATACTTGCCATACCAACTTAAGCCCCTATTTGATACAAATTAAAATCAGATTTTTAATAAATTTTGATAAAAATTGATTAAATGTGTGCTTGAAAAGATGTGTGACCTATACGATTGAAATTAATTATTGATTTTGACTTACATTAAAATTTTAATTTTAATTACAAATAAACGGGGGCTAAAATATCATTTTTATTATAGTAGGCAAGACATTATATATATATATGTTTGAGCCACAATATTTGGGAAATAATGTGGTTTTAAATAATAATTTTTGGAGAATGTATGGTTAAAATTTGTTTGAAATGTTAAATATTGTAAATTTGACTAAAATTAATGATTGAGATTTGAGTGTATAATTTTCAAAATATGATGCTCACATAGGCTGATAGGCATTATATATGTACAAACAAGGAGATGGGATAGTTCTAAAAACGTACAAAAGTTTTTTTACTCAAGTTTTAATATTCCGTATTGAACAAAGGCAAAAATAGAAATGTCTAACGAAATATGTGAAGTGACAATGAAATTGAGTTCACCCCATGCAATCCAAAGTCGTGTTATTCCTTGTGCTCCCACACGAATTATCGAAGAACAAAGTAATATTGTCCTACAAAATTTAATTTCGCATTTTCCTTTCCATTGTGAATTATCGCTCACGAGCCTTGTAATCCACATAAATGCGAGGAAGGTCCTACATGAAAACAATTTTTTTTTTATATAAATATATATGACATGTTTAGGACGTAATAATAAAAAATTGACATATTTTGATAGCGTTAAAAATTAAGTCATTATTTATTTTTCTTTAAATTTTTTTTTTACAGTACTCAATTTCAATAATTTTAAAAAAAATTATTTTTAAACAATATCAAATACACATGAAAGCAACAAATATGATGTGAATATCCTAGATCTCTTATCCTGAATCCGTCGTGCACGTCAATTAGTGTCTGCGACAAGTCAAATCAAATAAAATTGCTTCTTATTTCACTACCCCATCACGGCATAATGAAACAAACTTTTCATATAACATTATCAACTTAAATAACCATAAAATAAATAAATAAATAAATCAACTTAAATAATTGAGTTATCAATTCAAAAATAAGTATATTTAATCAAGTCTGATTAAAAATCAGATTTTTATCAAAATTAAAGTCAATAATTAATCAGAATTATATATTTAATGTGTTCCATAATTTTTTAACTACTGAAAATCATTACCTTTTTTTAAAAAAAAAAATGTAGGAAATTTCATGTTTCTTTTAGGAATGATAATGATTCTTTTCTTGTCGTGTGATGTGATAAAAAAACTTATATTTTTTAAATAGAAGTGTCTTTCTTTTATTTTTTTATTTTTTATCCCTATCAAAATATGTCAAAAATAAAAAGTTTGAATTTTGCTACTTGACTAATCAAATTGTTAATAGTATTTAATTGCCTCCTGACTATGATTAGTTGGATTAATTACTCGTAAACTCTACGGTGGCGTTCTGTTTGTATTTTATGTTGTATTTTCATTTTCGAAAATGTTTTTTACTTCTTGTTTTTATTTTTGTTTTCAAATTTGCTGAAAACGCGTTTGGTTTGTCATTTCTGAAAACTGTTTTTGAAAATGAAAAGTTGGAAAACACGTTCTGTTTGAAATTTTACAGAATACTACTGGCTCAAACTCAGTTTTCTTTTCACAATATACTGAAAATATGGTTACATGCAGCCTAATAATGTGAATATTAAGAGTCTATATTAACATAATTTTGTCAGGTTCAGGATTTGAGGAAGCTCTAGTTCTATTAAAATTCAGAAAATGCAAGTTCTTTCAAAACCACCAGAAATCATTTATTAAGGCATTTTTGAAATATAACAAGAAGAATACTCACTTAATTTTTTTTAATATTGATATTGAATTTAATAAAACTTTATTTAAGTTTAGTTCCAAATTAGGATAATTCTCAAAAAAAAAAAAATATTTAGACTTAGTTCCAAGGTAGGATAATTCTAAAAAAAATAATAATAAAAATAAATAAATAAATAAATACTTTATATTAAGCTTAGTTCCAAATTAGGATAATTTTTTAAAAAAAATCTCAAAACGCGTTTTCAGCGTTTTGAACATTTTTTTTTTTATTGAAATACACACAAAACGCACAAAACGAGGTTTTGGACGTTTTGCGTTTTGTATATAATTTTTTTTTTTTGTTTTCCAAAATACATTTTCGAAAATAATAAAGAGAACGCGTTTTTAGTGTTTTCGAAAATAAAAACAGAAAACGACCTCAAAACAGCAAATAGAACAGGATTCACGTTTTTTACTTAACTAAGAATGTTTCACGTCATGGTTGGGACATTTTATCTCGAAGTCTTTATGTTCAGATGTCTTTTAAGAATTCTATCGTGCCACACCAAACTACTAATATTAAATGTTAGAAAAGGAGTAGAATAATTTATATCATAATTAATTCCAATTTAGTTTAACATATAATTATTTTCTAGAATTTAAAAAACGCGCTTGTAAATCTAGTGTAACTCTTATTTAAACCTTGTGGGACCTGTCATTTATTCTCCTTGAAGGTTATATTTGTACCATGGAAAAGGCAAAAATTTATGTCTGTTATAAATAATGTATATATGTGAATGACATAACCATTATATCCCTGTAAACTTTACAATATTACGATTGTGCCATTGTCCACTCCTATAAATAGGAGCCTATACTTACCAATTTATTACACCAATTCTTGAAGAGAAATTCTCTCCTCTAAACTCTCTCCATTTCTCTCTCTATGTTGTTCTTATGATTTCGATGATTTTATAACACGTTATCAGCACGAGTCTCTAACCAATTGAGTAATAACGGGAGTATGCTCTACAGTTGCATCTAAATGATGAGCCTCTGTATCAGAAACCTGATTATTACTAACCAATGTTTCCTTTTCTCTCAAACTGAAAAAGAATGATTCTGGCCGATCCAGATATCCGATCGACGATCGGCCACCGCCATCAGAACGGGCTTGTCAAGGAGAAGACTCGCCTAAAATTTGGCGCAGAACCAACGGCTGAAACAAAAGATATCGACCGAAGAAGAAAATCTGAAAAACTGTGCAAAAACAGATATCTGACCGAAAATTGAAATGCTTATTCCGGACGATTCTGAACTCCGATCGACGATCGGCCAGCGGCATATCAACGGGTTTTTCTAGGAGAAGATTCGACTGAAATTTGGCGCAAATCCAACGGTTAAAACGGAAGTTATTGTCCGGAGAAGAAGATGCTGGCGGACTGAAAAATGATGATTCCGGCCAAACGGTTGATCTTTTGGAAAATCGGAGACCACCGGCATGTTCAGGACGCCGAGGCACATATTATGGTGATGGGTCAATTTTTCCGATCACCGGCGCGTGGCGGCCGGCGGCGGCGGCGGCGGCGCGTGGCGGATCCGGCGATGACGAAAGGCAGTTTGTCCGTTTTGATGAATTGGATTTTTCTATGATCTTATTTTTCTGTTTTGTGCAGTTTTTAAAATATTCCGGCGGTCGAACATGGCGGTTTTCTTAAAAACTGTTTTTGGAGCAATCCTGACGAGATTTTGAACTTCGGACCAAAAGTAAGTTTGTTCTAAATTAAATTTTAAACCTATTGACGGTTTCAATTTATTCATATGAGCAATATATTAAAATATGGACGATTTTGCCCTTAATAATACATACAAGTATAATAATCGTAAATTAACGATTAATATGTGATCAATTGAATTATATTATGCTGCCACCTACATGGTTGGTTTTACCACCTACATGGTTGGCTTTACCCGGTTTAATTATTTCATTATGTCGATTCCGCCTATATGGCCGGTTTAATTGTTTCATCTCGTTGATACCGTCTATATGGCTGGTTTAATTATTTCATCACGTTGACACCGCCTATATGGTCGGTATATCAATTGAATACATATAAACACCTCAGTTGTTGGTTAATTCTAACATATTAGAGGGTTGTTGTCAACATATATACTTGGTGGTATAACCTCAGTATCGTTATTGTTAATATATATATACAATATTATTGTTATTTGATACTTCATTAAATGATACCAGAAGTTATCAATACTAAAGTTAGAAAATATTTTATCAAATGATACCAGAAGTTATCATTACCAAAAGGTTGATAAATATTAATAAAATGTTTTATCCAATGGTACCAGAAGTTACCAATATCTGAATTTGAATGGGTGGATGAAAATTATTCAACAAGAGAATGTTGATGTATGATAAGATAATATCACATGATAGCACGGATATAGCTAATGTGAAAATAATCTCATCAGTATTATGAGATGAATGTTAGATGATAAGTGCCTGGAAAAGTTCTTGCACGAGCACTTATATATTCCAGAAGAAGTACATATTTACTCCAGAAGAAGTAAAAATTATCATCTAAACATACTGAAATGATATTATTATTGCTCCTGAAGAAGCATAAACGAGACATACATGCAAAATGCAAAAGGGGAAAACATTTATGATCCTCAAAATTAGAGATGTGTTTCGGGAGTAGCCGTATCCTACCACCTCTGACCTTTTGAGGAAATAAAGAAAAAAGTGTGTTTCAAGAGTAAGAAATACTCCATACTCTACCACTTTAAATCTTTGAGGTACACAAGATTAATACATTGATAAAATCCTAGAAATTTATGGTGTGTCTCAAGAGTGAGAATACTCCGTACTCTACCACCACCTATTCTAGAGTTCACAAAGATAAATTTACATTAACCGGACTCCATTTTCGCTTGATTCCCCTTCCTTGCGACCAATCTATCTTTACTCCTGCTGGATCTTGTATTGGAATATATGATTGCAACTTATCCAACAGTTCCTCGATAGTAGGAGCAGAAATAAGGATTCTCCTAGAAAATGGAGATATGAATCCCTGTTCCACAGCATAATCAAGAAATGTTAGCAAACCATCAAAGAAATTGTTTACATTTAAAAGCCCTATAGGCTTAGTATGGAGATCTAGTTGAGCCCATGAAGTAATATTAAAGATTTCTTCTAAAGTACCAAAACCTCCAGGCAGGGCTATGAAGGCATCAGAACCATATAACATGCAAGTTATGCGTTCATGGATAGATAAGGTTTGTACTTCATGCCCTCGTGTTTTGCCTGCAATATCAGCTAAAGGAGTAGGTATAACACCTATCACTCCATATAACATGCAAGTTATGCGTTCATGGATAGATAAGGTTTGCTTTCTCTACTAGAGCGGATTGTGAAACACAACCCATCAATCCACTGCTACCTCCTCCATACACGAGAGTGATACCTTTCTCTCCCAATTTCTTTCCTAAATCCACGGCTGCTTCTAGATACCCAAAACCTTTTCCCACTTTTGATCCACAAAATACACAGATAGTTTTGATCTGTCGAAATTTTGGTCCTTCCATTTTTGAAAGTAAAGAAGGAAAATGTTATTTTGGGATGCATGAACTATGAAAAATGTTTGGCTATTTAAAACCGAAAAACTTCACTATTTACTGGTCGTTTTTCGAAAAAGTGAAGATTTACTTTTGACAAAATCATCCTACTCACCTTTCGGCGATTTAATATTTTTAACCAGCCTTTATCAAAACTCGTGAAAGGAAACAGAAAAAAATATTTTATATGTGCATATATATCAAATGATTTACCTTGTATTAATGCTGCATAGCCAAAGCATCATTGTTTATAACAGCATGGCAAACAGGATCTTTTGCTATTATATTTTTGAGACTATATCTCTCTTTATCGCTGATGAATTTAGCCCATAAAGATAGTAGCTCACGCTGCACATATCCACTAGGGTGCATCTCAAGAGTCAATCGGATATCATCCAATGACTCCTTACTCAGTCCACCCTTAATGAAGTCTATCTTATCATCTCGATTTATGGATGAATATCCTATTGATTTACAACGGGTATCACATGTCCATCGAGCACATTTGTAGCAACTATTTAATCTTTTTGCTCTTCGCTTCTTTGCAAAAGTACTCTTACCTAAGCCAGGCTTGTGCTTAGAAAATGAATCTGGTAATTCACCAGCTAATCGAACTTTTGCTTCGATCAACCAGCGAACATCTTCTGGCATGCCATGATCCATCAGCAACCTCAATCTTTCGAGCCTAATTCGATAAATTTTTCTCAAATCATTTACTGGAAGATTGGAATAATATTTGCGAATATTTGAAAGTATGATATCCATTTTTTGATGGATCTAGCCTTCTTCCCAAATCATCTATTTAAATGCATTATTCAACGCGTAAAAGAGCGACGGCTCCGCGTGTCAGTGATATGGATTCCATCAAGAAATAATGGAATAAATTATTGAAAAGGTGAGATAATATGCCATTACCTTTTTCGATATAAGGGAAGATTTGGCGACAAGATTGAGATTATGAGATATTTCCTTGGATATTGTACCTGATTTTTCGGTATACTAAAAGTAATAAAGGTATACTGATTTGAACTATATAGAATACTGATGAAATAAATGTTGTATTGAACCAGAAGTTCATACATATGTACAAGTGAAATATCTTATTGAACCAGAAGTTCATACGTACAAGTGAAATATGTATATAGTATGAACCAGAAGCTCATAAATGAAATATACATTGTATTGAACCAGAAGTTTAGCGATATTGTATTGAATCAAATATTCATACATAGAAATGAAATAAAACCGTATAGAACCAGAAGTTCTATAATAAACGGTTAGATTATCAAAAGTTCCAAATTATTTTCTATGAGAATAACTTATTCAGAAATTGTTTATCATACAACAATATTCTATGTCAAACAGGGAATAGCTCAAGAAGCTTTATTATTTGTAAAAGTGCGATATGCATACACTCCACCAAAGCGCACTGAGATATATGATTGAAATTACATCCCTAAAAGAATGACATGTGTTATGGCATTTTAGCCGATTGATAATATTTGAGAACATTATGGTGAAAACACGCCTGAAGCGTAATTATGCCTGAAGCATAATGACTATCGATTCCAAAAATAAATATCTCTTGAATGATTGAAATGATTCCTTTGAGGCTAAATACTCAAAGTAAGTAAAAGGGACATAGTCAGATGATGAGATATTCAGGTACCTGATGATAGAACATATAAAGAGATCTCTCCACGTTATATTGAGATGGAATCGATAAATAAGTCGACTGCATACCCTCTTATGAAATAAGATTGATGAAATCATAATTCTTTGGCCAAGTATGAAACCCTAATGTAGGGATTATTGTTCAAGGACCTGAAGTCCAAATGCTTAAATGTGTAAAACCAGTAATTATATGTACAAATGAAAAATATTTCACAGTCGTAAAAGACGACTAGTTGCGCGCGAAATTTTTCATAGAACTGGCATGACATATGGTGGATAGACTATAGTCTAAATCACTAGCTTGAGCTCCTTGATATACCAATGAGTGAGATCAAAATGTATGATTCTCATCTCGGTACTTTGGGAGTATTCTTTGATGTACCAGTTGATCGCGGTACGTTGGGATTTCAAGTAAAATGATTGTAGATTATATGTCGAAATTGATATCTATTTCAATGATTGATTATGCTCCTGCAAAATTAGAAATTGCAGTTTATAAAGTGTAAGAACATACATGTATAAATCATTGAAAGATTCAATATGCCCAGATTAGTATCACTATAGAATGATACAAATGACTCCATGATATAATATGTTGAAAGTGAAATTGGAGTGTACTATTTATGACATCTGGGAAATTGATTATTCACTAGAAGTGAATACGAAAATGAATATTCACCAGAAGTGAATTTGAAATTGATTATTCACTAGAAGTGAATTTGAAAATGAATATTTAATTATTCACTAGAAGTGAAAGATGCAATCTATGAAAGTGAATTATAGATTTGATTATTCACCAGAAGTGAATTCTAAATTTGATTATTCACCAGAAGTGAAAAATACAATGAAAAGATTCGTGATTGCACCAATATACATGTAATATTCCATGAAAGGAATAAATACGCGTTGCACTCTTTTTCCCTTAGCTGAGGTTTTGTCCCACAGGGTTTTCATAGCAAGTTTTTTTAATGAGGCAACAGTTGAGGCGTATTGATGAAAATTAATGAGAATAATGCACTCTTTTTCCCTTCGCTGAGGTTTTGTCCCACAGGGTTTTCCTAGCAAGGTTTTTGAGGCATCATCATAGCTATCAACAAGCTATAATTCAGCAACACATTGGTATACTGGAATGATATCAACAAATGAAGAAAATCATACACATCTTATGAAGAATGTTATGATATCGACTACACACAAGAAGATTTTCATATATATTCCAGAAGAAAGATGATATCATTATTCAAAAGGTTCATGAATACTTGATTGCACACTTCAGGGGGAGAATCATGCTGTCATGCTGTACTCTTTTTCCTTCGTCCAGGTTTTGTCCCACAGGGTTTTCCTGACAAGGTTTTAACGAGGCAGCGGCTGTACTCTTTTTCCTTCGTTCAGATTTTGTCCCATTGGGTTTTACTGACAAGGTTTTAACGAGGCAGCACTGAAGCACTGAAGAACTTCAAAGATTCAATACATGATTTGTTCTACTTGAACATTAAGACTCAACGATTGACGATGGCCAATATCAGGGGGAGCAACTGTACTCTTTTTCCTTCGCTCAAGTTTTATCCCATTGGGTTTTCTTAGCAAGGTTTTAACGAGGCAGACAATTGCGTAATATGTCATTCAAGGGGGAGTGTTATAAATAATGTATATATGTGAATGACATAACCATTATATCCCTGTAAACTTTACAATATTACGATTGTGCCATTGTCCACTCCTATAAATAGGAGCCTATACTTACCAATTTATTACACCAATTCTTGAAGAGAAATTCTCTCCTCTAAACTCTCTCCATTTCTCTCTCTATGTTGTTCTTATGATTTCGATGATTTTATAACAATGTCAAGTGTATTTGGTAAATATATTGATTATAGACTAATAAAAATGACATTTTTGTATGCTCTAAGGATTTGTTAGGTTGCGATTTGTTTTGGGGGAAAAAAATCTTTCATGTTTATCGCGTCAATTGAGATGTGTTCGATTAGTATGATTCACATTTAATCTCATAAAAAATATCAGAAGTCAACATTAACATGTTTGTATAATTCAGACTATATAAAGTCATGCCAGATTAACTCATGAAGAAAGATCATTTCGAATACTTTTGTTCAACTTTAATTTGTGTTTGCTATAATTTATTAACTTTTATAAGAATCGATCGACGTGGACCATTTTTGATATTGTACATTCGACATTCTTATCGTGTGCCATTTTTATTGAAGTAAGATTTAGACGATTAGATCCACCAAACACGTTTAGTTGTGCTAACTAATCTAAACACGCTTTCTCCATCAATTTCTTCAACACAATTATAATAAGTAAATTTATTTTAATTTTTTTGTTACTATTTCGTGATAGCGTGTTAGAAAAACTAAGTACTGCAAAACATAGGAGACTTTTTATATCTTTTAATTTAAAGTCTTACCAACTTATTATAGGTACTCTAGAAATTTGCCACCATAATAAGAAATTGTGCCAAAAATAATTCAAAGAGCAATTCAAACAAGTTATTTAAAATAGAACCAAAAATAGAAAAAAATACTAAGCCCCTACCAAAATCGGATTAAAATTAAAATTTTATTTTAAGTCAAAGTTAATAATTAATTTCAATCACATATTTCATGGAAAACACAACTTTCAATCATACATTTCACTAACTTCTATTAAAATCTACAGGGACTATATATTGGATCACAGAAGACATTCTCAATATATAGCAGTAATTTATATTTCATGAATGAATTCTTTTTTTATAAATATAATAAATATAGTAATAGCAAAAAAGAGTGACGATTTATTATTTAGCATGTGTTCGGTAACATTGTTTGGTTTATAAACAAATTTATTTATGATTTTGAGTTAAAAAGTAATGGTTGAAAATTGGAGAGGAGAAATGTTTGATTAAAAAGTGGTTTGAGAAATTGTGTAATTACTTTCAACCACACATTCTTCAATTCATTTCTTTCTCTTAATCTTTAACCATATATTTCAAAATATTACTATTTCAAAATTGATTATGTGATGGTTATATAGCGATTAAATTATAATCTCTTATATGTTCCATTCAAAAAGTAGAATAATAATATAAAAATAATCAAAATCCTAAAATAATTCAATTTCTTTTGGACAAGGTCCCTAATAACATTTTTCTAACTTTATGATTCTCCATGTAGACTTAGAATGGGTCATACTGATTTATTGGTAAGTTTTATTTGTACCAAATGGAGGCGGCGCTGACTACGTCTTAATTTTAAGTCAATTGTTCAAAATATTTCATGGAAACTAAAAGGAAAGAAGTATCGTATTTGAAAAAAGCACACAACGTGATGTGATTAACTTCAACTTGTATTAGTTAGTAATTATGAGATTAAGGCTCGACCGATCACGTGCGACCTAAATGAGCATAAATTATAAGGTAATTTGCGAAAAAGATTCCCTACTTTTGAACATTCTTGTGCAATTTATTTTAATGTTTGAATTTTTGATATTTTTACCCTTATCTTCACATTTCTTTGTCGAAAACGTTCCTACCGTTTGATTACATCCAAAGAACCGTTAGTTGACTAAAAAATTACACATTGACCACTTTAATAAAGAACAAAAATGTCATTTTGTATTGGATAATTGATGCAATTGGTCCATACCTTTCACACTTTTCGTGGAATTCGTCCCAACGTTTGTTTTTTTGGAAAATTCAACCTTATTTTCATATTTTCTTGCTAAAAACTTCCTTACTGTCTAATTTCATCCAAAAATTCGTTAGTTAACCCAAAAATCACCTATTGACTATTTTTTTTTTGATAATCTTATTAACTATTTTAATGAGGGGGCAAACAAGTCATTTTTTATTATTTAATTTAAAACGATGTAAAAGAAATAATAAAATAAAAATAAAAAAATATTTTTTACTGTTCATCTTCTTCCCAATCCCATTCCCACTCGCAATTACAACAATTGAAAAAAAACAAAGAGAGTTTAACTGAACTAAACAAGTGGGAATGAGGTTGGGAAGAAGATGAACAGTAACAAATATTTTTTTTGTTTTATTTGTTTTTATTTTATTCTTTCTTTTACATCATTTTAAATTAAATAATAGGAAATGACTTATTTTCCCTTCATTAAAATATTCAATAAGATTATTTAAAAAAATAGTCAATAAGTGATTTTTAGGTCAACTAACGGATTTTTGGATGAAATTAGACGGTAAGGACGTTTTTAGCAAAAAAAGGTGAATGTAAGTGTGAATTTGCCAAAAAAAAAAAAAAACAAACAAACGTTGGGACGAATTATACAAAAATTGTGAAACGTATGTACCAATTGCGTCAATTATCCAATACAAAATGACATTTTTGTCCTTTATTAAAGTTGTCAATGTGTAATTTTTGAGTCAATTAACGGTTCTTTCGATGGAACGGTAGAGACGTTTTCGGAAACGAAATGTGAATGTGAGATTGAAAATGCCAAAAAATCAAACATTGGGATGAATTGCACAAAAATGTTCAAAGATAGTGACTTTTTGCGCCAATTACCCTAAATTATACTCTTTTAGAAATTTATAGTGATATTAAATCTTTTACTACTCGATTAGTATGACGAATTTTATATAAAGAATTTCGTAACATTCTCTGAGATTTGAAAATGTATTCTTTCTATTATGGGTGGATAGTTTTTGGCTCGATGTGGCTTGAGAGTCGGATAATACTGTCTTTATTTTTGTGGTGTTCATCATCCCTCGCCATTCATATTATATTTCAAGGCATTCACATGGAAGATGACTTAGGTTGTCATTAAATTAGTTTGCTACCTGTCACATTATAATAAAGATATGAGGGGTACGGTGGGGTAGGGGTCTTTGAATATTCTTCGAAGTCCAAAAGAAGGGTGCATGAAGATATAATCCTCTATAAATAGAACGACTCATTTCTTACACTCCTCACACCTTTCAAGATCATCTCTCATTACCAAGAAAAAGAGAAGAGAGAGTTCTATCTTCGTGTGCTCTTATTTGAATCCATTTTGTCCATTAGTTCATAATTATCTAATCAAGAAAATGAAGGTATGGTTCAGTAATTATTCCTTTATTAAATTGCATAAGCATAGAGTTTTTCTATAATTTTCTCTAAGAATTCGACCAAATTCTCCGAATTTCGGTGCTAAATTGTTGTTTGTTTTTACAGCAAAAGATTGTGATTAGGGTGTCAATGAATTGTGACAAAAGTCGATCCAAGGCCTTGAAGACCGTTGTTGCTGTATCAGGTTTACTAACTTCCTTCTAATTTTCTCGACTTCCCGGTTTTAATTATTCTACTATCTAATGCCTTAGATAGTTTGCGTACTGATAACGTGTTATAATTTTTTTAAGGTGTTGAATCGGCTGCTTTAACAGGGGACGACAAGAACCAAGTGGAGGTGGTCGGAGATGGAGTTGATGCGGTGGTACTCACGAGGGCGCTAAGGAAAAACGTGTCACATGCGGTGTTGGTAAGTGTCGGGGAAGCCAAGAAAGAGGAGAAGAAGCCCGAGACACCAGCGTCGTTGGTTTGGCCCTACTACCCTCCGAATGCGTATCAATACCCAATTTATGAAGTTAGGCACCCCAGCGACCCCTCCTGCACCATAATGTGATGAACTAATCGAATTTGCATCAAAATCATTATTTCTCCCTCTGAAGTTAATATAAGTTTTTTGAGCCACGTGACACAAATTTCACAGCTTGATGAATTTGTACTTTAACTATCGTAAGCATTGTACAACATGTGATGCTGTTTTATGTGACACGTGAAATTTTATAAAAGATGGCGATTAGCCGAATGGATCGTAACAATAATTAGTACAATTTTTTAAGTAACCATGATGTTGAGAAAAGTATTTCACAAACGATTAAAATAATATCCATCATATTATAATCATAATCTATACAATCAACTTATAATATTAATTAAACTTAACTGACAAATTAATATAATTAAATCTTTCAGAAATAATACATGTTCGAGTCTTTTGAAATCTTTTAAAAATGAAGCATATATGTCCTCTAGTAGGGTTCAAATTTCAGATGATGAGAGGAATCCATGCATCTAATAGCAAAAATATTTGATGCATGATAAAGTTGACACGAATATGTAATAGTACTAGGATGTAATGGAGTGGGGTTAGCTAGGGATGGCAAAACCGGACCCAACCCCCAACTCACTCTAATGGGACGAAAAAAAAAAAGTCGAATTAATGGAGAGGGTATATGATTAAAATAAAAAACTTGAAGTAGGTTCGGGGTGGGTTTTGTTTGACCCGTCCTGCCCCATAGATTAAAAAAATAATTAATTTTTTTTTTTACTGTATAACTTGGAAGTATTTTATGTTTTGTTAATTGTTATTTATGATAAGTATTTCACTATATTGTAGGATCTTCTTAAAAAAATCTTATTTGATTATAATTGTGTTGTTTAAAAAAATAATAAGCGGGGTATGGGATGTCCCACCTCGAATCCATACCCGCATAGCCCTGATATGACTTAGTGGGCCATGGAATGGGTATAGGGTTTGGAGTTCTTCTCGTGGGCGAGGCGGGAGTACCCGTCTTGAACCTGCCCCCTTTGTCATTTCTAGGTTTAGCCGTCTTTTCCTTCTCCATGTCAATGGATAATTTTTTGTTCCGTGTCCTGCTTAGGGATGGTAATGAAATAGATTCGAGATGAGTCAAGTTCGCCGTCTCAGACCCACGAAGTCATGGGGTGAGTGGAATGGGGTGGTGCGACCTTCCGCCTTGATATCTTGTTCATCATTTTTTTCTTGGTTTTTTTTAAAAAAAAATTTATAAATAATTACTGTAATATTTTTTAAGTAAAATATGTGGTTAAAAAGTGATTTGAGAAAATTTGAATTTTAAAAAAGTGATTTGGAAAAATAGTGTTTTTTTGTATTATTTGGCTCTATTACCAATATTTGATATGCAAAATAATCCTACAAATGTGTTTGATAACGTACGTAGTAACAAGTTCTTTGTTTAACAGATTTTACATATGCCGTGTTGAGTACGAGAAAGGAGATATTATATGAACACTGCCTCGCCACCATGAATTTCATAGAACATGTATTGATAATTGGCTCAAGGAAATTCACGGCACGTTTCTCACTTCATTTTCCACAAGATTTTTTTTTTTCCTTCCCAGTTACATTAATCAATTGAGTCGACGCCTCCATATAGCAATCTTGACATGTTATCAATTCACTTATAAGTGTTTCACATGTTCAAGTCTAGACAGCACGGTACCTTGTGTTATATTTTCACACATAATAATAGAGTAAGAATGAAAATTTTGTTAATCATTTTTTTAATGACTCAGATGTTCAATTTTCGCTCGACTAATCATGAAGAAGAATTGCATTATCTCTTATTCGCCCTCCAGATAAATTCGAATATGGTTCGCATGTCCATAAACCTTTTTTTTTTTACATCGTGCGGACGAAAACTTTGAAGGGATAAAATGATGCCAGAAGACCCTATTTCCATGTAAGCAAAATTGTCTTCTAGAATTTAAATATTGTCTTCTGAGAGCCAATATTCAAACTTTTTATATATTCACTGTTTTCAACTAATCTTAATTTACTGTTGCACCATGCAAGTGGGGCATCAATTCTCTTAATATGAGTTTAACTTGCTTCTGTAATGTTTATCTTATTAAGCACTTGTTTGGTCCCCAATTATTTTTTAATTTTTTTTCATCGGATTCATTTTTAAATACACATATCTATAGTACTCATCACTTTTCACAATTTTCAATCACTTTTTAAATATACATTCTCCAAAAAATCCAAAATTCCTTAAAATTCCCTGAAAACTACGTACAATAAACCTGAGCTAAAAAACAAGAAGTAAACCTTCTTAAGAATTTCCTCTACAATTTGTTATTATTGCCAGAAAATTTCGCAGACACGGTTTTATACTTTATAAAATAATTAATGTAACTATTAAAAAAAAAAAAAGGTTTTAATTAATTTCCTGGAATTTTACAGCAGAGTAGCAGATTTAAATGGATTTAATATGCTTCAATCTTGTGCTGCTGTGCACCCTATCTATCAGTTGGGATTCATGAAGACACTGCCATTATTATCAACTTCAAGCCCATAATAATGATCTGGTACGTATGTTTTAAGCTCAATTATTTTTTTTATGAAGTTTTTCTTAAAGGTTTATGCATTCCATACGTATACACGACATGTTTATAAGTATATTACATCGGATGAAATAATGAATAAACACAGATTAACAAATTAAAACTCAAGTTGTATTCTATGCACAGTTTTGTGATCTCTACATGGCTTTCGCAAATCAATATGCATATCGTATTCCTATTCATTTATCGATTATGTTTTCTTGAAAGTTTAATATTATTCGATAAACTAATAAAAAATAGTAGTAAATTTCACGGTTTTCAAAGCTGACGGCCTTGCCTAGTCAACCATGAAACTCACAACCCGGGCTGAGCTGAAACCCAGTGGACTCAGACCCAGCCCCCAGGTTTGGTTTGGTTTTGTTATTTTATTTTATAATTTATGATTTTCTTTTTTTTATATTTTTAATATTATTTTATAATCCCACTATTTTGTGCATGGACCCCATAATTTTCCAACTTTTAATAATAATTCAAGAACTAGACTTGTTCTTCATACATAATAATAAAGTACAAAAGTAAAGACTTTGACTAATAAATACGACAAGGTAATGACAATTACGTGGAAAAAAATAATTATCAATATATAATGACATTGTTAATATAGTTTTTTAATTACCTCTTAACTCTGATTAATTAGTTTAATTACTTATAGGCTCTAAGTAGACTTACTAAGCTTGTTCAGTTCAAGGTTTGGACAATGGATCTTCATGTCTTACGTTTACACATCTTTCTTCCATCATTCCACACAAGGTTTGTTGCTACTTACATTAAGTAGAAAGATTAATAAGATTGATTATATGTCGTTTTTAATGTTTCCTCCAGTTTGCAACAAATTCAATTATTGAAGTATTTTGTTAGCGTTAGGTGTAAACTAAAAAATTCAAAGATTTTTTTTTTTTTTTTTTTTTTAATTATGGTCTCTTCACTAAAAATTTTACTAACTATTGTAGTAAAAATAAGACCTCATGTCGTAATCTTTTCTCTTCACCAACTATTGTACCCAGTTAAAGGTTCACAATTACTGCCATTGCTAAGAGAAATCGTCTATGTTGATTCACTATCATCTATCATTCGATTCCATTTATTTACGATCACGTAACATCGAAAAAAACCCTAAACATATATTATGGCTACTATTAAAGATCGAAACAGTCATAATCAATTGAATGTGTCTTTGAGTTGAAAATAAGATCGTTATATGACATCGAGTGAGATGTGCATCGCATATACAGCTTTTGTGTTTATATAAACATTGTAAAATTCTATTCATGTCACATCATAAAAAATCAATTCATTCCTTCCGAAAGAAGATAAAGTACATAAAAATTATCAAAATCCCAAAAAAAAAAAAAAAAAAAAAAAAAAATATGAGTAGACTTAGCATATATGGGTCACGTTGGCTTACTGATTAGATGTCATTTGGTTACGATCAATCTAGAATTCCTTGAGTGGGAATACAAAGAATATTCACATCACTTTTCCGGGCAATTACGTGGAAGTTGACTCTATGCTTAGCCTCTGTAGCCGTGTGGGGACTTTTTTGAATTTTTCTTCGAAGGCCCCTTTTCGGAGAAAGGAAGGTCCTGTTTGGCCGTACATCAAGACCTCGTCCTCTATAAGTAGAACAACTCATTTCTTAATCTCTTAACACCTTTCAAATTGTTCTCTCATCACCAAGAAAAAGAGAATTAAGAAAGAGTTCTATCTTTTTGAGCTCTTTATAGAATCCATTTTCATTTTGTCCATTACTCCATTATCTAATCAAGAAAATGAAGGTATATATAGTTCAGTAATTAATCCTATAGTAAATTGCATAATCATAGAGTTTTTTCTCTTTGATTTTCTCTAAGAATTCGATCGAGTTTCAGTGCTAAATTGTTTTTTGTTTGTTTCTGCAGCAAAAGATTGTTATTAAGGTGTCAATGAATGATGAGAAATCTCGATCAAAGGCCTTGAAGACTGTTGTTGGAGTATCAGGTTTACTAACTTCCTTCAAATTTTCTCACTTCTCGGTACTAATTTTTCGACTATGCCTTAGCCTTAGCTTTCGTACTGATCGTGTGTTTTATTTTTTATTTTATTTTTAAGTCGTTGAATCGGTTGCTTTAACGGGGGCGGAAAAGAACCAAGTGGAGGTGGTCGGAGAAGGAATCGACGCGGTGGCTCTAACGAGGGCACTACGGAAAAACGTGGCGCACGCAGAATTGGTCAGCGTCGGGGAAGCCAAGAAACCGGAGGTCAAACCGGCCGAGACACCAGCACCGGCACCACCGCCGGTTTGGTCTCACTTACCCGTGTACCACTCCCCAATTATTAGTTATTATTAGCACTACTATAATAATAATATGCAATGCAATGAGTTTTCCTCTTTCCTCTGTTTTTTTTTTTTTTTTATTTTTTTTTTGGGCCAATGTTAGAGCCTGTTATAATGTTAAAAGTTTTAATTTTTTTTTTTTTTTTAATGGATGTATGATTTAAAAATATTTGAAAAGTCAAAAATTGATGACTTGATTAATAATAAATGGTTAAGATTGAGTTTGAAAAGTTCTGATAAAATTTTTTCCTTTATCAAACATCCTCTTAGTTTGTAATACTTCATTAGAAGTATCACTATGCTACATGTGTCTTCTTCTTAACGGTAGCTGAAATTTTATAAAAGGTGGAAATTCAATGAGATCGCAACATAATCGATACGATCTTTAAGTAAAATTGAAAAGGGATGTACTACAAAGTATTATTATCATGATCTATACAATCGATGGCCCAACATTAACTATCGGACTGAAATGCTGAGAGGAAAGGGGGAAGCAACTAAACTGAAAGCTTTGCTCACTTAACGCTCGTCTAGTGGACAAATGACGGAACGATTATGCCAAATTAGTACAAATATTACATGTATGAAAAAGTTACATGGATCACCAATATTAGGATGGCAATAGGGCAGAACGGTCATTTATAGTCCTGGCGAGCCTTGTCGATCGCTTCAGATCGAACGGAGCAATCAATACTCGTCCCGCTTCCTGACGGGGAGAGGCAGCGCGGGTCGCAGGGTCGAGATATTTTTCAGTATCTTGTACTAATTGGGCTGTGCCACTTGAAGAACTCTAATTAGATTCTGACTAACCCACTTATATGGGTCTAGTATTAGATGAATACTTAAAGAAGCGAGATTGGGTCAAAATCAAGTTCCTCTTCCTCTTTTCAATATGATGCCCATTTCGGTTCAAGGTGCACTAGTAGTGCGAGAAGGTCATATTCTTACTAGAAAAATATTCGATTTGACATCTCGAGCGGGCCACTTACATAAAAACTTGATACTAGCCCAACATAAGTTGAAGTATGTTTGGTTAAAAATCTTATACCTCAATTAATATATAAGCGGAGTCTTGCTTTTCCTAGGAAACTAGGAAATGTTTATACTTGCTCGGTCCATTCATATCAAATCCTAAAATTAGATGAATGATAAAAGAAGAAGCAAGATTAGGATTTATTAGGTCAACTCATGTAGCTCGTTTTAATTTGCTGTTGTCGTAAAATGCCAAGTTTTGATCGGTCCAATTACACCAAAGCCCAGTACTAGACGAATACTAGAAGGTGCGAGTTTGGGACAGCTCATGATATCAATGCTTATTACTGCTGGAAATGGGTTGGGTTTTGTCAAATTTGACCAAATATTTTTGTGGGTTCTATCACCCATTCAACTTGGAACTTGGTCCCTCTGTTCCACTTCGTGATTAGATATTCGTAGTAAATTTGATTCCTCAAAATCATTTTCGTTTGAATGATAAATTATAATCAAAAGTTGACACCTTCAAATTTGAATTTGATGATTAAAGTAAATGCGGTAAAGCATATCTCACATAAAAAAATAAAAAGAATTTAGACCAATTTAAATATATCCACCTTGATATTTGAGTATGGACCCTAAGGAGCACCAATAATCTTTAAATGGGAAATAACCTACATACTAGTGGTTTGGACCAAAGCCCACACGCGCGCGTAGTCGCCGCATTTTGACCAATTCATGAGTCTTTGGTTTTGGGTTTCGATTCTTGGATTGGGCCTGGCCCTAATATGTATTTTTTGGATAAAATAATTTGTTTATTTTAATTATTTTTTATTTTCTGGTTTTATTTGAAAGTTTGTTTCTATTTACAATTAAGCACACAACTTACAAATGTGTCATTTCGTCCACACCTTTTTGAACAAAGTGTTTGTTTGCTCACAACTTTTGGAAAACTATAAATAGACCCCCCTACTTCAGAATTCGTCACTTCAAATTCAATATCTTCCTCCAGATTTGGTCAGTGCCTTCTTTCATATTGTTTTGTACTTGTTGCTACTTCTCTAAAGGAGTACTAAATATCTTTTGGTTCGTTATTTCTTGCGGTTTGTAATGCTGCGATCACAAGAATTGATCGTTGTATTTTGAGAGACGATTGTCATTCATTCGTGAGCACCTTGCGAGACAAATTCGTCTTAAGGAAAGAGAGTTAATCTCTCACCTTTATCCATTCATTTTCTGCGGTCAAGTTCATAGTTGCTTTAAATTCTTCTAGTAAGTTTCTTTCATTTTGTTTACTGAATATAATTGCATGTCATTTTACCCAGCAATTACCAGAGAAATACTTGATGAAGAAGTGAGTTTGAATCAAAATCTTGTGCCCATTTAAATAAAGATGAAGGGCTGATTTTGATAGTAAATGCCCAAATTTGATTGGTCGACTTGTATCAAACCCAAGTATTAGACGAATACAAGTAGAAGAGTTCGGGTCAAGATACCGAATCTTGACCGGCCCAATTAAAATGAAGTGGTCCACTAACTTTTGTAAGACTATGCATTGGATAGACTATGCATTAAAATGAAGAAGTTTCTTTCATTTTGTTTACTGAATATAATTGCATGTCATTTTACCCAGCAATTACCAGAGAAATACTTGATGAAGAAGTGAGTTTGAATCAAAATCTTGTGCCCATTTAAATAAAGATGAAGGGCTGATTTTGATAGTAAATGCCCAAATTTGATTGGTCGACTTGTATCAAACCCAAGTATTAGACGAATACAAGTAGAAGAGTTCGGGTCAAGATACCGAATCTTGACCGGCCCAATTAAAATGAAGTGGTCCACTAACTTTTGTAAGACTATGCATTGGATAGATATGTTTTGAATTTTTGTCGGAACTTCTATTTAAAATAAATAAATAAATAATTGATACAATGTCACTATTATCACTTTTTTTTTTTTTAATTAAAAAGTGACACGATATCTATTTTTAGTGAAAAAGTGACACCGTAATTTTTTTTTTTAATTTTTTTTACTTGAATGTCACTTTTACTATTGTAACTTAACAAATTACACAAATCCACAAACACTATTAATTAGTATAAGGCCTTGTTTGATAGCTCCACTTTGCCCTAAAAAATGGCAAATAATTTACAATTTTCCAGGTTTTGTGTTGTTTAACTGTTATAATTTTCTTGACAATTCTTTTTCCAAGTTTGAGGCTAGGGATGACAGTAATATCCACGGACTCGATACCCATTGGAGACCTGACATAAACGAGCGGGGATTATCCGACTAAATGGATTTGTGGGTCAGGCATGAAGGCAAATGTTAAAACCCGACATAGGTATGGGTAGGGTGTGAGTTTTACTTCAAAACTCATACCCGACCCGCATACTCATTAGTTTCCTTAAAGAATTATAAAATTTAAAATAAAAGTGAATGTGTGAAAAAAAATTCGTTAAAAAAATAAGGGAGAGATATAACAATATATTGTCATTAGGAAGTAATTTTTTGAAATAGTAAAATCATTAAAAAAATAAGTACATGTATATTATAGATAAGATCAGTTTCTATGTCGTGTTCGGTAGCTAATTTTTAGCTAATTTTTATCATATTTTGATAGTTTTTATAATAAAATATTATATTTTTTATCAACGGTAGTTGCTACCTTTAGAAAAGAGTCAAAAACTCATTTTTTAATATCTTGCAGAGACTATTATATATCAACGTGAGTCATAAAAGTATATATATAGTTTTAGAGTTTGTCACACCAATAAGTATATTAAATAAATAAATAATAGTTAATGGGTTTCGGGTATGGAAGCGTACTCGCCCCCAACCCATCCCCGACCCGCCATTTTTAAATGAGTAATGAGTAGGATATGGATGTTGTAAATCTCTAGTAGGCAGGATATGAGTTTGGCAAATTCAACCCATTGCTATCTCTATTTGAGGCACGTGATGGAGTTTGTCTGTTTTTGAAGGAAAATCTTTGCTTTTGGTTTTAGTGAGAATATATTTGTCAGGTTACATGGGAAGTTTTTTTTATTGGTTTGATCAATTTTGTTGTTTTTAACTGATTTATATTTTTTCCAAAAAAATAAAATGAGTACATTTAGAAGATGTCTAGCCTCCATTATTTCCAAAAAATTGCGTTTTCTTTAGTTAGAGGTGTCAAGACGGACGGGCCGACCAGACCCGTGAAAACCGGCCCGGATCGACCCGGGACCGCGGGCCGACCCGTGACCCTTGCGGGCGGTTCACGGGTCAAGAAGGTGTGAACCGCGGGTTTCGCGGGCCAAACTTTCGCTGGCCGCGGTTAACCCGCTAGCCCGTGGAAAAAAAAATCATTTTTATTAAATATCGTAATATTGAAAAAAAAAATTCTACAAACTCTAGTACTAGCACAATTTCTAAAGATAAATCTTATTTTTCTCCCTAATAGTTAAGAAACGTAATGTTCTTTGATAATAGTAATTAGAAATGCATTTAGCATTTAGTTGTTATTTGTTTATATAAATTTAAATTCTATATAAATATTTTATGGTATAAATATGAATTTATCATTTTGTTCATCTCATATTTATAAATTTAACAAAAAATATATGTATTATAAATATGAAAAATTCTATATTTTTATTCATACTGGTCAAATTGGAACGAACCGCGACTCGCGACCCGCATGGGCTCGACCCGGATGGGCTAGCGGGCGGGCCTGGGTTGTAATTCAAAATAGAGATGGCAAAAAAATCAGACCCACCCCGTTGATCCGTCGACCCGATCCGTGGATCGAAATTTATGTGATCCGCCCCGATCCGAAAATTCACGGAGCGGATTTGGATTGGGGCTGATCCGATCCGCCCCGATCCACGATCCGACATTTTTTTTTAATATAATTTTTTTTCATGTATAAAAATCTAATATGTAAATATTGTAGCAAACTTTAATTTTTGGGAATAACCTACAATCTTTGCATTTTAAAGAAAACACATTTTTTATATTCTTCATTTGAAGAAATAATTCCAATAAGTTATGGCAAAAAAACTCGATCCGTTGAATCGGCGAATCGTCCTCTATACGTCTCGTTTCAATAAAATAAATAAAATTTAATAAAAAAAATATTTTTTCTAAATTATTTTTAAAAGATTTAATTTAAAATATATTTAAAAAAATTAAAAAAAATTAAAAAAATAAAAATAATAATTCGGCGGATCGGTCCACGGATCGGTGGACCGATCCGCCCCGACCCGAAATTTGACGGATCGCGGGGCGGATTCGGATCGGGGCAATAATTTTCGGGGCGCGGCGGATCGGGGTTCGATCCGCCCCGTTGCCAACACTAATTCAAAATTTTTGGGTCGGCTTGGAACCCGCAACGGGCGGCTTTTTTTGACGCGGGCCGTTACCGAGCTCATATGTTGACGGGCTGACCCGACCCGAACCATCCGGATTAACACCTCTATCTTTAGTTCACAACAGTAATTATATTTTTTAAAAAAGTGACACAAGTGTACTGACCAGACCATTTAGATCACTTCCAGAAACCGTTGGATATCTTAATGACGTCTCTACCCTCCATTACACTTTTGCAATATTCTCAGTGACTCCCCTATCATAAAATCCCCTTTTCTCAAATTTGAAGAAACCCAAGATCCCCAAATTTTTAGTGCACGCCCATCGCCTTCTTCACGATACATACTCTGCAATCTCCTTTCCCTTCCATTTCGTTGTTGTAATTGGTAGTAGCATCTTCCAAAAATCTGGTCGATAGCCCAAATTTGAGGCTGCAAATGCTCGTAAATACTCACAACATCTCTGCTCGATCATCACCGGGATTCAGGTGCACCAAGAGGGAACTTGGGTTTCTCATCATCACCACCCATAACGAGCTTCACTGTGATGGACTATGGCAACGATTCTCACATACATTACCCGGAGTCCATGGTGAGATAGCTTACAAATTTTTTACGATTATTCAAATCAATTGTGTTCTTGAGTGGTGGAATGTTTAACCCATGCTGCCTCCACCCGTGCACCACTGCAAATTCGGATTCATTTGAGGTTCGAGGATCCGAATAGCCTCCTCCGAAAGCTGTCGGGTGTAAACATGCGAGGTGGAATGAGAGAGAGAAGCACATTTTCGTTGGTGCATCCGAGCTTGCCGTGGCGGAAGGACATAGGAGCGGAATGTGTTTCACGAACAAAGTTTGGGAACGAATTAAAGGGTTATTCAATAGGGAGGCAGGTAACAAGTGGACTATCTCCCCAGCTTAAGAACCACTAGAACGTGATGATAAAAGAGCACACGCTCCTATTCGAATTGCTGGGTTGCACCGGCGTTAAGTTTGGCCTCAACTACGGGAATCGTATTCATACCTCCGAGCAATGGTGGGAAAACAAAATTCAGGTTATCGATTCATTCTATTTTATTTACAAGTCAGCATATTTAAAAGGGATAGGTTCAATGGTTTCTGATTTTCTATTTTATCGTCACGTGTTTAAAGCATGTTTGAAATTTAAAGCGTGTTGGGCTCCTGTTGTACAACATTTTCTGTTAGTTTGATAAATTGGATTATGATGGTATATTTTGTTCACTTTACGAGTAGTAGTCAGTTATTGATCAAATTTGATTATGGATAGGGATACTATGAGCATACTTGTCCTCTTGTGGTGTCCTATGATTACAAATCGATAATTTTAATCCGTTCTAGATTGAATCTTATTCAGATATTCATCGAATTATAATTGTTGAGATTGTACCAAAAATGCGGCACATTGGACCACCAGCGAAGGCCCAATGAGGGTCCAGTGGACTCTAGCCCATGGTTAAAGCTTAGAATATCACATTGGGTCAACTGTCGAGGTGGAATATCACGCGGACCTCTTTGGCCGAACTGATTTGCATTTGGCCGATGTGCTTTACGCTTAACCGAAGTGCTTTACAGTGAAACACAGTAGAGGGATGGGACAAAGGATGGAGTCAGAGATGTGACACCACCTTTACCAAGAAGGAAGATGCGCCCATCCCCTACGAAGTATAGTAATGATTAGTATCAAAATGCAAGATCTCCTTTTTAGAAGGTAGGGTAAAAACAAGTGTAAAGTACGCCACATGTTACGATCTGAAACAACGAGTTCCTCTATAAATAGAGCACTCCTCTCGCCTAGTAAAGGGTTAGTAATTTCATACTCTGAATTAAATATTTTACTCTCACTCCATTTTCTCTCTTTTACACATTTATATTTCCCGTACCCAATTTATATCTGCTTAAAATGAGCACCGACTTTGGCATCGGAGTGCAAATGGGAGCCACCTCGGCCCCCTTTGCAAACTGATCGTTTGTCACAGTGCGCAGGAGATGCACGTGTTCAAGAGGGAGGAGCTGAGACATGTTGGTCCAAGGTCCAGCCGGATTTTGTGGTCAACATTTTGGCGCCGTCTGTGGGAAACCATACTGCTAACCACGAAAGCGCATGGTAAAAAGCCACACGCACGGAAGGAAACCTTGAAAAATGGGCGAGTGACCTCTTGCAAAAGAGCGAAGAACCACAAGAACTTTGAAACACAAGTTTATTAACCTTGAAAAAGGAAAAGAACTTTGAAACACAAGTTTATTGACCTTGAAAAAGGCAAGAACTTTGAAACATAAGTTTATTAACCTTGAAAAAGGCAAAGAACTTTGAAACACAAGTTTATTAACCTTGAAAAAGGCAAGAACTTTGAAACATAAGTTTATTAACCTTGAAAAAGGCAAGAACTATGAAACATAAGTTTAATAAACCTTGAAAAAGGCTTGGAGCTTTGAGATAGAAGTTCACTTATCTTTAAAAGAAAAGATAAAACCAAGAAATTGCTCTGAACATGAATGAAAGCGACGGTGATATTAACCCCGGTAGGAGTAGAAATGACCAGCACAGCGAGAAGGAGGCTCCTCAGAGGCCTCATGAGAAGCACACGAGGAAATGGCTCAGCCTAACCCCCCGCGCCAGCACCGTAATCGCCGCATGCTGCGGGACATGACTCGCATGGCAGCCCAAATGCTGAAAATGCAGAAACAGCATATTGAACAAACTACTGTGATGAACGCCTACATGGCTAGAGGGTATGTTATGAACGATCTCATGATGTCCCCGCAATATTCACAGCCACATTACTCACTATCTGATGCGGCTTCTGCCTCATATTATTATCAAGATCCGCAGGCATATGCCGAAGTGGAATCCGTGTCTCTCTTCGAAGAAGGCCCGGAGCATGAAGCGCCTGAAAAACAAGACCAGTCCCAAATTAGACACAGGGAGGCTTCGCCCGCAAAATCTGGTAGTGTCTTCAATCGAATAGGAGGGTTATTCAGAGGCAATCGAGGGGGGCAAACTGATCAAGGTCGGCGCAATACAGACGAGCCTAGAAACAGGCGGGAGTGACACGTAGAAGAAGCCCTGTCGCTGAGCCAAATACATAGGGACCGGCATGATACATGGGCTGGAAAATTGGCCCCCACGCATGAGCCTAAGAATAGGCAGGAAAGGAGATCCGAAGCAGTTCGGACCAAATCTCGTAATGATTTACCGACCCATGAAAGACCAAACTACGGCCGAGTTTTGCCATCACAAAGGCAGGAGTACGCTCCACCGCCCTACGACCAATACCATGACCCAATGTATTCCGGTCATGATGAGAACAGTTAACTACCCTCATACGAGCTGGATGACGAAGAGGAAATAAGTCCCTTCACGGAGGGCATCCGTAGGTGCCCAGTACCTCATGACTTCAAAATGCCAGAAATAACAAAGTATTCTGGCCGAGGTGACCATGACGATCACCTGCTAAACTACCGCGCTAGCATGGAAATAGCAGGAGCTACTCCGGCACTGAAGTGCAAAGATTTTGCTTTGATCCTTGAGGAAAGTGCGATACGATGGTACAAAAAGCTCCCTCCTGGTAGCATCCACAGTTGGAGAGATCTGAAAACAGCCTTTAAAAATGGCTTTGTTTCCTCCAGGCCTGGCCAGTTCCCACTCCAACAGCTTCAGAATCTAAGGTAAGGAAGGGATGAATCTCTGAAAAGTTACCTAGCTCGGTTTACTGAAGAGATGCACATTTGTGAAAACATCACTGAGGCGGAAATGTTTTCCGCATTGAAAGGAGGGCTAGATATGATGAGCATGTTTTGGAGGGATGTCTGAAGCAGGAAACCGAGGGATTACAACGCCCTAGTAGACCTGATGAAGGAGGAGATCGTATCAGAAGAAATGGCTAGGGCCAGAGACAACCATCCTCAAGGGAGATACAATCTTGGGTATTCTAATGAAGCAAACCTCAAGAAAGGAGGTAACAAGGATAGGTTCGGCAGTAACCGAAGTGGTGCGCCGCGTCCTTTCCGGGAATAGGGTCCAGCTATGCAGCAGAGATCACGAAAGCTATCCCCAACTTACACTCCAACGCTCCTTCTCAAAATCCTTCCATGGCTCAAGGAAGAATGGAAAGTAGCCGAAGTGGAAAACAGCCCATGATTGGGACTTACTGCGCCTACCACAGGAATTACGGTCACGCAACAGAAGATTGCAGGGAAATCCACATGTTAGCGGACCAAAAGGCGCATGGAAGAACAGGAGCTGGCAGGGAGCTCCGTGGAAGAACTCGACCAAAGAGAGGATTGAAAATCGTCAGAGAGACAGGAACAAGGGCCAGGATACCTCCTCGACGCATGTTAAAGATACAAGAGAACCACCTACGCCTGTGGCCGACCCTCCTATTCGTGAAATCGACACAATATTGGGAGGCCGCCACCAAGGTGGGAGCACAAACAACTCCCAAAAGAGATATATCAGAGAAGCTAAGCAGCTCGCCAACGTGAATTACCATATCCATTCACATCCTGTTGGGATGCCTCGGACAGAACATATCACCTTTACCCAAGACGATGCTATTGGAGTACACTTTCCACACAATGATGCATTGGTTATCAGGGTTGTAGTGGCTCGGAATGGGTTGTTACGAATGATGGTGGATTATGGTGCCTCGATAACTGTGATTTACGGGGTAACTTTTGATAAGATGGGGATCAGCACTCCACTCATTCCAGTCCCGGATCTAATATATGGATTCATTGGGGACAGCATAACTCCCAGAGGATCCATACCCTTATGACCGAGGTAGGGCAAGCACCAACTCTTTCCAGAATCCCCATGGAATTCTTGGTTGTGGACAAAATCTCCTCCTATCATGGCTCAATTGGGAGGCCAGGCCTCATTGACTTAGGAGCTGTAACTCATACAAAATATATTTGTATGAAATTCCCCACGGAGCATGGTGTTGCAATTGTAATGGGGAGCCATACTGAATCGCGGGCCTGTTACACAAACGCAATCTGAAAATTTCAAGACCGGAGGTTGAACATGATTAGCGATGTAGCAATGGCCGAGGATGCTCCAGACCCTGAAAGACTAGGTGGAGGACCCTCAGGAAATGAGGATGTTACAATGACGCTGGAAGAAGATCTGGCATATCTGGACCCAAGAATGGTAGGAGGTAATTGCTCTACCCCAACTGAAAGGTTGGAATGCTTCGGTGTAGATCCCCTTGACCCAATCAAGGAGTTACAGATTGGATTGGATTCAACGGTTGAATACAAAGATCAGCTGAAAAGCTTCTTACTTGAAAACCTCGATGTATTCGCATGGAAACATGATGACATGGTTGGGATCGATCCTAAAGTGGCCTGTCACAGACTCCAGCTTGATCCCAGAAGCCCTGGGTACAGGAAAAAGAGAAGACCTATGAGTTCTGATAAGTATGAGGCCTTGAAAGAAGAGGTTACGAAGCTGTTGAAAAATGGCTTTATCAGAGAATCCCGGTATCCGAAGTGGGTATCAAACCCTATTTTGGTACCAAAACATAATGGGTAGCTGAGAGTATGTATTGATTTTTCAAATTTGAACCAGGCATGTCCCAAAGACATTTTTTCATTACCTCGGATTGATCAGTTAGTTGACTCCACAGCGGGACATGAGATGCTGAGCTTTATGGATGCATACACAGGGTACAATCAAATCCCCATGTATGAATCAAATGAGGAACATACTTCGTTTATTACAGATAGGGGACTCTATTATTACAAAGCTATGCCATTTGGCTTAAAAAATGCTGGAGCTACCTATCAAAGGTTGGTAAATCGCATGTTTTCAGAACAATTAGGAAACACCATGGAAGTATATGTTGATGACATGCTGGTCAAAAGCATGGTCGCCACAGAGCATATCCGCCATTTGTTAGAGGCCTTCGATGTTTTGAGGAAATATCGAATGAAGCTCAACCCAGCGAAGTGCGCTTTTGGGGTAGCGTCCGGAAAATTTCTTGGATTCATGGTGAATAGGAGAGGGATCGAAGTCAATCCCGATAAAATCAATACTTTGTTAAACATGCGATCACCTCAGAATCCAAAAGAGATTTCAATGGACGCCGGAATGTGAGCAGGCTTTTGCCGACCTGAAAGCATTCTTGGGACGGCCCCATTACTATCAGAAACAAAGGCTGGCGAACTTCTCTAGTATTTAGCCGTATCAAAAGAGGCTGTTAGCTCGGTATTGGTCAGAGAGGAGGATGGGGATCAGTTCTTGGTGTATTATGTAAGCAAAGCCATGCTAGATGCTGAAACACGTTACCCAGATATGGAAAAACTTGCTCTCTCATTGATCACAGCATTTCGCAAGCTCCGTCCCTACTTTAAGTCGCACTCCATACACGTGCTCACCAACTTTTTTATGAGACAGGTGTTGCAGAAACCAGATGTATCTGGAAGGTTAATGAATTGGGCGATTGAAATTAGCCAGTTCGACCTACATTATGAGCCTCGGACCGCTGTAAAGTGTCATAGTTGAGTTTACACATCCTCCGGAGGTTGAGATGGTTGATAACACGAATGACAGTCGAGAGTGGAAATTGTTCGTTGATGGGTCCTCGGCTGAGGGACAATCCGGTGTGGGAATATTGCTAATAAGCCCAGAAGGATTCAAACTGCACAGTGCGATCCGTTTTGACTTTAAAGCCTCAAACAATGTTGCTGAATATGAGGCGCTATTAGCTGGGCTGAGACTTGCGAAAGCTTTGAAGATTAAGTCCGTAGTGGCGAATAGTGATTCGCAGCTCGTTGTGAGTCAGTTTAATGGACAATTTTCTGCCAAAAAATCAGCTATGGTCCCTTACTTGAAAAAAGTAAGAGATTTGGTTGTGTACTTCAGAAAAATGGAGTTACGGCACATTCCCAGAACTGAGAATTCCAACGCCGATGCTTTAGCCAAACTCGCAAGCAACAATAATTCAGAGCTCCATAATCTAATCCCAATTGAGCACTTGTTGACTTCTTCTATTGAACCAGGGACGGAGATTTTGGCAATAAAAGAAAAAGGATTATGGATAAATCCTATACTAGCATACTTGAAGTATCAGACGGTGCCAGATGAGCCTGAAACAGCTCGGAAATTGCAAGTGTATGCCGCAAATTTCATACTTTTGGATGACCTGCTCTATAAACGGAGCTATACCTCCCCTTTGCTGAGATGTGTGGGGCCGGAGGAAGGACGGTATGTAATGAAAGAAATCCATGAGCGCATATGAGGTAACCATGCCGGCGCGTTATCACTAGCTCGGAAAGCCCTTAAACAGGGATATTTTTGGCCGACTATGCGAAAGGACTCCCATGACTTCGTGCGAAAATGCGATAAATGCCAAAGGCATGCAACCATACCTCATCAGCCGCATCACAAGCTAACTGTGGTGACTAGCTCTTGGCCTTTTGCGAAGTGGGGGGTTGATATTATCGATCCTATGCCTAAGGGTGCTGGTAATAATTGCTTTGCAATAGTGGCAATTGACTACTTCACCAAGTGGGTCGAGGTGGAACCCCTGATGAGGATTACCGAGACCAACACCAACACCAACAAGTTCATCTGGAAAAATGTCATATGCCGATTCGGAATACCGCACACGCTGGTTAGTGATAATGCAAAACAGTTCAAAAACAGAAGCATAGATGAATTGTGCGATGATTTGGGAATCAAGAAATTATTTTCATCTCCACATCACCCACAAGCTAACGGATAGGTTGAAGCTGTGAACAAAACCATAAAGAATACCCTGAAAAGGAAGCTGGAGTCCAAAAAGGTCGCATGGGTAGATGAACTCCCACAAGTATTATGGGCACTCCGAACCACCTCGCACACTGCCATTGGTGAAACGCCTTTCTCCTTGGCATATGGATTTGAGGCGGTACGTCCAGTCGAAATTGGGGTCCATTCTCTTCGTCAAATCCATTATAACGAAGTGGGAAACGAAGAAACACAAAGGGCTAATTTGGATTTCCTCCTGGAAAAACGGAATGATTCTCAAGTAGTAATGACCAGGTACCATGAGAAAATGGCCCGCTATTACAACAAAAGGGTTAAGAGTCGGCACTTTAATGTTGGGGACATAGACCTCAAAAAGGTTCTTCCTTCGACTCAAGAACCAGGAGTAGGGACTTTAGGTCCTAACTGGGAAGGCCCTTACAAAGTCTCTGTCGAGGTGGTACCCGGAACGCACATGATCAAGGACTTATCTGGGGTACCTTTATGTAATCCTTAGAACACGGATCACCTTCGTCATTATTTTCAATAAATCAAATTCCTTTTCAGTGGTTACAGCATTACCATATAATTTTATAAAATCCAAAGTGAGTTACGTTGAGGATTATACCAAGTACTGATTAGACAAACATAGTGGATAAACA